>OZ057407.1:29097892-29118308 GCA_964056735.1 Allodiplogaster pararmata
CGGGTTTGCACGAACGCTATACTATTTTCGATTCGCGATAGAGAAAATAGTACAGCGTTCGTGCAAACCCGGTCCGTATTGGTTGCTCGCTTTGTCCATATATGATTCTGTTATTAAATTTGGTGAATAGCTACGAAATATACGAAATAGTGTAGTGGGAGTGGACTGATGAAGGAACTTTTCAATGAAATTGTGCCATTCACCATAAAATCAATTATTTTGATGGCAGCGCCATAAAATAATTGATTTTTGATGGCAGCGCAATAAAATAAGGCTATTTTGATGGCAGCGCCTGAAATAAGGCTATTTTGCTAGAATCTGCCATAAAACAAATAAAAATCATCGAAAAGTACATTTATGGCAAAAAATCAAAACGGCAGCGTCATATATATATATATTCGTCAAAGGAAAATTCATTGTGTGAAATTCGTATAGAATATATTCTAAAGGAAATGTGGTTTGTTTACAGGTTAGCAGTGTAGCGGAACTGGATCAAGCCTTGCAGCTTGTGCCGCCGTCCAGAGTGCATTTTCATTCGCCACTGCTTACCAGGAAGACACTCAGACTCATCTGGTGAGCGGTGTGACCTTAAAAATCACCTAAGAGGAATAGTCATAAAGACTGGAGCAATATATCCAACGTACGGGCAAAAATTGGCACTCGGCTGGGACCGAACCTCCGCTGCCCAACCGGGGCTTGTAGAGAGTTAACCAATACACTAACCGAGCAATTTATCGGTCTCAGCCCATCGTTGCTTAAAACGATTAACAAAGATCTAAAACTGGAGGAATAGTCATGAAGACTGGAGGATTAGTCATGAAGATTGGGTGAATAGTCATGAAGACTCGAGGAACAGTCATAAAGATTGGGTCATGAAGACTGGAGGAATAGTCATGAAGATTGGGTGAATAGTCATGAAGACTGGAGGAATAGTCATGAAGATTGGGTGAATAGTCATGAAGACTGGAGGAATAGTCATGAAGATTGGGTGAATAATCATGAAGACTGGAGGAATAGTCATGAAGATTGGGTGAATAGTCATGAAGACTGGAGGAATAGTCATGAAGATTGTACAAAACTTCTATCGCACCAGGAAATTTTATACAGTGTGAATAGCTGCTGCAACATAAAATTTACAAAGAATGAGGGAATGAGCTTTAAATATATGTAAGAAAGAGATGCGCTTACAGTATATAAAAAGATGTCACCAGCACTGTTGAGAATTCAAGAAATAGTCCGTTCTTTTAGGGTTGGAGTCTGGAATAGTGACTAGCTCCATTCTTTCGTTTTAGCTGAATTCTCATTATTCCAGACTACTCCGCTAGAGGAGTGGTCGTTCTTATTTTTGGAGTTTTTATGCAGACCTTCGATGAACTGTGGTATAGAATCAATAATGATGCGTTTACAGAATTACTCTAAGAATTATACGCTTATAGTAAGCTCCCGCCCCTGCATTCTCTGGTGGTGGACTCAGAGGATGAGCTGCAGACGGCCTCTGCTCTGTCGCCGACTCTCCCGCTCCTGCTGCGAGTCTCGCTAGATCCGAACTCGGAGCAGGCTGAGCGGAGCATCGGAGTGCCCATCGAGGAGGCATTCGAGGTCCTCAGGAACGCCATCCAAGTGAGCAGGGGTTTCATAGTTATGTACAGGGGTTTTATAATGCGTACGAAAGTAAATGAGACGTGCACAGGAAGCGTAACTGAGTGGAGTCAGAGAATTTACGAGTTTTGTCGAGAGAAAAGTGTGCCCCTAGGAAGTAACAGAGACCCGCCGGAGTTTGAAACAGAGGCTCGACAACCTACAGTCAGGGGTTAAATGGAGCCGCCCAATTTGGTTTTACATGTATTGAAGAGATGAGATGAAAAAAAAAGGGTAAGAAAAGAGAGGGAGTTTTTTATCAATAGTGTGTGTACATGTATCCGCCGACGGGACCGATTCGGTAACTATTTAACCCCTGCCTACAGTAGTACTTGACTATTTAACCCATCGCTATGTCTCAATCAGAATAGGTCTGGTCCGCTTCTCAGGGGCCCGATTCCATGCACAGTGATGATGGGAAGAGTTCAATATACTTCGCAGTAGAAGGAAAACAAAAGCGTGGACTTCTTGATATGAAGAGTTATAGTTACAGTGGAGGAGAAGAGATGAAGAGTTATAGTTGCGGTGGAAGAGAATGAGATGAAGAGTTACAGTTACGGTGGAGGAGAAGAGATGAAGAGTTATAGTTGCGGTAGAGGAGAAGAGATGAAGAGTTATAGTTGCGGTGGAGGAGAAGAGATGAAGAGTTATAGTTACGGTGGAGGAGAAGAGATGAAGAGTTATAGTTAAGGTGGAGGAGAAGAGATGAAGAGTTATAGTTGCGGTGGAGGAGAATGAGATGAAGAGTTATAGTTACGGTGGAGGAGAAGAGATGAAGAGTTATAGTTACGGTGGAGGAGAAGAGATGAAGAGTTATAGTTGCGGTGGAGGAGAATGAGATGAAGAGTTATAGTTACGGTGGAGGAGAAGAGATGAAGAGTTATAGTTACGGTGGAGGAGAAGAGATGAAGAGTTATAGTTAAGGTGGAGCAAAGCTATATCTCTTGTGTGTTTGTATTCTAAGAGACTTTCGTACTATTTTTCTGAAGCTGAAAAAAAAGAAAAATATTCTTGAAGAAACATAAGAGAAAAAACCTTTTTGATTGTAATTCTCCGAATTGGTATGCAAGTTCCAGATAGGATAGCTTCATTTAAAAAAGTGAACTGTTTACCTACCTCGAAGAGGCAAAAAACTAGTTTTTTTGGAAGCTGTTCCCATAAATTTGTCCCATAAGGCTCGATCGTTTTCGTCGACCAGAAAACACTTTCGTAAATAATTGTTTTTGTTTTAGCTCGACGTTAATGTCGTGGGCATCAGCGTGCAGATTCTTCCCGAGGACTACTGCGTTCAGCGAGTACGTTTTCACTCTCGTAGTTTTTTTAAGTTTCGGGTTTTTTTCATGGAAAGCTATTTTTGGTGGATTTCGATGACCTGTTTTTCAGTTGGGGAATTTTAAATATATATGGTAAGACGGAATTTTTTTTTGGGTTTGTACTCCAACCATTTCCGAGTTTCTATGGACTGTTTCTCCGTTTGAAAAAAATGAATGTATGTGTAGAAAAAAGCATCAAAAATGTATCCATTAAGATTCCTCTAAATTAGCACTATTCATTAAAGTACAGTTGTATTTTATGATAAATTAAACAGATTGAAATTATAAAAAAAAACTTTATCTGCTCCTTTGACTAAAAGCTTATTTTTTTGTAAGTAAACATCTTAATATGCTCTTTGTGGTCCCTTATGAGAAAAAGGTGGGTCTTTATTTGGCTTGAGTTTGCTTTCGAACCACAAAGACATGACCAGCTTGTTTGAGGGTAAAGAAGTAATAGGTATATGGGAATAGGTATCTGGTATGATAGAATAGGTATATGGGATCAATTTGGTACATGGGAATATGTATATGTATATAGGTACATATATTGGATGATATAATAGGTATATGGGATGAATTTGTTTGTTTAATATAATATGGAAAGTTTTTCGTATGAAAATAGTGTATGGAAAGACTTTGTTTACTGAAATCTCATATGGACAAAATTGTCTTACTGAAAGTAATATGTGGAAATTTTGTTTGTTTGTTCAGCTGGAGAAGGACATATCCGCCGTGCTCAATCTGGCCTTCTCACTGCGCCAAAGTGGTTGTTCAGTCTCAACTGTTGACATTGGAGGAGGATTTCACGCGGGAAAGGTTAGCAAACATTTGATGATCAAAACGAGGGTTTAAATAGTCATGTGAGACCTTCTGTCTGCGGGCCTCTGTATTTCCAAATCATAAGGGGGGATCCTTAAGTCAAAAATAAACTTTCCGCCTTCTTCACCTTTTCCTTGCACACTAGAAAACCCCTGATTCAAAACTCTGAACTTTTATAAATCTTATCTGTCGGATTTCATCAATATTAGAGAAAATTAAATCTAAAAATGATGAAAAATTGAAAATTTGATAGTTCTCTGTTTAGGGAAATGATTGGAATTTAAATTATTGAATGTCATTTGGGTTTGGAATCTTTTAGCATTGAAATTAATGATTCTTCTCTGTGTCAGGAAATTATCTTCTTCTCATTCAAAACATTTGAATCTTTCGTGTCTAGGAAATTGATCAATATTTGAGAGGATATTTGATTGTTGTAAATAAGAGGCCCTTGAACCGCAGGAAAAAACCTGAAAGAGAATCGTTTCATTGAAGAAGAGGAGGGTTTGAAGAAGGGGGAGGTTTGAAGAAGGGGGGTTTGAAGAAGAAGGGCGGTTTAAAGAAAAGGGGGGTTTGAAGAAGAAGGGATTTGAAGAAGTGGGGGTTTGAGAGCAAACATTCAAAACAATTCATCTTCTTTTAGTAAAACAAAGTTTCTTGAGAAAAGCGATGAGAGTTGAAAAACTTTTAGAAAATTGAGTGCTTTTTCAGTTAAGTAAGGTTTGACTGTTTACTTGAGAAAAACCAATTAAAATCACAAGTTCAATGCATAGAAGATATGAATGTAATCCATCGCACGGGCGAAAATTGGCACTCGGCTGGGACCGAACCTCCGCTGCCTAACCGGGGCTTGTAGAGAGTTTACCAATACAACAACCGAGCCCACATTGTCCCATAAAAGATAGGAAACTTTTGAGGCAAAAGAAAAAAAGTAGCGAGTAAATTTAAGCATTTTCTAATCGTTGTAATCTAACTCGGGACCTTACAAATACCGGCAGGAATTTAAACTAAGGACCTACCTCAGCACAAACCTCACACACAAAGACTTGAAGCTTTCCAAGTGTCCCATGTTTGTGAATGTTAGAAACTTTAGCAATAAAACGACAGCCCTTGAGTGGGTTACGGTATCTAGTAATGAGAAGTGAAACAGAGGTGGAAAAGGACATAGAAGGAAGAGAGATGGGTCTATATTAAATGTCAGAATTGTGAAGACTCGTTCGCTTTTCAGTGTTCTAAGCCCTAACGCTCACAGAACGGTAGTTTATTCCAGGGGTTAAATGGTTACCGGACCAGCTATGTGGGCGCATACATGTTCGCGTCGAGAATGATCTACATTATCTTCTACTTCCGTTCTATTTCACTTTTTCTCTACTTCTCTTTTCACTCTTTTGCCTTTTTCCATTCCCTTTTCCACTCGCTCGGCGCGTACAAACATGCCTTAGACCGGCCTCATTTAACGCCTGGTTTCTTCTTCAATAGTGTAGTTGACCTATGATTCCGCTCATGCCCAAATGCTCTACTGGGATAAAAAATTGAACATTGTTGAAGGACGAGCGGCACTGGATGCAAGAGGCGTGCTCGATACTATTCCAGTCGCTCTGCTCGCTGCCCGGCTCTCCGCGCGTCATTGCCACGCCCGGCCGTTTCTTCGCAGAGTCCGCCTTCTCGCTCTGCACGACGATAACGGGCAAGAGCGCGATTGATGCGCAGGCTATCACGAACGACGGTAAGGAAACCGTAATTAGGGGTGTCATGATGCGCAGGGGTCATGTTTTCAATACAAAGAACCATAATTACCTCGCGGACCAGCTAGCAGTAGTAGAGGTGGGGGATCTGTGTTTGAGCTTTTAGGTAAACAGTTAGAGTACAGAAGCGGATAATTGATTTTATGTTTTTTTTGTTGGATACTTCATTAGTTCCCTCGCAAATTCTTCAAAACAAAGTAAACAGTTTATTTGAACTTCGCCACTTCTTATTTTATCTCTGGCGGTTGGTGAGAAACACCCAGGTGTTGACTAATGAGAGGCGAGCTAGCGGCCAAGGGTAGAGAAACACCCAGGTGTTGACTAATGAGAGGCGAGCTAGCGGCCAAGGGTAGAGAAAAGAGAGCTTCTCATTACAGACCGCTCGAAGAACGGTCTTTGTTCAAACTTCTCCACAGTGCTGTTGACCTATGCTTCGGCCGATGATCGCTTATCTCATACTCGTTCCTAATTGCAGAAACGGACACGGGCTCCACTGGCTACGTGTACATGACGAACGAAGGCGTCTACGGCGCATTCGGTGGCCAGTTCTGGGGCAAGGGAGACGCCCAGTGTCGGCCACTATTTGAAGGCGTCGGCGCTGCCGGGACAGACGCGCCTGCTAGAAACGTTTCAGCGAGGTCGTCGCCGACCAAACCGAGGCGAAAGGTTTCCAAGGCGGCAGTCAACGCGGAAGCGAAAGCGACAAACAACAAGCGCTCGATGCATGCGAGCGCGGTCTTGGGAGCGGCGGTTGATGCTGTTGATGTTCCTGCAAGGTAAGGGGGCATTAGAAAGGGAATACAAAAATAAAATGATAAGTGAGAGGTAGGAACAGGGGTTTTATAATGCATCCGAAAAGGACGCAGAAGCCCGCCGAAAAGGGAAAAAATAGCGTGTACAGAGTAACCGTGAGTGGCTTCCATGGTTGTTTCATCAAAAGAAAACGGAGTATCCCAAGTAATTCTGCCCTTTGGAAAAAGAGGCCCGTAGAAGAAGTCCGCTACTAGACGGTGAGATTTGTTCATCAAACCCCTGGGTAGAAGAAGTCCGCTACTAGACGGTGAGATTTGTTCATCAAACCCCTGGGTAGAAGAAGTCCGCTACTAGACGGTGAGAGTTGTTCATCAAACCCCTGGGTAGAAGAAGTCCGCTACTAGACGGTGAGATTTGTTCATCAAACCCCTGGGTAGAAGAAGTCCGCTACTAGACGGTGAGATTTGTTCATCAAACCCCTGGGTAGAAGAAGTCCGCTACTAGACGGTGAGATTTGTTCATCAAACCCCTGGGTAGAAGAAGTCCGCTACTAGAAGGTGAGATTTGTTCATCAAACCCCTGGGTAGAAGAAGTCCGCTACTAGAAGGTGAGATTTGTTCATCAAACCCCTGGGTAGAAGAAGTCCGCTACTAGACGGTGAGATTTGTTCATCAAACCCCTGGGTAGAAGAAGTCCGCTACTAGACGGTGAGATTTGTTCATCAAACCCCTGGGTAGAAGAAGTCCGCTACTAGACGGTGAGATTTGTTCATCAAACCCCTGGGTAGAAGAAGTCCGCTACTAGAAGGTGAGATTTGTTCATCAAACCCCTGGGTAGAAGAAGTCCGCTACTAGACGGTGAGATTTGTTCATCAAACCCCTGGGTAGAAGAAGTCCGCTACTAGAAGGTGAGATTTGTTCATCAAACCCCTGGGTAGAAGAAGTCCGCTACTAGACGGTGAGATTTGTTCATCAAACCCCTGGGTAGAAGAAGTCCGCTACTAGACGGTGAGATTTGTTCATCAAACCCCTGGGTAGAAGAAGTCCGCTACTAGAAGGTGAGATTTGTTCATCAAACCCCTGGGTAGAAGAAGTCCGCTACTAGACGGTGAGATTTGTTCATCAAACCCCTGGGTAGAAGAAGTCCGCTACTAGACGGTGAGATTTGTTCATCAAACCCCTGGGTAGAAGAAGTCCGCTACTAGACGGTGAGATTTGTTCATCAAACCCCTGGGTAGAAGAAGTCCGCTACTAGACGGTGAGATTTGTTCATCAAACCCCTGGGTAGAAGAAGTCCGCTACTAGACGGTGAGATTTGTTCATCAAACCCCTGGGTAGAAGAAGTCCGCTACTAGACGGTGAGATTTGTTCATCAAACCCCTGGGTAGAAGAAGTCCGCTACTAGACGGTGAGATTTGTTCATCAAACCCCTGGGTAGAAGAAGTCCGCTACTAGACGGTGAGATTTGTTCATCAAACCCCTGGGTAGAAGAAGCCCGCTACTAGACGGTGAGATTTGTTCATCAAACCCCTGGGTAGGAAGGAGAATGAGCGTCAAATACATAGAGAAAGACAGGAAATGAAATATTGATGAAGAAAAATTCAAGAATCCGCCATAGAGGTGGTAAAGTTTTTTGTTGAATGGAAGATCATTTTTATTGTTTCTGCCTTGTTATGTTTGTTCTTTTTCGGGCATAACTACGGAATTCGGGTTTCATGTCCTTAAACTGAAAAAAAACTTAACTGAAACAGAAGGTGTCCGTCGTAGGAGAACCCGTCTACCGTCGATGTCGATCGGTGATTGGCTGCTGTGGCGGGGGATGGGCGCGTACTCTTTCCGGGATCAGGACGATGCTCTGCCTGTGTACTACTACACGGAGAGGAAGCACTGGCAGAGGCTGCAGAGGCGGAGCAGGTAGCTTAGAGTGGACAAATTTGGGAAAAGGGTCCTAAAGATGTCAAAAAGGCGAGCCAGACAGATGAAAAACAGGTCATAAGTCTATACAGAGTCTTGCTCGGGAAAAACTGAGTGGAAACATCTTTGAAAGGCTTTTTTACCTTGTTATACCAAAAAAAGAGAAGAAAACAGGGTTTCAAATAGAAAACGAGTCGAGAGATCTTCACTTTAAAAGTCCAGAAATATACTATTTAAAAAAAAAGTCATAGTTCATATCGTGCCACTTTCAAGGTGGACTAAGAAGCGGCTTTTATAGAGATGATCACTCTGAGTCGGTAGTAGCCTTAAGTATGCAAAGCTAATGAATCAATCACCCAAAGATGTGAAAGTCATGAAAATAGTCAAGTAAACGTGTTCAATCAATCAATCAGGAGAGTTATAACATGTTGAAGAGATGTAGACTCAATTATAGTTGTATGTGCAACAGACTAATTGCAGACGAAGAAGTGCGCAGAATTCGGATGCATCTTCGGATGAGAATGATGACCTGACGGAGTGCTTTGGACGAGTGTTTGAGGATGACTATTGCGGAGAGAGTGACGGAGAGAATTGATTGATATTCGCAATGAATTTATAATAAATATTTTACTTCAACAACTGTGTTGTCTAGCAAAATATACAATTATATATCATTGCTCCTATCAATCAAATGGCTTTTTCAAAGATTGACCTCACGCCGAGAACTGCGGACTGGAAGCCTTCTCTGTCGTTATCTCTCTTACAGTAGAAACGCTCGAATGTAGAACTATTGGGGGCCCAATTCGCTGCATCGAGTATTTGTTTGGAAGTTAACCCTGCAATTTTAGCCTTGGTTGTCGACGCTGCTCTCAACGAATGCGCCCCATAAGATTCAACTCCAGTTATTTTAAGTATCTCTCTTATCCATCTCGCTACTGTCTGTGACGTTACAGCCTTATAAGGTCTTGTGAACGAAACTATTAGGTGTTTTCGCGTCTTTCAAACTGCGTCTTTTCCAGGTACTGTTCGATGCATGCTACAGGACAGACTAATGTGTCTACGAATCTGTAGTACTTGGCAGTATGTGCTTCTTGACCTATTCTTCGGTTCTTAGTCATTCCCAAGAAAAAATGAAGGAATCGACTCCCTTTTTAAGGTGGTTCAAATTCAATCTTGATAACTCTTAGGTGAAGCTAGCGCCAGAAGGATAGTGTGCTTCAAAGTTAGCATCTTTAATGTGAGTTCTTTCGACTCTCCCCATGAGGCCATCTGATCTAATACCATCGAAACATATATACCTGGGAGTGGGGGGAGAAGCTCTTTTGAATACTTGGGAGGGGGGGGGAGAAGCTCGGAAAATTCCTTTCATAAGTTTTTCTAAGAGCGGCATCTCTTCAAGCTCCTCTCTAGCTTTAAAATGAGATGAGGGGCCGTATTCAGAGACAAAAATTTATACTAAATTTTATGGTAAACTTTATACTAAGTTGTAGTTTCGCCAAAATGGAATTCAGAGAGTATACTTTAGGGTAAACTTTATACTAAAGTTTAGTAGGAAAGCTGAGACGCTCTCACCCGTCTTGTCTCTGAATACAGAACTGAGTTGAACTTAGGTCTACAATATACTAGCGTGAAATTTACCCCTGAGTTCATCTTAGATCTCTGAATACGGCCCAAGATCGCTGCCTTATGAACTGCTATCGTATTATATTCTCTACCTTTATTCTTAAGGTCAGCTTGATAATTTATCAGGGTGTTCTATTCTGAAACCATTTTGTACCCTGATTCCTGGCAAAACTAAACCCAGTTTCTCAGCACCGCATCTCACCGCATTTTGGGTAGAACAAGACCAAGAATTTGGTATGTAAGCGGAAGCGACTACTGATATCCCTTTGTTTATCCACCTACCAGTAAGATCTTCCATGCGCGGAGGCGGAAACGTGGTGAGCAGCACGGGTGAGCTAAGCCCATTGGGTTCGTCAATATCGGGTCTCTCCCTAAACCTATTACTCTCGAGCTCTGCCGGGCCTGCTCTGGAATAAGCGGCATATAAACCTGTGATTTCCAATCTGGCGCCACGAGTAATAGCGAAGCAACTCGGTCTGAGAGAGCTTTTCTTATGGTGCGGCTGACCAGATTAAATGGGGGAAACGCATATGCGTCGAGGTCCCTCCAGTTCTGGGCGAATGCATCTAACGCTAGAGCACCGGGATCAGGACGCCAAGAAAAATATGCCGCACATTTTGAATTTACTCTGCTAGCGAATAAGTCTATCGCGGGTTCTCCAAACCAATTGAAAATTTCATTGCAAGAATTCGTGTGAAGTGACCATTCTTCCGAAAGAAAGATTCTATATTCTTCATCAGCTTCAATGTTCAATCTTCTCGGTATATGGGTGGCAACCAAATTTGACTGTAATTTGAAGGCCCATTGCCAAATTTGGAGTGTAGTGCAAATTAAACCCCTACTTTTTGTGCCTCCCCGCTTGTTGATATACGCTATCGCAGTGGTATTGTCTAAAAGCAATTTGATGGCTTTTCCTGCTAGAATCTCATGAAATGATTTTATACCTAAACCAACAAGCTAACAGTTCCTGCTCATTTATGTGCATCGCAGCTTCAGATTCTTTTCACTGCCCTCCTGTACGTTTACCTTGGCATACTGCCCCCCATCCTTCTTTTGATGCGTCCGTAATTAGTGAAACCTCTGGACTGCGGATTATCATGGGTTCTGATGCAAAATCAAGGAAATTGGTAGACCACCACTCTAGTTCGTTGAAAGAGTCGAAACCGAGTTTGATGAGTCTTCCATAAGAGTTTGATGAGTCTTCCATAATCTCCCTCAAGCACTATAGGTGCTAACTCCTTTTGGAGGTATCTAGTGTACAGAGTAGACGCACGAGATGCGATACTGATCGAGTTAGCTCTACCCAGAAAGGCCGCAAGCTCCCTTCCGCTCACTTTGCCTCATCAAGGTTTTCGCTTCGTTCGACAGATGATTTATCTTTCCCGGTGGGACAAATGTCTTCACCTCCTCCGTATCCATGCCGATTCCCAGGTATTCTATCTTCTTAACAGGTGTTAAAGCAGATTTTTTGAAATTCACTCTTTAGCTACAACTGCAGCCACTGCGTTTCTTTCGTTTTCGCTAAAACCCGTGTTTGCATGGCCAAACAGGAAGTGTGCTTTATCCTGACCGAACAACTGTTAGGCATGCTCACTACTTTTGTGAAACAACAACTACCCGAAGGTTTAACACAATTACAGAACAACGAACCGGAAAACAACAAATACTACAGAACAACGAATCGGAAAACAACAAATGCTACAGAACAACGAACCGGAGAACAACAAATGAACAACATACTTAAACAAGATAATGAAAAGAGAAAGGACAACTATGTGAAATAATGTGGAGTGAGAAATATGGAGATTGACAGAGTGCAAACGATAGAGAGGAGAGAAAGAGAACAAGATCAAAGTGACAATGCCCCACCCTGGGCTATTAGAGAGTCTTCAATGTACGATTCCATTCCCTTGGCTGTCTTCCATCTTCCTCTCTTCTGTACCTCCTGTAGAGAGGCTCCATTCTCAATCGATGCAGACGCTCCTCCTCCCTGAGCTGATGCGGCGTCATACGTGCAACTCCTGCTCCCTTGCACGCTCTAGTCAGCTCTTGTCTGACATATCCCGTGGAGATAGGCTTACCGGTCGTAAAGGAAGAAAATACGGGCAGAGAAGGGTGAATCGCTGAGCGACTTTTGTGTGCACTCCATAGTGCGAACCCGGTGGACATGTTGTCCAACTTCACTCTTCCTCCCCCTTCCTGGTCGTTTTTGCTTTTACCACTGTGATCTTGAGTAGAGTGCCTCCATTGCTTTCTTCTTCCTCCACATCCCCCATGCGAGTGCTGTCACCTCGGACATTCTCAATAAAGCCGAAAACGTTAGGGCACAAATGAGGGCGATTCGAATATCTTCTTTTCCAGCTTCGAGCCGAGTGCCCCATACACATATCGCCTGAACGTCACTGAACGATGTTTTCTTGTGGTGCATGACCTGGATACTCCTCCCTCTCTCTTTCTTCATTGCTTGAGCCAGGGGACCGAAGGGCGAATTCTCCACCGTTTCTCCAGTCTCGAAAGTGTAGCTGGCCAACGCCACGGCCAGCGAACTTCTTGACGCTCCCTGTGCTGTCTTGTGTAGCAGGAAGCAACAAAGAGAGAGTGGGGCACACTCATCCAATCCCAGCGCTTTTGCGAATTCTCTCCGTTGGATGGCCGAGTAGCGATAGATCTTGCTCGAAGAAGGAGCCACAGCTCGGAGAAGAACCCGATGCAAGTGGGGTAGAAGGTCCTGCCTCCTTGCGAGTTTCAGTCTCTCCTCCACAACTTTCATCATTGCCGCTTTTCCTCCTACAAAATAAAAACTGTTTGGGAGGGTGGGTGGTCCGAATAACACTCAACCGAAAACCGGTCAGAAAAAGCGTAGAATGAAGAGCACGCCGCGATTTAAATCTCTTCCCGCCCTTTTCCCGCCAAAAGGGGTTTTGGTTAAATCGCGGTCGCACAACTTCCTGTTTAAATCATGCAAACCTATAGTTTTAGCTACAACTACAGTCACTGCGTTTCTTTCTTTTTCGCTAAAACCCGTGTTTGCATGGCCAAACAGGAAGTGTGCTTTATCCTGACCGAACAACTGTGAGGCTAGATAACTAAAGGCGTGAAGCACCTTGTTCATAGGCTGGAGTTTTTGTAATCACACAACAAAAATACGAAATCCGAGGCAATTTTGCTGCTCCCAAAAGCCCCTCCCTTTCTAGACGCAGGTATCAAGCAAGATATTTGCTCCTTTTCCGAAAGTTAATGAATCTTTTACATAAGAAGCCCAAGTATTCCCTTTTCTCAGATTGGGAAAAGCAGTGTGACTTGACCAGAAAGGGGTGCCCAGAATGGCCCTGCTAGCAGAATTACTAGCAACACGCAAAGTCTTCGAAAGAAGAGATGGCGGAGGAACTAACCAGAGAAGATTCCTTCTATTCCAATCGCTTCTCTGTTTGAAACCATCGACCCCGCTCGAACCCGGACAGCTTCCTTTGGAGAAAAAAATATCACATTTAGCGTTGGTTTCATCAGTAAAAATATCCCGGTCTGGTTGACCCCATTTCCTTGCACACAAATTGAAGATATCTCTTTTGATCCCCCAGTCATCATGATCCACCCATCTACTAACTTCGTCCGCTTCACAATTTAACTCTCTGGGTATCCATACAAATTGAACTTTAGCATTTACTTCTATCACAATTTTGTTCACTTCTAAACACAGATCATGCAACGGTTCCTGAGAACTGCCTCTTTTCAATATCTGAACCGCAGCTTGGCTATCGCAACGCAAGAGTACATGTTGACTATCTATCTGTTTTCGGTATGCTCTGAAAGCAAAAACAACCGCTAACAGTTCTCGGAAAGCGCTGGACAATGACTTTTCGTGCTCAGAGAAATTCCTCGCTCCTTTTTCACTACAGGCATCATTTAACTTTAGCAGAACCCCAATCGCTTCTGATGATGCATCTATTTCAATTACTACACTAATGGAGCGTTAGAATATCACTTTTCACTTTGCTAACTGATTTTTTTTCTGCTAACTGATTTTCTGTTATCTGGTTTTTTTTATAACTCTCTCGCTGCAAGAAAAAAGACATCGCTGCTCATGTCTCGAACGTTATATTTCTCTCACTAATTGTACACATTTTAGGTTATTTCTTTTTACCGTAGTCATGTTTTCGTGGCGAGACATTGGAGCGTTCAAAAAAACCAGATAACAGAAAATCAGTTAGCAGAAAAAAAATCAGTTAGCAAAGTGAAAAGTGATATTCTAACGCTCCATAAGAGTCCATTCCTTTTCCACAAACGACTTCTCCACACCTCTCTCAAATTTATCCAACCAGAACACAATCTCACCTCGTTCTCCCTCCGACAGCGGCATCCTCGTTTTCGCCGACTCTTCGTTTCTTGAAGAATCTTCCACCACCCGAGAGACGATTCGACACCGTCGAACTCCTTCGTCAGCTAGAACAAGGTGACATGAATGCACCATACCCAAAAAATACCTGACGATCTCGAATAGTGGGATTGTTGCAATCCAAAAAAACTTGAGTCTTTCAATTGCTTTCACTCGCCGATGGGGAGCAACCGAGACACACGCACGTCTCAAGTCAATAGCATAACCTAGCCACACACCTGTCTGCGATGGCAGCCAATAACTTTTCTCCTCCGCCACATGTACTCCAGCTCTCTTCAGATCATCTCGAACCGTCTCCACGTTCCTTCTGCACTCCTCTTCTGTGGCGGCCACCAGGATGCCATCGTCTAAATACAGAGAACAGGTAATGCCTGAAACTCTCCACTTTAAGTCCCCCCTGTTTTACTTTAAGTCTCCCCTGTTTTTACTTTAAGTCCCCCTGTTTTACTTTAAGTCCCCCTGTTTTACTTTAAGTCCCCCCTGTTTTACTTTAAGTCCCCCTGTTTTACTTTAAGTCCCACCCATTTTACTTCAACTTTCCTCTTTTGATTTTAAGTCCCCCTGTTTTACTTTAACTCCCCCTGTTTTACTTTAACTCTACCCATTTTTTTAAAACTCCCCCACATTTTACTTTAATTTTCCTCTTTTAATTTTAACTCCCCCTGTTTTACTTTAACTCCCAAAAAAATTAAGAATTCGACTTTAAACCAGAAAAAAAACTAGTTGCGCGACGTATTATATAATCTATTTATATTATATAACTTAGAGAGAGAGAGAGAGAGAGAGAGAGAGAGAGAGAGAAAATACAATACAAACAAACAATAACAAAAAAACGAACAATAACAAAAACATAAGAAAAAACCAAAACGAAATCATATCACATTCACTTAAAAGTTTCGAGATAGCTTCCCCGCCAAAAAGCCATTCCCTAACTATCTTTTCCCACGCGTTAAGGATCACAAACTTCCTCTTTCTCTCTCATGCGCTTTATCTCTCAAAAACTTCTCAACTTTTCCCTCTCTCTCATGCGCGTTATCTCTCAAAAACTTTTCAAACTCTCTCTCTCACACGCGTTCAACGCACAACAGTGGAGAGAGAAAGAGCAGATAGTCAGTAGAGACAGCAGACAGCAGTACAGAGAGAGAAATAGCAGAGGTGGGTCCCTGTTCTACCACATGTTTTCTTACAGTGCAATTGCTTTCAGGTGGGTCCTTATAGTTAATTTTTCCCAAGAACAGCTATAACATTATCACTATTAAATGCGCTGTTGTGTCAAATCACTTTGTGAGAAGTTGAAATTTTAGTGGCACTGGTCTTGAGGAAGATATTATATCGAACTGTCAGAAACAGTCTCTGTGCTACCTAATTGCTGTCCAACATTTAAAAAAAAAAACTCGATAAAACAGTGAAGTGCATGAAAATTGACTAACCTCAGAAAGCTTTTTTTTCTTCAGAAGATGGCGAGCAATCCGGAACTCGGGTCCTTGTTGTTCTCTATATTTGAAAAAAGTTTTGTAAGACTGCCTGATTTTTTCGTGCCAAATAAAATTCAAATACAAATTTTAAATTTCACATTAATATCTTGAAAAGAGCAAGGAACAATTCAACTTCGCAACATAAACAAAAATTATTGAAATAATAACCTGGCTACTGCGACGTCGGCAAGCACCGTCTTGCAGTTTTTACTTGCTCGCAAAATTCTGACTAGCCATATAAGTGCTCACGAAACTGCAAAACACATTCTTTTACTTCAATCTGTTTAATGCGACGGGTAAAAGAACGTTGTATCCTCTCAATTCAATTCAATTCTTTATTTCCATGTACACAAAAACAGTTTCACTTCAACATTTAATGATCACAAATTAAACATGGATTATGATTCTACTAGAAAAGAATTGTATTACAGTGGCAGTGTGTCTACAAAAAGTGTTCTTCCTAGTTTAACTTAGTCGCAGACAATTGGCTCGGGTAAAATACAATTTATCGGTAGTTTTCTGAGTTTATTCATAAATACTTCGCTGGAATGATTACATACTACTTCGCTAGGTAAGGAATTCCAAATAGTGATCGACCTAGAAGCACACGTAGAAAACCTAAAGGAGTTTAGTTTAGATGGTAAGGCGATTCTTAATGGATGGGTATTTCTAATAGCTCTAGAAAGAGGAGCTAAAGTAAACAAACGAGAGAAGTCGAACTCTGAGTAGTCGTGTACTCTCTTATGTATAAAAACTAAATCAGAAACAACCCTACGATATTCAAGAGATTCTAAATTTAACATTTTTAAACGTTCAGAGTAAACTAGACGGGTAAGTCCTTTCCTAGCCAAGATTCTTTTAGTGAAATTTCTCTGTACTCTTTCGAGGTCCTTAACTAAGCCAATCGCGGTAGGTGACCATACAACCGAGCTGTATTCGAGGATCGGACGAATATAAGTAACGAAAGCACGGGTTAATACAACCAGAGAATTGGTTTTGAACGCGCGCAAAAAGAGATTGGCGAGGTTTGTAGATTTCTTACAGACATGCTCGACTTGTTTATTGCAAGAAAGATTACTCGAAAAGACAACTCCTAGATCTATTATTTCGGAAGAGTTGGCCATTGTATGACGATCTAGCTGATAATTTTGCATGGGGTTAATACCAAGATGCGTAACTATACATTTTTGAGCTGATAGTTTGAGATTGGACTGTTGACACCAGTTGAATACATTGTCTATGGCAGTTTGGAGGTCAGACGAAAAAGTTGGTACTTCACTAAATAATTTAATGTCATCGGCGTAGATAGTATAATTTACATTGGGAGGAATTACATGTTTTATGTCATCAATAAACAGTAAGAACAGTTTCGGTCCAATAGCTGAACCTTGTGTTACACCGCTGGTAACAGAGGATGAGCTAGAGAATTCGTTGTCAACACATACAGTCTGAATTCTACCAGTCAAGTAGTCCGCAATCCATTGAATGAGGTTACCGCAGATTCCTAACTTTTTTAGTTTGAGAAGTAATAATATAGTATCTACTGTATCGAATGCCTTTGATATGTCAAGAAAAATAACATCGACGGCTTTACCATGGGAGAGTATATCAGCGAAATAGGAATGAGATTGCACCAATGAAGTCACAGTTGACCTTTTGTTTCTAAAACCAAATTGATGGGGAGACAGTAGATCATTTTGCTTCAAGTAGGCATCTAATTGACTTATTATAACATTTTCCATCACTTTGGACATTGAACAAGTTAGGGAAATGGGGCGGTAGCTAGACAATTGATCCGCTTTAGATTTAGACTTTAAGATTGGTTTAATAATAGAAGTTTTCCAAAGAGAGGGAACTTTACCGACAAGTAAAGAGTTGTTAAATAGAATAGAGAGGGGCTTGAGAAGAACAAATCGAAGTTTTTTAATTACTATATTAGGTATATTATCCGGAGATGTGTTGCATTTATATTTCAATTGATTCAAAGCTTTAAGTATCATATCTACATCTATGACATCGAATTGCATATGTGTGGAAGTTGATACATCGGTATTAGGTATAATACTGCGAGGTGTGGAATAAACAGAAGAGAAATATTGTGAGAAGGCGTTTGCTTTAGACAACGAAGTATGGACTGGCAAACCAGAAGGGTCTACTGGGTCTACTAAAGAGGGAATCACAATGTTACGGCCTTTTGTACGACTTTGACATTCAGAATAAAAACGTCTTAGGTTTCCTTTTGCCACAAGTTTGGCTTCTCTCTCCATTTGAAATGCATATAGTTCTTCAGAAAATTTGACAGATAGAGTATTGCTATAAACGGAATTAGGGGAACGAAGCGATGCGCGTTGAAGTTTGTCATACATCCTTCGCAGCTTCAAAGGATACTTATCTAATTCACCTTGTTCGGTAGAACAAGGCACAAAACGATCTATCAGAGAAATTATAAAATCAACGATATAATTATTTGCGGTATCCGGGTCGAGGGAAGAAAGAGCAAGTGTCCAATCATGAGAAGAAATCAGAATTTCCATCATCCCCCAATTCGCACGCGAAAAATTTCTAATGAGAGACTCAGGAGTCTTTGACATAGTTGCAAAAGTTATTCGAAAATCAACGGTGGCATGATCACTGTTTGAGAAAGGAGCAGTGACAATACAATCGCTTATAATTTGATTATTACAGAGTACGATATCTAGAACATTAGGGCCACGCGTAGGGTGTGAGACATATTGGAAAAAGTGTTCATCGCAAGCAAAGTTTAAAAAGAAAGAATGGCTTTCATTATTGGAAGTGGTCAGATTTTCCCAATCGATGTCTGGTAAGTTGAGGTCTCCTACTATAACTATTGGTGTATTGGTTAGAGAGATAGACTTGATAAATGACAGTAATGAGATCATTATCGAATGAGAGCAAGAAGGTGAGCGGTATATGCACACACAACGTATATGACGTGGGAAAGCGTTGGGGTTAATTAGATCGATAACAATCACTTCTACGCCTTCATCACGGAAGGAAGTTACAAAGAAAGATGAAATACTAGAGGAGACAAAAACAGCGGTTCCGCCGCCCTTGTTGGGGTCATCTAACGAGCGATCACAACGATACAAAGCATATTTATGATTTCTTAAAAATTCACGATCTGACTCAGAAGAAGTTAGCCATGTTTCCGTAATAAAAATCAACTCAAATGATTTGCTACTCAACAAGAAATCGAGATCAGTCATTTTATTACGTATGGATCTTGCATTGAATAAGCATGCTTTGACAACAGGACTATCAGAAGAACTAACACTGCCACTGACCTAGTGAGACTTTCTTTGAGTCACGTATGCGTACGTTTTTGGCTGCTCTTCTCTGAATGGCCTTGCCTTCGGTAGCCGGAAGAGCTGCGTCCCTCTGACTGTCCACTCTATCTGCCCTGCCTGGAGATTCCGTTCCCTCGCGACCTGCCTGCATTGCTTCTCCAATTCCAATCCAGTTCGAGTGAGATCTTCTCTGATGAAGACGCGGGGGTGGGACTGGATAACTTGGGGTCTGGAACTTCTGATCTTTTGAAGAGTGACAGAACGTAGAGCTGGAGATGGGAGGTAAACTTTCAGAATCCTTCTTTTGTTTTCGGCTCTTCCATGTCTTTTGTGCCTGACATCTCCCTTTCTGAAAGCACCAGAGAGTTCTTTGATGTCAAGCTCATCGATAAGCTTGGCAATAAGGGCTTCATCTTCAGCGGCAGTATTCGAGTCCGAGTCCTTTTCCTCCAATCCAACGATAACGATGTTTTTCGATTTTTCTTCTATGATGTCCTTGTCTTCCAACAGACACCGTCTGACCGCTTCGTAGGCAACGGCATCGGGTGAGAGGGATGTTAGGTTAGAAGAAACTGTCGAACTTTGTTCCTTGGTGAGTGAAATGATCTGTTGATTTTGAGACTCGATAGTTCTAGCCTGAGTTGCGATTGTATCCGCTTGTAGCCGAATAGTTTCGAGAAGAGATGGAATATCCACATTGTTGGGAGAGAGAGACATCTTTGGTCAAATATGCGAGTTGTTCGATAAACTAGTCAATATGAGACGTGGTAGATCACCGACTGCTCAGTGTGAGCAAAGAAAAGGGAATGATGAATTTCTCAATTTCATTCAGGAGGCCATAAGACATAGGAGCCCACACTTCACTTCCGTACTCAATTAGTGGTAAGATGTACGTCTTCCAAGCACGCAGCAGAACGGGGGTGGACTTGATCTTGAGCGCTCGCAGTATTAGGTTCATCCGTCTCGTCGCTTTCTTACACATGGCGTTGATGTGGAGAGAGAACGACAATGAGGAGTCGAACGTGATTCCAAGATCTTTAACCATTGTTTGTGGTGGTAGAAAGTTTCCGTCAATCGAGTATGAGAATTTACGATTGCTGCTACCACAATACATAACGAAACATTTTGGGGCAGAAATTGACAGGGACCACATCTGAGCGTATTCAAAAACACAAGCTAAGGCTCCTTGAAGAGATAGTGGGTCGATTGAAAACAATTTAATATCGTCTGCATATAAAAACAATGAACGTTTTCAGGAATGATATTGCTAATGTCATTATGGAAAATGGTAAAGAATAGAGGCCCAAGGCAGCTGCCTTGAGGCACCCCGGAATGGTAGGGTAAGCTTTTAGACAATACATCATAAACTTGAACTTGTGCATTCCTGTTAGTGAGGAATGAGGTTATAAGGCTAAGAAGAGATGAGTGAACACCATGAC
>OZ057407.1:29118508-29214193 GCA_964056735.1 Allodiplogaster pararmata
CAGCTTTTGTTAATCTCAGGTTTCTTTTTTTTGTCCATTTTTCTTTTCATGGTAATTCGTGGTGAGACATTAGAGCGTTCAACGGGATCACTTTGCAGAAAATTACTTTGCAAAGTAAAAAGTTGAATTCTAACGCTCCATTAGAGAAGTGAAAATAAAAAATGGACAGAATAAACGGAGGAGTGTAACAAATTTTCTTTGTAAAAATCTTTTCTGAACGTGAACAGATGCAGACGGTTCTCCCACCGGGCACGGACATCGCGGTTTTTTATTAATGACATCGAAATTTGCATCCCTCCTGATGTCAAATTCTCTCTTTATGCAGATGACCTCAAAGTATATAGTTCGAACGCTCAATCTCTCCAGCAATTTGTTGTCAATGTTCATAACTGGTCTATAGAATGGTCTCTTCCGCTTGCCAAGCACAAAATTAACGTACTACACCTTGGCCGAAACAATGTGAACTCTCTTTACTTTATCGGTGATGAGGTTCTTTGTTCCAAAAGTGTAATAAGAGATCTTGGTGTGTTAATTGATTCCTCCCTGAAATTTGACCGACATATTGAGATGATACGAGCTAGAGCTTTGAGCAAGATTTCTCAGATTTTTAAAGTCTTTAGATTCCTCGATTTTGAAGGCTACAAACGCGTCTATCTGTCTTATATCCGTCCCCTTTTAGAATACGCCACTGTAGTATTCTCACCAAAACCGTGTAGCGAGCTAGCTAGAAGACTAGAATACCCTCAAAGAATTTTTTCGAAAAAGGTACTGAGGCGATGCTCAATACCTTCTAGCGATTACCCTGACAGATTGAATAAGTTTGCTACCGAGACTTTAATAATAAGGCGCGCTAAATACGATCTATTATTTCTGTTCAGGCTTCTTTATGGAACTTTAGAGTGCCAGGTCTGCAGATCGCATGTGAAATACAGAGCGAACAGTGATCTGAGAACGTCATCTAGAACAAGTCCTCTTCGATTGCTGCAAGAAAGAAATTATCGCAACGGCAACTTATTTTTTACTCAAGCCATTACCCTCTGGAACAAACTCTGCGATCGGTTCCCCGACGTCATTACGATCGAAGAATTCATTAATATTGTTGAGAATTGTTCTTTAGTCCCGTTCATGACTTTACCTGGATATCTACTCTAGGATACTTTGATTTTCTTTGTTACCCACTAGATTGTGTTTTTCTTCTTCTTTCTATTCCTAGTCAGTGCCTGTTGTGTCCCCTTTTTTTAATTTTTAATCTTAAAAATTTTTTTTTCTTCTTGTTTTTGCTGTTTAATGTCTACCTTATAAGTGTATGCGACAACAAGCATACCTTTGGCGAATAAAGTGAATTGAATTGAAAAGAAAACACCTTGAAAATTAAAACAAAAGAAAACGTTTTTAAAATGAAAAAGAAAACAAACACAAATAAATACCTTGTTCAATTCGCTTTTCATCTTGGACTACAACGGAAAGAAATGACGGAGAAAGAAAGAGAGAGAGCGGTCTGAAAATAAACAATTGAACAATAGCTAAAATCGAACTAACTTCAATAAATCTACATTATAAAAACAGAATTTAATGAAAGAATGTGATGTTGGCTGTCTCTCGCTTTCCTCTGCGTCTCTGCCCACAGAAACGTCTCTCCCTTCCACTCTAGCCCAACGCGTTTGCGTGCGCCTAGTTCAACTTTATACGTCACACCAAAGGAAGAACAGAAGGAGAAAGAGAGAACTCAACGAGTTTGGTCACACTCTAACCTTCTCGACCTTATCAATTGAGGTTAAAAGGAGAGAGAAGAGTCAAGAGAGCCAACTTCTCGGACTTTTTAAGAATTTTATGCATAAATTATCTGTTTTTTACGCTCGCGATTAGTTTTTATTCTCGTTTTCGTGTTTTTCAAAGTCATAATTTTAGAATCACTTTGAAATCTGCAGACAATCAGTTCGCAAATCAAGCAGAATAACATTTAGTAGGCAGCAGAGTTACCAGAAAACTCCATTTGGTCGAACACGCGGTCTTTGGGAACGCTACGTTGTTGTGGATAGCGACAGAGTCCAGATTCTGCGAGGCTGTGAAGGTTGCGTTTTTGAACTCGTTTACTGTATCACTTTGTTTGCCAATGTCATAAATAATATTCATTCATTCATTCTTCATTCCTTGCACAGATTATATTCAACTTCGGTTCACAGTGAACAATAACAATAGCGGATATGCATGGACTGTCTTTCTAGTGGCGGTGTGTGTAAGCAAAAGGTTGCTTAACTAGGGGAGGAGTGGGGGGAGATAGAAAATGCTATTAATAGAGAAACGAGCCTTTAGTTATCAGAAACGAAAGTATTTGGTAAAACTAGGTTGACAGGCAACTTAAGTAAATTGTTCTTAAATACCTTGCATATAGGATCGTTTACGATTTCAAAATCCAATGAATTCCATACTGATAACTGACGAGAAACACATGTTGATATGAAAGACTGATTAATATTATTGGGCGGAATAAGACGCAAAGAATGAGAATGGCGAGAAAAACGTTCAACAGCTGATATTTTATATAAATGAGTAGTATCTATGTCACATTTCTCATGGATACATTTGTGAATGAAAGTAAGGTCAGCAATGGCTCGACGGTATTCAAGAGTTTGAAGTTTTAACAACAATAGCCGCTCTGAGTACGGAAGTAAAGGTTGACCGGCTCTAGCTAGAATTCGTCTCGTAAACGAGCGTTGTACTTTCTCGATAAGTTTCACTAGTCCCGAGGACGTAGGGTTCCAGAGCTCGCTAGCATATTCTAATAATGGTCGTACATAGATTTTAAAGGCAGAAGTCAGAAGAGGAAGAGATGGCGATTTGAAACCTTTTAATAACATATTCACAACAGAAGAGGCCTTTTTACATTTCTCATTTATATGTTTACGATAAGAAAAACCATCGGATATTATCACTCCAAAGTCTTTGGCTGATTCACTAGCTAGAATGGGTATATTGCTCATATGATAAACATTACGAGAATTAGATCAACCAAGATGTAAAACACTACATTAAGATAGCGATAAACACAAATTCCACTCTGAGCACCATGCTGAAACACATTTGAGAGCGAACTGTATCTCATTTACAGAAAGAGGGACGCGTCCCATTATTTTAATGTCGTCAGCATATAAGGAGAACTTAATATTGGGAGAAAATACATGTTTAACAGAGTCAATGTACATTAAAAATAAAAGTGGACCTAACGAGGAGCCTTGAGGGACTCCTGATATAACGGAAATAGGGTTGGAAAACACATTATCGATGTTCACTGACTGGGTACGTTGATTCAGGTAACTACTAAGCCATCTATCAATATTAGACGGAAAACCATAACAATGAACTGTGTGCAAAAGCAGTCTGTGGTCAACTGAGTCGAAAGCTTTGCTTATATCTAGAAAAACAATATCAACGGAGAAACCTTGAGCAAGAGAATCAACAATGAAAGCATGAGATTCTACCAAAGATGTGGTAGTCGATCTTTTTGCTCTAAAACCTGCTTTGTGAGGGGACAACAACTGTACATTTTCTAAATACGAATAGACTTCACTAAAAACAATTTTTTCCATGACTTTAGACAAAGAGCAACATAAAGAAATTGGTCTATAGTTACATACAGAGTTACGTGAACCAGTCTTATGTACTGGTTTAACTATAGAACTTCTCCATATAGTCGGCACAATGCCTGAGAGAAGACTGTTATTGAATATTATACATAACGGCTTTACAAGAGCAAAACGACATTTCTTGAATAAAATGTTAGGAATATCATCGGGGGAAGTGTTACATTTGGATTCAAGAGAAGAGAGAGCGCGTAAAACCATCTCCTCAGTTATACAGTCCAGACTAAATGGTTCATTTACTACAGGATAGGTTGGAAATGGTAAGGGACCTTGCAAGGGCTTTGAAAAAACGGAAGAAAAATAATGGGAGAAAGCGTCTGCCTTTTCTAATGAGGAAGTTATTTCATGTCCCTGGTCGTCTATTAAAGTGGGCATGGCTTGATTTACATTGTTACCCAAACGATTTCTGCAAGCAGCAAAAAAAGACTTTTGATTGCCTCGCAATATCAACTTAGCTTCCTGTTTAAGTTCGAACTCATGTAATAATCTATCAAATTCAACCGTTTTTCTAATACAGTTATCAGAATATGGGGAATTCTGATATACAAATTGCAGCTTGCGGTGCATTTTACGGAGAAAACTGGGATAACGAAACGTTTGGTCTCCGCAATTAATGTTAGGGACATACTTCTCAATAAGAGAGCGAATGAAAGAAACAAGATAATGATTAGCGGACTCTACGTCCATCGTAGAAAATGTTTGAGTCCAATTATGTACAGCGATTTGATATTCAATAGCAGGCCAGTTGGCTTTAGTGAACAACTTAAAAGGGGGAGACAATGAAATTGAAGTAGCATTTAAAGATAATTTGAATGAGACCATGTTGTGGTCACTACCGCTAAAACGACCGATAACATTACATTCAGAAATTATGGGTACATTCGTGAATAATAAATCAAGAATATTTTCGTTCCTTGTTGGAGAGTAGACGTACTGAGTCAAAAAATTGTCTGTCATGAATTCAAGGAACATCTCATGTTGACCATCTCTATGTGATAAATGATTAAACCAGTCGATGAATGGTAGGTTAAAATCACCAGTGATCATGATGGGAAAATATCAGTAGTATTAGAATTAAATATCAGTTTGAAGTACGACAATAGCTTTAAAAAAGATGAAATTGGACAGGATGGCGAGCGATACACACAAATACATCTCAACTTACTCTTTACTGAAGAAAATGATTGCTCAAAAATATCTATGGTAACAGCTTCAAAGCCGTCGTCTGAGCAAGACGAAACAATAGAACAAGGGATGCGAGAAGAAACTAATAAGGCTGCACCTCCTCCTCTCATTGAACTGCTTCTATCACAGCGGAAAATCTGATATCCAGTATTACTTGTTATTAATGAATCATTCTCTTGACTTGTTAACCAAGTCTCAGTTATCCCTATCACATCGTAAACATTAGAATTAAGCAAGAAGTATAAGCTGTAAAGTTTGTTACGAAGAGAACGAGCATTGAAGGAAATGCAACTTATTGTCGAAACGTCAATGTGAATAGGAGAATATGGGCTACGAGGGTCAAAAAAGGGGAGAACACCGCCACTGACCTATCTTCTCATTGTTACGTTCTGCGAAGCTGGACCGGAACTCTGCGGCGACGATATAGTGTTCATCGGAGTTGCGGGTGGCTGTGGTTGGTAGGATGAGAACGTCCGCACTGGTATAAGAGAAGTCCCAACGACCTTCCACTTCTGACCACCAGGGATCTGATTCCTTTCCCTGGCCACTCTCTTCATCTCCCGTTCTAGCTCGAGTCCCTCACGCGTCAAGTCTTCCCTGATGTAGCTGTGCGGAAGAGCTGAAAGACAGGCAGGGCGCCTTCTTCGAATTTGCTGCAAGATTTGATTTCTCAGAGTAGATGATCCAAGAAAAATCTTGAGAACACGTCTCTTCTTGACTGGGTCACCAAACCTTCTGAACCGAGCAGTCGCTATCTCCGGGAGATTGAGATCCCGAGAGAGCGCTCTGAGAAAGTCCTGATCCGCTGCATCCGTTGACTCATCCTTGTCGTGCTCCGGGAGCCCAACACACACGATGTTCTCCATTTTCTCTTCGATCATCTTCCGATCCACAGTCATCGCTCGAACCGCGGCGTCATAGGCGAGAATGTGCGGGGGGAGAGAAAGGAGAGAGGGGATATTCGATGGTGACGGTGGGGCAGGCGAGGAAGGGAGAGTAAACAGACGAGAGACGAGTTGCTCGACTATACTCTCGAGTCGAGTATTTTTTTGCATCATCTCATCAAGTCTTTTCTCGTATTCGGGGCATCGTTTACAAGGGGGAGGGGTAATGGGGGAACGTTTGCCAGGCATTTAGAGAAGCGACCGGTTCAACACACGCCAACTAGAAAGAATGATATGAAAAAGAATGCCCTACCCATTTTCCATAAAATTCGGATCGGTGCTACATGCAGGCCAGTCTAATACGTCGACTCGAGTGATTCCAAACCAACTCATGTTTCAGTTGCTGACGTGAGTTCAAACTGAAATAAACCTGACCCAGAACAGAACACAAACTAAAATAAACCTGACCCACGCATTCTGCGGCGATAAGACGGTAGTGCTCGAGTTTATTACTACTTGAATTCGAATGGTCATCAGCATGTGCTTGGAACCCATATTGTCTCATGTAATCAGCGTAATTTTCGTGTACCGTTGGTTTTTCAACAGGATGATGGTGCAATCCACGTCAGAAACTTGAACATGAGCTGGTTCAGAGCCAACCAGGTCGAGGTATTAGACTGGCCTGCGTGCAGCCCTGACCTGAATCCCATGGAAAATGTGTAGGGCATTCTTGTTCGTCATTCAGACATTGGCAAGCAAAATGATACAGTAAACGAGCTCAGAAATCCAACCTCCACAGCCGGTCAGGGGAATCCGAACTCTGTCGCTATCCACAACAACATCTTACTTAGTAAAATCGAATCTCAATAATAAGCGTGAAATGTGATTTTTTCAATTCATCTAAAAAACATCGAATAAACCTTCTTCTCGAGATCAGCCAGACTCGTAGTCTCGAGAATGAAAATTTTACATGATAGTGTAGCCCGCTGGTTCGATAGTCTAACGGAACGTTTGCGCGCACGTGGCAAGTTGGAATGACTTCAGTAAAAAAGTTAAAACTTTTGCGAGTTTTTTCTTCATTGTGAATATATTTTTTAATGAAATTAATTTAATTTACTTACACTGAACTCGCGCCCGCGGCAGGTCTCCTTTATGTTTGATCTTATCTTAATTTTATATGCAAGGAGTAGGGAATGAATGATGCAAAATCCACAAGCAGTACGAAATGATGTCCTTGATCATTTTCGTGGATTTATAAAAAGGAGGAATGATTTTAAAATTATGACGGGCACTGTATCATTAACGAATCACGTATTTTAACAAGCTCAGCAGTATATGTTTTCTCGTCATGTCTCGTGGCCTTTCTGGCATGTTTTTTTTAAAAAAATGTCTGTTCAGTTTTATGTCCATTTCTGGGCCAGACAGTTCCCTGGAATGTTCACCTTCGCGAGTCTCGTTTTCTTCAACGTTTATTCTTAAATGAATCTTTCTACCTGGTCAGTTAATTATTAGAATTAGATTTGCTTTTAGTTTAGAAGTGAAAGTACTGAAATTGAACAGCTTCACAAAAAACACCCACCAAATGAACCCGATCGCTGATGAATGCTGCTTCATCATATTGAAGGCTCATTGATGTTTCCGCTTGACTCAATTTTCTCGTAACGATTTCAACTTGTGATTAAATTGTTCTTTTTTTGAAAAGATTGCTTCAGTGCTAGGAGGGAACTGAAGTTGAAAATTGCCAATTGTGGATTCGAGCCACGCATTTTCTGTGGAGAGCTTATTAATTAAAATCTTAGTATTTAATTTTTTTGCTCCTCTTCTAAGATATATATTTTTAAATTTTCTTCCATCCTCAAAAGTTGTTCTCAGTTTAGTAAGTGCTTCGTGTAGCACTGGGAAGGAAGGGGAGAGTGATGAAGGAAACTCAAGTAAAATTCGATCAAGAATGATTCAATCGAGAAAAAAAATTATAACTGGACAAAAAGAACAAAAAAGTTGAATTTTACTTTTTTCGGTTTCGCTTGATGATCATCGAGGATATCCTGATCTTCGAGGAGATCTTGTAAACGACGAAGTACTTGCTCTGGTGAAAAGCGACAAAATTCGGTTTAACTTTAGTTTTATTGACTCTTTTCATATCATCCGAGCGTTGCTCTTACACGTCAAACTGTTTTCTATGAAAGTTTTGAGAGGTGAACACAGATTACTATTATTGACATAATGAAAGAATTTAGTATATTAAGTAGGACTGTTCACGCAAGACAGTGCTGAAGTTGCCTAGGTTGTGAATCAAAGCCGTTACTTAACATAATCCAGGCGAAAGCTCTAACCACCATTCATGGTGTAACCATCACAATGACATTTTCGTGGGAAAATTGAAAGTTACGTTTCTAAAAGAAGAGACAATGACTCCTATCACTTTTTTTTTCATTCATTCTTTATTCCAAGCATGTAGGTATTTAAGACAAAAGCAAATTACATACATATAAACAGAGGTATGCATGGACTACATTACACATAAAGCTTAGTGGCGGTGTGTAAAGGGGAAAAAAGGGGGGGCTGTGATAATGATGAAAAAACAAGTCTTAATTAAGTATCAGAAACAAGACTAACTGGCACAATCACATTCACAGGCAACGAAAGAAGTTGCTTTCTAAATTTGAGGCTACTAGCTTCGTTAATAACATCAAATGGAAGAGAGTTCCAAACAGACATTTGACGGGAAACACATGTCGATGAAGAGGTCTTATTGATGCGGTGAGGAGGAATAAGTCTTAGAGGATGCGAATGCCGAGTGAAACGCTGAACAGCCGAGATTTCGTATAAATGATCAGTGTCTATGTCTAAGCTGTTATGTAAACATTTATGAATAAAAAGTAGATCAGAGATAGCGCGACGGTACTCGAGGCTCTGAAGGCCTAGCATTGAAAGCCTCTGGGAATACGGAAGCTTAGGGTGACCGACTCTTCCTAGTACTCTCCTCGTGAAAGAGCGTTGGACTTTCTCAACCAACTTAACAAGGCCCGAGGAAGATGGATTCCACAACTCACTTGCGTATTCGATAATGGGTCGGACATAGATTTTAAAAGCAGATGTCAACAGAGAAATGGAAGGGGATTTAAAAGCTTTAAATAACATGTTGACAACAGCGGAAGCTCTCTTACACTTATCGACAATATGGTGTTTGTACGAGAATTCATCGGAAATAGTGACACCAAGATCTTTAGCTATCTCGTCAACAGTTGAGGGGAGACCATTTATACGGTATACAACAGAAGGATTTCGGGGTCCTAAATGCAAAACACTGCATTTAGATGTCGACAAAGACAAGTTCCATTCCGAACACCAAGCGGTAACAAGATCAAGAGCGACTTGGATATCATGGCTAGAAGAAGGAACACGACCCATAATTTTTATATCGTCTGCATACAAACCGAATCGAAGGTTAGGAGGTATCGCTTCCTTCACTGAATCAATATACATAAGGAATAGTAAAGGACCAAGGGAAGAGCCTTGAGGCACACCTGAAATAACAGGCATGGGCTGAGAAAGCATATTATCGATTAAGACTGATTGAGTTCGATTACTTAAATAGCTACTAAGCCAATTGACAATATTAGAGGAGATACCGAACGAATGAACCTGATATAAAAGCAGCCTATGATCTACAGTATCGAACGCTTTACGAATATCGAGGAAAATAACATCAACTGAAAACCCTTGAGCCAAAGAATCAACAACAAAAGAATGAGATTCTACCAAAGATGTTACGGTAGACTTTCTCGCTCTAAAACCTGCTTGACTTAGACCGAGTAGATACAACCTACTAAAGTCCCCTCCTCAATTTGGCTTATTTGAATGCGAATCAGAAGTTTTTAATCGAGCCTTTTTACAGGGTATCACACGATACGCCTTGCACGCTTCAAACGATCCGCGCATTCTTCGCTTCTGTTAGAAAACCAACATTCCCTTTCAAGAAGCTAATCGATTTGAGGATTCGAGCTACTCTTGAAGAGGTTAAATATATTGAGGTACTCATTCGAGACAATTTTCGCTAAGAAATGCGGTCTGATCAGAAAAAAACGCGAGTTTATTTTTAACATACTCTTTCCAGTATAAAAGTTTCAACCTTGGAAATTTATATTTTCGAACGTAAAAGTTTCCAAGTACAGAAGTCGTGGTCGATGTGTTGTTATAAAGACCAGAAAAAGGCTGGTAAGTATGCATGCATACATGAAACTAGAGAGGAGCATAATTTTTCCGGGAAAATCATAGAAAACCGTCTTTCACTAATTATCTAGCAGTCTTTCAATTATGGATGCCTACAAACGCTCTTTAAAGAGGACCCGTATAAGTACAGGATGAGTCACATTTTTCTGAACTCTTCTTATGAAGTCGGTTTTGCAGTTCATAAACTGCGTCAAAGAAGTTTATCCGTACTCAAAAGACCTGATGGAAGACCCGGATGTTGAACAATGGCGTGTGGCATGCTGTTGGAAGTTTCGTCATCGTTGCCCTGGTTCCGAAGAGAACCCAGTGGGCGAACACTACTTCTTAACTACGTATTCGTATTTCGATGATGGGTGAGAATGTATGATTTTCCAGCCGCGCCTTTAATCTATACGAGATTAGATCATCGCAGAGATGATCTCGTTGATTTAAAAAAGATCACAATATCGGTATGCTCATCTGTTTGCCTATAACAGAATTTGTCTTGCACGGAAGTGCCTTTGATTCAAACCTGAAAACGCGTAAGATTTTCAGCGCGTGAAATTTTTTTTTGTAGTGTACAAACACACGAGTTTGTTTATTAACTTTTTAATTACAGTTTTTTTTATTACAAGTTATTTGAAATATATATTATTATTGAGTGATGTTATTTTGCGCATAAACATTAGTTAAATCGACACTTGATGAGTTTATTTGTTATTTTTGTTGTTTTTTTCTCAATTTTTACGTACAATTTATCATTCTTTGATGCCTAAGCAGTAGCAGATTTGCGTGGTTATTTGTTGTTTTCATCTCGAGTTTTTTTGTATAATATATCGGCTTATAACCAATTTCGCCTGCTTTCCAGTTTCGAGTTCGTGCGTTTATCTCGAGGCAACAACACTCCAACAAGTTAGTTAAAAAACTTGAATGTTTTAGTCGAAAGTGGGCGCTGCTTTCAATTTTTATTTTAATTTTATTTTTTTCCCGTTAGCATAAAATCGTTAACATAAAATTACTAAGCCTAAGCGTAAAGGTAAAAACAATTTTGTCTGTGAAAAATTGAAAGCAGCGCCCACTTTCGACTAAAACATTCAAGTTTTTTAACTAACTTGTTGGAGTGTTGGGGCCTCGAGATAAACGGACTCGAAACTGGAAAGCAGGCGAAATTTTTTATAAGCCGATATATTATACAAAAAAACTCGAGATGAAAACAACAAATAACCACGCAAATCTGCTACTGCTTAGGCATCAAAGAATGATAAATTGTACGTAAAAATTGAGAAAAAACAACAAAAATAACTAATAAACTCATCAAGTTTCAATTTATCTAATGTTTTTGCGCAGAATGATATCACTCAATAATAATATATAGTTCAAATAACTCAAGAAAAAATTGTAATTAAAAAAATAAAAAACAAACTTGTGCGTTTGTTTGTTTAGTATATTAAATTTTCATTATTAGATTACGAAAAGGCACTAAATACGGTAGGTTCTTTCGAGCACAATTTAAATTTAGAAAGGTAGACAGGATATGAAATCCTTTCTTCTCCTACTTTGACATACTGTTTCACTTTCTCTCTCCATGTCATCGCATAGTTCACGGATCATTTCATTCTGCCGCGCGAGAGGTCTGAGAGCGATAATCGCATCTCAATTTTTTCAGTTATAATAACACTGATACGATGATCCCATTCATTGAAGGATAGAGGGATGTAGAAAATGGATCATGCGATCTCTCATCTCACCATTGAGTAGATTAAAGGCGTGGCAGATCACCATAAAACATGAGAAGTGCATAAGGGGTTAAATTCACTTTTAAGTCTTAGGCTGTACAAAGTTTTTTGTCAAAATTTCAGTGTTCTTCTCTGAACTTTTTTTTATTTGTAAATGAACTCAGTCAACAATGTAATCACCATTATCAATAAAAACATGCATTCACCAAATAGGAAGTTTTCCGATTCCTTTCCTCCAAAACTCCGCGAATCAAACAATTCGTCCAATGCCCTTTTGAGCCTCGAAGTTCGCGAACTTTATGTCTTTAAGGGCAGCCTCGAGAGGGCGGAAGAGATGGTAGTCGGAGAGAGAGGTCAGGAGAGTAGGGTGGATGGGGAAGGGTTTCTCATTCCAGCTCCTTTAGCTTCTTCTGGGTGAACTTGGTCACATGTGGTCTGGCGTTGTCGTGCAAGAATATGACTTTTGACCTTCTGCGCTTTTCTCGGACTGCTTGGGTCAAGGAATCCAGTCGATCAATTATACGGAAGCTGGAACAGTGTTGCATTGCTGGATGAGGTAGTAGTGTATCATGCCTTGCGCATCCCAGAAGCAGAACAGCAGAAAAAGTCGAGTTTGGGTTGAATTGGCGGCTTCTCGCCAGGTAGCCAAACGAAATTGTGGGTATCGTTGTGGTAGTCCATCTCGACATCCATCTTTGATCGATCTTGACAGTACCTTACGGTAGCCGAGCCGCTGGACGTGGCGCTCGATTGTTGCGTGGCCACAGCTCAGCTTCTTCTCGCAACTGCGCGTTTTCGCTCCTGGTTCCTCTTGCCCAGCTGCTCGTAGAGCATCATCTTTAAATGCAGGTGGACGGCCATCACTGTCTTCATCTTCGCGATTCATCTGTCTTTGCTCGAAGCGAGTGAACCAGCAAGTGGCTGTCCACTGTTTCACGGTATCTTTGCCAAATACATCCGTGATATTTCGAGCTGCTTCGGCAACAAAGGCGTGGCTGCCCACTCGTAGTAAAGCAAAAGTCGAAATTGAAGTGGAGTTAAATCTTCCATTACTAGACTCTTTTTGCACAGCAGTGGAAATTTATACCCTCCTCAGAAAAGGAATATTCTCGAACCTTCGAGGTTCCACTCGGTTATTCGCTCTTTTTTCCAATTTGAATCAATGAAAAAATTAGAAAACTGAAAAGTTTTGGGACAGCCTAATATATCAGAATCGGTATTTTCCTGTAGGAGAAAGTCTTGAAATGAAAATTGCTCTGTTCTCCACGTGCGTACTGCCGTTTTGCAATAACGAATGAGTTCATGTAGAAAGGTAGTCCTCATCTAAAACCCGGAGAGTTTTGCATATTGACTGGTGCACAACCATGGTTTATATGGCAATTACGATAGTTTAAATATTTCTATTTCAGCTTTTGCCTCATCGAAATCTACGTAAACTGGAAAGCTAGAAGAACTCCTTGAGTGCTTTCTGTAAACATGGCGTCTTCTTCACAGTTCTAGGATTTCCATGCAAAACTATCATTTTTTGTTGTTGTTTTCTTATAAGGAACACACGTTTGATTATCGGGCCCTCTTTGAATGATGACTGTATGCTCTCGCTATTAACAAATGAATCGCTCGCTAGCAGTTGGTATTAAGTTCTATAAGTTGGTGATGTGAAGGTACCTTGTTATTGGAATTCCATAGTCTCTGGTCATTTTAGGTTAAATTAAGTGCTGTTCTTGTTGCTTTGTGTTTTCCTCTCGTTGAACTAACGTATTTTTACTTTCTTTTAGCAACCGCATAATTTTTATTTAGTTCCCCGTAGCTGTCTTGGTTGCACCTTCTGAGGTCATTCGGAAGTTCATTTTTTCATTTTTGAGTCTTTTTGAGTTTTTGAAAAATACATAGAAGTCAAGTCCTAAAGTGAGTCCCAAGGATTCTTTCAGTAGAAAAAAGGACTCAAGAAGCTAGAAGTTCCAAAGTGAACGTTTGAAAGAATGCGAGAAGCTTTTCTCTTACATCGATATTAAATACCCTGACGGCGATCAATATAATACGTGTGGAGAAGTCTTAGCGATGTTGGAAAGGAAAACGTAAACTAACGCAGGCTTTTTTGGTGTGTTTGTGTATCTCGTCGGTGCAAACTACTTGTGGTGCATTCATCCCATGTATTGGAGCCACTTTTCCCTGTTTCTAAACATTGGTCACTTTAGTCATTGGTGCACACCCCGTCACACAATGGAGGAAGGAGGAATTAAGTTTGCACGCAATTTTTATTACTTCAAACGATCCCGCCTTAAAGTAGCTAAAAAGGCGGCGGATTTGAAAATAATTTTGAAACACGCTGCGCGTGCGCAGCGCTTTTCAAAAAAAATCGATAAGGGCCGTTTTTCACTTTTTTTGTTTGCGATTCGCAATGCATATGCATTGGGCAAGTACCATTTTATGCTGGTTAAATGTAACTTTTAGCGTAGTGAGTTAGACAGAGAGATAAAGAGAGCGAGAGACAACACTGACCAGTTAGACAGAGAGAAAAAGAGAGAGAACACACTAACCAGAGAGAGTGCAGGCGAGTAGAGCATACATGAATTGACATGAATTCTCTCACCCTCGAAAGAGTACCAGAGTGCGTCTTACGTGCGCGACTGCGTCTCGCGTGCGTGCCTGCGCATCTTTATCAAAATTTTGCGGGCTGGCCTAGTCTATCGAAAGTGGTCGTCTGACGGGGGGTGTTGGTGCGATTCCTACGTAGGCGTACGCGTAGGTGTATGTTTCCAATTTGAGAAAAAATGCCCGCTAATACGCGGCTTCAGTTATTTTTAAAGGTTTTTTGTGTGTAGTGTTTCGTCTGATAGAAAACAGCAGCTCCGTTGCACTTTTTCATTCTGTAAGCTTCTTCTTCCTGCACCGTATCTTCGGATTACTGTATTATTTTGTGATGTTTCTGGTTCTACATTAGCATCTTGTTATATGTAACTGATTAATTACAGTTTTAGTTGTTGATAGACTTTCGATTAGCTTTTGTCATTTTCTTATCTGCTTATGATATTTGAATATCGCTGAGCGCCCATTGTGAATGACTAGAGCTCTCTTTAGTGCGGTCAGGAGTTTCTTCAAGATTTTGTCCAGACTTAGAAACTCGACCGCGCCTGAGCCCCTGACGAATCGGCATGCTGTGCATGGCTGGTCGCGGTTATGAGCAGGGCTGGAAGCACCCGTGTCTCCGGCTCGGTCTTTCGCAGGCGCTGTTTTTGTAATGGCCTTGGACATGGTCGTAATGTGCTTCTGCTTGCATTCGAAGGAGAAAAAGGCCTAGGTGTTTATTGTATTGTATTATTCCATTTGACTAGCTGAGTAGACCCTATGTTCTTGGCTGTTGTTTTGGAGAAGACGGGAAAAACGCGACGAGATAATGAAGGACTTTGAACTCCTACTCATCGCTTTTAATATGACTCACTAGCAGGTGTATCGATCGATAAATCCGTTAAAACAACCCCTTGTTTATTCAGCAGCACAACAACAAGGGATCGAAGTAAATGAAGCATTAGTTAGGTCAATGAAAGTGGGAGAATATGGTCATAGGGTCTTCTAAATCTCACGAATGAGTGACGTTTGAGCCTAGAATTCGGTACCCGATTTGGCACTCTGTTGAAGTGCTCTACAATGACTGGAGGAATGGAAGATCATTATGAAATTTATAACAAAAGTCCTGCAAAAGTAGTTGAGCATCAAATATTGGCTATTACTAAATCACACCATTCACGCCAGTTCATTACTAAAGCACACCACCGCGCAGGAAAATTATCAACTTCGCCCGATGCGCAGTGGCGTGCATTAGTAATGAACTGGCGTGTTTTATGTAGTAATAACCTTAAAGTTGCATAATAGTGATGCAATCAAAAATCCTACTTTCATTTGTCGAAAGCAAAAGCGTTTTTTTTATGTTGAGGAATGATATAATAATACTTTATTTTATTACACAGTGCGAGTTGCAAATTCAATAAAAGAGCGATAAGGTTCACAGTTAAAATCATTTTACAGGCATTTCACTTTTTCATTAAAAGTGAGAAAATCAATTTTAAAGATTTCGAGATAAATGTTAAAATAAAATAAATTAGTTGGGAAGACTTGCTAGGGAAAAAAGACACAGCTAGAACAAAAGATTGAGAAAAAAATGTTGACGTATGTTGATGAAAATTTCTTGATTCTGCAACCCTATAACATTATAAAACACATTTCGAAAACCAAAAAACTTTGATTATACCAGAAATGCTCAAATTTATGACTTCATAAATATTGAAATACTTGAAAGTTAGCAAAACGCTCTCTCAGCAATTTAATCTCAAACCCCCTCAATTCATCGTCAATCATGTTCTTTGCACTTGAAAGTCGTTTTCATGCTTTGATATCTATGTATATTTAGGAGAAAGGAAAGGTGCATATTGAAAAGAAAATAATTTTAGCTAAATATGAAAATTCTAAAGTCTGTTTCGCCCCCAAACTCAGACTGACTTCCGCTCTCTCTGGGTGGTGCTCCTCAGTTCCCAGAGAGAATCTCATTCAGCCTTGTTGTCGGTGGTCTTATTAAAAACCACATGCTCGTTCGAGTGATTTCAAAATCCATTCCATTATCATCCCTTGTTCAAAATTGAAAGGACGACTTGTTCAAAATTCAATGAAGACTTTGGCATAAATCAAATGAAAAAGATAAACCGATAATTTAGCTCCAACAGCTTTCGTATTTGAGGGTTCTGAAAGGAATCTTTGTAAATAGCGAAACATCTGTGACATTTCCTCTGACACCAGGCATATAAATTCACTGAAGATTCATTGAAATATTGAATCAAATTGCTTTATTCACCAAAGGCCAGCTTGTTCTAACCGCCGATAATATGTGAAAGGGGAAAGGAATAATGTGGAAGTGTTATAACATGTGAAAAATGGAAAGGAAAATGAGGATCAAAACAAGCCATTGAGGAAAATTACATACTTTATCTCATATTATCAAAAGCATCAGCATTATCAAAAGCGTCAGCATTATTATCAAAAGCGTCAGCAAAGAAACCGAAGATAATAATGATGTATCATCCATTGAGAAGGGTCGAAAGTCATAAAGAAAATAATGAATGAAATCCATCGCACGGGCAAAAACTGGCACTCGACTGGGACGGAACCTCCGCTGCCTAACCGGGGCTTATAGAAGTACTTACTCCATCTATCTCGCTATGCTGAATACTAAACAATGTTTCGATATTGGCTACCTTTCGAAAGCATTTGACACTGTTAACCATCGATTCCTCATTGATTTGTCATGGTGTTTACTCATCTCTTCTTACCCTTATAACCTCTATCCTTACTAACAGTAATGCACAAGTTCAAGTTGATGATGTATTGTCTGAAAGTTTACCCTACAATTCCGGAGTGCCTCAAGGCAGCTGCCTTGGGCCTCTATTCTTTACCATTTTCCATAATGACATTAGCAATATCATTCCTGAAAACGTTCATTGTTTTTTTATATGCAGACGATATTAAATTGTTTTCGGTCGACCCACTATCTCTTCAAGCAGCTTTAGATTGTGTGTCTGAATACGCTCAGATGTGGTCCCTGTCAATTTCTACGCCAAAATGTTTCGTTATGTATTGTGGTAGCAGCAATCGTAAATTCTCATACTCGATTGACGGAAACTTTCTACCACCACAAACAATGGTTAAAGATCTTGGAATCACGTTCGACTCCTCATTGTCGTTCTCTCTCCACATCAACGCCATGTGTAAGAAAGCGACGAGACGGATGAACCTAATAATGCGAGCGCTCAAGACCAAGTCCACCCCCGTTCTGCTGCGTGCTTGGAAGACGTACATCTTACCACTACTTGAGTACGGAAGTGAAGTGTGGGCTCCTATGTCTTATGGCCTCCTGAATGAAATTGAGAGGATGCAACGTTCTTTTACCCGTCGCATTCTCTTTAGAAATGGCATTGTTGATCTCAGCTACTGCGAACGTCTAGATCTATTGAATCTTTTATCTCTAGAGCATCGGAGAGCCGTGGCCGATCTATGCCTTATTCATAAATGTTGGCACGGAAATGCTGAATTGGACACAACTTATCTTTACAAGTTGCAGCCTTCCCCGTACAATCGTAGAATATCTCACTCTTTAAGAATTTTATTCCCGATCAAGCTTAAGGATTCCAGAAACACATTTGTGTCACGCTTAATTGATGTCTGGAACAACTTGCCTAACGAAATCGTTACATTGAAATCATCTCAAGCTTTTAAAACCTCTATCTCATATCTGATGAAATCGTTCCTCGTTCTTTAATCCGAAATTAGATTAGGTTTTTTTTCATTGTTTATTCTCCTGTATCCCATGGTTCATTTTTACCTACTATTCTTCTCAGTGTGAACTTGCCACCTTCTTTTTATTACTATTATTACTACCTTTCTCGAAGCTCAAACTCCCGTTGCTTGCTTGTATGTATTACTTAAACTGATATCACTTATGTGGCAGTGATTCACTTTGCACACCATCCTTCTAACACTAGTATGCAATTTGGAATAAAGATTGATTGCACTCGAAGATGCAAATCTCTGGCCAGAAAGCCCAAATATTGGCGGCTACTACACGATAGAAATTTTACTGCCAGCGAAGGGTTTCCCCCGGACCCTCGGTGACTTAGATTAAAACAAATGGATTGAAACCTTGATAATAAGTAGAATGAGGCGTAAATAAGCACAAAGTTAAAAAAGAAGATTGCAAACAGATTTGGAAGCTCTAATGTCTTCGAACAAACAGTCAGCAACACCGAAGAAATATGATCTTGTTAAATAATTCAGTTACCACTCAGTTTTCTGAGCTCTCTGAACTTTTGCACGTTTGATGTAGGAGGATCTATAAGTATAGGATTGATTTTGTTAAAAAAGGGTAATTTTATGGTAAATCAGTATCATTTGCAAAAAATATTACAATGTAGTTAAAACCTGTTAAAGTAAGACTGGAACATTCTGGGCAAGATAAAAGAATCGTCCATGGTGACAGATTTTCGGCCTCATAATCTTGAAAACTTTCTGGAAGTTATGATTTAGCCGGCGACGATCGCAAGATTTCTACATAAAGTACTTCAATTATGCTTATTTTCCAGTCATGAGTTCAGTTCCTTTGCTGATCATTTTTTTGTATATTCTTTGTTTTTTAATGCTAAAATACGCAGACGAAAACTGGAACTGAGATAATGAAGAAGACAGCAGAAAACTTTGCTCCTGGAGACTTCCATTGCCCGAAAAAGACTTTTTTCTTCGACTCAAGTTAATATGATATTTAATGCGGTTTGAGAAACTGGAATAGAGGAGGAAAAAACAGAGCGAGTCCGGCTTATTTCTTTCGGAGCAATTTGGCTCTCAAATTATATATTTTTTTAAAGATTAATCAAAGAAGCGGTGAGGGATTCCGCGAAAGGAGTAAAGACGGAAAGAAATTACAGAGAGAATGAGAGATGACAGAAAGATGAAGAGAGGCATTACAAAAGAAAAAACCCGAGGAAATAAATCGCGAAAAAGGAGGGAAAGAAAGAGAGAAGTGAAGTCAGGCAGAGACGAAAACAGAGAAAAAGTCAGAAAAAAAGAATATGACGAAAAAAAGAGAGAAATAATGAGAAAAAGAGTATGAGAGAAAGAGAAAGGAGAAGAGATTGAAAAATTCGAAGACAGAGAGAGAAAAAATATCACGGAAAAAATATCGTGAACCAAAACAACTTGAAGCAGGCAGTGAGATATTTAAAAAGAAAAAAATGTGCAATTATTTTCATTTCATAAAAGGACGCGAAAAAATTCGAGGAGTGAGAGGAAGGAAGAATAGAGAGAAAGACTGGGGAAGAGAAAAAGAGAGAGACGTAGAAAGATAGAATGATTGAGATAAAAAGAAGATAATACTCTGACGGGAAGACTGGTGAGATAGACATGAAATAATAGAAATTAGAGCAAGACTTTATGAGAGAGTGAAAGAGAGAAAGAAGGAGAAAAAGTGAGAGGGAGTGAAAAGAGAGAGAGGGAAAGAGACAAAGAGAAAGACCATTGCCTCCAGGCTTATGTGTGTCACGGAGTAGATGGATGGGAGATGCCAACGGCGCATGCAGGATAGTGAAACTTGGACGACACTATGCTCGCGGCGAAATACAATGCGTACTCGAGAGAATCTGAGCGCATCCTGCCTAGCAGAACAAGAGAGTACTGGGGAGATACAGCTCGGGGCTATATTTGAGAGGACCTCAAACCATTCATTCCCTTACATTGTTTTATTGGATTTCGAACTCGAGTTTGCGTCCCATCCTCCAACATCGTCTAGGTGGAGATGAAATATGGCCCCTGACAACCGGAATGGTTCAACTCTGTTGGTACTGAGCCCGATGCCGTTTAAGGCGCAGATCCCATCATGATGGGAACGTTTAGTGGACGAGGCCTGCCTGCCGTGCCCAAGGAGGCGCAACCCATACACACAGTGCCGCATTCCTATCTACCGGCACTACTGTGTCTGATGCCTTTCTTGCTCTTCTTCATCGTCTCCGTTGTGTTTCGGTGGAGGCCACTGGCGCAGTTCAAGAACGTTCTGACGTGCATGCGGTACGTTGGAGCGTACATGAATGGGGTTCAACTCATTTTTGAGAGTCCGCTTGATTACAATATCTCAAAATTCATTATTTGAGATGGTACTTGGTGTGCTGTGACCGGGAAGCAAAATCGGAGTTCTCCACTGTCGAGAGAGAGCTTATGCTTCCAATGGACTTGGATGTTGGTAAAAACTCGGGAAAACCAGAAGCTGTTGTATCACAGGAATATAACTTTGGATTTTTTGTTTTTATGTCTCAAAACTATGTACTAAACGAGAACTTAGCTTCATTTCCCAGAGAAAAAAATCACATTAACTTTTTCTTTCCTCAAAACTGGGAGCACGATTTTTGAGTAAGCACTCATTACCATCTTGCATTTTAAAATACTGTGAATTTCAAACAATCAAAAACAATACTTTTTACATACATTAATTTTTGTTGCTAAAAAGTGATAGATGTTTTTTAAGTGAAAACCTCGGTGGTTTTTGCAGAGTTTAGTTTCTCCTGGAGACGCTGAGAGTGTCACCGAACTCTAGGACTAAATGAAAGGTGGATTTTGTTAAGTTTATTTTATTCTTATTATTATACTATTATAACATATTATTATAATTATCATCATTATTATTAATATTAGTCCTATTATTCTTATTCTTATAAACATTATTATTATTATTATTATTATTATTATTATTATTATTATTATTATTATTATTATTATTATTATTATTATTATTATTATTATTATTATTATTATTATTATTATTATTATTATTATTATTATTGATATTATTATTATTATTTCTATTATTATTATTATTATTATTATTATCATTATTATTATTATTATTATCATTATTATTATTATTATTATTATTATTATTCTTATTCTTATTATTATTATTATTATTATTATTATTATTATTATTATTATTGTTCTTATTAGTATTATTATTATTATTATTATTATTATTATTATTATTGTTATTATTATTATTATTATTTTTATTATTATTATTATTATTATTATTATTATTATTATTGTTCTTATTAGTTTTATTAATATTATTATTATTATTATTATTATTATTATTATTATTATTATTATTATTATTATTATTATTATTATTATTATTATTATTATTATTATTATTATTATTATTATTATTATTTTTATTTTTATTATTATTATTGTTATTATCATAAAAAAACTTTCATTAGTTTACGCTAACGAGATTCATTTGCTTTTCAAAGCAACTCAATGCTCCGATTCAATACTAAAATTCTTGTGCACAGTCGAAATTTGAGGCCGTTTTTTAAATATTCTTCTCAAGTTAAAACACAATTTTCTCTCTGGCATTTCATGTAGAAAAATTCGGCGCCTTTTCTTTTCTCGGATGTGTTCCACTGGAAACATGTCCTTCCACAATAAAAAATTTGCAATCAACTTATGAAAAAAATTTGGTCGAAAAAATTGTCAAACTTCCCCGTTTCAGGCTCTCCGCCTCTCCCTTCTTGCATGCATTTTCTCTCCGGGAAGCATTTTCTCATAGGACAAACTGCTAATTTCGTCGCTAAGCATCACAAGGAAGGTTCTCTTTTTCATTAAAAAGAGTCCACGACTTCATTAAAAGCCTTTTTCCTTTAATCAAAAAGTAATGAGGCCCTAAAAAACAAGAAAAAGGCTCATTATCCTATTTTCTGATTGTAAGTGGCATAACTGAGTTACTAGCAATTAAAGGGCCGATGCAAGGATATAAATCAGAAGAGATTTGTTAAGCCATCAAAGAAACCCGCCAAGACCAAGGCAACCAGTCTAGCTACTGAAATACTATCTTAGAGCAGGCGTTTTAAAGCGCGTCTGAAAAGGACACAAAGATCTACCAAGAAAAAAACGCTTGAAGGGAGATTCTTTGAAGTCACGATTAAACAGTTTTATATACAATTAATTTTTTTTTCATTCGAAAAAACTGGACATAAAAGATCTACCAACTCAATTATAAACTCGTCGACGTTCAAAACAAAGTCATAGGTTACCTGCTTTTTGTTCAAATTATAAAAAAAACTTATTCGAGCGAGAAACCTAGAATAATGATGGGTACTTTAGGGACACCCCCTGACCAGAGGTTCAATGGGTCAGATGAGAGTGGCATTTTTTTGATATGGTCTCGTTAGCGTAAGCCGTACGGTTTCGTTAGCGTAAACTTTTTCAAATCCTAAGCGTTTTTTTATGTAAAAAGTTTTTTGTTTAAATGTAAACATAATTTTTTGTAAATTTAATTAAGTCAGGCGTATGACCCATTGAACCTCTGAAAGGAGGGAGTGTCCCTAAAGTGCAAAAGTGCCCAATGATAAACCAGTAATAGGTGAACTGCGCAGAAGTAAGAAAGCTTCGGAATATAATTCATATTCAAATCTTTCGCTTGCTTCTAACCATTCTAGACCTTCTCTCTCTCTCTCTCTCTCTCTCTCTCAACGCTAATTTTTTGATTGTTTTTATTTTTTAAAAAAGCAGATGACCTGTATATCAAACAGATTCACACACTACAACGGTAGCATTTGACAATTGAATTCTTGCTTCCAGGCAGAGGTTAAATAGTCATGTCAGACCTTCTGTCGGCGGGCCTCTGTTTTTCCAAATCATAACGTTGGACCCTTATGTGAAATTTTTCCCGCTTTTGGTGGGCGTCTATACCTTTTTCTTACACACTAAAAAACCCCTGCTTCCAGGCGTCAAAAAAGCCTACCCGGAGAAATTTCTTGAAGTGCTGAAGGAATATAAAAAGTATCTGATTTGGCAAATCGACAAGATCAAAGAAGAAGTTGGTTGGCTATTCTAATATTATACAATACAAAACACATAACAAATTCATTGATGTTATCACTCGTATCTTATCATAGGAACCAGGCGTTTGATGAGACCGGTCTTAGGTATGGGTCTTTGTACGAGCTGAGCGAGTTGGAAAAGGGATGGGGAGAGGTCTTAGGTATGGGTCTTTGTACGAGCTGAGCGAGTTGGAAAAGGGATGGGGAGAGGTCTTAGGTATGGGTCTTTGTACGAGCTGAGCGAGTTGGAAAAGGGATGGGGAGTGGAATGAGAAGTAGAGTGGAAATACAACGAAAAAGATGAGTATGTACATCATTTTCGGCGCGAATATGTATGCGCCAACATAGCTGGTCCGGTAATTAATTTAGCCCCTGATAGGAACAGGTTAAAGTTACCATTATCTGCTCTTTCTTGCTTGTTGATTTCTGTTCAACTCTTGAAGTTGATAGATCAATATCGACCATAGGTAGGTATACTGCCAACTGGCAAACAATTTTTCCAGGGCGACCGACCTACCGAACCCCTCTCTCTCAAAATGAATGTATCACAGTTTTCACAGATAAAATTGAAAAAAAAACTTCACTCCTCTACATAAATAGAATGTTTCATTAACCATAACTCAGTCTCAAACCGTTTCTAAGAGTTGAGAGCAAGGATGGGTGTTTACCGTTACCCGTTTACCGTTACCCGTCATTTTTGTGGTTAATTTATCGTTTTACCGTTCACCGTTTTTGAGGTCCTTTACCGGTAAAAAACGGTAATATCTCAAAAAGTTCAGAAAAAGGGAATTTGAAAGACATTCGGTGAAGGCTTGCAGTACTATACGCTGTTTCAGTGACATGTTGTTTTACCTTAACAAGTTTGAGAAAACACAGAATCGTTTCAACACACTCTGGACACCTGAAATATGGAATTGTTTTTTAGATTTTCTTCACGCGGCGTTAAAAGGCCAATATAATATCATCAATTTAAAATAGTTTTTTTATTATTTGTGTTTTATGAATTTCTATCTCCGCGAATCAATAACTTGTCTATGTAGACTCTCTTTTGCACTTAAACCATTGAGGTACTACTACTCGACCCCCCCCCTCCCGGTCCTTCCTCTTAGTGACCAACTCTCATTGATGCTTACTGGTGTCTCATGCAGAAAATGATCGATGTTCTGAAACCAATAGCGATGTGGACTAAATTTGCGCAGCATCGTCAACGCTTCTATTTCCACAGTACTCCCACTCTTCTGCGTTCTAGCTAAAGAGCTCGATAAATTTAGTCCTCTTCGTGAAGTGCGACGATCCATCAAGAATGGCCTCAAAAACCGACTGATCATTCAGAAAGACTATGAAAAATTTGTCATTGCTAAAATGCTGGATATCTTTTTCAAAGACACAATGTTCGAAGATCGATCCAAAAGCCGTATTCTACTACGCAAAACGGAAGAACTGGCAGTACTTTCACTTGCCAAGTCAGAAGAAGAACAAGGAGAAGTGGCTCTGGATGATTTTTTCACTTGCCAAGTCAGAAGAAGAAGAAGAACAAGGAGAAGTGGCTCTGGATGATTCTTGCCAAGTCAGAAGAAGAAGAAGAACAAGGAGAAGTGGCTCTGGATGATTCTTTCACTTGCCAAGTCAGAAGAAGAAGAACAAGGAGAAGTGGCTCTGGATGATTCTTTCACTTGCCAAGTCAGAAGAAGAAGAAGAACAAGGAGAAGTGGCTCTGGATGATTCTTTCACTTGCCAAGTCAGAAGAAGAAGAAGAACAAGGAGAAGTGGCTCTGGATGATTCTTTCACTTGCCAAGTCAGAAGAAGAAGAAGAACAAGGAGAAGTGGCTCTGGTAGTGATTCGTCTAATTCGATTCGTCAACTATTCTCTTGATGAAGAATTTCAGTGGCCCCAACTTTCACCAAGCCCCACTACGCTCGATGCAAAGAGCGCGCTTCTGTCGAGGTCAAAGAATACTTGTTGATTGAGTCAAACTGCAAGTCTGACCCTTACGCTTCCTAGAAAGAGGAATCTACAGCTATTCGTTTCCTATAGCTGATAATCCTCGCTAAGCAGTATCTTAGCTCTCCTGCCACTTCATCCGAAAGCGAACGTTTTTTCGGCTTCAGGTGCTATTGTTTTAGAGCTGCGCATTCGGTTTACTCCAGAAAATATCGAGAAACTTGTTTATTCACATCACACGATTGACATACTAGGATTCAATCCCTGACCAATGAATTAGAATCTTTGTTCTTCTGTTGTTGTTTTTTTCTCGCATAACTCCATAATCAATAACATTCGCATTTAATAAAACATGTTTTATGATAGAATTGACTAGAAAACAAGAAATATTGAAGTGTGTTCTCGTTATTCACCATAGGATAAGTCGGATAAAAGAGCTAGAAAAGAAGTAATCAAATGCTTGTATTTCAACTGTAGATCAGTGATGAATAAGCTATATGATCTTTATTTTCTTCTTCGTTGCTGTAAATATCACATTCTCTTACTATCTGAGACATGGATGCACAGTGAGCTTCCCGACTCCATTCTAACCGATAGTTTACCCTTCACGGTATTCAGAGGTGACAGATTGGCACAAAGAGGAGGAGGCGTAGCCATTCTAGTAGATAATGCCATCTCCTCATCTTTAGTTGTTCAATATAGCAAGGCTCAGTGCGAGGGGTTAGTAATAGACATTTATCCTAACACATCTTTCTCGTTTGCTTTCTCGGCCATTAGACTGATTAATATATATCGATCTCCTAGCTGTGGAGTAGAAAATACAAAGGATCTCTGCTCGTTTATCACCTCTCATGTTACTGAAGTATTTCCCACCATTCTGTGCGGAGACATGAACCTCCCCAAGATAGACTGGGCAAATCTCACCGCTCCCAATACATGTAGTATGTCTCTTGCATTCTTAAACATGACATGCGACAACAATCTTAAACAACTCGTACTTTCTCCCACTAGACTTCAAAATACACTCGATTGCCTGCTCTGTAATTCAAATATCATAAAAGACTGTATTGTCAGGCCTCCCTTCTCCACCAGCGATCATGCCTCAATATACTTTGAAATCAGAGATAGAGCCAAGCGTATTATCACAAGCACCAGCTCATCGTTAGACTGGAAAAAGGCAGATTGGGAAATAATCAACTCAGACCTCTTTAGCATCGACTGGACTTACATGCTCTCAAACCTAACTATTGACGAAAGTGTCGATAAATTAACCAACATCATCCAATTCATAATGGATAATAGGATTCCAAAAAATAAGAATGTCAAAACACATTTGAAATATCCCCCCAAGATAAGAAGATTATACAGCTTCCTACAGAGAAGTAACAAACGAAACCCTCTCTCCATTACGTCATTACGCACATCCAAGAAACTTCACAAAGAACTAGTCAAATTCGAGGTTCTTAGGGAAGACAAGCTTAAGTTCCCGAGAAACTATAAGGTATTCTTCAGAACTATATCCAACCGCATTAAAAGCAACACATCTATTCCTGCTCTCATAGTGAACAATAAACCAACTACTATCCCCTTCGAACAAGCAACTCACTTCGCCGAGTATTTTGATAAGTTACAACCCTTACCAATCAGTGGACCCCTTCAGATCTCTCGCCCGAATTTTCACCTCGACCACATTAATGACATCTCCCCTTTTGAGGTGAACTCCATTCTGAAACGAATAGCTCCGAAACTGAACTCTTCCCCTGACTTTATTCCAAGTAGACTACTCAAAAATTGTCTGGACTCACTGGCCATACCTCTCTCAATCATTTTCACCAACTCACTAACCTTAGGGCACTACCCTCTGGCCTGGAAAAAAGGAATAATCAAACCAGTTCATAAAAAAGGGCCCCGCTCTCAGATCGAAAATTATCGTCCTATCACTATGGTGTGCTCTATGTCAAAGGTATTCGAGAAACTGATCTTCAATATAACTTATCAATGTCTGGAAACCAATGGCATACTACATCCCAAACAACATGGTTTCCGTCGGAGACGGTCCACGGTAACATCCCTGGTAGAGGCTCATTCCATTTACCTCACGCTTCAGAATAAAAAAATAGACTTTGACATCTGTCTAGTCGACTTTTCACGGGCTTTCGACTCTGTAAACATAAGATTTCTTGTTCACAAACTTGAAAAAGTGGGAATAACGGGCAACCTCCTCTATCTTATCCGTTCTTTTCTCACGAGCAGGTCCTCGAAAGTCTCAATCGGAGATACATTATCAGGCCCTAAAGTATACAACAGTGGTGTTCCCCAGGGGAGTTGCCTTGGACCCCTCCTCTTTTCAATATTTATAAATGATATCATGGAGCACATAGAGCCAGATGTCCATGGTTTTCTATATGCCGATGACCTCAAAATTTTTTCCAAGAACAGAGACTCTCTTCAGAAAAGTCTGGATTCCATTTCCGATTACTCACTGACCTGGGGACTTGTGATATCAACTCAAAAATGCTTTATCATGCACTGTGGTCCTAGGAATCCAAAAGTAACATATAACCTAGAAGACAATATCATACCAACTACTTCATTAGTGAAAGATCTTGGCATTACATTTCAGGAAGATATCACATTCTCTAAACATATTGAACTAACCTCCCTAAAGTCCCAAAAATGTATAAACATGATCTTCAGAGCCTTTAAAACCAAATCAATTGAAGTTCTGCTAAGAATATACACCACATACATAAGACCCCTTATTTCAATTTCAATTTTATTACGTGAAAACATTACATGCAGCAACGCATAAATTAATCACGTGGTACGAGATTAAACAATTGAATTGTTTGAATTACATAAATTAATATTGAATTAATATTAATATTACATAATTACAAATATTGAATATGGGAGTGAGGTATGGTCCCCAGTAACTATCGGTCTCGTTAACTGCATAGAAAAAGTGCAAAGATCATTTACACGAAGGTTACTACAAAGGGCCGGATTACCCAAAAAATGAGTTATGTTGCTAGACTGAATTTTCTTTCCATCTCCTCGCTTGAATATAGAAGAAATGTGGCCGATCTTGTGTTCATCCATAAATGTCTGCACGGAAATATTCAAGTAGATTACTCAAATATGTTTAAACTTTGCCCATCGCCTTATTCGCTGAGAGAATCGAATAACTACAGAACATGCTTGCCGTGTAAATATAAAAGCAGAACAAGCACTTGTGCCTCAAGAATGATTAATGTCTGGAATAAGTTACCTTGTTCTTTGGTTTCTACATGCTCTTCTAGCATTTTTAGAAATGAACTTATCAAGCTTGATTGTGAGACCATTGTCACCAACTCTAGAATACATTTTTAATTCAAGTGCTTTGTTTCTTCAAATGTTTTGTTTCTGTTTCTCCTCTTTTTTTCAATTTTATTTGTGTTCTCGGTTAGCTCTCGAATGATAAAGAGTGAGTTGAATTTTTGGAATTTCAAGTTATTATTGCGGATGAATAGTTCTTAATTGCTGATGAATAGTTCATAACTGAAGATACAAGCTTTGCTTTCTTTGCTTTTTTTGTGTGCTTTCCTCTTTTCCTAAAATGAAATGTTCCTGATTGTTCTTGTCATATTTAGATCTCACTTTTCATAACCTTCACTGAATTCACTTTTCTTGTGACAGTGTCATCTGTTTCGTCACTTAACATTATGTTTTGTTTCAAGCGGAATAAAGAATTGAATTGAATTGGTGAAATCTAATTTTTAACCGTTTTACCGTTTACCGTAAAAACAATTTTTACCACGCCCATCCCTGGTTGAAAATGACAAGACATATTTTAACTTTGATATCTACTTTGGCGCATCGAGGCAGAGAGGCGCACTTTGCTGAAGAGGGAGGGGGGCAAACATCACTTGAGGGGGCAAACATCACTTGAGGGTACAAACATCACTTGAGGGTACAAACATCACTTGAGGGTACAAACATCACTTGAGGGTACAAACATCACTTGAGGGTACAAACATCACTTGAGGGGGCAAACATCACTTGAGGGGGCAAACATCACTTGAGGGTGCAAACATCACTTGAGGGTGCAAACATCACTTGAGGGGGCGGCGCAAGTGGAGTGCAGGTTTGTTTTGTAACTAAAAACCTCTTTTTTTTCTCGTTAGAACTTGCGGTCGCGAGAGCTCGGCTCATCACTCGCTCTGGACGCCGGCCGCATCCTCGGCCCGCTGCGGAGCGTTTCGACCGTGAGCGATGACCTCACGAAGCAGACCACCGTCACTTTCGAGTACAAACCGACCGATGTCATCAGGAATCAGTTCGGAGAAAGTTAGCAGTTAACGGGGGGGGTACTGTAATGTCTAGTATGTATACTGTCTTGCTATAACCGTAGTTAACAACACATGCAAAGTTATTGTTTTTTCAGCATAGAAAAACAGGAGTTTGATGTAAGAGTCATGCGCTCTTCAAACTGCCCTTTTCTCCGACCTAGCGGGTGTATTTTTTAGTTTTAATTTTTAAAAAATTTCTTTAGAAATCTTCTTTAAAGTTTTCTGATCTTTCATTTTTGAAGGCTCTCTTCAAAAAAGATTTTAGAAGGGTCATTTCACAGAAAGAATTCCGATTTCTGTGGGCACTTTTTCGGGTGCCAATTGATTGATTAAACCATCGATTCGATTGAACTATCGCACAGAAAAAAGCTAGTCCACCGGGTGGAATCGAACTTAGCCATCTCGTCTCAAACACGGAGCTCTCAAACACTCTCAAACCCTCTGTGCGATTGTTCAATCAGTTTCAATCTAAACCAGACTTCACTGCCTATAAACTGTGTAATTGAGAATGAGAAGATTTTTCGGTTACGTCATAAAAAAATTCCCGAGACAACCCAGGTGACAGGTTCTTTTTTCAAGATGAAGATTCAACTATGGGATCTTTACGAGCACAAAAAACTATGAAGATTTTTCACAACAATTTCAAACCCAGTTTTTAAATGGGTTCAATCGATACTTCATACTAGTTTATAGACATAAAAAAATGGATAATGTTTGCTCGTTACGGTATTTTTTTGGTGGAATAAAATGATTGCAAAAGGTCTTAGGAGGGAAAAAATATCCAATGAGTGAGCAGCGAAATTGGTCATCATATTACCTAACACATGATTTTTTTGTTGTTAAAATTTGTTCTTGAACAATTAATTTACAAAAGTATTAGGCTAAAAAAGTTTAGTAGGGTTTAGAAGCAGTAGTTCATTCACACTAGCAATGACCTAGCAGACAGCCACTGGTTCTACCAGGATTGGTCTGTCCTGCTGTACCGACAGCCACTGGGCACGGTTGTTGTTGTTGTAGATTGCCCGCCGTAGGTCTCCGGCTGGGTAGACGAGGTCTTCTTTGACATGGCTCAGAAAACAATAACCTTACTTACATCATTTATCTAATTACATTATTTCTCTTTCTCTCTCGGGGTTTATTTTTTCTTCTTTAGGTGACCTGTAGTCGCGACTTTTTTTCTCGACTTCGCGACTTTTTTTCGTCGCGACCTGTAGGTGACCTCCGTCGCGACGGAGGTCATCTACAGGTCGCGACGGAGGTCACCTACAGGTCGCGACGGAGGTCACCTACAGGTCGCGACGGAGGTCACCTACAGGTCGCGACGGAGGTCACCTACACGCGGTGCGACTGTGGACGACGCTACATGGCGTCGGACCCAATGGACCTCCAAAACAAAACTTCCCAATGGAATCTCCCACTGGGCACGGTCTCGCCTCTATGCCAAGTCCTGTCTATGGACTAAGATACTTGCGGCCTTGAAGCCTTGGGGTTGATTGCCTGCTACGCGGTTCAAAGAATAATATTTATTCAAACAGTTGAATGATGATGAGAGATGGCCAAACAGGAGTGGACTAGTAAAACTACTGGAACAAAACACAGAAGAGAGAGCGGCTCAAGTCCGTTCTGGCTCACAACCCGGGACCTGGGGCGGCTTTTGACCTCTACCCCTTCCGCGGCGGCTTTCGACCTCTACCACGTATAAGCCCCTTGGTCGTGGGAAGTAAACCGGAGGGAGAGTGCGGGAGACCCAATTAGGAAATGTCTTCTGATAAAACACGGCTTGGTGATCAACTGCGATCACACCTGAATTTCAGGGGAGCGCGTACCCTGCCGTGAGGCGGAAACAAGCGCGAGAAAGATTATTATTATCATTGTTAGAAGCAGTAGTTCAAACACCTGGGATTATTTTCAATTAGTTTTATAGGTTTACACAGTGATACGACATATTCGAAAACAAAACCAATGAATCTCACTCATAACGCAATAAGCAGGGGTTAAATAGTGACCGGATTGGTCCCGTCGGCGGATACATGTAAACACACTATTGACAAAAAACTCTCTCTCTTTTCTTACCCTTTTCCTTCATCCCCTCTTCTTTTTTCCTCCAAACTTTGAGCGGCGGATACATGTAAACCCAAATTCGGCGGCCCCATTTAACCCCTGGCAATAAGGCTGTGGAATCTACATATAAAGCAGAAGATGAGACTGATTCCGAAATAGGGTACCCGACCTATTTGATGAATGCCGGTATCGTTGTTTCTTATCTCACGATACTGTCTGCTTAAACCCTCCTTCCCGATTGAATCGTTCTATTGAATATTCTATTCAATATTTGACCGAATCGCAAAACGAATTTGCTTTTCTTAGATAATGCACCAGGCCGTTTCGTCCTACCCGCAGATATATATATATATATATGTATGTCAAGATCCCTAATCATAAGGGAACGACAGGCCTCGGGAGAGGAGAAGAGTGTGCGACAGCGTGTGATGTAAAGAGAGGGTGCAGACGAACAGAGCATTTTTTCCCTAGCCTTTTTAAATAGTGCATAGAATTCATACGCAGTGCGGGTTAGAGAAACACACTGTACTGCCCAACTAAATTGATATAAACTCACTCGAATTCTTGCATGAATTCATAGGGTTTTGAAGGAAAATAACTTCATTCTCAATTTGGAGAAGTTCACATCCAACTAAGTTTATCGGGCCTGTGTTTTGAGTTTAAGTGAGATTGCTACGAATCTATCTCTGTTCCATTTTACTATCTCGACATTGAGACTCACTTCTCTTCTATCAAGACTGTTTTTTTTTGTTTTGCTGTTGTCGAGTTTCTATTCGGACGTATTTTCACTTTCGGGAAGCTTCTGTCTCTTTTAAGGACGCATTGAGTTGGTTTCTAGTTTTTTTTATATCGCTGTAAAACTTTCTTTTCATCTGTTTAGGAGCACCAGTGAGTCTCTGCGAGGGCGAAGAACTGCTACAAGTCAAGGAAGGATTCATCCGATCCATGACTTCTAGTCATGTCAAAGTCAGGTTTATCGAGATCGAAGTATGATAGCCGTCGACTTAAAGTCAATTCGAAATCAAGCTTATCGAGGTCGTATTGTTATACCTCCGGACTTGTGATTTTTAAGAATGCCTAACAAAGTCGACGTATTAGTGATTTATAATTTTCAATACAAAGGTAGGTTTTCGAGTTTTAAATGTTATAGTTTAAAGCGACTTATAGTTTTAAATGACCGGATATAATGATCTGCTAGTTACTTCTTTTCAATTTTAAGGCATAATGGTAATCTTATAGCTCTAAATGTCCAGCATAATGGTAAGGTAACAATTTATCAAACCGGTTTAGAGTTCGACACCTATTTCGGGTAAACTGACCCAGACCGACTAAGGGGTTAAGAAATGTCGGTATTTCTCGCACGATTCTGAGTGGAACTCTAGTAACATTCTTTAGCAGTAACTCATGAAGCAGGCACTGCTTCTACCCAGGTTTTTAATATGTATGTTTATTACGTGTAATGAGTCCGTTTAAAGTTTTTAAAAGAATGTGAAGTGGCTGAAAAGAATGTGAAGTGAAGTAGAGGAAAAGTAAAATCGGAAGAAGAAGAGAAAGTAGATCATTTTCGCCGCGAACATAGCTTGTCGTATTACTATTTGACTTTGCTCTACCAATTTAGGTCGGTTTCTCAAATGGAGGAAGCGCGTACATTTCTCAAAGTGTGGATACTGTATGAAGGCATGACCATACGCAACTAAAAAGGCTTTGTTAGTCGACCTCAAGTTGGAATAAATTCAAGTGTGTTTTTCAGGTTAGTATGCACGGTAGACCGATGATAAACAGTAAACAGCCGCACTTTCTGATTCCTTCCACGACGGGGTCAATTTCCTCGCTGGAAACGTTACTAGAGAAAGTCAAGGTAAGTTAACCTCTCTCTTTCTTTTCTCTCTCTCTTTCTCTGTTTTTCCTTTCTTATTGAGATTTGAGATGCTTTTCAATTGCGTTAATCAATTTCGACCCATGGGCAAAGTAAGATTTGTTTTCCATCAGTCAAAAAAGCCAATTGGATTTAAAAGTTCTATAAGTATATATGTAGGTATATGAATCTAGAGCTCATGGCAGAGGACTAAGATTCTAGCAAAAAATTTAAGAAAATGAAAGCTACAATTTTAAGATTTATTCATTTGGTCATCAGGCTGTGTCTTTTTTCCACAGATAAAGTGTGTATATTGAGATAACTAAGAGAGCGTGTGATGTAAAAGAGAGAATTTAAACGATCAGAGCAATTTTATCACTAGCTTTCTTGCATAGTGCATAGCCGCGACATTAATCTCTCAAAAAAGTTAAGCGATCGTGCGATGTATCTGTAAAGATGACATCATTGCTCGATGAATGAGATCATCGAGTCAGTGTTATTATAACTGAAATATTTCACGATGAGATCATGGCTCTCGCACCTTCTTGGCCCAAAAATGTCGGATCAGTGAGGTACGAGATGATCTTGCGAGAGCACGCGAAATAATATCTTAAAATACGAGAAGATGAGATTTCAAATGCCGTCTTTCTCTCCAAATGAATCTTAATATACTAACTAATCGCAATCTATTTTGTGTCCGTACTTAGAAAAAGCATTTAACGTTTTTGGTTGAATATGAAGTATAGAGTCCGTGTTATAAGAAAAGGGCAGAGCGCAGACAATGACTCTGTCACTGGGTATGCCCGTAAGAAAAATGTAATGAAACTTGACTGGTTTGTAATTTAGCTCTACTAACTAGATTGAAATTGAATTACGCGCGTAAGTTCTAAGAATGGAATTTCGTGCATGACCTTTTATTTCAAAAAAAACTTAGTCAAGGTGACATCATCTTTCAAAATGTTCGCTTAATTTGAATGGTATGAGGTCATCGCGCCGATGATCTCATCGTTTAGAGATTAATGTCGCGGTAGATTCGCGCATAAATTCAAGCCGCAGTGCGAATTCGAGAAACACACGTAATTGAGAACTGGGTACATGATATTCAACTACTAGAACTGGGTACATGATATTCAACTACTAGAACTGGGTACATGATATTCAACTACTAGAACTGGGTACATGATATTCAACTACTAGAACTGGGTACATGATATTCAACTACTAGAACTGGGTACATGATATTCAACTACTAGAACTGGGTACATGATATTCAACTACTAGAACTGGGTACATGATATTCAACTACTAGAACTGGGTACATGATATTCAACTACTAGTAATGTGTTCAGAAGAAAGAAGGAGTCCACGGAATTCTGCCATCACGAGAGTTGATCGACTATGCCTTCAGAAGAAAGCTTCTGCCGTCAGTGCATCATGGTTCATTTTGTATCGATCTTTAAAGGGACGAAGCGTTTTGTGAGTGCAACTTTACGAGAAGCTAAGTCCAATGCAAGCAGTGTGTTTCTAAGCACCCGCACAACTTTTTTCGAGCGCATAGATTTTTAAAATTTTAAAGTTCAAACTTCAATTTTTTCAATGATTTGGACTTCCCCTACGAAAAATTTGCATAGATTTCAATGTTTTTCGGGGTTATTGGACAGCGTATAATTTTTTTTTATCCGCAGTGCGGGTAAGAGAAATATCCTGAATGCAAGTTAAGAAGAGGCGATTCAATCATGTGGTCAATTGACTATGGTCGAGTCACTCGCGTATTTCCTGAAGTTATGGACGATTCTAGAGAATTTTTTCAAGTTGATAAGATTTCCGGCAAGATTTAGAGGTTTATAGCCTTACACAAAACCTGAAAATTTAATATCTCCAGAAAACTTCAAAGTAATGAATGTTTATTCAATTAGAGGCCGCTTAGTAAAAACTACACTCATAAACAATGTTGGAAACTTGAACTTTAAGCAGAGGAATGATTCTTGAAGGGAAGCTCCAGGTTACTGTAATGGCTTGTCTGCAGATCCGCCTCTCTCCTCTACTCAGCCGCTGAATGCTAGTCAACTGCGGGCGGTGTGTGCAGCGCTGAACGATCACAGACCTTTCGTCTGCATTCAGGGTTAGAGACCCGCTGTTCAGTTACTCTTTATCTCTCTCTCTCTCTCTCTCTCTCTCTCTCTCTCTCTCTCTCTCTCTCTCTCTCTCTCTCTCTCTCTCTCGAATACCCTTGAAGGGCGAATTTCATTGAGGGTTGGGGTGAAGATTTTTTGTGTCCGGCCACAGCTTTCGCCGTCCACACTCGCACCATCGTATAGGCGATCCTTTTCGCGAGCTCTATCTCTCCTCTATCTTAAGTTCTTTCTCTATTTCTCTTTCTCTCTCTCCTTCTCCCTATTCCTATTATCCTTTCTATCTGTCTCTCTGTCTCTACCTATGCCTTTTTCTCTCCATTCACACGAATCTTAGTCTTTCGCTCAGTTTCGATTCACCAGTCGATCAGGAATATTCACCAGTCGATCAGCTATCCATGTTTTTAACACTCATCAGTTCTTATTAAGCTTGCTATTTTCTTTAGTCATGCCAAATAACATAGGCCGCTGTAGAAATATCATCAGACGTCTCATACTATGAAAGTCCTCCATGGTTTTGCGCGATCAAGGCGCGACGATTCTTAAAATATACAAGCTTTTCAAACAAACCATGAGGCTCTCAGTAATGCCAGGAGTTTCTCACCACCCTGTTAGAAATAGGATTCCTCGATGTTGGCTAGTAAAAAAGAGAAGCGAGAGCAAACACGAGTGGTAAATGGAGGTTGTCAATCCTAACGTTTATCGGGTATTCCTGATCGACTGGTGAATCTTAGAAAGGTTTCAGGCCCTCCAGGCACAGGAAAAACTAAAGTGGCCGTGGAGATCTTACTACAAGCGCAGAGGAAGAACAAAAAGGTGATCATAAGTTATCAGTTATCTTTGGACCAGGAATTTATACAGTACCCGCCATAATTAAATCATATTCTGGTTTTTTTAACATAATTTTAACGTTCATCGATTTTTTAACGTTCATCGATAGTCTTGTCCGAGAAACGCTGACAAAAGTTATGCAGCCGCTTCAACAGATGATACTTGCTCAGTCCCAACAGATTTCTGACATGAACAAAGTAATTCTGGACCAGTCACAGCAACTTCTACGGATTAGTGAAGAAATGCAATCCATAAAGTCATCTGTCTCTCCGGCCACACTTAGACCCCACTTGTATTCAGCTATCGTCGAATCCACTTATCGAGACAAGGATATGCTCATAGGAAAAGGTAAACGAGCTGTTATTATCGGACTTCCAGAAGGCAAGTCAGAGGATGATACGTGTTGCAAAGATAAAGATCTTATCTCACGTCTTATCATCAGACTCAATTCAGCGGACCTTATTGACGACCTAGAGAAGGGTAATATCAATCATCATCGTCACCCAATTGATCGCCCACGTCTCTCTGCTCCTCATGGCCGTCCCATGAAAATTGAGTTTTCTTCGCTTGGAAAGCGTAACCTTTTTCTGGAACTTTGCAGAAAGGCGAAACACCCTTTTCCTAAAGGATGTTACTCCCGATCTGACCTCTCTCCGGCAGAGCTTCAAGCCGAGAGAGACTGCATCCGAATATCCACTAACCCATCTTTTCCCCCTGCCAAAGTGGTCGATGCTCACCTAATCCCTGCCTTTCCTCGTTTTGCCCAGTCTTACAAACGAGTACCCTATCGACCAATTTCCCCTCCTCCCGCCTCTTCGTCACTATCCCCCTTAGCCAGTTCAACTCAACACTCCCAAATGCCATCGTCTTCGCTGGTGAACTCTGGGGCCCGGTCGACATCTACATTCGAGGCTTCTTCAACTGACTTTCCTTCTCTGGCGGAAAGCTCAGTGAAGCCGCTACAAGTCAGAAGCAGACGCATTACCAGAAACGCCGAAGAATCTGCCTCATGCCCCAGAAAGTCAGACGAATTTGTTTCCAGAAGAAGAAATGTTAGGAAAACCTCTCGTTATTCACCATAGGATAAGTCGGATAAAAGAGCTAGAAAAGAAGTAATCAAATGCTTGTATTTCAACTGTAGATCAGTGATGAATAAGCTATATGATCTTTATTTTCTTCTTCGTTGCTGTAAATATCACATTCTCTTACTATCTGAGACATGGATGCACAGTGAGCTTCCCGACTCCATTCTAACCGATAGTTTACCCTTCACGGTATTCAGAGGTGACAGATTGGCACAAAGAGGAGGAGGCGTAGCCATTCTAGTAGATAATGCCATCTCCTCATCTTTAGTTGTTCAATATAGCAAGGCTCAGTGCGAGGGGTTAGTAATAGACATTTATCCTAACACATCTTTCTCGTTTGCTTTCTCGGCCATTAGACTGATTAATATATATCGATCTCCTAGCTGTGGAGTAGAAAATACAAAGGATCTCTGCTCGTTTATCACCTCTCATGTTACTGAAGTATTTCCCACCATTCTGTGCGGAGACATGAACCTCCCCAAGATAGACTGGGCAAATCTCACCGCTCCCAATACATGTAGTATGTCTCTTGCATTCTTAAACATGACATGCGACAACAATCTTAAACAACTCGTACTTTCTCCCACTAGACTTCAAAATACACTCGATTGCCTGCTCTGTAATTCAAATATCATAAAAGACTGTATTGTCAGGCCTCCCTTCTCCACCAGCGATCATGCCTCAATATACTTTGAAATCAGAGATAGAGCCAAGCGTATTATCACAAGCACCAGCTCATCGTTAGACTGGAAAAAGGCAGATTGGGAAATAATCAACTCAGACCTCTTTAGCATCGACTGGACTTACATGCTCTCAAACCTAACTATTGACGAAAGTGTCGATAAATTAACCAACATCATCCAATTCATAATGGATAATAGGATTCCAAAAAATAAGAATGTCAAAACACATTTGAAATATCCCCCCAAGATAAGAAGATTATACAGCTTCCTACAGAGAAGTAACAAACGAAACCCTCTCTCCATTACGTCATTACGCACATCCAAGAAACTTCACAAAGAACTAGTCAAATTCGAGGTTCTTAGGGAAGACAAGCTTAAGTTCCCGAGAAACTATAAGGTATTCTTCAGAACTATATCCAACCGCATTAAAAGCAACACATCTATTCCTGCTCTCATAGTGAACAATAAACCAACTACTATCCCCTTCGAACAAGCAACTCACTTCGCCGAGTATTTTGATAAGTTACAACCCTTACCAATCAGTGGACCCCTTCAGATCTCTCGCCCGAATTTTCACCTCGACCACATTAATGACATCTCCCCTTTTGAGGTGAACTCCATTCTGAAACGAATAGCTCCGAAACTGAACTCTTCCCCTGACTTTATTCCAAGTAGACTACTCAAAAATTATCTGGACTCACTGGCCATACCTCTCTCAATCATTTTCACCAACTCACTAACCTTAGGGCACTACCCTCTGGCCTGGAAAAAAGGAATAATCAAACCAGTTCATAAAAAAGGGCCCCGCTCTCAGATCGAAAATTATCGTCCTATCACTATGGTGTGCTCTATGTCAAAGGTATTCGAGAAACTGATCTTCAATATAACTTATCAATATCTGGAAACCAATGGCATACTACATCCCAAACAACATGGTTTCCGTCGGAGACGGTCCACGGTAACATCCCTGGTAGAGGCTCATTCCATTTACCTCACGCTTCAGAATAAAAAAATAGACTTTGACATCTGTCTAGTCGACTTTTCACGGGCTTTCGACTCTGTAAACATAAGATTTCTTGTTCACAAACTTGAAAAAGTGGGAATAACGGGCAACCTCCTCTATCTTATCCGTTCTTTTCTCACGAGCAGGTCCTCGAAAGTCTCAATCGGAGAAACATTATCAGGCCCTAAAGTATACAACAGTGGTGTTCCCCAGGGGAGTTGCCTTGGACCCCTCCTCTTTTCAATATTTATAAATGATATCATGGAGCACATAGAGCCAGATGTCCATGGTTTTCTATATGCCGATGACCTCAAAATTTTTTCCAAGAACAGAGACTCTCTTCAGAAAAGTCTGGATTCCATTTCCGATTACTCACTGACTTGGGGACTTGTGATATCAACTCAAAAATGCTTTATCATGCACTGTGGTCCTAGGAATCCAAAAGTAACATATAACCTAGAAGACAATATCATACCAACTACTTCATTAGTGAAAGATCTTATCATTACATTTCAGGAAGATATCACATTCTCTAAACATATTGAACTAACCTCCCTAAAGTCCCAAAAATGTATAAACATGATCTTCAGAGCCTTTAAAACCAAATCAATTAAAGTTCTGCTCAGAATATACACCACATACATAAGACCCCTTATTGAATATGGGAGTGAGGTATGGTCCCCAGTAACTATCGGTCTCGTTAACTGCATAGAAAAAGTGCAAAGATCATTTACACGAAGGTTACTACAAAGGGCCGGATTACCCAAAATGAGTTATGTTGCTAGACTGAATTTTCTTTCCATCTCCTCGCTTGAATATAGAAGAAATGTGGCCGATCTTGTGTTCATCCATAAATGTCTGCACGGAAATATTCAAGTAGATTACTCAAATATGTTTAAACTTTGCCCATCGCCTTATTCGCTGAGAGAGTCGAATAACTACAGAATATGCTTGCCGTGTAAATATCAAAGCAGAACAAGCACTTGTGCCTCAAGAATGATTAATGTCTGGAATAAGTTACCTTGTTCTTTGGTTTCTACAAGCTCTTCTAGCATTTTTAGAAATGAACTTATCAAGCTTGATTGTGAGACCATTGTCACCAACTCTAGAATACATTTTTAATTCAAGTGCTTTGTTTCTTCAAATGTTTTGTTTCTGTTTCTCCTCTTTTTTTCAATTTTATTTGTGTTCTCAGTTAGCTCTCGAATGATAAAGAGTGAGTTGAATTTTTGGAATTTCAAGTTATTATTGCGGATGAATAGTTCTTAATTGCTGATGAATAGTTCATAACTGAAGATACAAGCTTTGCTTTCTTTGCTTTTTTTTGTGTGCTTTCCTATTTTCCTAAAATGAAATGTTCCTCATTGTTCTTGTCATATTTAGATCTCACTTTTCATAACCTTCACTGAATTCACTTTTCTTGTGACAGTGTCATCTGTTTCGTCACTTAACATTATGTTTTGTTTCAAGCGGAATAAAGAATTGAATTGAAAATAATTTTTTTCTTCAATGTTGACGAATCGAACTCAAAATTTCAACAAGTTTTTATGAGCAACTTTAGTGTAATTTGCAACAATTTTTGACTCCAACAATCATTTCATAAAATAATTAAAAATCAAAAACAGAAATCGCCAAAAAGCTCAGAGCAATGTGTTACTAAAATCAGAGATTAAACTTAAATCTTAATATTTATTCGGGAAGCCTTTGGACTTGGCACCTAAGAGGCATCAAATCAATCAATTTGTCAATGTATGACTGCGGTATCTTCTTCCATTCCTCCTACAACATAGAGAACTTATCCTCGGCTTATTTCCTTTCAATCTTCGTGCCAGCTCCTCCCACATATGCTCAACGATGTTTAAATCTGGAGAAAAAACATCCACATGTAGGTGGCGAAACCAAGCTCGTACGGGCTCAGATCCGTGCTTTGGGTCATTATCTCGTTGATAAATGAACCCTCGGCTGAGATTGGAGAGTGCCCAGGGACGCATTGGAGAGTCCTCGTAGCCGAAGTGATCCAGATTTCCTACTATGCGCTTCAGTGGACCCATGCCGACAGCGGAGAAGCAACCCCAAACCATCACAGAGCCCCCGCCATGCTTGACCGTTAAGAACTGATATTTGGGCTGGAATTGCGTGACCACATGACGTCTTATCCAATGCAAACCGTCACTTCCAAACAAGTTTAACTTTGATTCATCACTCCAGATGATCTGGCACCAGTCACGACGTGTTCAGTTGAGATTAAGCTTGACCCACTCGACCCGTATTTTGCGGTTCTTCTGATTTAGGAAGGGCTTCTTCACAGGCTACCGTCCGTTGAGCTCAACAGCTTTCAAGCGTCGCAGAATAGTTCTGATTGATGGGGCAGACAGACACAGTGGGCGAAGATACAACTAATTCTATGTCCGAAGCCGTCCTTCTCGGGTCTTCGCGCGACGATCGCTCAATGTTCCTGTCCATTACCCTGGTGGTAAGACGGGGTCTTCCAGGTTTAGCCTTCACATAGACCCTTTTCTGCAAGATTTTTCGAATTGTTAGGTTTTTAGAGTGTGTTGTATAAACTCTCGCTTGTTTAAGACGCTTGATTATGCGAGATACGGCACTTTGAGTGATACCAAACTGCTGGGCTAGCTGCACCTGCGTACGGCCCTGTTTAGAACCAGCAACGACTGCTTTCAGCATGCTTTTTTAAATCTTGAATCCCATGAGGTCGAGGCATACCTTCAAGTATAAACTGTTCACGACAAATTCGTAATGATAGAAAAGTGAAATTTTGACAATCAAAATCCCGAAAACAAAAAGTGAATTTTTTTAAATTTTGATGTATTAACCGGATATAATTAGTAAATCAATTCGATTCGTCAACATTGAAAATAAGTTGCGTTCAAAAAACCAGAATATGATAGAATTATGGCGGGTACGGTATGTAGTACCTCAGAAAAAAACACAAGGATTTGCCAAAGAGGCAAAAATGCCTTGACAGAGACCCGCCGGACAGAAATTTTGAATCAGAGATCCGCCAACATACGGTAGAATTTGACTATTTAACCTTTGATTCGGACTAGCATCTTCGATATTTTACTTGCGCATGGACGTATATTCCTGCTTCAAGGCGCGTCATGGGGTCGAAAAACAGATCTAACTAGGAGGCTCTTTTTGAGCTACTGCTATTGTGTATTTAGCAGCAGCATTAAAGAGCTACCAACTTTGTTTCATCCTTAGGCCTGGGCGGATGTGCACTGAGGAGTTGTTTAAGGAAACCGGTTCAAGGGATGTACGCGCCGAACGAGTGAAGCAAAATTTAGGAAGGCTAAGAAAATCGGAAATTGGAGTAGAGAAAAAGTAAAATAGAATGGTGAGAGAAGTAAATGAAGATCAGTACCGGCGCGAAAATGTATTCGCCCACCTACATGAGTGGTTCGGTTATTCAACCCCCCGCCCCCCGTTGAGAATGGCAGGTTGTTGCTGTTGTTGTTTGTCTATAGGCACTGTCGGAAGGAGTCCTTTAAGATAGGTTGGTGAGGATCCTTCTAAGTCCGGAAAGTTTTTCTCCGTCTACACTCGCACCGCAGTCGGCAATCCTCTTCGCGAGACCCATTCGTTAACCGGAGAAGTGCCAGAGGCTATTTTACTGGCGCCTCGACTCGCCATTACAGAGTATAGGGGAGTGTCGGCTGATGTTTTATCCGGTGGCAAGTTCGGCATCGCCCTCTTCTGACGAACTATACTATCCAATTTTGGTCCGCAACGGGCAAGCCCGTTATCGCAAATGTGCAAAGCGACATCCCTCTATTTGCAACCTGAGGACGCGCTCAATACCGGTGAGGATGAACCAGTTTCTTGCGTTAATGTGAACTTGTGGGCTGTAGCATCACCGAAGGCGAGACTGATGGATGGTGGACCCTGGTAACCTTCGCACTATAGCCTGTGCTCACAACGATGATGTCACACACAGAGTTATAACCGTTTCGGTTTCTCCTACATACAATTACTCGCAAAAATCATTATTTTATTATTATAGTTACTTAGAAAAACGAGAAACATATGAAGGAGCGACTTATTGTAAGTCAAAATCAGGTTGTGCCACTCAGGTTCTGGTGGTTGCTTCAACCCATGCTGCACTCAAGGAGCTCATGGATCGTTTTGTAATGGAAGAGGGCAAATCTGGCAGTGATTCCATCTGTCATGCTACTATTGAAACACTAGGGGAGCAAATGAAAGGGCATCCACGTTATCTGGAGCTAAGAGAAGAACTGCTCGACGCGGTTTGTTCTGAAAGGGTACTGTAGATAGGGATTGAATAGAAGGAGGGGAACGGAGTACTGTAGAGGTAGGTACTTCAAACAGGTTTTGATTGACAAATTTCAAATGCATTTGTGATTCCTGATGCTAGGTGAAATTTCCTTTGATGCATTTAGTTTTTAGATAGTACTGTAGATGGTGCTTAAATGTAAAGAAGTGTTGAAGAGTGTTTTAGTTGAAAGGATTTGAGAAGAACTGGGAGATGGGGTACTGTAAAGTTTTTCAGTGATAGAAGTTGGAGAGAATATTTTGAATCAAGGAGTTCGGGGATGGCTGGTGTGCTGTATAAAGTCTTTCATTTCAAGATGTAAAAAAGTACCAGTTTTGAAACGGCTGGCGTGGTATTGAGGTCCTTGGATTTTTTTTCGTGGACGCTGAAAAGAGTTCTCCAGAAAATGGATTGCTGTAAGTGATTTCAAGGACTACTGTCGACGAAGGAGGCCACGAAAATATAATTCAATCTTTCATGGAGATCATGGAATGCAAAATGCAGAGAATCAATCAATAAATTCTGCAGAGAATCAATCAATAAATTCTCAGCAAATCAGCAAGGACGATTACTCTATGGGAAAAGCTCGTAATGAAGTGAAGAAAATCCGAAAGGTTTGTCTGATTTCGATTATTAGGTCCCCTTCATAGATAAGGTCAGAAAAAAAGGACTGAGTGAAGTGAAGAGAAAAAGAGATATTATGTAAGAGAGAGAGATTCAACAAAAGAGAGAAAGTGAAAAGAAGGACTTGAGAGAGTGGGAGGGCTCGAATAATGAGAGAGTGAGAGGGAGAAAGTTAGTGACAGGAAGAAGGTGTTGATTAAAAAGAGGTCGTAGCTAAGCAGAGAAAAAACCAGAGTCACGGGTAGGTGATACCAAAAAGTTGAGTAAATCTGGTGTTATCGGCCGAGAAAACAAACAAAGTTCTCTCTAATCTAAACCAGGGTGTTTCTTGGCACCCGCACGTGTTTCTTTTTTTTTCGAGCACATCGATTAAAAAAATTTTTGATTTCAACATTAAACTTTTCCAATGATTTGAATTTTCCCTACGAAAAATCCGAGAATAAAGTTTTTCCAAGCGCATAGATTTCCAGGTTTTTGGAGATCACATAGATTTTTTTACCCGCAGTGCGGGTCAGAGAAACATCCTGATCTAAACTCTTGCCCGTAGAGGAGGTTGATTTTCAACTTTTTACTAATGTAGGTTACTGTATGGTGGCAAGATTCGGCCACAGGTCAGCTGCAATCTATGGCCTTAAGGTCAATTGTTAGAAACATAGAAAAAATGCCGTTCATTCTGAGCGGGGGCCTAGAAGAAGAAGTGAGAGGGAAACAAAGCGGAAACGAGAGAGATTAGATAACATATGAGGTCAAGACTGCTAAGTCTTACTAGTTTCTCATTCTTCTTCTTCTTCTTCTTCCTCGCGCTTGTTCCCGCCTCGCGGCAGGGTACGCGCTCCCCTGAGATGCAGGACAGACCTATCCTGGTAGAACCAGTGGCTGCCTGCTAGATCACTGCTAGTGTGATTAGCAGCAGTGGGGAGAGTCAGATTCGTGCATGAGCACTACCAACATTTCTTAACCCCCTTGGTTTGGGTGGATCTGTCCGGGGTGGGAGTCAAACTCGGGACTCTTCGCACAATGGTCTATCATACTACCACTATGCCAGTTTCTCATTATTCCAGCTAAATCTCAGAAATAAGCAGTTTTTACCAGAAAAAATTTTCTTTTGACAGTTTTCGATTGTTTTTGCGACGGCCTAATAATAGAGAACGATCAATCATTAAGCCTTAGGCGAAAAAGAATTGAAATAACTATCAACCCTGATTTATTCACGTTATGAGTTTATAGGAGCAAGGATAGTGAAATTGGATGAAAATGTTGAGGCAATCGATAAAATTGATCCAGGAAATTCTATCGGAAACCTCTGTCATATTCGCGACGTATAATTCAGGAATCGTCAGTTCTTTAATTAACTTAAATTTTCTTGAAAGTTGTACAAATTGTACGAAAAGTTTTATCAAGACATAAAACTTCATGCGCACCAGATCCCATCTGAACAGGCTCGCCGCGCAGTACCTTGCGAGACCTAGAACCTAGAACACATCCAACACGGCCTCCTCGACTGCCCGGCGCCCTCTTGAGTAGTAAAGAACAAACTCGTGTTAAGCTGCAAGAAGACTGTCAAAGCCGCGGAAAAGATGTCAAAAGATCCAAACAATGGGAAGTCAGTCGTACACACCGTACACACGATGATCGTCTCGAACGAACTCCAATCGATGAAGGGTGCCGTCATCTTGGGAGGCAAACCTCCGCCTGAAATCCAGGAAGAAGAGAAGGAGTTACCCCGCAAGACTAGGTGCACGCTCAGCGAGCTCTGCTCTGGATTCAGCAGATTCGTCAACAACTACCTCCACCGCATCGACAAATCCACGATTCCATCTCTGACGTGTGTCCTGATTGCTCTTCCGGACCCCACGACGTCCCGCATCTCTTCGTTTGTCCGAACCACCCGACCGCGCTGTCTCCAATCGACCTATGAACCAAGCTGCTGGAAGTCGCAGCGTTCTTGAAGATATAAAGGAAAAATAATAGAAAAACAAGAAACGAAGGAGAACACATCACAAGACGTTCTTCGAAGCTCGCTACATCCGGCAACAACAACAACATCTCATTGCCCATGCACTCCGCGATCATCTTGTTCGTGAAGAGTACATCCGATGGAAGATGGCGATGTACGAGGATTCAAAAAGTTCTGTCATAACTGCGTTTGGCATCACAGAGCCATTCGCAGTGAAGGTTGGAGTCTATCAAGGATGCGCTTTGTCGCCTCTCCTTTTCATCCTGGTCATGGATACCGTCATGCACCAACTACTGACTGCGGCTCCTACAACCATTGCATACGCGGATGACATCCTTCTTGCTGCTCCTGCAAATCGAGAAACGCACCCAAGAATGAAGTTACGCCCTCAGTAGGCATGGCCTACGCCTTAAGATCAAGAAAACCGAGTACGAAGAAATCAGAGAACAAACTTAACGATTTTCATTAACGATGAACCGCTCACGAAGACCACCGACTTCAAGTACCTCGGATCAGTCATCACCTAGGACACATCAAGGAGGCAACACAGCCTGGATTGAATGGAGAGAAACTACAGGAGTCCTCTGTGATAGGAAAATCACGACTGGCATACGTGGGAAGATGTACAAAACAGCGATTCGTCCCATGCTCCTCTATTCGACGGAGACACGGCCTACCACGCGGGCGACCGAGAACATTCTTCATACGAATGAGATGAGTATGCTACGCTGGACACTCGGGTTCAATCGCCTAGATTGTGTGCGTGCGGTTATCAGGGGAAGACTCGGTCCTGTACTGTAGCTCTTGTACAAGACAAGATGCGATGAGTGAGAATTCGATGGTATGGACATTGATGCGAAGAGATGCGTCCGACATCGCAAGACACGCTCTCGACATGTAAGTGACGGGCAAAGGCGAATCCAAGACTAGATACATGGATTCGCTGAGCCATGACCTCCGCCTTGCAAGACTTCACCCGGAAGACGCAAAGGACAGAAGTTTCTGGAGAGCTAGAAGCCACACAGCGGACCCTACTCTGACCTCGGCTGGCGTGGGAAAACGCTAAGAAGAAAAAAAGGTTGTGTATGCCAAGTGCTTAACTCTGAGAATAAGTTTGTGTATACCATGTGCTAAATTGCGTGAATTAGGTTGTATATACCAAGTGCTTAACTCTGAGAATAAGGTTGTGTATGCCAAGGGCTACATTGCGTGAATTAGGTTGTGTATGCCAAGTGTTTAACTCTGAGAATAAGGTTGTGTATGCCAAGTGCTAAATTGCGTGAATTAGGTTGTGTATGCCAGGTGCTAAATTGCGTGAATTAGGTTGTGTATACCAAGTGCTAAATTGCTTGAATTAGGTTGTGTAAGCCAAGTGCTAAATTGTGTGAATTAGGTTGGGTATACCAAGTGCTAAATTGCGTTAATTAGGTTGTGTTTTTCCAAAAGCCGAATTCCGTGAATTAGGTGCGTGAGCTGTCGCTTGTCAGTTGGGTTCCTTCCTTCTTGCTAGTGGACGAGGCGGCGCAGCTCACGGAGCCAGCTACATGGGTCGCGGCTGCAATGGCGCCCAGAATCGTCCTCACGGGAGATCCCAAACAGCTGCCGGGAGTCATCCTCGACTATGAGTGGGTTAACTGAGAGGAGATAAGCCCTTGTAGACAAAACCCTTTCGCCTATTTACTTGAGAGGTTGTAGTTCTTTTTTTCTCTTTTCATTTTCAAATAGATGATTCACAAATAAGGTTTATTCCATTGGAAGAAAGAGTTTGGAGGTCCACATCACACATCAAGAAAGTTCACAACACATATACCCCTAAACCTTTGCTATAGACCACTTGATGTTGTGAACTTTCTTGATGCGTGATGTTTTCAATATTCAGATGAGGTTGAAGCCGAAAAAAAGGCTAATCCCAAAAAAGAGAGAGAGAGAGAAAGAGAGAGAGCAAGAAAAAAAGAGGGCAAAAGCCCAAAGAAAGATACAAAAATTCGAGAGAACAGGATGCATGAAGAGTCATGCAGCAGGACATGAAGAGTCATGCAGCAGGACATGAAGAGTCATGCAGCAGGACATGAAGAGTCATGCAGCAGGACATGAAGAGTCATGCAGCAGGACATGAAGAGTCATGCAGCAGGACATGAAGAGTCATGCAGCAGGACATGAAGAGTCATGCAGCAGGACATGAAGAGTCATGCAGCAGGATCTCGAACGTCTACTTTCAAATAAGGGTGATCCAAGGGCAAACTACAACAAAAACAACAACAAATTAGGTTCTGTAGGGAGCTCATGAAATTCTTATGTCTGACAAGCAATGTTTTTCTCTATAGTTTACCGTTTTTAAATGTACATATACATTTTTTGTTAACCGAGAGAAAATGTGGGAACTTTTTGAAAGACTCTTTGAGATGTGTTCTAATCTCTGGTTGCAGAGTCTATAAGTTGGGTCTGGCCACTTCCCTTCAAGAGAGACTTGTTGTTGTTGTTGTTGTTGCCGGCAAGCATCCCGCATCGAAGACTTGGTTATGAACACTCTCTTTAATGAGAGAAGTTCTCGTGTTCTTCGGACAAGATGCGTCCGGAGAAGGGTTTTGATGTCCTTTGCAGTCCTGAGACTGTCATGCTGCACCTTGTGAAGGCGGACATCGTTGTAGCAACCTGTTCATGCTATAGGCCTTGTGAGTGGGTGGTCAAGCCGGCCTAGCATCGTTTTGGGTGGGAGTAGAGACGTATCGCCTGTCGTTGACCGGAGATAGGCAAGAGGCTATTTGACTGGCGCCTCGACTCGCCATTGAAAAGTATAGCGGAGTATCGGCTGATGTTTTGTCCGGTGGCATGCCTAGGCCCGTCCGGCATCGCCCTCCTTTGACGAGCTATACTACCCAGTTTTGGTCCGCGGTGGGATTTCTCCCGCTACCTCCCAGCACGAATTATTCGTAGGGAGGCATCCCTCTATCCGCCACCTGAGGTCGCGCTCGATTCTGGACTGGATGATCCGGCTCCATCCGTGACAGGCTCTTAAGGCTGTAGAGTCACGAATGGCCACTTTTGTCACTGTGTTTCGAGTTCAAGAGAGACTGATGAAAGACTCTTTGAGATGTGTTCTAATCTCTGGTTGCAGAGTCTATAAGTTGGGTCTGGCCACTTCCCTTCAAGAGAGACTGATGAAAGACTCTTTGAGATGTGTTCTAATCTCTGGTTGCAGAGTCTATAAGTTGGGTCTGGCCACTTCCCTTCAAGAGAGACTGATGAAAGACTTCGCAAATTGCAACTGCAATTTTTTCTTGGACGAGCAATTTAGGTCAGGCCGGTTTTTATCAACTGTGAACAAAAAGGTAACCCGCTGTTTTGAAAACTTTTGAAAACGACCGTTCTTAAAGCGGGGAATCTGGAATGATGAGAAGCGAGCTAGAAATGAAAGGCTTCAGCTCTCTCTTCTCCGCTTTTCGCTTATAGTAGAGTGAGGGTCGAGAGCTTCGACTACTTTGGAGGAAGACAACCCACTGGGCAAGAAACAACAACTCATTATTTCAGACTCCCCCGCTCGAAAAGCAATTTTTTTCAAATAATAAAAAAATAAGAAGAAAACAAGAAAAGTAATATAAAAAACGAAGTCTGAAGTATGATTTTTTTGTTGTTGGTTGGGAAGCATAGACTGGGGCCAGAAGTGTGCGAAAAAAAAAAACTTTTTTTGATTTTAGAAACAAAAAAAAACTTCAAACTTCTATTTCGATTTGAGAAACCGAAAAAAAACCAAAAACGAAGAAAAAATAGTTTTATCCGTATGAAATTTTTTCTCATTTTCAAAGGGTTATTTTATGATGCTTCTCTAAGTTGTAATACATTTATTCATCTCAGATGATCATTGTCTCTAATTACCAGTTCACAACAATCATACATCATGAAAATCACCGTTGAACGCTAAAGACTTGTTTAGCAAAAACAACAGCAACAATTTATTAATTTCTGATACAAGAGCGAAAGAAAAAACTTATAGAACTACCACGTTCTTCTAATAACCTCCTTCAAATGAAAGGTTCACATCGAAGAAAAACTTATTTAGGCCGTTATCAAAAGTATCTGTGCTTGAAAAAAGGTTTATAATTAAAACCAGAACTCATTCCTCACACTATAAGTTATACAGGGCGGCTGAACACTAAAAGTATACCAAGTTACACAAGCATAGCTATATATTCAGTCAACATTGATTCAAGAACAACAGCTTTGAAAAGTTGGAAGGAGATAGACTTTCACGATAACCCGTCAGAATCCGTTTAGCTCCGCTAAAACATCGCTCACAATCCGTAGAGCTCGCCAGAAGAACCAGTTATTTAGGGGCCATTCTATCCGGACCTATCATAGCAATATTTATGAATGCCACATGGATAAATTGAAACCCGCTGACAGGAATTTTGTAATTTTCAACAATAGCAGTCACATTGAAAAATATAAACTCCGAGAATACCGAAATTCGGTTCGATCGGGTCAATTAATTATTAGCACGCAAGCGCTGGAACTCTGTTTGTAAAAAAACGCTGAAACATGTGCCAAGCAGGCAACACCAAAACCACCGCAAAAACTCTATTTTTGGCCCTTTTTCGGTTTTATTTGTTTGCTCTCGAAAATTTTTTCAATATCTCAAAAAAAACTTTTGTTGGACCTTTCTTTTCGGAAAATCGAAAAAAATGTTTTATCGACATTTTGGTTTTTCGAATTTTTCGAGAACATTTTTTTCTCGACTACATCGTTTTTCGAATTTTTCGAGAACATTTTTTTCTCGACTACATCGTTTTTCGAATTTTTCGAGAACATTTTTTTCTCGACTACATCGTTTTTCGAATTTTTCGAGAACATTTTTTTCTCGACTACATCGTTTTTCGAATTTTTCGAGAACATTTTTTTCTCGACTACATCGTTTTTCGAATTTTTCGAGAACATTTTTTTCTCGACTACATCGTTTTTCGAATTTTTCGAGAACATTTTTTTCTCGACTACATCGTTTTTCGAATTTTTCGAGAACATTTTTTTCTCGACTACATCGTTTTTCGAATTTTTCGAGAACATTTTTTTCTCGACTACATCGTTTTTCGAATTTTTCGAGAACATTTTTTTCTCGACTACATCGTTTTTCGAATTTTTCGAGAACATTTTTTTCTCGACTACATCGTTTTTCGAATTTTTCGAGAACATTTTTTTCTCGACTACATCGTTTTTCGAATTTTTCGAGAACATTTTTTTCTCGACTACATCGTTTTTCGAATTTTCGAAAAAACCAAAATACGAAAAACGAAAAATGATCGAAACTGACTGAGGCTACAAGGATTTTTTCTTGGGGGGTTTTCTTTTTTTCTGGAAAGACTCTTGGGTGGGATGCTTACAGATTAGTATGTTTTGAGTTGAGAAATTTTTCAATGACTTGCTCGGGGGACATGACAATCACCCTCGAGATCCTCCTTCGATGGATTCGCAAGGTTTTACAAAGTCTCAAGCCCACACTTACTGATTTTAATGAATTCTCTCATGTTCTCTTTGGCCTTGTTTCTTTTTTTAAAGCTCTTGTTTCTTTTTTTAAAAGCTCTTTTTAGAGCTCTTATGACGAATGACTCTTAGTGGTCTTGACTAATGATTCCCCCTTTTATCATCGTGAATCGCGCAGAGATGAACCTTTTGAATCAAAGCTCAAAATGTTGTGGGAACCAAATACGCTGTTTTCTACTCTAGAATGACTGGAAGAAAAACATGTTTCTCAAGTCAGAAATGTTATAATTATTGATTCCAGAATGCTACTTTTTTGAATAAAAAAAGCCTCTTCGGAAAAGAACCGCAGTTTTACAAAAATTATTATTTTGTAGAATGAACGAGAAGATCATGGAATGGTCGAATGAGAAGTTCTACGATGGACGCCTTAAAGCCCATCCTTTTGTGGCGAAACACACTTTGAAGTCAGGGTTATATCGATTGGTAGGATAGTACTTTGACGATGCAAAATAAGAATGATGATTTTCTCCCGGATATCCTCGCCATGCTTTAGATCGAGCGCTTTCTTAAAATCAGAAATATGCTGAATTTGCCGAAGAGAAAGGATTGGTTTAAGAGTCACGAAGGTTATTGATTAGTTTTAAATCATTCTGATGATACGATGCTGAAGGTCTGTTTTTACGCAGTGCAGACAGACTGTGACCTCTATGGATGGGGCGGGGCTCATCTGTCAGTTTTCAAGTTCCTAGATGTATAATATATCGACCTTCTCTCAAGTTTTTCTCTAAAACTCTTCCCCTGCTACCCACAAACACTGCTAGTGTGTGGGGGGGAGGCAGGGAAAGAGCAATGCTGACGTTTCCTAACCATTCGGTTTGTTTCTCGTCTGTATTTGTCAAAAAATTAAGAAGTGACCGCTCATTTGAACGGGAGCGGGGCTAAAATGATGAGAAGCAATGAGAGGTTAACGGCAGAGATTTATCTTTATAAAATTGAGACATGTTATTACAATCTCCCTGCTCGAATAAACGGTCCTTTTTAAAACTTTAGACGAGTGCTGGTGCGCTATGATTTTTCCTATGATTTTTAAAACTATTTCTATAAAAAAAAAACCAAATAAACCCCGAGAGAGAAAGAGAAATAAATGTAATTAGATAAATGATGTAAGTAAGGTTATTGTTCTGAGCCATGTCAAAGAAGACCTCGTCTACCCAGCCGGAGACCTACGGCGGGCAATCTACAACAACAACATGATTTTTCCTAGATGATCTGTCCGGTCTTTAAGGTCAGACTCTCACCCTTTGCGCGATACTTAGGCATACTAACAATGTACCACGTCATGAATTTATGAGCTTTATAAAGGCATGAAATTGTAGTGATTGAGACTTAACAGCGATGAAATTATTTTTTATTTAAGGGAGATATGTGCAGCATTGCCGGATTCTATGGGTGCGCCGATGTTGTTCTACAACACAGATGAACGAAAGGGAAAGGAGGAAATGGTCAACAAATCCTACAGGAACAAAGGTGTCTTCTGTCGCTTCTTTCTTGGAAGATTCATAGATGGTTGATGATTTTTGATAAGTCACTTAACTATTCAAAAATTGTGATGACTAAATTGTGATGACTAAATAAAAGTTAACTTGCTCATTACTCGATTTCTCTTGAGCTTTGTTTAAAAAATCATAGATACAGCAAAGCTCTGTAAGTTTTGAAAAGCTGAACTGCCTATTAATTAATCGCCCTACGTAGTCAAATGTAAAATAATTTTTGTATTCGAATGTTTAACTTGTTGCAGCCGAAGCGAAAACCATTGTGAGACTCATTGGTGAACTTCTAAAGCTCGGAATTGTCCCCCATCAGATGGGCGTTATTGCGCCCTATTTCGCGCAAACCATGCTCATTCGTTTACTTCTCAAGAAGAAAGGTTGGGTATACAGAATGTTTAAAAGCCGTGCTCACTAAGTCGGCTGGTACAAATTACAGATTATTGAATGCCATTGATGCTTTGAGAAGCCGTAACTTGGAAAAAAGAATTTTTGGGAGCACTTTTACAGGCTTTGAGGTGCGAAACTTTCTCCTCGCCTGTTTTATACGAATTTGAAGTCTCACTATACATTGGATATAGAAAAGGCGTTATTGTTAACGTTGTCGAAATTCCGGAAAGTGCTGGAAAATTATTGTGTAGTAAATACTGTAGTATAGAGTGTCTATGCTGATATTCTATCATAGAAACTATACATTGTGTCTTGTATATTGTAAAGGATCAGGCGTTAAATGAGACCGGTCTAAGGCATGTTTGTACGCGCTGAGCGAGTTGAAAAATGGATGGGAAAAGGCTGAAAAGAATGAGAAGTGAAGTGAAGTGAAGTACAGTACCGCCCAAAATGTTAACATATATTGAATTATTGAACATAACTTTTTTCAAAAAAAACGAATGAAGCTCAAATTTTCAGATATTTTTTACAAGCCAAGTTCACATGTTTCGAGTAATAGAACAACTTTGGAAAATGTTTTATTAGGTTCATTCGTTAAAAAAATGGAAATAGTAAAAAGTGCTTATAGAGATGTTCAATTTTTTTTGAAGTATCAAAACAAATATTCTAGTATTTGGTGGCATATCCTTTGGAGTCAATGACTGCCTGACATCTACGAAATATAGAATCAATCAAAGAGTCAATGGTTACCTGCGAAATCGCCTTCCATTCCTCCTCTAGCTGCTTAAACTTTTCATCAGCATTTCTGCATGTTTTTCCCGTCAATTTTCTTTGCAAATGTTCCCATAAATGTTCGATGATGTTCAAATCGGGAGACTGGCATGGCCAGTCCGAAACATCCACATGCCGACGCCGTATCCAGTTCTGAACGTGCTGAGGTCGATGTTTCGGGTCGTTATCTTGTTGAAAGGTGAATCCACGACCGAATTTGGAGAGGGCCCAAGGGCGCATAGTGCTTTCCATTTTGTTCTCATAGCCGTAACGGTCGAGATTTCCGACAATACGTCTCAGTGGACCCATGCCGCTGGCGGAAAAACAGCCCCAGACCATCACAGAACCACCGCCATGTTTGACTGTGAGCGACTGGTATTGCGGCAGGAAACGCTTGCCCGCTGGACGTCTTACCCACCTCAGACCGTCACTTCAGAACATATTAAACTTGGATTCATCGCTCCAAACAATCTGAGACCACTCACGGCGTGTCCAACTGAGGTGATCCTTAGCCCACTGAACTCGAACTTTACGATTTTTTCGCTGATGAAAGGCTTCTTTGCAGGCCGCCTTCCATTCAGTCCAGCGGCTTGCAAACGGCGTTTGATGGTAGTTATTGAAGGAGCTGGAGTCGCGGGCGTTGATATGACAGCTTGAATGTCTGTAGCAGTGCGTTTCGGGTCTTCGCGAGATGCGCGCAGGATGCATCGGTCCATGTACCTCGAAGTTACGCGGGGTCTCCCCGAACTTGTCTTCACGATGACTCGTCCCTGCATTTTTTTTGTGTTCCAAAGTTATTCAGTTGTATAAAATTCGTTTACCTGGGTTCGAAAACGCCGGAGGATACGGGAGATAGCGCTCTGAGTTACCCCGAACTGCTGGGCGAGCTCGCTCTGTGACCGGCCCTGTTTCGCCCCAGCAACAACAGGTTCTTACATTCTTTTACTTGTATTTCGATGTCCAACAGTTCGAATCATGACTTGAAACAAAATTTTTATGAATGAAGTTCGAAAAACAAAAAAAAATTAACAAAAAAATCATGGAGAAAAAACTTTAAAATGGAAGATATACCAATTTTGGTGTATTTCTCGGAGATAATTAATAAATCACTCCAAATGATGTCCGGTACGGTACAGACACCCCAAAAAACTTCTGTGAAAATTTGAGCTTTTAATTTTATCTTTGAAAAAAGTTATGTTCAATAATTCAATATATGTTAACATTTTGGGCGGTACTGTAGGTGTAAAGTAAACGGTAGGAGAAGAGAATGTAGATCATTTTCGGCGTGAACATGTATGCACCAGCAAAGATGGTACGGTAACTATTTAACCCCTGTGAAGGATTCGGTGAAGCAATAACGGTGGATACGGTGGACGCCTTCCAGGGGCAGGAGCGTGATATGATCATGTTTTCGGCGGTACGAAATAACGAGGAAGGTTAGTTCAGCCTGACCAGATCGTTCAGCTCTCTGGTTATTCTCTGGTCCCTCCCCCCGCTCTGCCTGACCACCTCCATTGAAAAATTTTTTTTGGGAAAACGACCGCTTATTTGAGATGAATCTTATCTAGAATAATGAAACGCGTGCGTTTATTCAAAGTTTTGACAGCTTTCAGAATTTTTGAAACAAAGTTTTGTACTCGTTTTTGTATACACCTAGATGATTTCGATTAGATGAGTTACACTGGCGACGTCCATCAACCAAGGAAGGCTACCGAACGTTTTCTTCTATGTCCAATCTCCATATGATGGGACCATATTTGAGTAAAAATCTCAATATTTGAAATGCCCATTCTCTCTGCTTTTAGCGCTTTAATTTGCAAAAAAACAACAAATAATTGCGAGTTAAAACGGTAAAAAATTGGCTCTTTAAGTGCAATAATTTGCTCAATAATTAAGCTGATTCGCAGGCATTGTTTTTCTCTAAGTCGCAGGTCGCGTATAATCTATGCGTTATTCAAGCAAGCTAGTTATACAAATGCTCTGTTCTTCTGCATTGTCTCTTTCACATGACCGCTCTCGAGCTCTCTCCGAGCCCTGCCGTTCCCTCATTATTATTCTATTTATATAGAGGATTGTTTTGTTTTGCTGGCTTTTCAGGTCGCTTCGGCTTCGTGACAGAAGAGCGCCGCCTGAACGTGGCGGTTACAAGGGCGCGAAGGCAGTTTGCAATCTTCGGAAGTGGTAAAATGCTGAAGAAGGACCCGCTATTCGCCAGCCTCTTGCAGCATTGTACTGAAATTGACCCGCTTGTACTAGCGCTAGAAATGGCCAAGAGCAAAAAGCAAGGATCAGATGAAAGGCGAATCGAAAAGGCGTCATCCAAAGAGAGAAAGAAGAATGGAGCACACGGTTGAAAGCATGGATTCTTATTTTATTAATGCTAGTCTAGCAGAAGAACATTATGTTGTATACTGTAGATAGCAGGATGTAGACTGTATACTGTAGATATCAGGCACGAATTCGTTTAACATTCGGATAGGGCTCCATGGTTCTGCATCTCAAGAGCTGTATGAGACTTTCTTAGACGCGCTTCAGCATGAACGTTCAAGTTGATATTAAACTATAGTTCAGCTGTCTGGAGAAACGGTGCAGTAGCTTATGTTTCTGATTACTGTAAGCTAGAGAAAACGAAGACCGAGGGCTTAAAAAGACAGGGGATATTTCGAGAAGTTTTTTTTGTTGAGTAAAATCCTTCCCGTGCCTCCACCTCACATTTTTCTGATATTTTGGATCGATCGGTTAGTCGATAAGTACGACCATTCCTAGCTCATTGTATGCTCAAAATGACGCATTTTTCAATTGAATTTTCATTGTTTTTGTTAAGAATTTTCCCGCGCAGTGACGTGCATTAGTAATGAAGTGGCGTGGGTGGCGTGAGTAGCGTGTTTTAGTAATAGCCAATTTGATCACGTTACCATTACACCACGAGGATGGCGAAACTGGAGTAAAGTGGTCCCATCGAATTCGCATTTTTTTGCATCAAACTTTTTCTAGGGTTACTTTACGAGCTAAAAACGATTCTGAGAAGTGCGAAGCTGGATCTGAGTATTTAAAAAAAATCATTTGAAAAATCATCTGTTTTCAGCTATTATTCACTGTTTTTTTCGCTCAGGCTTAGGTAAAGGTTACGCTAACGAGGCCGTACGGCTTAGGCTAACGAGAGAAAGCATAAGAAAATTGCTCATATTTATAATTTGTCAATTCAATGACTAAATTTCTCAAAAAAATATTGGAGACGTTTTTTAGAAGTACGGTATTTTTTAAGGGGTACGGTAGAGCGCAGGCAGCTAAGTCAGACACCGTTTGTTCGCTAGGTCAGATGCTTATAATTGTTATCGTTCTATTTTGAATTTACATGTTCTAATAAAGATTTTTTGTGCAAACATGTTTATACAATGATTTAATGATGAATCACATTTTATTTAGGTACTGCATACAATGTTAAAAAAATTTCCAGGTTCAAAAGCGGCTCTCCTATTTTCCAGTTTCAAATGATTTTTTTACATACTCAAACACTTCAGATCCAGCTTAGCACTTCTCAGAATCGTTTTTAGCTCGTAGAGTAACCCTAGAAAAAGTTTGATGCAAAAAAAAGCGAATTCGATGGGACCACTATACTCCAGCATCGCCCACGAGGATACATTGCTATTCCGTGTAATAGTCCTATTTAACGCTCATTTATGTTGTCATATATACCAGATGTTGACATATATACTCAACCAGATGTCACTGCATTGATTATGTATTACTCGGAATTCGAGACTTATTGTTAGGATATTGAAAGAATTAGTGTTCAATCCTCTGGTGATTATTTTTGTATTCCTGTGTTATGACTTGAAGTTGTTGATCGTTGCTGATGTTTGTTTTAGTTGTTGGACCTAAATGAAAAATTCTGAAACCTCAGAAAAAACGGAAGTCAATCATCTCGTCAGTTTTTCGCTCTAAATGCGGTTGAGAACGCCGTGAAAGAAAATTCTTGTTTTTCAATTTTGTAGAATTATCTGAAAAATCATCAGAAATTTTTTTTGAAATTTGTTTGGAGAATCTGCCGAGTATGAAAATTAGTGAACAGTATGACGTTTTAGCTTACAGTAAACCTTGGAAAATTTGAGTTTGCGCGCAAAATGCAAGCTCTAAAGCCAACCGCGACGCGCACGAAGACACGCAGTGCGGGTGTTCTAAAATGCTCATATCATTACTCACTAGGTTGTTCGACTGTTAAAGCTCTTTTCATGGGTTTAAAAGCTGAAGGCGAGGATAAAAGTGTTCTTATTATAATATCTGCTTTCGAGACCTCCCCATTCATTTTTTATAATAAACTTTAAATGCATTTTTGCTTGCTTTACGGTCAGAATGATCCGTTGATGAATAACAATTGCTTGTTTATGAATTCTTTTTCAGTCTTCTGTTTTACTCTCATTCCATTTTTTTGTAGCCTTGTTTGAATTTAGTACATTGTCAGAAAATTTATAAGTCTTTACAGGAATTCCACTGCTCGGTGACGGACTATCTGTGATTAGCTATCGAGTTCGGATGTCTAGGTGATCCGAATCTGAGAACAAACAAGAATCTGGATTCTTTTGTGATTCTGTGTGTCTTGTGTCAAGAGAAAGATCTGAGTGAGCCAGAGAAATAGAAAGAGATACAAGATGTCGGTGATCATTCGGCTGCAAAATCTGCCTCTGTCGGCGGTTGCTGCAGACGTCCGCAGCTTCTTCAACGGGCTGCGGATCCCGGATGGCGCGGTGCATATTGTGGGTGGCCGTGAGGGCGATGCCTTCATCGGCTTTGCGACGGACGAGGACGCGCGGCAAGCGATGCGACTCGACCGACGGTGCATACATGGAGAAGAGGTTTTTACACTAACGACTATATTACAAATTAATTACCAGCGATACATGGGTAGCTATAGTAGAGCACAGTTGTTCGAGAGCATCTCTTCTTACTCAATGACAAGACAAGCTTTGAAAAATGTCTGGTCATGTGCTCGACGGAAGTGTGTACGACTCGGAAGTATTCAACATTAGTCACATACTCTAATCTACTCTCAAACATGTTCGAGATTTCAAAATAAACACCAAGAATGAGTTTTATAACCTCTTTTCGGGTGACTCGGCTAATTCAAGTAAAGTTCAATCTCATTCAAGTAAAGTTCAATCGTCAATCAAACATCGCAAGAACTTTACCGATTATGAAACAAGAACTTCTCCGTCAAAGTTGAAGACTGTTTTAGTACCGACTAAGTTGAGCGTTCAATGCAAAAAATTGCTTGAACATGCAATTAAAGCGAAAATTTCTATCAAAGTTGACAATTATCGAAGGGCGACAAGACTTGTAAAAAACTTATTTAAAAGCTTGAACTTAGAAAGAGTTTTTTTTAAACAAAAACTTTGTTTATGTGTAAAACAAAACTTTAATCGACGTACTAGTACTTTATGTTCCTAACTTTTCGATTCTCTATTTCGTTATTTGTTGTTTTTTTGTAATTTCGCGGTGTTTCTGTCTTATTGGAATTTTCTGTGTTATTCGGTTTTCACGAAGCTATATAACCAAAATGCTATCATTATATACACACTTCAATCAATACAAAACGCTACATTAATATCTAGAAATATGGAGCGCCATTAATTTGTGAAGTCTGGCATTAAAAACTGAGTTTTTTGTTTAAGGAGAGCCATTAACTCAGATTGTCCTCAAAATGATTCCAATATTCTGGTTGAAAGTTTTTTAATTTCCACTCAACGCCACACTCAAACTCTTTGAATAAATTACAACAGTGCTGTGAGGCGAATATTCATACCGTGTTTTCGTTGAAGCCATCTTCCTAAGTTTACAAGGACGCAAAAAAGGGAGAAAAAAGTAGGATAAGTAAAAATCAGCCCAAAGATATTAGGTCCGCAGATAGATAGCTTTCCTAAACGATAACAGCAAATTATTTGTTGTTACCTCCACACTTCGCCTCGTTTCACTGGATGGCTAGCTTTGGAAACATCTGTAATGCAACTCCAACAACACTCATATTCTCAACCTCCTGCTCGGGCTGCTTTGAAATCTCCTTGCTTCTCAGATTTTTTAAAATGAGTTTTTGGTATTGCTTCTTTTCAAGGTTATGATACTTTCTGGCTTGTCTTAGCTCTTGTATCTCTTGTAACATCGAAATTTCCTGACTTCTGTAGCGTTCTCTGACATCCCAAAGCTGCCTGCGAAATTTCTGATGAAAGTAGAAAACCTTTTTTGGGATCTCGTTGCACTGTCTGGCTTCCAGTGAGATCTGGAGTATCTGCTGAAATCCAATGGGATCTCCGGTATTTCTGGCATATAACTATGGCTCACTGGTATATCCTCATTTTTAGTGCAAGTTCACTGGTTTTCGCCCTCGGTGAAAGTTCATTGATATGTCTCGCTTCCAGCGAGAGTTCACTGATATCTCCTGGATTCAACGAGAGTTCACTGATATCTCGTGACTTATTCTACTGGTATCTTGATTTCTTCTGGCTTCCAGTGCGAGTTTTCCTAGTATCTCGTGGTGGCTCTTATTCCCTGATGGGCATACCCTACGTCTTGCTGACATTGAAATACTAGAAAAAAATTGGCTGTAGACGCTACGGTTTCGAAAATTTTCTTCATAGGTGATCAATTTGAGCATCAGAGACTCCGATTCGTGAAAAAAATTTTCACATCAAAAAATTATTTTTTTATTAAAACACTTAGGCTTAGTAAAAGTTTACGCTAACGAGGCCGTACGGCTTAGGCTAACAAGACCGTATCAAAAAAATTTTTAAAAAGCATCGTGCCAATGTCTGCAAGGCAAGACGCAGGGTATGCCCATCAGGGAATAAAAGCCCTCGTGGTTTATAGCAGGATTTTATGGAATTTAACTGGCATCCTGCAGAAGTTTATGGTTATCTCCTGGTTTCAAGTGGAAGTTCACTGATAACTCCTGGCTTCCAGTGAGAGTTCCTTGATGTCTCCAGTTATCCAGCGAAAGTTCACTGAAATTTCCTGGTTTCCAGCAAAGTCCTCGTCGCACATGATTATGTTGAGAAAAAATATTTCGAGTTTTCTTATATGCAGATGAGACTAGGAAGATGAATATATATAAACTGGCTCTTATTCCTTGATGGGCATACCCCGCGTCTTGTCTTGCAGACATTGGAACACTAGACGAAAATTTAGTTTCAAACGCTGCGGTTTCGAAAATTTTCTTCATATGTTAACATTTTGAGCATCAGAGACTCCAATTCTTTAAAAAAAATTTACATAAAAAAATTCTTTTTACATAAAAACGCTTATGCTTAGTAAAAGTTCACGCTAATGAAGCCGTAGGGCTTAGGCTAACGGAACCATATCGAAAAAATGCCACTCTGCACTGCCTGGCGTCTAGTATGCCCATCAGAGAATAAGAGCCTATACATTGTCACAATCTCATTTAAGAACAATTTTTCTGCTTTCATATGCGATAGCTGACAAGCCTCCACCATTGAATATTTTTTTGTAATATTAGGCTTATCATAGATCGAAAAAAAAAACATGAGATCAAATGAGGCGTAACACTCGACCAAAAAGGCTATGTTTCAAACTTAGGTGTGGTCTGCGTCTCTAATATTTTGGCAAGATGCCAAAAACTGAGCGCGCACATACCATTTTTCAAACAGTCTCTTTCCTAAGCCATGCGGTCTCGTTTTCAAGCCGATAGGCCGCCTCGCTAGCGTAACCTATGCCTTAGCAGATATAACATGAAAAATGAAAGACTTCTCATTCTGAGTATGCGAATAGTTGTGAAATTTTACCGTCCGACGTGTTTGCTTATTTGCCGATTTCTGATTTGCTGAAATCAAAGAATTCGGTTACGGTACAACAATTGGAATATCTTTCATTTTGTTCATCCCTTCATACAGGCACTGTAGTGTAGGGATGAAAATGCTAGACTGTGAGTAGTGTCGTGAAAGTTCGGATTCGCTGATGTTGAACTATTTTTGCTACATTTCGTATGTTGTCTGTTCATCAGTTCATACAAGCACTGTAGTGTAGGGGTGAAAATGCTAGACTGTGAGTAGAGTGGTGAAAGTTCGGATTCGCTGATGTTGAATTATTTTTGCAACATTTCGTATGTTGTCGAATTCATGTTTTTAAACTTTTTTGAAAAAAAATTGTTCATAACGCTCACGCATTCTTCCTTTCTATTTTTTCATTTAAAAATAATTTCTACATAAAACAATCATTTAACATTAAGAGGTATTATTTTCCAGAAAGAGATTTTATTCATTAAAACTCCCTTCCCTCCTTTCTTCATAGGGCCCTTTTTCGCCATTCCCCCTCCCCTCTAGGGCCCCATTTCCCCTTCCCTTTAGGGCCCCCTTCGAAAGTCCTGCTAAGGCCGCTACCTTTCCCCCTCCCCCTTTCTTTTCCCCAAACTTTATAAAGATAAATTAAAAAAGAAAGACGAAAAATATTAACAACAAAGATAATTAAAAAATTATATAAGTGTATGACACAAATCAGCAAACCAGTCGGACGTAAAATTTCACAAGTTTTGCGAATTAATTGTTAGGCTGACTTGTACACGGCTTCGTGAACGATTTCATTAACGAAAAAAGCAGATAGTGAGGTGATAGCTGACAAGCAGAGAAGAATTAAGGTCAACATATCACGAAGAGACAGTAAAGATCACAGAAAAGGTGCACTGTCTGACGCACCACTCCTCGGTTTAAAAAAGAGCCAAAAATGTTTTTGTCTGATAAATCTTTTTTCACATCAGCCCCGCCCCATCAACTAAAATTTTCGCAAGGCTATGTTCCCTTGGCGAGAATCTTGCTCAATATCCTCTCAACCTGCTGATCTTGTCTCAGAATGAGGAATAATCGACCTCGGTGATTCAATTGGAGTACAGGACCCGTTAATAAAAAAAGATACAAATGCAGGAGTTCCGTTGTATAAAAAATTTTGAGCATCTGTGCATATGGCAGAAGGATTATCTCCCAACAACGATAGAATTTTTATCCCGAAATAAGATGATGATTGGGTCTTCTAAGAACAGTTACCTTGCGTAGAGCAAAAAAAAAGGAGAAATTTGTGAATTGATGGTAAGCGAAACGCAACCTTACTGCAGTGAATTTCAGCTAATACAACATGATTCTATTAAACAATTTTTTGAGATGCGAAAGTTTTTGAATTTTTTTTATTTATTTATAATCTTAATGAACATCACGAAAAAATTTTGGAGAATTTTTTATTGTTCCAAGTTGGGCATCCGAAGTTCTCGCTCGAATGCAATCCCGGAGACATCGGTTTCGGGAGTGTGATGAGGGTGAGACAAAAGTACTGGATCCAACAAAGATCAACATTTTGAAAGTCGGGAAGATCCTTAGTTCACATATCATTCCTAGTCGAACCTATGGTTTTTGTCAATAACAGAAATAAAGGAATGAACAGATTCAAATATTGAGTTTGTTACTCAAATATGGCTCCATCATATGGAGCTTGGGCATAGAAGACAAAGTTCGGTAGCCTTCCTTGGTAGATGGACGTCGCCAGTGTAACTCATCTAATCGGAATGATGCTATTCGTGCATAGAAAAACGAGTACACAATTTTTTAAACAAAATTCTCAAATAGTGACTTTAGTGAAGCAAATGTTTTTGTATCTCAAATTCAATTAACCTAAGTACTTCAAAATGAACTCAAAGTTTGGTTAACTTGGGTTTTAAAACAGAATTTGGAAAAGAACAGAACATTTGAGAATTTCCCGAAGAAGGTGAAGTTATATCCAAAAAATTTTGTTAAAAGCCGTCAGATTCTCTAACCTTGGCAAAAAACTTACCGAAGCGCTAATTAAGCACCATCTTGAACCTCACGCCCTACATTTTCACCGTTCCAAGTGAATGCAATCAATGATGTTAATTCATTGATCCTGCTCTGGTGAGGAGGTTTTAACTCCTTCAACCGAAAAAGTAATTCATTTTGTCAATGGCTATGGCGTTATTCAATTCAACAATCGATTGTAGTGTACATAATTACTGCGTCATGTATTCTCGTTTTTATCTATTTCATATGTATGAGCTGTTCTTGATTATATGTAATGGAGCAGAAAAATATCAGCACAACTCCTGATACAAAACTGGAAAAAAAACTACTTGAGATACAGTCGACACTCCCAACTTTACATAAAACATCTAAAATTCTATTTTTGAGAGATGAAATTTTTGGTGTATGTATTATACCGTAGGCAGGAGAATTCTTCGTTCACAATTTCTTAGCGATACATTGATCTGCTCGTTTCATGCACAAGTTCTTCGTGCAAATTTTTTTTGCGATACAGTGACTGCTTGTTTCATACCGTCTCGTTCCTGAGCCTTATGGGCTTCACCTAAACATAGTCTAAGCTTGAGCCAACATATCAAGGAAAATCACATGTAAATATTACGTAATCTATAGTTTCGACGGCTCTTATGAAAAGTAGGATCGACATATGGAAGAGTGACTGCGAGCCGCACACTTGATGATCACAAATATCGTGGCCTCAAAATGAACTATGTGCTTTTTTTTTCTCTTGGTCGTGTTACAAAGTTTGTAACGTGGTTTTGAGTTTTGAACCGGCACCCCTGCGTTATTGTCAATCGCATAATATACCCAAAAGAATCGAAACCTGATCTTGAACAACGATCCTATAATATTAAACCGAGATCTTCAAACTTAAATCAAAGACCTGAATTTGCATGCAACTTTTTGCAATTAGAACCTGATGTCAGCGCGTCACAAAGCATTTCTGATTCATAAAATACAATTCGCGCTTTAATATTGATGATGTGTTACTATATCGTGATCGTATACCATGTAAATCAATCGAAAAAAACAGATCTGAATCACGAAACTTGTTATTTCGATTAAATTTCCTGAATTACGAGATTTTTCTGAATATTGAAACATGTTTTCTACAACTTAACCTCTTCTGAGGCAAAGTATGTGTGAATTATAAGTAAAGTGGGAGGATCAGATCTCGCGCGCTCTTTCTGTTCTGTCTGTCTCTCTTTCTCTAATTTATTAGCTCTCTGTCACTGAACTTTCTGCCGCGCCTTTGATTTCACCATAAAAAGTTCGTACTAGTGTGCTCATGAGGTAGTTCAAACTAGTGCGAGCTGCTTGATAAAATCTTCAAATTGCAACTAAAGCAACCAGTATAGATAGCGCTGAGTTGATGTTAGCGGTTACTTCAACATAGTGAAATTGAAGGCGTGGCTTTTTTGTTGTTGTTGTTACCTTTCTGTCAAAGCAGAGGAACTTTCACGCAGGAGCTGCAAATCGGGTGTGAACAGAAGGAAAAAGGATTATAGTTAATGGTTAAAAAATTGTTCAAAGAAGGGGGATACTAATCCTACGATAAAATGTGAAAGAGATGAAGGATACGCTATTCAAATCACGAGCGACTGTGCTAAACAAAGGTTCTTGATTAAGTAGTTTTTGCAAAAGTAAAATTAAAAGTGTAAAAAATGAGGGCAATCAATTGATACAATGGCATGTAGAAAAATACTGTATGTTGTCTGAGAGAGGACGAGAGCACTATTTTAGCGCGCAGAGGGAAAATTTGAACACCTTGTAATCGTCAGGAAAACGAAGAGAAAGAATAAGGAACCAATTCAACCTGTAAGAGAGAGAGAGAAAATAAGAGCACCTCGTAAGATGTCAGAAAGATAGAGGTTAAAGCACCTTGTGAGCCGTCAAAGAGAAATGAATTTTTAAAAAAGCACCTTGAAAAATGCAGAAAATAACCGCAGCGTGAAGAAAAAGCGAGAAGCGAGAGAGAACACTGTGGTCATGAGAAGAGGTAACTGTGTGATAGAAGAGAATGATAGGGAGAGAGAGATGTGGGCGGAAAAGTGGAAAGAGAAGAGAAGGAGAGATTACTGTAGTTCTCAAAAAAATAATTTTTGAGGTAAAAATGATCATAATTGAGAGAGAGACCTACTCAATTCATTATTTGGCTTCATTGCACTTGATGAAAGAAAGAGCAGCTCATTTTTCGGTTTACAAACTCACCAAAAAAACTACGACGTAAACAACGAGCAGTGCGAGAGAACGAAAAAAAGCGCTTAAAGTAAGAGAAGTAGAGATTTCATAAGCCAGCCTATTCTCATCACGAACAGTATGCAAGATGTTAACAGGCTGTAATTAGGGTATCGCGACAGTTTGTTAAAGACACTTTGTTACTAGAAAATGTTTGTTACACGCCCTTCACAGATTTTTTCGCTTAGGCTCAGTTAGAATGTATGCTGACGAGGCCGTACGGCTTAGGAAAGGGACCGCATGAAAAAATTTCTCACTTTCTTTATTCTTTGTCGATTCAATGACTAAATTTGTCTAAAAAATACAGTAGTTAAAACACACTAAAAACAAAAGCCCCTGTAACAACGTGTCATGGATCCGTAATTAGTGTTTATGTTCGTACAATCAAAAAACAACAACAGCATTGCGTACGCTTACAGCAAATGTGCTGAAACAGTGTGAAAAGGAACAGTCATTCGAGCTCTCATGAAAAACTTGCGATTAATTCTGAAGCAGTGAATTTAACAAAAAACTTTTTCAAAAGGTTCTTCTAAAAATTGATTTTAGTTTTGCGTCTGTTTTCGATTTAAAGATTTTTAAGAAATGTCATAGAAGTCTACACAATACTGCCTCCAATTTCGAAATAGCGAAATTTTTTCCGGCGTCCAGTTATCTACGACTCTTGCCTAATCATGATTGAACTTGGAAAACTCAAAAAATGAATTTCAAATGTTTATCAATTGTATTGTTTTTCCTAATATTTTATAACGTTTTCTCATGCTTCTCAATTTTTGTTGTTTTTCTTCTCTTCTCCCTTCTTTCTTTCTTCTTCTTTTCTTCTCTTTGTATTCAATCATTTTCCTCTACTGATATTTTCTGACAGAAGAATTTCAGGTTTTATTGAGCAAAAAATATTCGGGTCGTTTTTGAGTGAATTTTACCCAAAAAAATTCATCGAGATCTTGGCAAAATTCACTATTCAAATGGGACAAATTTAGCTCAAACTACAAAAATTCCGTTTCAAGAGATTCAGGAGTTAGTTTTTAAAAAATTAAAACCTGATGAACGTTTCCTTATTGAACAGTATTAAACGTAAACCGAGTTTCGAAATGTAAAATTCGGTTTAAGACTCCATGCTCGTTGAATTTGACATAAATTAATGATCTTTTTCTCTAAGTGACATGTGAGGTATAGATAGTAGATTAAACCTGCGGCAGAGTAATTCAAAAATTATCGGGACAGTTACTGATAGATTTTTAGCCGAAGAAAATTTTGTCCCTAGTCGCCGTTCATTCATTCATTCTTTATTCCATGCACATGAAATTATATAGCAGAGATAATATGTACAAAAGAGGCATGGACTATGTAGGATTGCTGTCATGATATACAGAAGACTTGCAGAATGGGGGAATGAGAAAGATGATTCAGGCCTGAAAAGTGTTTGTGAACCCCAAAGTGTTTGTGAACCCAGTTCACCAAACCCTTCCACGTTGGTGAACCCTTCCTGAAAAGTGTTGGTGGACCCTTGTTGGTGAACCCTTCCTGAAAAGTGTTGGTGGACCCTTGTTGATGAACCCTTCCACGTTGGTGAACCCTTCCTGAAAAATTTTGGTGGACCCTTGTAGGTGAACCCTTCGTGAAAAGTGTTGGTACACCCTTGTTGTAGAACCCTTCCTGAAAAGTGTTGTTGGACCCTTGTTGGTGAACCCTTCCACGTTGGTGAACCCTTCCTGAAAAGTGTTGGTGGACCCTTTTTGGTAAACCCATTTGAGCGCTTTAGTCCACAAAATTTCTAAAAATTCAATGGTCAAGTTTATCTCAAGTAGTAGAAATAAAAAGCAAGAAAAAATTAGCTTCGGCAAAATAAAGAATGTTGGTAATGAGTGGAGGAATTGTAGTTGAAAAGGATGAAAGTAAATACAAAAGAGAGTTATTGGTAAGTGTGGTGCATTGGTAATTGGTAAGAATTTTTGGTATTATTGGTAAGTAAGAGTTACTGTGCAAGGAATAAAGAATGAATGAATGAAGTGCAACTGTTTTTAAACATTTTCATCATACTACACATGAAATTGTTGGAGCGAGTTTTTGGTTTCAGGGATTGATTCAGATTCAGGGATTGATTCAGATTCTCAAAATTCGTTCAAGATATAAGGCGAAAACAGCATTTGGGTAGCTGAATCTACTCAACTTTTCGAACAATTCCGACATGGATGTGAACTTTACTAAGTGAATTCCTCATTGAACATTTCACTCCGGCTAAAATATCTAATTTTTCAAAATCTTTTTTTTTTTGAAAGTTGCAATAATTTTCATCTTAAACAACATTGTCTTATAGATTTCATCATTTTTGATCAATAATAGTTGTGTTAAAATCAGTAAATTTTATTGCTACTAGATCAATCGACATAATTTAATCTCGTCAAACGGAGAACAAATTCACTGAACAACTTACTTTAGATGTCAACTTCAGAAAAGAAATGAATTCGAAAAGTTCTATAATTTCAACATTGATCACATAGATAATTTTATTGGAACTGTTGTGGAAAAGAAAATGTAAAAAGTAATAAAAAAAATACCCCTTTGAACCTGAATAAAACTTACTCGATCCCAGATTTCAGATAATGAAATTTACCGAATGATCTTATATCATACATAACCTGGATCATTTCAGAAAAGCACCCAATTTATTTCACTACAACAGCAATAACAAATGCGCAGAATAACAAAACATATATTTATGATTGTGAAACCAGATTCTAATCCTGTTCACTTAATCTTAGTTAGTGAGGCCTGTGAAATCCTCTAAACTCGTTTGTAGGCTTGTCGACACACTAGAACCGCATTCCAGGTGCGCCTATTCCTCTCCTCACGCACCGAAATGAACAACGTCATAAGCGAGGCTCGGGCGGCAAACGCGCAGCCGGCGCCAGTCGTGCAGCAGGTGACGACTCCACAGCAGCCGGAAAGGCCGCTGCAAGCGCCTCAGCAGAACATCTATGAGCAGCATGGTCATTAAAACAACTATTATTGATGCAACTTTGAAAATTATTGAAAAGAAAACCCTTAAACCTTGTCAGGAACATGGAGCGCCATAACTAATTGAACTGTTTATGTTGGAAGGAGGGAGGCACATTTTAAATGATTTGGGCTGTTCCAAAGGTTTACACTTAAACCGTTGCTATCCTGTCGATCAGGAAAGCAGTCAGTAGAAAACAGTTATAATTTTTTGCAATATGTTCCTGAATCGACCGACTTTAGCCATATTTTCAATTTAGAGAAAAAGTGGAAAGAACAATGGAGAGCGAAGGAGTTACAATAGGCATGCACAAATCCTCTCGCTTCCTAAGGAGACCCTCCTACTGGCAGGCAACAATTGTAGATAGTTCAAACCGTAGACATTGAAACGTAGATTTCAGATCTATGGGATTTGACCGAAGACTTGTAATGCTGTCTCGGCATGGTTTGAAGACTGTCCATACAATACTCGCAAAACAAAACCAGCCTACCTCTCTTTTCAACGAAAATTGTCATGCCTTGCTCTCTAATTTTCACACATCTTTCCTCTAGTCGAGTTCCTGCCTGCCCAGTCAGCAACCATTATAACAGAAGAGCATTATCTCAGTTAAACACATTCGTTCTCATCTAGCTAGCCTATGCTTCCCCAAAGTATTTGATGTTACTAGGAGATTTTAGGACTTTAGGGTAGGTATTATGCGTTCGCAGACGCCTTTCAGGGTGTTTATCACTACCTACAAAGGTTGTAAGGAACACCCTGAAACTATGAATATTATGAACGACTGACTAGGGGTTCGTTGAGAGTAAAACCTTGGCTGGCTATACCTAGAAGCATCACGTCTAATGAATCTAAAATTTGTTGAAAATCATATTAAAAAATCATAAATTATTAGACCTTAAACGAAATAAATAAACAAATAGACCTTAAACGAAATAGGGAGTATGTATAAGAGAGAGAGGGAGAGAGCACTGCGATGGAGATAGTGTTAAAGCAACCGGTGCTTAGAAAACACAAAAGAGAGTGAAACAGAAGAGGTAACAACTTCAGTGTATTAAACATTATTAGGGGGAGTGAAATTGGACCGAGAAATGGAGCTAGAGAAACATAAATAGTAACTGAGCATTTTTCTGAGAAACCCCTTACCTCTTAGCCCCGCCTCGCGATAGGCTATTAGCTCTGAGTTTTAGTGCATATTCAACTCGGCAGAACTAGTTGCTGCTCCCAGAGTATAGAAGCATGAGTAAGAGTAAGGTTCGTGCTAGTACTACCAACATAGTTGTGTGGACCTATCCGGGATGAGGTTCGAACTTGAGACCCTTCGCACAATAAGCTATTCTTCGAACACTACTATTATACCGAATTCGGAGAACAACAGGGCACTTTTTGTTATCTCTTAACCTAAAATCATTCAAGGTCGTTACTCTGCGAGCGATTCGTCTTCCCGACTCGCCCAAGCCACGCCCTATGAGGCCGCCCCCGCCCAATGGACGCCGCCGTCACACACAGCCCGCTCTCCGCCGCTGTATCCGCCGCAGCCGAACACTAGCGCAGCCGCCCCCAGCAGCACACGACAAAATGAGAGCGGCTCCATGGCACATAACGTCCCGCCGCCGTATCAACAGCAACACTCTGGCCCACCTCCGGGCTACGCGCAGCAACAACATCACACAGGTGATATGGCATCAACTTAATCCTCATCTCTCTCGTCATCTATGTATCTCTCATTCTCCTCTTTCTCTTTCTCCCATTATCCTTTTCCTTATCTCCCTCTCTTTCTTTGTGTGTTTTTTCTGTTTATCTCTCTCTTCCTCTCTCTCTCTCTCTCTCTCTCTCTCTCTCTCTCTCTCTCTCTCTCTCTCTCTCTCTCTCTCTCTCACTATTCTTTCATCTCTCATTCTCTCTCAACTCATCAAAAAATCCCCCGACTTTCGATGAAAAGTTTCCAATTAACGGTTCAGCGCTGATTAAGTGTGGGGTCTGACAGTACGAAAGGGTTGTATTTCAGGAATTTGATGATCATGACTATCTCCTGACCATCAATCTCCCACAATATTCATGCACATCACGATTTCATTCTAGTACCTCCGCCGTCTCATCTGCAATCTATGGGCTACAATGCGGCGCCGGCGCAGTCTCGGTTGGAGCAAGAGCAGCCGCGTCTCGGCTTCTTCAATCCGCCTCCCATCAGAAAGAGTGTGCCAGATGAGGCGGCATCTGCTGGCGGTGGGTATCAGGCGCATCTAAGGCCACCGCCTATGGGAGGAGCACCGCCGTCAGGAACCGTCCAGGCGCACATGGGTCGTCCAGCGGACACAGCAGCGCCAGGTAAGAAATGACTTTGGAGTTGAGTGCGAAGAGAGAAGAGGATGTTAGGTTTGTACTTGCACAGGAGTTGATGAAAAATGTCAGCCTGGGAATCTGTTTCGATTGCTTGATTTTTGAAAATGGACAAAAAAGTGTTTTGATGCAGCTAGATGGGGTTAAAACCTGGTGACGATTCCTAGTTTACCATCTGGTGACGATTACTGAATTTTCGCATCACAGTTGTGGTTTTTGTTATAAGTTACCCGATAAGTACTAAGAGCTGATGGTTTCAGTTTCGCTCATGGGACCACCGCATGGAGCTCCTGGATCTCAACGACCATATTTGAGCCAAAGAAGTCCTCAACAACCATTGCTACAGAACACAAATAGGTGAGATTGATAAGCAAGGTCTTCTAAGGGAACATCACTATAAATTTCTCATGAGTACTTGGTTGATCTGGTCAACCTAAAGGGTGTTTTGGATAGGTACCCATGAGAATAGCATGGTTTCGTTTATAATGGATCTCTTTCAGTTGAAGATGTTCTGTTTCATTTATGACTGGGGTCGTGCGTCGTGTTTTCTCCTTTTAATAAAAGGACAAGGTTCTTCTTCTGTGTTGTGTTGAGTTTCTTATATGTTGGATCAGTATGACGTTTAAACTTTAGGGGCACTCAAGGAATGGGTCTGTCAGAACCAACCGCTGATCATGGCAACAATGGCAGTCATAGCAGGGACAGAAGAGACGAAAGCTGGAAGACGGGAAGGTACGATTCACTCTATACTGGAGTTATACATCAATACTGGAGTTATACATCATGTTGTTTATAAAGTTAGAAATGTAATGATGTTTTACTTTTAAGGTATGATCGAAAACCTGAATGGTACGATCGGAGCAAAGATGGCCCACCGACTGATATTGAGGAGCGAAGACGAGGTTGATCGAAGGATTTTTTTTAAAGAGGGAGATTCGATTCAAGATGACTCGGTCCTTTTCCCATTTCGAGCTGACTTCACCCTTATTCTATTTCAAAAACACCCAACCCCTTTTTTAACTTTTCCCCACTCCATTTGGTAACAGGCTTTTAGGAGAAGAACGGATCTCAAGCGTTGGAACGGGAAAACAAAAGATTTCTGTAAAAGAGAAGAGAGAGAGAGAGAAAGTGCGCGCGAAATACAGATAGAGAAAGCGATCAATAATTATTAAAATTATTTATATTGATTGCAGAAGATCAGCGAATCCGGGAGATGGAGATGGCTGAGAAGAACAGAGGAGACCCCGATAGAGGTCGACAAGGCGAGAGAGTCAGAGACGTGGAGAGAGTCAGAGACGTAGAAAGGGTCAGAGACGTAGAGAGGTCCGCTCCGCGAGACATGGATACACGTCCGAGCATGCGACGGCCTTCTCCGCCACAGGAATACGACCCCTTCAAGCCATCTACAGGGTAGGGTAACACGATTAGGTGATCTATGAAAACTTTTTGCAGGTTCTCTATTCGAAATCAGAGGATTCTTTTTAAAAAGTGAACAGGAAGGAAGGTATCTTGGTGGCTTCCTCAAACTGCAGTGGAAGAACGACTTTGAATACGCAGTAATAGATGAGAGGCTTGCCTATAATAATAAAAACTAAGGAGGAATTTCGCCCGTATTTTTCATCCCTTTTTTGCAACAATCGGATTATTTCAGCTTTATGTTCAGAGAACTTCACGTTCGGCGGGATCGGGAGAGAGTTCCAGATCGTGAGAGATTCCAAGATCGTGAGAGATTCCAAGATCGTGAGAGAGTGCAGGAGCGTGACAAGTATCATTCCAACCGAGATGATGTTCGTAGAACTGGTGGGAACCTGAGCAACAATAACACCGGGAGACAAACGGAAGGTGTCAACCGAGGTTCTGCTTTTTGGATACAATATCACATTTATAAGGGAGAGTTATCGTTATTCGAGTGGTGAAAAGCTCTGCGGTGAGAAACAGAGACTCAGGTTCAATTTTTTGCGGTTCAAGAATAATTTAGTTCTTTATGGTTTCAGAAGTGAAAAACTTAGATCATTATGAAATTTCTTTCGTTATGAAGACGCATTAGATGCGCCAAACGCTCAAAAGTGACGTTCTTGAGTTTTACCTGTCGAAACATGTTCCATGCCTGGACTATACATATTGTTTCATTCTTGCAGACAATGCATCGATGAACCAGCGTGGAGCTCAGCCCCCGTTGCAGGGGTCGGGCGCTCCTACTCAAAAAGGTACAGTAATCCAATAATCTTGAGAGTACTGTGATTCAAATATTTTAGAAGAGAAGTTTGAAGGAAACTAAATTCGAAATCACAGAAGTTCACAGCAAGGAAGTCTTTAGATTACAAGTAACTCTTAGTATACCAATTCACAGTTGTCTTCTTCATGCATAGCTGCCAAGTTATAATATAATACTGAATAGGTACGATGTCAAACACCGCGAAAAGTCAATCACAAGCACGAAGTGGACCTCCGTCTCTGTTCGATGCAAAGCCACTGATGGGAGGGATGGCGATAACAAATAATGGAGGAAGGTTGACGGAACAAGGACCCCCGCCTGCCGCAATGACCGGCGCAGGACCCGGAATGGGTGGATCGATGGCCGGTGGAGGACCTGGAATGGGTGGATCAATGGCCGGTGGAGGACCTGGAATGGGAGGATCAATGACCGGTGCAGGACCTAGAATGGGAGGATCGATGCCTGGTGCTGGACCGGGAATGGGCGGATCGATGACCGGTGCAGGACCTGGTATGGGAAATTCTATGGCCGGTGGAGGACCTGGAATGGGAGGGCCTATGACCGGTGCAGGACCTGGAATGGGAGGGCCTATGACCGGTGCAGGACCTGGAATGGGAGGATCGATGATTGGTGGAGGACCCAGAATGGGAGGCTCGATGACCGCTGCAGGATCTGGAATGGGAGGATCGATGACCGGTGGACCCGGAATAGGAGGATCAATGAGCGGTTCAGGGCCCGGTATGGGTGGATCGATGACTGGTGGAGGACCTGGAATGGGTGGATCGATGACTGGTGGAGGACCTGGAATGGGTGGATCGATGACTGGTGGAGGACCTGGAATGGGTGGATCGATGACTGGTGGAGGACCTGGAATGGGTGGATCGAAGACTGGTGGAGTACCTGGAATGGGAGTACCCGGAGTTATGTCCGTAGACGTGCTCAATCAGGTTGGAGTTTGTGGTGGGTTTGTCTTGAGTTTAGTCAATTCTCAGTTTAGTTTTGCGAAGAACTTGCGCTGATGCCCTACACATAAAACTGAAAGTACTGTTATGTAAACTGCCCTAGGCAACTTGCACTGTTTAGAATCTTTTTTTAAACACCATTTTCTGAGCGGGAAAGTCTAGAATAATAAAAAGCTCCCCTTTTTACCCTTCACCTCGGTCTCGCTCCAGAATTCCAGACTTCCCCGCTCTTTTCGAGTCTGGAATTCTGGAGCGGTTGTTTTTTTGGTTTTTTTTGCAACGATTGCATGGGATCTTTGTTGAGCTATGATAACAGCTTTTCAATGTTTGGTTCAAAAGCAAGTGCAACCGGCCAGAGAACGGAGTTAGGTAATGGTTCAAACCGAGCTCTAGAAACTAATGTTGGAAACGTGACTGTATGAATTTTTCGTTGAAGGTACTGAGGCAGCAGTTCAGCGGAAATATGCAAAGCGGTTCGGGCACAGCACCTGCGCATCAAAAGGTAGTATTTGATTCAATGAGTGTACTGTAGTGTGTACCCTACTTGGGTTTACTCGCTATTCCAGACTGTAACCAGTAGATTTTTTTCTGTAAAACTCCACAGGCTTCGAGACTCTAATACAAGTTGGAAAAATGATATATTCAAAGTAGGATGGGGGTAATCAGTAAATGTTAGTAGAAATCGGGTTGAATGCAAGTACATATGTGTGATGAGTCGACAATTCAATAAACCATCGCATTTTTCCCGTGTGATGGTTCATTCAATTGTCGTCTTAATCAGTCATCATTGCCTTGAAAATGTGTAACTAAGCATTTGAAGATGTTTGATGAGTCTTTTTACTGGACTTGGATTCGCCAAGATTATATGCCTAGTTCTTGGTAGTTTGAACCTAATAGTTTTCAACCAAGTAATTTAGCTCTCATCTTTTGTGAGCTCGCATTTAGTATTTCCAGCAGCCGCCTCCGAATGAGATGGGAGGGAGCAGTGTGAAGCAGCAGTTCGGTGTGATGCTTTCGGGTCAAAATGAGAAGATGGGTAAGTAAGGGTAGGGATGACAACGTTAATGTAGGTGGTTAGTAAGACCGAGGGTGGAGTTTGAAGTAGGAATTATTAGGGCAAGAGTGAGTAAAAGTAGGGAACGAGGGTCTAGATGGTCTTCAAGTCGGTGGATCCCGAATCGATTAGCATCGCATATGAACCGAATTTGCCGTTTCAGATGATTATACCCTCATAGAGTTTGCCAAGCTGTATTGAAGGTAGAACAAGTTATCTATCACTTGCAGAAGGTTGGAATGAGCCTTCACAACTGCTTTCTTTATCCAAAGTAAGGTTCGTAGAGAGAATATAACAAATGAATATATGCGGTCGGTCGAGAATAGTGTGTAGCTCAGGCATTTGACAGAGTTTTATAGGAGGGTAGATAGCATCCTACGTCGAACGGATGCGGCTCACTCATACTGGGTTGTTTAAGAGACCCGCCCTAGAGGAGGCCTCCTTCCGTCTCCGGGAAACCGGCCGGCAAACACGTCGACAGATCCGCGAGTCAGCATGGCTGCCGCAGTGTCTGCTGCAGCGGTGGCCGCTGTAACTGCACGCACGACAGGTCCGCTGCCACCGCTCATGGGAGCTCCCACGCAGAAGCCGAACTACCAGCAGGTAAGCAGATAATTACTGCTTTTCTAATGGGATGGGGTTTAGCTTCTTTTTTTCTTTCATGAATCAACAGTTTTCTTTCTTTCTCTCTGTGTGTTCTCTCTACATCTCTTAACTCTGATATCTTCAAAATTAGAACCAGGGTGTTTCTTACCACCCGCATAATTTTTCTGGAGCGCATAGATTTCCAGAATTTAAAAGAGTTTGGAACTTTTTTCTTCAAATATTTGGAATTTTCCTAGGAAAAAATCGAAACTGTCTTTTTACGAGCGCATATATTTGAATGTTTTTTCGGATTTTTTGATGAGCGCATAGATTTTTTTCACCCGAAGTGCGAGGGAAAGAAAAACTATGATTAGAAAATGAAAAGAGCTAGGTTTCAAGAGTCAACTAGTGCGTATCTCTCAGGGAGCTTCTGTTGCATACGAGCCGGTCCTTAGTCGTGAAGAAGCGCGGCCGAAGTTGGTCGCCGATTCCAAAGAGCAACAACAGCAACAACCTATTCCTCAGGCAGCTCCGTGAGTTTGTAGCTTTAAATGACGAAAATTCCCTGGGTCGCATGTAACTGAGTACTCGAACGAATGTTCGGCTTATACAGATATCATGATACTCATCCGATTGGGGAAAGGAGTTTACTAGTGAAATGAGACTAATTGTTTACTGTAAGACCTTATACAGGGGTACTGAATACAGTAAGACCTTATACTCTAAGAATGTTTACAGTTAGACCTCTTACGGTAAGATCTTTTACAGTAAGACTGTTTACAGTAAGAATGAGGAGACATTTGTGGAAGTCTCTCGTCTCCCAGTGGATCTGCTGCGTCCATCGGCGCTTGAGCAGTTCCTGCAGCCATCGATTCCCCTCACTTTGTCCTCTGTCAAAGTGGTCTATGGAATGCAAGGTGAGCGCTTTCAGCGGTTTTTGTTTTAAGTGTCAGTCATTATGCGGCTTAGTAGCTAAGTGGTCATAGCATAGACTGCAAGGCTAAGGTCGCGGGTTCGGTTCCAGCCCGTAGCACAAGATTTGCCCTAGTTTAGGTAGCATTGTTCGTCCCTCTTTTACCAGAACATACGAGTTTTTGGAAGATCAGTTAATGTTGTGGGAACCGATTGCAATGATTGGCGAGTAAGAAAACGAATAATTGAACAGGCTCAAGTTGCTTAAAATGCAAATGACATATTGAGTACGTTTTTATTAATGTTATCAAGTTATTTCTATCAGTATTGTCCTTTCTGCAACTTGAGAGTGTTTCCCGAACCCGCACTGCGGGTTGAATCTATGCGCTATCCTAGTGATGAAAATGCTCTGATCGTCTGCATCCTCTCTATTGGATAACACACTATCGCGCTCTCTCAAAGGCCTCCCTTTCACTCGTGATTAGTTATTTTGATATACGCGTTATTGTGCGGGTTGGGAGAAACAGCCTGCTGTACTCTGACATTTTATCTTATATTTACATAATATTTAGAATATGATTTTCCTCGCTTTGGAAGTTAGAAAAGCCATCAATTTGGTGCTCAGGTCTACACCTTTACTCTTTGGTGAGGTTCTCTAACGCAATGGACGCATTCAACGCGCTGAAGAAGGATGGAGAACAGGGCATCAAGTGAGATTGTTTAGAGCAGTTTTTGGAACATCTGAGTGAGTGTGAGTTGGGGTCTTGAAGCAGTTCTATAGAAAAAAATCGGGAACTATTGATTGAACTATCGCACAGATAAAAGATAGTCCACCGGGCGGGATCGAACCCAACCATCTCTGGTGTAATAGTGACCAGGCTCCCGGTTTGAGTCAGAGATGGTTGAGTTCGATCCCGCCCGGTGGACTAGCTTTTTTCTGTGCGATATTTCAATCATTTGTCATCTTAATCAGGCGTCACTGCCTTTAAACTGTGTAAATTAGCATTTAAAGAATCGGAAACTACTTTGATAAGACACTATGAAAACTGGGCGAGAGAAAAATTTTCAATTTGAATGTTTCAGTGTATGGTTTTTTGGTAAATAAGGACTCAACTCAAGATAGAGAGAGAGAGAGATTATACACAAAAAATTTCATGTTATTCAGAATCCGCGCAAGCAGTCGCGAGTTCTTTGACTCTGCCGTTGACGGACTTCCACCTCCCGTGGTTTCTTTTCATCTTCTACTTGGATTTGACTTCAAACTTTCTCAGAGCATATCAGTCATAACCTGTAGGTTGTATACTTTGCTGGTGGTCAAAAGCTCGTTTGTTCCTTCGAATCTCATGTGATTTAGGGTTTTCCAAGTGATTCCAGAAAGTTAGTTTTTTTTTTTATGCAAAGTAATATTTTCAGGCGATGGTGGTGCCTCCTGTAGTTCCCTCGATCCCATCATTGATGGGTTCTTCGCATCTGCATCAGCCGCCGTTCGGCGGCCCGCCAGGAAAGACTGTAAACCTGTCCTCGAAGCAAGACGATGGAAAGTCGAAGAGAGACCACTCACAGGAGGGCAGGAGGAGGGATCGAGAGAGGGACAGTGGAAAGCGAGAGAGAAATCGCGATGGCAGAGGGGAGAGGAGAGAAAAAGGTTGGTGACATAGAAGAGGGAGATAGAGGAAAAATAAAGTGAGGGAGGGACAGAGATAGAGAGTGAGAGAGAGACAAAAACTGAGAGAGGGACAAAAACAGAGAGAGAGAGAGAGAGAGACAAGGAAAAAAGGGACAAAGGAAGAGAGAGGGACAAATACAGAGAAAGAGAGACAAGGGAAAAAAGGGACAATGGCAGAGAGAAAGACAAAGACAGAGAGAGGGACAAAGACAGAGAGAGGGACAAAGACAGAGAGAGGGACAAAGACAGAGAGAGGGACAATGACAGAGAGAGGGACAAAGACAGAGAGGGACATATACATAGATAGAAACAGAGTGACACAAAAAAAGAGAAATAAGATTGGGAGTGCCAGCAGATGGTGAGAATTGACCATTCAATCCTTGAACAGGACGACTGTTCAAGATCTGATCAAGATTATCGCTGCTTTAAGGTTCAGGTCGTCGAAGTCGCAGTCGGGAGCCGCGCAGGACGTCGACCAGGAGGCGGAGCCCGTCGCCGAAGAGAAAGAGGGCGGAGCCTGGCATGTTCTTTGTGCTCATGGAGAACCTGCCCTTCCAGACCACCGAGCAAGATGTCAAGAAGTCGGTTCCCGAACGGAGTGTTCAGCTTCTAAGCAGGCCGTTTATTCTCACCCGCCGAAACAATATGTATATCAAATTGACTAATGATGAGGGAACGTCAGGCCTTTGAGAGAGCGCGAGAGCGTGTGATTTAAAAGCGAGGATTTAGACGATTAGAGCATTTTCATCACTTGCTGTCTTGGATAGCGCATAGATTTGCGCATAGATTTTACACGCACTGTGGGTTAGAGCATTACACTGCTTCTAAGTTGGGGTAGAACAGGGTGAGAGAGGGGTTCAAAGCAAATAGTCAGTAATTGAACGGTGGTACAAGGTTCAAGGTCAACATAGTCATTTGTAGAGCAGAAAGTCATTCGGAAAAAATTCATTGACAACCACAGCATTCATCTTATTTGACGCAGAACCTCTTGTTCTTCTCTATTTAATCATCTTCTTCCTAAAGTTTTCCCGTGCCGGATGAGGCGGATTAAGGTCTGCTGAGAACTTCTTACTTGTCCAATCTGGTTTATTTTGTTCAGCTTTCTTGGTCGCGCTCAACCGGTGAGCATCAGCAAGGTACAGGAGAAAGATGGTCGGCCGTCGGATAAGTGGATCGCCCAGTTTGAGTACGAGGACGATGCCGATGCGGCGTATAGGATCCGAGGAGACATCGGAGAGAGACACGTCAGGTGAAAAGGGCATGCTTTAAAGGGATTTTTAAAGGAAAGAGATAGTGCGTGCCTGTAGCTTAGTTGGTAGAGCTGTCTTCTCGGAGCCCAGATGTGATGTTTTTGTAAGCGGGGCCGGTATTTTCTTAGTGATTTGATGTGAGAAATAGATCGATTGTCTACCGAAAATAACCTTGAAGACAAGTATTCTTTACGTAATTCATTAGAAAACGTTGCCGCAGCGATTTATCATATCTATTTGATTGTAGTTCGTCTACAATTTTGCGAAGGGAATCTCCGTTCGATTATTGCAGTCAAAAGAAAATTTGAGTATTTGATAACCGTCGAAAGAGTTATTGATTATTATAGCCGTCATAAGACTTATTGATTAGCATAACCGTCCTCTATGTACGTCTCATCAATATCCTTTGAAAAGTTTCTAGCGATTGCCTCTCAGTTATTAAAAATCTGCGTTAAGGTCACGCCGCGTAACATCGGAAGAGGCCCAGGTAGCGCTCTCCCAGAGAAGCGAGAAGAACACGCTGGGCATACCGGAGGCTAATGAGCCCTTCGGGGCCTTTTCCGGTCCGGTCTTTAACTCGGAAGCACGGAAAGGACCAAGAGTACCACCAAGTGAGTCTTGATCACAACTATCAAATCATTCTGAGTCCTGATTCTTCGAGGAACGATTCTCATCAGAGTCTATTTCAGATCTTGGTTATACAGCACTCGTAATTTGTTCATCGACGAAAAACCTGGTTTCAAATGGTTTTCGAAACCATTCCGGTTGGAAACCAATCTAAACTGACAATCAGGTTAATGTTTCAGTGAGCGGTCGGGGTCGCGGAGCGCTCCTGGGAATGCCACTACTACCACCTCCTATGAGCGGCTTTCCTCCACCTGATGGAAGTGGCATGTTACCACCACCACCTTTCCCTCCCTTCCCGCCACCTTTCCCGGGAATGGGAGGACCACCACCGCCGCCGCACCCCTTCATGTTCGGAGGAATGAGAGGTGGACCAAGAGGAGGTCGGGGGGCGCCGCCTTTCATGCAGCCATATAGGGGAGGACGAGGTGGAAGAGGAGGTTATCAGGGTTGGTCATTTAGTCTCATTCTATTTCAACGCTCAAAAAATTAGGTTATCAGGGTTGGTCATTTAGTCTCATTCTATTTCAACGCTCAAAAAATTATTGAAGCAGAACAAAACACAATATAATATTGCGTGGACTTTCTTTATAGTCGCGGTGGGGGGGGGGGTTGGAGTGGGTTGGAGTGGCAAACGCTAATTTAACAATGAAACGATTAATAAGGTTGGAGTGGCAAACGCTAATTTAACAATGAAACGATTAATAAGGTTGGAGTGGCAAACGCTAATTTAACAATGAAACGATTAATAAGGTTGGAGTGGCAAACGCTAATTTAACAATGAAACGATTAATAACTAAAGATCAATCGTTAACAAGTGGCTTAGGAAGTCATTTTACCTTAGGGGAGCTCTAAAAACAATGCCATGCTGTATACTGACAAGTTCGATAGGCAAGGAGTTCCAAACAGATAATTGTTATGAATGGTATCGAAAAAGCGAGGTCAAGGGCCAGTTTGCCTCAGTGGTTGAAGCCGTTGCTGGTAAAGGGGAAGCTTGCGGGTTCGATTACCATGTAGTGACAAAATTTCGAAAGCATAGTCTATACTTTCGAAATCATTTTTAAGGGCTATAAAACAATCTACTTTATTATTAGCGGAACTCAACTACGTCGGGAGTAGCGATACGAAGAAGCAAAAAGTCTTTAAATGTCTGAATTCACTTCGAACTGGGTTTATTCAGGCCGAACCTAAATATGAAAATGAAGAACGCTAGCATATTAGTGAGAAACTAGTTTTTTGCGCAGCTGGTCCAATGAAGCCAGATGTGCCAACACCTACGGGAACCGGCAAGATTCCATCCCTGATGAGCCCGACTCCTTCTGCGGCGGCGAAGACTGCTGCTCAGGCACTTCTCCTCGTCTCTGATATCCCAGAGGTGGGCAAATCATCCCCCCCCCCCTCCGCTCCATCAGGCTGTTTCTTCCCTTCCGCAGGAAGAGCGTGTTTATCAACATGACTAATCATGAGGGAACGATAGGCCTTTGAGTGAACTCGAGAGCGTGTGATGTGAAAGACAGGATGCAGACAAACAGAACATTCGTATCACTAGCTTTCTTGGATAGCGCATAGATGTTGTATGGGCCTTAAAATGTGCATTATCATGTGTGCTTGTGTAGCTCAGTGGGGAGAGCATTCACCCGGAATGCGAAAGGTCACGGGTTCGGTTCCCGTCACACCACACGATTTTGCACAAGTTTCTACGAACAATTCGCTCCTCTGCTCCGTATAAAAATCCGTTGGTTGAGATCAACGAGGAGTAGGGAATACTCTTATTTACATAGATTTGCGCGTGGATTAAACGCACAGTGAGAAACACACTGCCCTCATCCTCTCTATCCGGCTGTTAAATGAGACCGGTCAAAGGGAATTTCTTACGCTCCGAGCGATTTGGGAAGGGATGGGGAAAGTTTAAATTTGAATGAAAAGGAAAGTAAAAGAGAAAGAAAGTGAAAGAAAAAACAGCGGAAGGAGAAAAGAATGTATATAATCAATGGCGTGAACATGCTGCAGCAACATGAATTGCAAGAACTCACCGGATGACTCTCAAATATGCCTAATGACACTGAAAACTAAAACTGATGACCTCTAAATTCCAGGGATGGAGTGCGGCAAAACTGGCTGAATGGCTGCATGTTGATGCTTCTCTCATATCCATCCTCCCGCAGCAGCATGCTGCCTTCTCCCGCAGCAGCATGCTGCCTTCGTCGAGATGTCAACAGAGGTAATCAATGCTTTTGCATCACCTTATCAAGTCATGAGCTTCTTTGTAGCTTTTATTTTTAAGGTGGAACTCGTTAAGAAAAAGTTTTTTTTTGCGGAGAATGAAGAGCAAGTGATGTGAAATCCTGAATTATTCCTTTTAAAACCAAAACGAAAAGACAAACTTTTCCGAGTTGCATTGAGGCAAAGTGTTTTTGCCACCCGCAAAAGCATCGTGTAGATCAAAAAGATTGATCATGAGGCTACGGTGGACTTCGGAGTGGGACCATGAGCATGCGATATACAATAGAAAACATTATTTGGACAGAAGATGCGTATCACTAGCTTTTTTGGATAGCGCATATATTTCACAAGTATAACATATTTCCCTAAATTATCATGAGCATATTTCCCTAAAACAAAAATGCTGAGTCATTAGTCAATCGTTTCCTTAAAGCGTTCAAAACTACTTCTTTACCAGTTCTTACTCGCGCATTCACTGTTTATATTAGGCCCATTGTATAATATGGTAGTGAAATTTGGTCGCCTATTTTGATTGGCCAAATTAATGATATCGAGCATGTTCAAAGATATTTTTAAGAAGAGTTTTACAAAGAAATGGTCAATCGGACCTGACTTATTCTCAACGTCTTTCAATTTTAGGATTAAAATCACTTGAATACAGGCGAATAGTACATGACGTTGTATTTTTACATAAATGTGTACATTCCAATATAAAAATAGATTACTTATCTCTTTTCAAAATATCTCCTCTTTCTATGAACTTGAAAAATACTCATTGTTTGAGATTATCACTTCCTAAAATCAAAAACATGTCTAATAAATCAACCTTTGCCTCTAGAGCCATTAATGTATGGAACAACCTACCCTATGAAACAGTTTCAATAACTAATAGTGATGCGTTTGCCGTTAGCCTTAGTAAGCTTCCCTTCAGTTCACTTCTTCCGAAACCGATTGTGAAAGACTAATAGTTTTCTGTTTTGATATTGCAACAAAAACAGTTCCTGAATTGACTTTTAATTAAATATCTTAATGTAAAGTACCACTGCACCACTGCCCAACAGCCTTTCAGGTGCCGACTTTTACCAAGCAAAACCAGTCCGTGCTTCGCTGCCTCTTATTCTTCTTTTCCATTTACCCCCAACCTTTTTTTGTGCACGGAATAAAGAATTGAATTGAATAACGGGTAGGGACCCATTCTATAGTGGTGTTGAAATTAAAGATCTTGATATGGTATCTAGAAAACGTTTCTGTTTTTCGAAATGGAAAACTAAAAGGTTTAGGCGGAGGCCAAAGCTCTTATGAGTAATCCGCGGGCGCGTCTGGACTCCGCCCAGCCGTCGTTCGCTGTCATCCCAAAGGAAAGGCTGGAAGTCGAGCTGCAATTGCTGCAGAACCAGAAACTGCCAGGTGAGCGTTGTACTTTTTGTTTGACCCTCAATGGATACCGTGTTTCTTTGCATACAGTATTAGCTAGCGACTGAAACTTGGTGATGATGCAAAGGACCTCTCCAGGCATGAAAAACATCTTTTCAACCCTCCGGTAAAGTTTTAGTGAGTCTCAGAGTCTTTGAACTACTGTAACTACATAGGTGAAGCTCAAGTGTAGAAGGCTTTGGAGATAGAGTAGAAAAGAAACAGAAGAGAAGAAAGAGCCCCATGAGATTTAATCAGAACTGTGTCACTCTGTCAGATGATTTGCCATTCAAATCAGCGTTGGCATTCAAATTGACACTGTGTCACTGTGAAAGATTTACATTTGACTTAGGGTTGACATTCGCATTGACCATTTGTCCCCCTCAGATACAGGGATGGCGTCGAGCTTGGCGCAGGCTGAGAGCTCCGCATTAGACAACAGCAAGGCTGAGAAGGCGCTTTCTAATGGTCCGGGTACACCTGCGACGGCTACTGCGGAAACATGTCCCAATGAAGTCATCGATAGCCAGGTGAGAGGTGGCCTGGGTCCAGAGTCTGGTATAGAACCAGATTCTGATGTGAAGCAGATGGTATGCGCCCAGATTCGGTATGGGAGAGATGGAATACGCCTATATTCTGGTATGGGGAGGATGTTATGTGACCCAGATCCCTGGTATAAGAGAGATGGTGAGGGCTCAGATTTGGTATGAAAATATGGGAAAATCCCGTATTCTGGTATGGGAGAGGTTGAATGGGTCCCAGGTTGTATTATGGGCGAGATGGTATCTCTAGTATGGAAAATTACGGTCAGATCCACTCAAGTTAACTCAGCTGAAGAACTACGTGTTCCCTTGCACTAGTTATGACTTAACAAGCGATAGTTCGGTTATAGTGCTCTCCCAATCAATAAAGATTGTATAATTTGAGGTTCATCGTCAATCCACATTTATTATGGTGTGAAAATGGGTATAAAGCCACAACTGTTTCGAAAAAAACTTCTCGAACTAGAATTCTAAAGATTCTCATAAACGATGTCAAAATGCTTTGAAGTTTTTCGTTTGCGGTGTTAGCTCAGAGTATGAAAATCGAGCAGAATAGGATCAGTGATTGTTCTTTGCACCACCTCTGCAGAACAACTGAGGAACAAAGTGGAGAAAGTTGATTCAGGTCGCGCGTCAAATCGGACCCCCGGGCACCGTAATCTCCTGCACCGGCTTCCCACCCAATCTGATTTTGGAGGAGGTTTGTCTCAAGTAATTATTTAGAAGCAACTAGGCCAAAAATTGAACTTTGTTTCGTATCTAATAGCAAAAAAAATCGAAGGAAGAAGGAACCTAACTGAAATAGTGAATGAGAGGGAAATAATAAGATAAAGGACAAGAATGTGAAAGAGAGAGAAGAGGGTAAAGACGAATAGAGACGGTGAGACAAAGAAATTTACGTAGAAGAAGAAAAAAGTACTGTAGGACGGGGGAGAAGTGAGGAGAAGTAGTCATAAGGCCTCTGACAGGTTATCTCAACCTGTTTGATGTTAGGTGCGCGCGTGTTAGATTGCTTCGCTATACGCTGAAAAGTCGAAAAACAATGAAAATTAGATCGATTTGAGGCTACATCAGTCAAATCTACAGTAAGCTGCAGTAGCGGAAAGTTGGCAAAAATGTGGCCCAATTTGAAGTTACAGTAATTGGCAGGTGCTGACTTTCTTCGAGGGCTTCTCCGTGCTGGAGAGTACGGTAAGGATGCGAATGGGCGACGACAACCTGCCTACTGGAGAGTGTATGTTGGCCATGGAGACCCGAGAAGACGCTACCAGAGCCGTCCAGGCGCGCAACAATCAGCAGCTGCGGGGGCACAAAGTGAGAATGCACTGTATCTGAGAGGGCTACCGTAACTGAGCATTCCGTCCGAGACCTGCGCTAGGGGAGTCGGAGAATAACCTTTCTGTTAAATGGTCGCCAAAAGCTGTAAGAAATAGTACAATGCGCGTGTTTTGTTGCGGCTGAGAGAGAAGAATTCATATTTTTTGTGAAAACAGGTTCTTTTAATAAGTATCATTACAAAAAAGAGCCAATCACTGATCTTCCTCAATAAGGTTAGAAATCCCCAGGTAGGTGCCCGTGGTTGTTCCTTTTTTTGCAATATGCAGCTGATTGGACTAGTATCTTAATGAAAATGTTGTGAGCTCTTGTATGTTGTGAGCTCTCGTGGATAGTTCTGTGTGATTTGGAAGAAATACTCAAAGTTTCCGTATAAGATGTTTTGTTTTCCCCCTAAAGTTGCTCATGCATCACTTTTCACGTGTTTTGATGATGTTTTTTGTTGTTATTTTTTTGTGTTGTCTCTGAAGCCAATGGTTAACTTATTCGGCTTATGAACTATAGCTCTAGATGTTTCTCTTGTTCACGTCAATATTCCTTCATTCGCAAAGGTTCTTCTCTCTTTCACTGTATCTATTGTTACCATATCCAGATTATTTCGTACAGCAAGAACATAATGAAGATCACAGAACCATTTTTCTGTAGAACAATCGTCGATGTTACTGTGAGGAGTCCTAGTTGTAGATTAGTTTGACAAAAGTGAGTGAGAGAGAGTGTGTGCGCAAAAATTGTCAATGTATCTCAAAATAAACTCAACGTGTATTCCTCGTGGTTATGTATTGATCAATTGACTAATAAATTGGTTGAAATGATGCCTAATTTTCACAGAATTGCAGTTTAAGGTTCTGATGACATTTGAAAATTTGGGCTGAACAAAAGAATGTGCTAAAGTCTACGACCTATACCGCATTACGAAAACTCGCTCGAATCAATCGCTGAGTCGATAAGCAGACTAGTAAATTTGGAATGGAGAGGATAATTTTCGCATTTTCTTTAGTTCCTCGAAACAAATTAAGAGCTCAGACGATGGTAACGCGAGTCATTAGATAAAGGGAAGACATTAAAGATGTGGATCCTGAAAAGATATTAGGAGATAATATTCCTTGTCCGTCTAATTTTTTATTCAATAGAAAAATAAGCTACAATAACGAGAGTAATTATAGAAATTCAACAAGCAAAAAAGAACAGATTATGAAAGGAAAAAAAGCAGTACTCTTGCGACGTGTCTCAGGATCTTGTCATCTTATCACATGAAGTGGGTTCTATGACATTTCGCACCGCGACATTTCGCATTCAAAATATTCAAAAAATCCTATTCTAGCTAATTCACGAAGTGGTGATTGAATACACAAAAATTAATATTGAGAACTTATTTCATGCGATCTCGTTCCTAAGCCGTACGGCCTCTTTAGCGTAACTTTTGCCTAAGCCTAATTGGGTAAAAAGAGTGTGTAGTCGCCTTTGAATTTCTGAGCAGATAAATCCTTTTCTCTCTACTTGTGAAATTGCCACGCGGGACTTTAATGACCTTTACTTCACAGAAACAAACAAAAAAATGAAGAAAATAAATGGAGAACGATAAATTACTTGATCAATATAATTACTAGACGCAGCTTTGTTTTTCGGTTGGTCTCTGAATTTTCCTTGTGGCGTTTGGATGGCTTTCAGTCGAATCTCTCACGAAATTTCTGATTTGCCTCTGACCATTTGGTATGGCCCTTCCAACTGGAACATTCATTGGCGAAACGAAGGGCTTCTCTGCTCTGTTTACTGTCAGGACGTTTGTGTGATGTGGCTGTGCCTGTAACCTAAAATAATAGTGTGTATATCGAGAGACTTTTTCTCTGACCGCAAAGAATCACTCCAGCTGATCTTCATCTCTCTCTATTTCTCTATTTATCTTTCTTTCTCTTTTATTTTTCTCTCTCTCTCTTCCTCTCTCTTTCTTTCTCTCTCTCTTCTATCTCTCTCTTTCTCTCTCTTTCTTCCTCTCTCTCTCTCTCTATCTCTCTCTCTCCCTCTCTCGCTCTCTCTCTCTCTCTCTCTCTCTCTCTCTCTCTCTCTCTCTCTCTCTCTCTCTCTCTCTATCTTTATACTCTGTTAGATATTTTTTCTCTGAATCTCTTTAAAAAATAATCATCCAAGATGCTTTTATCTGCATCTCTCAATATTACATGCTATTTTCTTTTACGCTCTCTAGCGTTTTTCTCTTACAGTGCAGTCTTTCTCAGAAAGACACACTTTTTATACACTCTCTCCGATGTGTATTTTTGAATCTTTTATTTGAGAATTTTTATCACGTGTTTCCAATAATCACCGTTTTCATACAAGCATAATCTATGGATACGATCTTGGAAGGAAGCCATCTCCTACTCTCGCAACTTGCACTCTGCGGTAAAGAATACGTCATGTATTCTTCCTCTTTTGTAGAATAAAGAACACAAAGATTAGCAACAACATTTTATCATCCCAAAGACAAAACGAAACAAACATAAAATGAACTGAATAGCTTAGTATTTTATTACTTAGAGAAAAACAAATCGAGTAAAAACAAATCTAGTTTCAACAGTTAACCATGTCAAAGACGAAACGAATCTAGAACCAAATGAATCTGAATTATAAAACAAGCAAATCGAAGACAAAAAGAAACAAGCAAAATAATAAACATATAGCTTAGTGTTTTATTACTGAAAAAGTTATTTTAATAATCATTTTTAAAACTAATTAATTGTTGCTTTTTTTCCTTATAAAGGCCCTATGTTAATAAACATTTTGATTTAAAGTTTACTTTGTAGTGATTTTTAATAATCTCACAGAAATACCACTATTTTTTAAAAGGTTTTCTTCCATATTTTCTATGACTTTATGATTTCTATTTTGACTTCAACCCTGTATATGTATCTTCCCTAATGTGTTTTTTCACCCCCTCTCAGCATTTCCATTGTACTAGGGCATGACTCATCATGTTTCCAATCCCCCGAGTCCACAATCTCTGGAGAAGATCAAGGAGAAAGGAAGGAAGCAATCTACCCATATTTCTCAAGCTCTTTGCGGTAAAAATACATCAATATGAGGTGTATTATTTCGCATTTGTAAGATGATGAGCACAAATATTAACAACAACAATTCATTGGAAACAACACAGCGAGTATAGAAATCAACCTGAAGTATGAAGGAAAAGATGCACTATTCAGCAGCTCCTTGACAGGGATTTTCAACTTCAATAAGAGATTATGGCTATTCTCTAAGCCCGTATTGAAAAAGTATCACAACAGTTCTCTTTCGGTTTGTGAATATCTATTAGGAGATAGAAGTAGATCGATACAAAGTTTTAAAAAAAAACTATTATACCAATGTTTTTAATCTCCACTTCATGTATTAGTTAGTAAAAAGTTTTTATAACAATGTATTTAATCACCACTTCTTAAAGTAGTAAGTTAAAAAATTATTATACCAATGTTTTTAATCTCCACTTCATGTATTAGTTAGTTAAAAAGTTTTTATAACTACGTATTTAAACACCACTTCTTTAAGTAGTAAATTTTTAAAAAAATATTAAAACATTGTATTTAATCACCACTTCATAAACTAGTTAGTTGAAAATTTTATCATAACAATGTATCCAAATGCCACTTCATAAATAAGTAAGTTTAAAAATTCTTATAACAATGTATTCAACCCCCGCTTCTTGAATTAATACAATCAACTTAATATAAGAAGGTAAGTTTTTTTTAATTCTTACAACAATGTATTCAATCAACACTTCACAAACTAGTAAGTTAAAAAATTTTATAACAATGTATTCAATCTCAACTTCATAACTTTGGTAGTTGAAAAAAAAAATCTAATAATGTATTCAATCACAACTTCATAAACTAGCACGTTAAAAAATTCTTACAACAATGTATTAAATTATCACTTCATAAATTAATAAGTTAAAAAAATTATTATAACAATGTATTCAATCTCTACTTCATAACTTAGGTAGTTGAAAAAAATTTCTAATAATTTAAAATTCACAACTTCATAAACTAGCAAGTTAAAAATTCCTCACAGCAATGTATTCAATCATCACTTCATAAATTAGTAAGTTAAAATAAATAAATATTATAACAATGTATTTAATCACCACTTCATTATTGGTTAGTTAAAAAGTTATTATAACAATGATTTCAATCCCAACTTCATAAAATAGTTAGTTAAAAATTAATATAACAATGTATTTATTCCCCACTTCACAAACTAGCAAGCAAAAAAAAAAAATATTCTAACAATGTATTCAATCACCACTTCATAAATAAGTAAGTAAAATTCTCACAATAATGCATTCAGTCACAACTTCATAACTTAGTTAGTTGAAAAATTATTCTAACAATAGATTCAATCAACACTTCATAAACAAGTAAGTTAGAAATTATTATAACAATGTAATCAATCACAACTTCATAAACTAGCAATTTAAAAAAATTCTTACAACAATGTATTTAATCCCCACTTCATAAACTAGTTAGTTAAAAATTAGTATATCAATGTATTCATCCCCTACTTCATAAATTAGGGAGTTGAAAGTTTTTACAATAATGTATTCAATCACAACTTCATAACTTAGTTAGTTGAAAAATTATTCTAACATTGTATTAAATCAACACTTCATAAATAAGTACATTTAAAAAATATATTCTAACAATGTATTCAATCAAAACTTCATAAACTAGCAATTTAAAAAATTCTTACAACAATCTATTCAATCACAACTCCATAAACCAGCATTTTAAAAAATTCTTACAACAATGTATTTAATCCCCACTTCATAAACTAGTTATTTAAAAAATAGTATATCAATGTGTTCATTCCCTACTTCATAAACTAGTGAGTTAAAAGTTCTTACAATAATGTACTCAATCACAACTTCATAACTTAGTTAGCTGAATTCTTACAATACTGTATTCAGTCACAACTTCATAACTTGATTAGTTGAAAAATTATTCTAACAATGTATTCATTCGCCGCTTAATAAATAAGTAATTTTAAAAAAAAATTCTTCCAATAATGTATTCAACCCCCACTTCATAAATTAGAAAGTTAAACAATAATGTATTCAATCTTGGATGAAAAATTGTTCTAACAATGTATTCAATCAGCACTTCATCAATTAGCCAGTTAAAAATCATAACAATTGAATCAATCCCGACTTCATAAAATTAGTTAGTTAGAAATTATCATATATGTAGGTATCGATATACTGGAGAGAGTAAGACAATAAGGAGGATGCGAGGCTTCTATAGACATAAAGACTGTTTTTAAATGAGATATAAATGAGATATAGATATACTCAAACCCCAAACAAAGGACCATTCATGCAAAGCGTCTATTGCCTTCTGAAGTGGGACCAAAGTCATTTTCAATGTAGATTTCCGCGTCATCTGCAAAAAGTATACAGTGAGCTCCTTTTGAGAGGCATGCAGGCAAGCCCATTTATATATAAAATTAAGAGAAGAGACCCCATAATACACTACCTTGGGGTTCGCCGAGTTTAACACTGAGAAAATGATTGGTTGATCATAACTGATCGGTCCGGTTCGTTTAAAAATTACGTTATCCTACTCGAAGGCACACCCACCAATTCCAAAACTACCTAGTTTGCTTAGTAAGAGGTCATGGGGAATGATGTCGGAAGCTTTTGTGAAATCCAGGAATACAGAAGAGATATTGTAGGAACCTTTTTTGAAAGCTCTGTGAAAGTCAGACAAGGATGATCATAATGCAAAAGAGCAAGACCGTTTAGGTGTGAAACCGTGCTGGGAAGAAGAGAGAAGATTAAATTCTGTTAAGTAAATTGTGAGAGATGCGCATAGTATTCTTTCAAACACTTTGTAGATGCCAGATGCAAGAGAAATAGGTCGGTAGTTCAGAGGTTCATGTATGCTTCCTTTATTTTCATAGACAAGTTTAATGTAGGACGCTCACCATAATGCGAGCATCCATGCAGTAGAAAACTATTGAAAATCATTGAAAATGGTACTGAAATAGCTAAAGCTGTCCCTTGAGGAAATTATTTGGGATACCGTCCGGAAAAGTAGAATTCTTGTTTCTTAATCTGGTAAGACACATCGGGAATAAACACACACAAAATAATAAACTATTTATTAATGTAATGTAATAAATAAAGAAATGAATGACAGAGTAAGCGAAAGGATTAATGATCAAATTAACTAACAACTAGCGTATTGTGAATGAAGTACTTTTTGATCTAGCGAATCTTAGAAAATCCATGAAGAATCAAATGAACTAACAATCGAGATTCAATATAAGCTATCCGGTTCTGTGGAGAGAAAAGTACTCGAGAGGAAGGGCATCGCGACCAAAGGCAACCAAATCAAACCTTGTTGGACTTTAGAAGTAGAACTGTCTGAATAAACGAATGGATTAATGATGAAATGAACTAACAACTTCATATTGACATTGTTTGAAACAGTAACATTTAGTATTTTTTACTATGAAATAAACAGCATTGAAACTCGGCTTTTTAAAAATCGGTAAAACAATAGTCGATATTCCAACGTTTATTCCAAGTCATCGAATAAGTAAACGGAGTGAATTGAACATAAAGGTCAGCAGTAAAATGAATTGTTGAACAATTAGACAGGTAAAACAAACGTTCTTTGGGTAGACCGGACTTTTTTGGGTAGACCGGACTGAGTTCCTCAGTGTAGTTACTTATGGAATATGGATAGAATCGCTTCACACAGGATTAAGCTATGGTCTAGTAGGTTATGAAACCCTTCATAGTGAACATCTGAAGCATCAGTGAGTTGTATTTAACACCTACAAAAAAAAAATACGGGGGAAATTCATAAAACAGCTTCAATGAAAGTTGAATAGACTCAACCCATCACATTGTAAAGCGATAAAATTAATTTAGACATGCAAATTCCCCGAAGTGATCAATTATATTAGAAAGATGGAGAGGCATCCCCCCTATTTAGGCGAATTAATTCAGATTATTTAGTATGTCTCAATACAAAACTAAGTCGGAACACATTAGGATAAGAGTAATAATCAGATGAAGGCCCCCTCAAATTCAGTCAGAACGTCTGTAACCAGTTACATCTAAAGTTAGGACAAGATAGTGCCCCCTTCATAGATGGTCCGAGAAATTTCAGGAAGAGGATCGACTAGAGAATTTTAAAGCTTCTCCGTAAGAGGGGGGGATCGCAAGAGAATACGTGTACTTTGGTCGGGGTACTATCGAATTCATATTTTTAATCATTATCATCAGAGAAATCAGTCAATGAAAAAGCAGGTCATGAGTTTATTTTAGTGTCAAACTCGAACATCTATAACTTTGCGGTAAATTCTTATCATATAACTCTATTAAACTGATGGAGTTTTGGGAACATGCAATCATATATGTTCTAAGTTTGTAAAAAAAAAAAGAAGAAGAAACAAAAGTTGAAAATTGCTCTAAAGCTGAATTAGTTCGTTATCAACTGAGTTCATCGAGTGATTTGTATTATGTTTTGCAGTTACAACACAATATTATATTCCATCTACATAAAGTTACAAATTATCAACGGTAAAATCGAAAGTAAAACAAGATGAGACAGGAATTCCCCGGAGCAAAAGCTTTTCCTAACCCCCCAGAACCAACTACAATGTCAGTATTAGTTTGCCATAAGTACCCTCGTTTAATAGAAAAGATTCGAGATTAGATTATATTGTGAAGATATTAACTGTTGAACATCACTTTCTCACATTTTTTATGTGAAAAAAGAAAACTAAACAAAGGAGGCGAGTATTTGACGGTGTTGTCCCTGTCCATTTTAAATTTCATCCTATCACTAAATTTCTTGACAACGATGTTGTAGTAAAATTACCGATAGCATACAAGCATTCTCGAAAATACAAGAATTACACAATTTGAATGTGATGGTAAAATCAACGCGGGAAATGAAGGCAGGTTTGGAACAAGCGTTGCAAACCGTCTTATTAATGAACCTTTATGGTCTGAATACTGAGTAAGTCCTTCCAAGTTGTTGAGACTCTTAATGGACGTTGACGTGCTCACGCGACGGGAACTCAACAATTAACGATCAACGTGGTGAATATATAATAGAAACATGAAAGAAACTTCAATATTTTCCTCCAGTAATTTTCTCTTGCGTTTGGAATAAACTTCTTGATGAGAAGTGTCGCTTGATTGAGATATTTCAATCATTTAAATGATATAAAATGCACAATACATTATCAGATTCATCTGCGAGTAAGTGAAATGTATCTTTTTTTCTGTATCCCCTTCTTTACGGTTTCTCGCCCGACGAAGAGTTATTCCAGTCTCCCTAACAGCAACCAGGTCCTCACAATAACTAGCAGTTTCCTTCTCTTTCATTTCATTTTTCATTTCTTTATTCCAAGCACATGAGATATCATACAAACACAAACAAGAACAAAGTTAAATGCATGGACTTTCTTCTAAGTGGCGGTGTTTAGGGGTTGCGGTATAGATGAAAAAGGGGGGATGAGATGAGAACTTTCTTGATGAGAACTTCATAGTCAGTAGATGAATCAACAACTTTCACGCAGTCCTTCTCAGCCAGGAGAAAAAGTTTATCCCTTGACAAGATGAAGTAAACAAGGCATTCTGAATGCTTTCAACTATTCATACATGACTTGAGGTAATGTAAGTATCATTTATACACTAACAACTCGTTTTTTTTTTTGTTGCTCAAGCTCCTTTGATGAAAGCGTTTTCGCAAATGTCTAACGCTTTAACCTTTACATCTGATGTGGAAAAAATAAAGAAAAAAGTTACCACACACACACCTCACACAAATCACACTGAATACAGTATGGAAATATTTCTACCTTGCTAAAATTGGAGAGACATTTTCGAGGACATTCAAACACTCATCTCCGTTGGAATCAGAAAATTCTGCAAAGTTAAAAACCTTTACAAAGACGGCTACCCAGGATTCTACAGGCAGAGTAGCCTTGCTGAAGCTTAAACTAAGACAAAAAAGTCGTCTTTCACGAATATCAACAATTGGATCGGGGATAAAACTTTCTTAACCTTGCGACAGAATTTTTTCTCAGAAAGCTTTCTTAGCTTCAGATTAGACAGAGTAAACGCATTCAGCAACAGGAATCATTGCTTTTACAGCAGAATACTTTTATTATGGACGAGTCTACACATGCTGATGCTTGGAAACATTACAATAAGAATCGTTTTGGTGCATACTGTCATACTAGGCATAAACTTTGAGCTGTGTCTCTCAATATTACATGCTATTTTCTTTTGTGTCACTCTTGCTGTCTTTTTTCTTTCTTTCACTCTCTCGAAAATCAGATAGAGAATTCAACACAACACAATGACACTCTGCACAATCTGACGACTTACTATCAGGAGAAAGAGGTATAACCTTATTAGATGTTTACATTTCTGTCTGTGTTTGGTGGTGTTCGTTGTTT
>OZ057407.1:29214393-29245239 GCA_964056735.1 Allodiplogaster pararmata
AACAGATAATGGAGAGAGAGACCGAGAGCTTGCGATGAAAAAGAGAGAACACCATACGAACAGATAATGGAGAGAGAGACCGAGAGCTTGCGATGAAAAAGAGAGAACACCATACGAACAGATAATGGAGAGAGAGACCGAGAGCTTGCGATGAAAAAGAGAGAACACCATACGAACAGATAATGGAGAGAGAGACCGAGAGCTTGCGATGAAAAAGAGAGAACACCATACGAACAGATAATGGAGAGAGAGACCGAGAGCTTGCGATGAAAAAGAGAGAACACCATACGAACAGATAATGGAGAGAGAGACCGAGAGCTTGCGATGAAAAAGAGAGAACACCATACGAACAGATAATGGAGAGAGAGACCGAGAGCTTGCGATGAAAAAGAGAGAACACCATACGAACAGATAATGGAGAGAGAGACCGAGAGCTTGCGATGAAAAAGAGAGAACACCATACGAACAGATAATGGAGAGAGAGACCGAGAGCTTGCGATGAAAAAGAGAGAACACCATACGAACAGATAATGGAGAGAGAGACCGAGAGCTTGCGATGAAAAAGAGAGAACACCATACGAACAGATAATGGAGAGAGAGACCGAGAGCTTGCGATGAAAAAGAGAGAACACCATACGAACAGATAATGGAGAGAGAGACCGAGAGCTTGCGATGAAAAAGAGAGAACACCATACGAACAGATAATGGAGAGAGAGACCGAGAGCTTGCGATGAAAAAGAGAGAACACCATACGAACAGATAATGGAGAGAGAGACCGAGAGCTTGCGATGAAAAAGAGAGAACACCATACGAACAGATAATGGAGAGAGAGACCGAGAGCTTGCGATGAAAAAGAGAGAACACCATACGAACAGATAATGGAGAGAGAGACCGAGAGCTTGCGATGAAAAAGAGAGAACACCATACGAACAGATAATGGAGAGAGAGACCGAGAGCTTGCGATGAAAAAGAGAGAACACCATACGAACAGATAATGGAGAGAGAGACCGAGAGCTTGCGATGAAAAAGAGAGAACACCATACGAACAGATAATGGAGAGAGAGACCGAGAGCTTGCGATGAAAAAGAGAGAACACCATACGAACAGATAATGGAGAGAGAGACCGAGAGCTTGCGATGAAAAAGAGAGAACACCATACGAACAGATAATGGAGAGAGAGACCGAGAGCTTGCGATGAAAAAGAGAGAACACCATACGAACAGATAATGGAGAGAGAGACCGAGAGCTTGCGATGAAAAAGAGAGAACAGATAATGGAGAGAGAGACCGAGAGCTTGCGATGAAAAAGAGAGAACACCATACGAACAGATAATGGAGAGAGAGACCGAGAGCTTGCGATGAAAAAGAGAGAACACCATACGAACAGATAATGGAGAGAGAGACCGAGAGCTTGCGATGAAAAAGAGAGAACACCATACGAACAGATAATGGAGAGAGAGACCGAGAGCTTGCGATGAAAAAGAGAGAACACCATACGAACAGATAATGGAGAGAGAGACCGAGAGCTTGCGATGAAAAAGAGAGAACACCATACGAACAGATAATATGTACATATCAATTCCTTCTGTGGTGAGTGCCAGTCTTTTCCTTACCACCCGCAAAATAAGCGTGTAAATCAGACAAAAAGCTGTTTATCAAGGTTAATTCGTTACGCCAAACTTTTTCGTTTTATCTTTCGAAAAATTAAGAACATTTGTAATCACTAGTCCGAATTCTTGTAGAAAATTTTACATGGTAGACATTAATTACTTCATGGTTATTCAGGGTGTATCGAATTTCAGGTTTTCTATACAGAAGATCTTATTTTAGACAAACTTTTTAATTGCGATAAAACTTCTTCACCAAAATTTGAGGTTTTCTATTCCATAGAAAAATATGTTAGCATAGCGTTGAAATCTGAACCACCACCAAAAAAGCTCAAGATGGCTCTTTTACTTCACTGGCGATTCAGTATTGTCTGCTATCTCGTAAAGAATCCGAATATCCCATATGTACCCATTCCAATACTGCACATGTGTACTCATACCAATACTGTCACATGTGTACCCATTCCAATACTGTCACAAGTGTACCCATTCCACGGTGTCCGGGTGCGAGTTGTCGCGGTGCGAAATGTCATGGAGCCCATTCAACTAGCTACTTTGAATAGAGGTATCTTGGGCAACACCCGTCTAACATTGAGAACATTATGCAAGAGACACTAGAAGTTTAATGCTTTCAAAGAAAACATCATCGAAAACCGCAGGTTGATCGGTGATAGCGCAACCTATCATTTCGCATTTTCAGCTCGTTCTCTTTCTTTTTTCTTCTTTTTTCTCTGGCTTTCTTTTCTTTATCTCATTTTTTGTTTATTTTTCTATTTCCCCCTTCTGTTTCTCTCTGTAACTTTCTCTTCTTCTTTCTCTTCTCTCTGTATATCTCTCTTTTTCTCTTCCTCTCTGAGTCTCTCCAACTGCTCTAGCCAGCTCTCTCTCTTCTCTCTGTATATCTCTCTTTTTCTCTTCCTCTCTGAGTCTCTCCAACTGCTCTAGCCAGCTCTCTCTCTTCTCTCTGTATATCTCTCTTTTTCTCTTCCTCTATGAGTCTCTCCAACTGCTCTAGCCAGCTCTCTCTCTTCTCTCTGTATATCTCTCTTTTTCTCTTCCTCTCTGAGTCTCTCCAACTGCTCTAGCCAGCCGAGCGAGACAGGAAAAGTAGTCGAAATGTCAAGAACAGTTGGAAAACTCATAATCTGTTAACAAGGCAGATGAAGTCAATGAGAGAGAAAAAAGGAAATTATGCACAAAAACGTGAGAGGGAGGAGAAACTTAGAGACAGAGTGACAGAGATAGGGTGAAAGAAATAGAATTACTGAAAAACAGAGAGACAGAGATAATGAGATAGAGAGCAAGTTAGAATGACAGTGACAGAATTACATAAACAGAGTGACAGAAACAAAGTGACAGAGACTGAGTGAAAGAGATAGAGACACAAACAAGAAAGAGAAGCAGATACAGAAATAGAAAGAGAGTGAAAGAAAGAGAGTTAGCAAAAGAAAAAGAGGAAGCGAAAGAAAATAGGAAGATAGAAAGAAAGAGAGAAGAAGAGAGTCAAAAAATGGAACGGAATAAAAAAGAGAGACCGGAAAGCAGAAGAGAAATGATTTGTAGAAAAAGTTGAACTGATTCAAACTGAAGTGAGAAAACGCCAGTAAAAGTAGATGAACAGAAATGGAGCTAGAAACGAAGACCAAAGCCAAGTTTAAGGTCGATTAGAGCTGAAAAGAGTTCTAAAGAGAGGTGACAGAAAAAAAGAAAGAAGAGGAGTCGGAGGTGGAGAGAAAAAAGAACACGAGAGAGAGAAAGAGAAAAAAGAGAAAAAAGAGAGAAAGGAAAAGAGAAAACGGGAAAGAGGGAGAAAAGGCATTGAAGACGGTGAGGAAAACGGCTAAAATAAAGAGCAATACGGGTAGAGCATCGCATCTACTACTCTTTTTCCCTCCCTCACATTTCACATGACCCTTATTGTTAGTCGCTTCGTGGCACTTCTTTTTCGCTCCTTTCTCTCTCTTGGTTTCCCAGTTCGCTTTTTGAACACTTTTCCTTTCATTAGCTTTCTTTCTCTCTTTCTCATTACGTTTCTCTCTATCTTTTTCTATATGTGCCTCTCTCTCTCTGTCTTTCTCTGTCTCTCCTGCTACCTCTCTCCATATTTCTCTTTGTCCTTCTTTCTCCTATTCTCTCCACTTCTCTATTTGATATTCTCTCTCTTTCTCACTGTCTCTCTCGTTCTTTTTCTGTTTATTTCCTTTTTTTCCGTCTAACTCTGACTCGTGTTCTCTCTTTTAATCTCTTTCACTTTCCCTAGCTCTTTCTCCTTTTCGTTATTCTAAGCCTCTCTTTTATTCGAGCGCTTTTCTACGCTTACTTTTTCCAAACCTAGACTTGATCAATTTCGCTTTCTTACAATTAACCTCCTCTAAATTCTTCTATTCACAAACTACCATGCTTGGGAAGTAGAAAAAGATAGAGACTGAACGAAAGAGAAACAGGAAAGACAATTGGAGTCCTAGTTAAAGCTCGCACAAAAAATTGTAGGAAAATCCCTCTGATTCTATACTCGAAGAGTGGAGGACCCTGAAAGTGCTCGTGGACGACGATTATAGACTATTAGGCATGAAAGTTGATTTTTGAACACAAGAACTTGCTCAGTGCCTTTATTATAGCGCATACCACAACCTTATTTGCAACCAAACATCTATTTTTTGATTGAAAGTGTGAACAGCAGTTCTAGAAAAGAATCCGGAATGGCACATAGCGAGTTTTAGCACAAACAAATGATTTCACTGAATAATTTGACTTTGATACCTGCTGAAAACGGATTACACGAACCCTCATCGATCCAGCGTGATGATTAGTATTGATTAATATTGATTAGTATTGATCAATATTTCATTGATTAAAATATCACACAGAAAAATATCCACCTAGCGGGATCAAACCCAACCATCTCTCTCACCCCTATCCGGTAGTGAGCGCGTTACCATTCCACCATGGTGACATATTGCTATCCCGTGCGATAGTGCTATATGAAAGGTTCAAATACCTTGTTTTCTACTTCACCCATATTCATGAAGCGATTGCGTCATGAATATTGAAATCAGTGGATCCTTCCACTTAACAGATGGAAGTTCGAGTCAAAGAGGTTTCAGGAAAACACGTGATCAAATACTTATAACTAGAGAGGGCGGGTTGGAAGATCTCCTGATCCAGACCGAAGATCAATCGATCTTCGTTCTTCTCACGAACCAGAGAAGAGATTGAATGGTTAAGAGATTTTCCAGAACCTGATGCTAAGCTGATGAGAACTATTATAAAACTCTTACTACAAATCCTTCTTGATTAGCTGAAAATATATAAAAAAGAAAGTCAGTGTTCGCGAGATGGAAAAAGCTCCATAGACTCCAAGTGAATTATCCTAATCCGAGGAAGAAGATTCTATTGTATTATTCCGTGACGTCAAACATAGTGTCTTGAGTCAAGAAGCCTTAGAAGAACCAAGTGAGAGCTTCTTTGAAGAGCCAACACACAGAAAAAAATTGATCACCAATAATAAGGTTCAATGCATATTGATCACATTTTGATCATTTTTGGTTGCGCTGAGAGCGCAGGAACTGAACAATATAGAACTGTATATTTATCAGTATGTTTTACCTAAGCCGTATTTTAATTTCAACAAGGAAGATTGCGTGTTTTCGCACCAAAAATGTTTCATTACTTTTTTTTCTTCGATTAACATGATGAGATTAACATGATGAGGCTTTCCAGTGAAGAGTTTTGAATGAGGGCTGGAGAATATCTGAGCAGTTCACTGGAAAGCCTCATCATGTTAATCGAAAATAATCATTACAACTGCGTTCCAGTCAAAATATCAATTTTTTCTCAAACTTCATCATATAATATTCTCTGCACTATTATAATTTCTTGATTACTATTTCAATAAACTTGGTATACAATAACTTACCACTGGTTTAAGTAGCAGGAAAAGTAACGCTTGATTCAATTTTAGGAGCTCTTTTTAGGTGAACTTCATCGTTCGCGAAGGTGTGTGAACTTCATCTTGATAGTTTATTCAACTCTTCTCATACTTTTTTTTGGATTTGTTTTCCGTTAATTTTTCAGCGTTGTCAACAGAATCGGATGAGAAAGAAGGGAGAAGAATGAGAACCCTGGATCAAAATCTCAAAGTTAGTTTGTGATGAAGTTATTAAACAAACTATAGCTTCCTCTTAATTAGTTTGTGTTAGAACAAAATTGTTCACCTTTAAGACCTTCTTGAACCTTTTTTTCTTACGAAAAAGAAAGGCATAGTTGCCAAGTATACGACCTAATTCTCTGGATTTGGTACTTTGTTACTTGGGGTCCGCACTTTACTTTAGCTGGCAAGGTTACTTTTCACCGATTTGTCAAAAATAAGAGTTTGAACACACTAAAAACACATCAAGTACCGATCCCCCTCCCCTCCCCCCACTTCCCGAAGGGAAACGCCCCCCAATGTAAGATTGTGCCAAAAAAAGGATACATGCATGAGTTTGAACCAACGCATGGTACAGATGGAATGTGTGTTTTAATTTAAAACTAATGAAATATTAGAACAAAATTGTTTTGCTTTAAGACCTTCTTAAACCTTTTTTCTTACGAAAAAAAAAGGCGAAACGTTCGGACCCACCTTGTCTCTTCAACAGCGCATTCAAAAAGGCACGACAAAGCAAATAAGTGTATTGTATTCTGGATACTCCTCCAATGCGTTTAACTCAGCACCAACTTTACATTGAAAAAGAAAGGCATAGTGGCCAAGTATACGACCTAATTCTCTGGATTTGGTACTTTGTGCTTTGGGCTTTGGGCCTACATTGAATCTTTTGTTTGTATGATTGTTGGTAAAAAAAGTTTGTTGATTTGAAGTGTCATCGCATCATGCTTAATTTTTTTTAACCAGTGTAATAGAATTTTTCTAAACCAGTGTAACTAGTGAAAATAATAGACCTTGAATTTTTCAAATTCTACTTTGAATCTTTTGTTTGTATGCTTGTTGGAAAAAAAGTTTTTTGATTTGAAGTGTTCATTACATTCCAGAGAAACACGAAATTTTTGTTTTAATTTGGAAGAAAAAAAATAAAAAGAAAAAACTCAAGAAAAAGAAAAAAGGAAGAAAATCTCGCAATTTATGGGCGAGGTTTAATACAGCACACTTTTTTCCAAGTGAACAATATTATTGACCACAAGTGAACAGTTTCGCAGTTCGCGAATTAGCGCTAGGTGGGGCGAGTTTTACTACAGACTGAACAATATAAAGGGCACTCCCCTTTATATTGTTCAGAAAATTTATCAAAACTGATAAATTTTTCTCTGTGTGAAAAGTGAAGTGAAGTTATTGAAAAAAGTACTAAATGAAGATGAGGAGCTGTAAAATGACAAGAGTGTAAGTAATGACAAAGCAGAAATGGGTTATGACAGAATTTATTTTGGATAGTCAAGGAGTTTGTATAGACAGAGTTTAGACAATGCCAGAGAAAAATTGAGTTGTAGAACTTAAGCTAGAAAATGACAAGATGAAGTTGGATAAGGACAAATTATATGTAGTAGGAGAAAGACAAAATGATGCAAGAGAATGACAAAATAGTGTTGGAGAAAGACAAAATGGTGCTAGAGATTGACAAAATATTGTTGAAGAAAGACAAAATTGTTTTAAAGGACGAGAGGACGAAGGTGTTGGAGAATGGTAAAATAGTGTTGGATATTGACAAAATGGTTATACATATATAATAGCGAAACAGTGTTGAAGAATGATAAATAATTGTTGGAGAATAACCAAATGGTGTTGGAGAATGACAAAATAGTAAATGAAAAAGACAAAATAGCGTTTGAGATTCGCAAATTAGGTGCTTGAGAATGACAGAATAGTGTTGAAGAATAACGAAATGGTTTTGAAGAATGAAGAATTAGAGAATGAGAAAAAGAATTACTTCACGAATACCAGTGAAAGAGTATGAGAAGATAAACAATGAAAAAAGGTAGTTGGAGGTCAAAGTACGGGACTTCTGCAAAAAATAAGAGAGACGCTGCAGGAATAACAAAAAACAAGACTGATACAAATGTCGATGAAAAGTAATCAGGAAATGAAATGGAGCGATTGAATCAGAGTCGGAAAACCGGATAAACTAGTTCAATGTTTAAAAGAGATTTATTCATTCAAGTTCTAATCTTGACTCTAAACCATGTTCTAGATTCTAACAAAGGTTCAAAAAAGGTAGAACTTTCGCTCTGAGATGCACAAAATCAGTTAAATCTTCTTTGAACCTATGATAAAGCTGTTAAAAGATAATATACTACCACACGCACAAAACCATTCCACTTGGCGGAATCGAGCCCAGTCAACTTCCTATCTCTGACATGGAGATAACTGCCTTACCCCTTACATAATAACCATGAACATTGACCAGGATTGGGAAATGAAAAACAAAACAACAAAAAACAACAAAAAGAATTTAAAATTATTCAATAACCGGAGCAAAATATTATAAGCTGGAATCAAGAGCAGAATATAAGACTAGAATTGTCGATAAAAACCCAAGGATTCATGAAAGTTACATGAGTAAAATTGCATGAGAGAAAGCGCATGATAGAAAGTTCATGACCTAAATGTTTTGAAGTCAACTAATTCATGAGCACCTGAATGTTTTGAAGTCAACTAATGAAAGGGAAGTTTGTCATGAGACCCCTGAATGTAGGCAACATCGATATATACATCGATATGTACATGGTACTTTCAGAAAACAGAACGAACAAGTGAGGAAAATTAAGGTGGGAAATTGAGAGGAAAAGTTAAGAAAGAAGAGAGCGACTAAGAAAAAGATAGATTGAGAAAGTAAGGAAGCTGATAAATATATAACTTTTTACAGGGAAACATATAACTTTTTACAGGGAAACATATAACTAAAGATATAACTTTTTACAGGGAAACATATAACTTAAACGAAGACGAGAAAGTAGGGTTAAGTACGGAAGAGAAAACTTTTTTCACAAAGAAGAATCAATCTAAATCTAGGAAGCAGCGTCTCTATCGCTTTTTTATCTCCCTTTCTTTCTCCTTCTCTTCTCTCTTGAATATGTTTTGAGTTCTCCCTATTTTTCTTCAGCCGTATAAATCTCCAAATTCTCTGAGTCTCTAAATTTTGCTCAAATTCACTGTCATATCTCTTTCTCAATGTTATTTTATATTGAAGTAGTTTCTATTCCTCTCTCTCTCTCTCTCTCTCTCCCCCTCTCTCTCTCCTCTCTCTCTCTCTCTCTCTCTCTCTCTCTCTCTGCTATTCTTCCACTCTCTTCCTCCCTCTCGGTCTCTCTTTCCACGCTTCTCTTTCACATCTCGATTCTTCAACAAAAAAGCTCTCTAATCTTTATCTTTTCCATTTCCCTATGCCTACTTATTCTACTTTTCCACTACTTCTATTCATGAAACTCACTTTCGCTCAATGTTCCTTCAGAACAAAGTTCGAGCAGGACAGATAAGAATTTAGCATTTGAGAAACAACAGGAGATTGTGAAGAGAGTGATGGAAGGAGAGAAAGAGAAAGAAAGACAGATATGAAGAGAGAAAGAGAGACAGAAAAGAATAAAGATACACTTAGCTGTAGAGAGTAGAAGAGGAAGGGAAGAGAGAGATGGAAACAGAGAGAGACAGAGAGAGAGAGAGGGATAGATAGAGGGACAGGGATAGAGCTAAAAAGAGACAGAGATAGACAGAAAGAGAGAAAAAGAGAGTGAGAAAGAGAGAGCGAGAGAAGAAACAAGGGAAGAAAAACGTAGTTTCTGCCGGCGCTGACATAGGTAGCAAAGCGGCCGCGTTGCGGCAACTCTTGCCTAGTGCGGGAAGGAAATGGGGGGAAAGGCAGCAAAAAATACTGAATAAAGAACATAGTAAGTTTTGACTGAGAAGCAGGGAAAGGAGAGGAGAGCGGATGATTTGGGTGAGAGAAGAAGTGAACAGTGTTGAGATGAGAAGAGTGATAGGGAGAGAGAGACAGCGACAGAGAAGGGATGAGAGAGACAGGGAGATAACGGGTGAGAGAGAGAAACAGAGAGAGGTAGGTTGAGAGAAAGAGAGGTTGAGAGAAAAATGAAGAGAGCTAGAAAGCAAGAGTAAGAGAGAGAAAGAGAATTGAAAATGGAGAGAGAGAAAGAGAGGCGAGAGAGAGAAGAGAAGAGACGGGGACAGAAAGAGAAGAAGACAAAAAAGAAAGCGAACGTTGGCTGGGAGCAGTCTTTTCCCCCTTCCTGTCAGTATCATCTCTTCAACTGCCTGCAACAGTTTCTTTTCTCCAATCAAACGTGGTTTTCCTTCTTTCCGTTTTTTTCAAAAAAATTTTCAACTTGATTTTTTCCGACTACTTTCTCTCTTCCCCTCTAATCCTCGGCATCCCACCCTCTCTTTCTCTCGACTTCTCTCTCTATCTCTCTCTCTCTTTCTCGGGCTTTCTCTTTGAGCTTTCGTCCCACCTCTCTCTCTCTCTTTCTCTTATTCTCATTCTCTTATTCTCATTCTCTTATTCTCATCATCTCTCTCTCTCTTTTTAATCCCTAATCTCACTTCTCTGCGTTGTTCTCTCTCTTCTACCGCGATGCACTCCTACGGCTCATTGCCATATACTTCATTTTTTGCGAGGAAAGTCATGAAAATTGCATGAGAAGTGCATCATTTCTTATATCGACACGTGCAAATGGGACACCAAATGGGACACAAAAATTATTAAACTCTCATCAAGCTTAAAAGAGTTCAATTTTATCGATCTTAAAAGCGACCTGGGGCCATATTCATAGTCGCTGTGTAGGAGTAGGGTACCTGGGTAAGGGGTACCCGGGATTGAGCTACCATACCCTCAAAACTCGTATTCATAGACAAATGGTAAATCAACCCTGGCTAATCTTACCCTGGGTAGGCGTACTCAGTGATTAAATGTTACTTTGAAAAAGTACAACGAGGGTGATGTATGTAGGTAAGATTTAGCATCGCAACATTTGAATGAAATTTAATAAGGATTTTCTTAGCTTGGTCGAATAATAATGATATCTGGGAGAGAGAGAGAGAAGTTGCATTCGAAGATCAAATATGATACACTTTTGAGACACTTTAGTTCTGAATTGATACAGGGTGCGGCGAAAGTTCATGTGGACAGTATTTTTTCCGATAAAACTTAACGGATTGAGCAAATCAAACAAAATTTTCATCAAAGTTTGTTCAAATAGTTTGAGATATAACTGCGTTTTCGTATTTCGAACAGCCCTCCTTTCTTCTTGACACAGGCGCGGAGTCGCTTGTGGAAGGCACCCACCGTGGTGGACAGGTAAGCGACGTCAAGATCATCCCACGCCTTCTGTAGGGCGCGCTTCAAACTTTTCAAATTCTTGTGTGATGAAGCACAGGCCTTGCTCACAAGGACCGACCACACAGAGAGAGAAAGGGCCATCCCGCTTCTGTCATGGTCTGGGCCGGGATTTGCGCGACTGGCAAGACTCCACTGGTTTTCGTCGAGCAGGGAGTCAAAATGAATGCCAATAACTACCTGAACGACATTCTCATAAAGGAAGTACCTCCCTGGAGCCAGGCTCACTTCGCGGGACGCAAATGGACGTTCCAGCAGGACTCTGCGCCCGCCCACAAGGCTAAAGTTGTGCAAGACTGGTGCAAGACCAATTTCCCCTCCATGATCACATCCGCCGAATGGCCTCCGTCCTCACCTGATTTGAATCCTCTGGACTTCTCTGTGTGGTCGGTCCTTGAGAGCAAGGCCTGTGCTTCCCCACACAAGAATTTGGAAAGTTTGAAGCGCGCCCTACAGAAGGCGTGGGATGATCTTGACGTCGCTTACCTGTCCACCACGTTGGGTGCCTTCCACAAGCGACTCCGCGCCTGTGTCAAGGAGAAAAGAGGGCTGTTCGAAATTTGAAAACGCAGTTATATCCCAAACTATTTGAATAAACTTTGATGAAAATTTTGTTTGATTTGCTCAATCCGTTAAGTTTTTATCGGAATAAATACTATCCACATGAACTTTAGCCGCACCCTGTATATATGAAATTTTAAAGAGGAACATCTTATGTTTTGCCACATCAGTATTGATGTATGAATAAATAAATAAATAAATAAATAAATAAACAGTAAACTTGAGAGGCAATCAAGATATTTCTGGCCAGATCAGAACAGAATAGGAAAATTAAATTTTAGTTACATAGCTGTTTGATACGTTTACATTCTCAAGATTGAATCAGAGTTTATGGAGCGCATGCCGTCCAAGTGCACGCGGTCTGGCCGGAAGTGAAGTTGACCTAATAATTGGAATGAGAGTTATGCGTTCACATGTCTCTAATATTTTTGTTTGTTTGCTTTATATGAACTGTGTCTTGTTTAATCGTACTTCTAGCAGATTAAATGACTTAAACTATAACCCTCGAATCGCGTAACTAAAGTTATCTCAATTTAATAGGATCGAGTCTTTTCGCTTCCAACTATCAATGTTCGGTTATGTAACCTTTCTTAAAGCTTCGAAGCTATAGCTCTTACAGCTTTTTGCTCAGCATTTTCGTTTGTTCAAGTTGCCTTGTGCGTATTGACAGTTGAATTTTTCTACTTTTTCAAAAAATTTAACTTATTGATAAACTCCACTGAAATAACAAACAATTCAGTTAATAACTTCTCAGTAAATTTCCAGGACTCCTCGAAACTTGCACCGTAAAAGTCGTCTCAATAAGAATCATTAAAAAACACAAGTTTCTAAATAATTCCATGAAAAGTTCAAGTGTAAAAAACTTACCCTGGTCTGAAGCAGGGTAGGCAAAAGATGTACCCTCGGGTATTCTACTCGGGTAGGATACTCAGCTGACTATGAATATGGCCCCTGTGGGGAGGTAGGAATGGTCACGTGAGCTGCACGTGAATAAGCACATAAGAGCTCAAAAACCACCAGGCAGAGTGAATTTATTGACATGGAACAGATAAAGCAGCGATATTTGATTTGGGATGGAGAGTTTGAAGAGTTGGGATGAATTGTAATATAGAGAACATTGGCAGACAACAGCTAATTAAGCACGGTTTCAAAGAGAGAGAGAGAATAGAGAGTGAAGAGAGAGAGAGAGAGAGAGAGAGAGAGAGAGAGAGAGAGAGAGAGAGAGAGAGAGAGAGAGAGAAAAGGAGAGGTAAAGAGAGAGAAATTTGAAGAGAAAAAAGAGAGGAATGAAGAAAAAAGATAGAGAGAGAAATCATGAGAGCAAGAAAGAGAGACTGACGGAGAAGAGAAAGAAAAAAGAAAGATCAGAAAAAGAGTGTTTCAACTTATAGCAAACAGAGATTTTCTCAAAAGAGTGTCAAAAGGCAAAATTAGACAAAATTGGAAGAAAGAAAGACAGAAATAGGGACATTGAATGCGAGAGAGAGTGATGGAAGGAGAGTAAAAGAGAAGAACAATAAGCTTGAATGTTGCATTGAATGGATTGCGAACTCTTGTTAACATCAGCTCAATTCACGGAAAGTTGTATGTATACTTCCTACGTCACTAAAATATAAATAAACATTTACATTTATACTTTAGTGACTCCTTATTCTTCAGGTATTCGTAAATTAGTTTATATGCTCATTTCTACTACGCTCATTGAGAACAATGGTAAATATTTGAAAAGAGTGAGCAACTACCTTGATGATATTGAAAAGGGTAGGTTCTGAAATTGAATCCATGCATATCCGCTATTGTTATTGTTCACTGTGAACCGAAGTTGAATATAATCTGTGCAAGGAATAAAGAATGAATGAATGAATGAATGAATAAACAGACTGAAAATAAAGAATGAAAATGTAAAATAGAAGACAGAGAGAAAGAAAGGTGGATAAAGATAGAGTAAGAAAATGAGAATAGTGTGTGATACCAAAAGGTCGAAGAAAGAGTTAATACAACCACTGTGATTAGGTTGTAGAATATGTAAATTAGGATTCTCTAAGGTGCTTCAAATATTCCAAGCAGACTCTACACTGTATGTATAACTGTATGTATAACTCTGTATGTATAACTTCTTAAAACTCACTTCTTCACTACTATTATAGTTTTCACAACTTTTCGCTCCATATCTAAACTTTAAAAAAAGAAAAGAAAAGTCAAAAAGACTTTTTTCAAAATTTGCATCGAAAAAAGATAATTCACCGGCGGAATCAAAATCAGCCATTCCTCTATCTTTGACCAGAAATGTGAGTTCGTTACCTGAGGGAATGATGATGAGTGAACAAGTTAAGGGCGCTCGTTACCTGAGGGAATGATGATGAGTGAACAAGTTAAGGGCGCTCGTTACCTGAGGGAATGATGATGAGTGAACAAGTTAAGGGCGCTCGTTACCTGAGGGAATGATGATGAGTGAACAAGTTAAGGGCGCTCGTTACCTGAGGGAATGATGATGAGTGAACAAGTTAAGGGCGCTCGTTACCTGAGGGAATGATGATGAGTGAACAAGTTAAGGGCGCTCGTTACCTGAGGGAATGATGATGAGTGAACAAGTTAAGGGCGCTCGTTACCTGAGGGAATGATGATGAGTGAACAAGTTAAGGGCGCTCGTTACCTGAGGGAATGATGATGAGTGAACAAGTTAAGGGCGCTCGTTACCTGAGGGAATGATGATGAGTGAACAAGTTAAGGGCGCTCGTTACCTGAGGGAATGATGATGAGTGAACAAGTTAAGGGCGCTCGTTACCTGAGGGAATGATGATGAGTGAACAAGTTAAGGGCGCTCGTTACCTGAGGGAATGATGATGAGTGAACAAGTTAAGGGCGCTCGTTACCTGAGGGAATGATGATGAGTGAACAAGTTAAGGGCGCTCGTTACCTGAGGGAATGATGATGAGTGAACAAGTTAAGGGCGCTCGTTACCTGAGGGAATGATGATGAGTGAACAAGTTAAGGGCGCTCGTTACCTGAGGGAATGATGATGAGTGAACAAGTTAAGGGCGCTCGTTACCTGAGGGAATGATGATGAGTGAACAAGTTAAGGGCGCTCGTTACCTGAGGGAATGATGATGAGTGAACAAGTTAAGGGCGCTCGTTACCTGAGGGAATGATGATGAGTGAACAAGTTAAGGGCGCTCGTTACCTGAGGGAATGATGATGAGTGAACAAGTTAAGGGCGCTCGTTACCTGAGGGAATGATGATGAGTGAACAAGTTAAGGGCGCTCGTTACCTGAGGGAATGATGATGAGTGAACAAGTTAAGGGCGCTCGTTACCTGAGGGAATGATGATGAGTGAACAAGTTAAGGGCGCTCGTTACCTGAGGGAATGATGATGAGTGAACAAGTTAAGGGCGCTCGTTACCTGAGGGAATGATGATGAGTGAACAAGTTAAGGGCGCTCGTTACCTGAGGGAATGATGATGAGTGAACAAGTTAAGGGCGCTCGTTACCTGAGGGAATGATGATGAGTGAACAAGTTAAGGGCGCTCGTTACCTGAGGGAATGATGATGAGTGAACAAGTTAAGGGCGCTCGTTACCTGAGGGAATGATGATGAGTGAACAAGTTAAGGGCGCTCGTTACCTGAGGGAATGATGATGAGTGAACAAGTTAAGGGCGCTCGTTACCTGAGGGAATGATGATGAGTGAACAAGTTAAGGGCGCTCGTTACCTGAGGGAATGATGATGAGTGAACAAGTTAAGGGCGCTCGTTACCTGAGGGAATGATGATGAGTGAACAAGTTAAGGGCGCTCGTTACCTGAGGGAATGATGATGAGTGAACAAGTTAAGGGCGCTCGTTACCTGAGGGAATGATGTTGAGTGAACAAGTTAAGGGCGCTCGTTACCTGAGGGAATGATGATGAGTGAACAAGTTAAGGGCGCTCGTTACCTGAGGGAATGATGATGAGTGAACAAGTTAAGGGCGCTCGTTACCTGAGGGAATGATGATGAGTGAACAAGTTAAGGGCGGAAATCTCTTGAAATACAACTAAGAGAAAAGATTTTTAGACAGAATAGGGCGAAATGACGTGCGTGGGATAGTCAATGATGTCAGAGGAAAAGATTAAAGGTGTTTCCTATTGCTTTTGTAATAACTGGAAAGGGGAATCAAAAGGATAGAAGACAAGATGACCGTGGAGTATATGTAGGATGGAAGGGGGGGGGGGCAGAATTGCTCAATCTGCTGCGAAAGCATCAAAGTATAAAGAAGATAGTGTGGTATCATGACATTTCGCACCACGACAATTCGCACCATGAAAACTCACACCCTAAATTTCACAATCGGAATATTCCATGTTTTTTTCACTGTAATATGTGCTCAGGCTCATGTAAAGATCACGCTAACGAGGCCGTACGGCTTAGTACAAGATCATATACAACGACCAGCAACATAATTAGAGCTTTGAATAAAAAAATATTGCGAAATACGGGTGCGAGTTTTCGCGGTGAGAAAAGTCTTGATGCAAAAAGTCATGGAACCAGATTGGATGCACAAAATTTATAGCGGGTTGAAGAAAGCCTGATTAGGCTATAGGAAGATCATGTGTGGAAGAGAATGTCAACTTCTGTGAGTGTTGTTTATTTCTTAGATTGTTGCTTATTGAAAAACTTTTTATTGAAAAACAGCAAAAATTTATTTCCTTATCATTTTAAAGAAAAGTTTCGGAGAGAATTTCAAGTTAGATTACTTCAAAAACTCAGAGAATCCAGAGAAAACTCATTGATGCACAAATATATATTCGAGAAAAATTTTTTTTTATATAAAAACGTTTTTATTTTGGCATTAGTCATTTGTATGATATACAAAAAAAGGGTTAGTTTTTTTTTACTGCAAACGATATCATTCCTATTTTAAGTCCCTTACAACACGGCGCAGCTGAGTTGAACGCAAATATGCACAATCTTTTCGACAAGGACGCAAGGACGTGGTCTCCGATCGTATTTAACAGGGTTTGTTTGGGTCTTTCGATTCTGGGAATGTGAGTCTCTAACAAGAAACCAATTGCGGACGCCCACCGGACTTTAACGTTGAAACATCGGTCGCAGCACTGCAGAAGAAGCCCAGTTTAACTACTCGTGAATTGGAAACGACTCTCGTTAGTGACAACGATAAGCTTCTCCAAACGCTCAAATACATGAAAAAAAGAGGTTTCCAAGTGAGTATAAAAACAGGGGTTTCCAAGTGAGTGTAAAAACAGGGGTTTTCAAGTGAGTGTAAAAACAGGGGTTTCCAAGTGAGTGTAAAAACAGGGGTTTCCAAGTGAGTGTAAAAACAGGGGTTTCCAAGTGAGTGTAAAAACAGGGGTTTCCAAGTGAGTTTCAGTTAATCTCTGCTGGTGACAGTCAATCTGTTCAATTTCGCGAGGAACACACAGCAGTGAGTCACCGCCTTGAAAGGGGGGGGGGGAGTTTTGCCCCACCCGCTGTACTCTCCAGAATTATCCTCTCCGTCTACCATACTTCCGAGCTCTGAAGCAACACCTGCGCGAAAAATTACACCATACGCATTTTTATCTAACCCGCGTTGCGGGTAAAATCTATGTGCTGTCTGAAAAAGGGTAGTGATACGAGTAATCTGTTTATATGCATTCTCTATTTTTTACATACGAATCCGGTCTCTCTTCTATATCTGCCATTCGCTTCTTTTGCGGGAGGTCACTGATCTAATCCTGTCCTCGACCAAAATGATGTCGAAACCGACATTATCAACTTCTTTGCCTCACAGCCGACCAAGTTCTGGGAGGAAAGAATCCACAACATTTTGACACGGTGAGGCCGAGTCATTTTCTACGTAAGTTGAATACAGATAACAAAATTTTCAGAAGTTACCTGACAACCTATTACTTTGGAGAAGTGAAAAGTTGAACAGGTCGGACCCTTGTCTCTACTTCTCATAAAAAACTCGGATATGGAGAAATTGAGAACTCAGAATCCGAAGTGGCCTAAACAGAAATTCTTCTAATTCAGCTATACAATACTTTCGATTGCGTATGAGAACTTTAAATTTTCAAATTCTAAGTTACACAGTTTAATGGCAGTGACGCCTGGTTAAGATGAAAAAAGATTGAACTATCGCGCAGAAAGAAAGCTAGTCCACCGGGCGGGATCGAACTCAGCCATCTCGACTCAAACCGGGAGCTTGGTTACCATTACACCACGGGGATACATTGTGATTCCTTGCGATAGTGTTATATGAAAGGATGAAAGTGTTATATGAAAGGCTTGTTCTCTTAGTCACGCATGCTTATTAAGCGATTTTCAATGTTTATAAACCTGTTTCGCTTTTTTTGTGTTATATGTACATATAATCAAATTTCTGTCTCAATGGATGTATAAACTTTTTTATAAATCTTAATTTCTGTTCCGAAGCTCAATTACATTGATAATGCCACTCTTAATGCCATTTATCGAGAAAAATGTTTTACCTATTATTCATATACAATGTATAATCTCTCCCTCTTCTTAGTAAGCTCTTTCTTCTTTTCGGTTTCTTTTCCTCTTTTCTGAATCTTTCTGTTTCTCTCTTTTTCCCTCTCAAACTCTGTACCTTTTCCTCTTTTCTGAATCTCTATACCGAAATCTGTGACAATGAACAAACTTAAGAAGCTCGTGTTCTGGTTTTTACTGAACTGCTTTAGTTCTCTTATCGGCTTACTAATTTCCCGCCTTCCTAAGTTCTCTTACAGTTCTCTTTAAAATCTTCATCATCTTCAATATTCTCAAGGAACTGAAAAGCTTCTTGAAAATTCCATTTTCAGTTTCTCACTAAAAAATTTTCTTAAATATCCGGCATCCAGTTCAATTTGAAAACAGAAAATCGTTTATACAGCAAGCAAGCCTGCTCATCACGTGAAAACTAGAAGTTTCTGAAAAGTTTCTCAAATAATCAATTTTCAGTTTCTCATTTGGAAGTTTCTCAGTTTCTCAAGTTTCAAGTATTTCGCTTCCAGTTCAATTTTAGTGCGGTAAATCGTTCGTACAACGAACAAGTCTTTAAATTACTTGAGAACACATCAAGTCAATAAAAGGAAACGATACAGTTCACAAAGGCTACTAAAATTTAAAAGGGTTTGGAATGCTGGTAAAACAAAACTGATTGGTGAAAGTATCAAAAGCAAAGGGCGAGAAAACCCAGGGTTGCACGATTCGACCTGGTCACAAGGTTTTTTCGACTATGTGACTGGGTTCATCTACTTTCACGACTCTTGAGTCATGACGGGGTTCATCTACTATCACGACTCTTGAGTCATGACGGGGTTCATCTACTATCACGACTCTTGAGTCATGACGGGGTTCATCTACTATCACGACTCTTGAGTCATGACGGGGTTCATCTACTATCACGACTCTTGAGTCATGACGGGGTACATCTACTATCACGACTCTTGAGTCATGACGGGGTTCATCTACTATCACGACTCTTGAGTCATTACGGGGTTCATCTACTATCACGACTCTTGAGTCATGACGGGGTTCATGTACTATCACGACTCTTGAGTCATGACGGGGTTCATCTACTATCACGACTCTTGAGTCATGACGGGGTTCATCTACTATCACGACTCTTGAGTCATGACGGGGTTCATCTACTATCACGACTCTTGAGTCATGACGGGTTCATCTACTATCACGACTCTTGAGTCATGACGGGGTTCATCTTCTATCACGACTCTTGAGTCATGACGGGGTTCATCTACTATCACGACTCTTGAGTCATGACCCGTCATCTACTATCACGACTCTTGAGTCATGACGGGGTTCATCTACTATCACGACTCTTGAGTCATGACGTGGTTCATCTACTATCACGACTCTTGAGTCATGACGGGGTTCATCTACTATCACGACTCTTGAGTCATGACGGGGTTCATCTACTATCACGACTCTTGAGTCATGGCGGAGTTCATCTACTATCACGACTCTTGAGTCATGACGGGGTTCATCTACTATCACGACTCTTGAGTCATGACGGGGTTCATCTACTATCACGACTCTTGAGTCATGGCGGAGTTCATCTACTATCACGACTCTTGAGTCATGACGGGGTTCATCTACTATCACGACTCTTGAGTCATGACGGGGTTCATCTACTATCACGACTCTTGAGTCATGACGGGGTTCATCTACTATCACGACTCTTGAGTCTTTAATACGTAACTTCAAGAGATAACATGCATTTAATTCTAAAATTGGACGTCAAACATCTATTTTTATCTGTGAACTTTGAGGTGAGAATAATGATATTGCACACAATTACGTGATGATTTCGAAATTTTGGAGTAAATTTGAGTATGAAGTAATTTTACGAAAATTTTAAATTTATAAAAAAAATTTTTAATCTAAAACGTCTCATTTACACTACTTAAGTCCGGTTGGCTTAAATAAATCCCGGAATCATTCATGAACAGGAGCAAAGTTAAACATTCAATAATCACATAAGAAGTACTATTAACCACAGAAAGTAAGAGATAGTCTAAGAAGTTTTTGCTTACAGAAACCAATTTTGACCGCGGGGGAGGGGAAGAAGAGGAGCGAGTTTCTAAATCAACCAGCACAGAATATTGAGAAATTGAAAAATACTCGCAAGAATTGAACACCACATAGAAACCTAAGGAAGTGAAATGAATTTCCAAACGGTGTCTGATCAAGGAAAGATTTGAGACGCGTACAGAGAATTGAGGTGAAAAGAAAGAGTGAGGAAGAGGTAGAGGGAGAGAAAGAGAGAATTTTAGGGAGAGAATGAGAGAAAGAGAGAGAGAGAAAGATAGAAAGAGAGAGAAAGAGAGAAAGAGAAATATAAAGAGAGGGAGAGAAAGAGAGAGAGAAATTGAGGGAGAGAATGAGCGAGAGATAGAATGAAAGAGAAAGAAAGAGAGAGAGAAAGAGAAAAAGAGAGAGAGAGAGAGAGAAGTCTACTTATTCATGAGAAAGAACTAAAAAAGTTTTTAAAAAATTAGAGAGTTTTCAAAAAAGTAAAAAGAGTAAAAAAGTTAAAAAAAAGAAGTTTTTTTTTAAAATTAGAAAACAAGAAGAATTAAAAATATAATGAGAAAGGAAGCCTTCAATGAAGAATTTAATACATTAAACATTCAAAAGTTTTTTCTTGTGATATACTCTCATGAATCTCTTTACATATTACCGAAATTAAGATGTTATATGATATAAAGAACTGTTGTTGAAAGGAAGGTTTTTGTTAAAATGATGAAAGAGATGAGAGTTGAATATCTGAAGTGAAGTATGGAATAAAGGTTTGTTTTTAAATTAGAAGATTGGTAGGCCAAAAAGCAAAACAAAAAGAGTAGGAAAAGGAACAGAGGTCAAAATGAGAAAGACAGAGATTGCCAAAAGTTGAGAAAAAGTGGAAGAAATACAAGGACAGTGGAAAAGGATTGAAATGATAGTGATAAATCATAAAGAAACAGAAAAAAGAATCAAAGAGAGAGGAATTTGAAAGAAGAGATAAGATATAGGGAAAGAGCTAGAGACAGTGATAGAAAGAAACGAGAGATAAAAGAGATGAATACATTTTAAGATGAAGAGAAAAAGAGGAAGAAAAGAGTTGTAAATATGATATATGAATGTATGTGTTAATAGGTTTGTAAATTTTTATGTATGAAATCGAGCTTATTCAAATATATAAAAACTGAAGAAAAATAAGAGAAGAGAAAAATATGAGGGGGGTAGGAAGTAACAAAGAGGAATGACGCAACAAATCTAATAACCACACATACACGGAATCGGTGCTTTCAAAGACATAGAGAAAACGGGAAGAAAGGTTTGCATGGGAAACTTGCAAGAAGAAAAATTTCTAAGGATGCACAATTAGCATTATTTCATTCACACGGTGAATCATATAATGAGAAGCTTCTCGCAACAGCAAGGACAGCCAAAGCGTATTCTTATTGGTATTTGTTACTCATTCCGTATAGAGTGCGAGAGCGAATTTTTAGAGTCATCAACAAAACAAACCAAGAAAAACAAAACAAACCAAGAAAAAAAACTAGAATAGTCTCTCGACAACTCGACAAGACAAGCCTTGTTTGAAATATTTTGTATCAGAATTTTTTTGTATCAGAAGATTGGATAAAATATAATATACAATTGAATGCTAAAGAGCGACAAATTTATAAGATTTTTTTCTCAATAGCAATAGTTTGTCCACGACGCGGGGTCCAACCGAGCCTTTTCTCTGATGGTCCACGATGCGGGATCGAACCGAATCTTCTCTCTGATACCGCTAGCAAGCCATTAACCCCAACATCACCAAAGACACATAGCTAGTGAGTGCGATAGTGCTATGTGAGAAGTTTTGATTTGTTCTCAGAATTATTTTTAGATTCTGTGTGAAAAGGTGAGGTACAAGTTTGCTGCTCTTAAGTCAAATGTTCGTGTTAACAAGGGCGTGAACCCGTGCAGCGGAAGACTAAAACATTCGTAGAACTATTCGGTAATAAACTTGCTAGGATGATGAGCTACCGAACTCGCTAGAGCGACTAGCTCGTGAGACTAGTATAAAAGAAGCTTCGTATCTTTCACCGTTCGAAAGTGTAACAGACGGCATGAAGAGGGTGGGGGGGGCAGAAAGGATGAATACACGACCTAAGAATGATAACAGATAGAATGAAGACAAAATGATTGAGTGTAAGGGAAAGATTTGGAGTGATAGAAACAAAGATAGTAAATGAGAAAGAATAAGGCAACCATATAAAATAAGAAAAGAAAAAGTCAAACAAAATTTAGTATCATGAAGATAGTTATTGATAAAAGAGAAGCGGTTTGATTTATAAGCTCTAAAAAATCGATACCAGAGAAACTGATTAGCTTAGCATGCAAATAGTTGAATATTACAGCAAAAGACGTCTCGTTAAAAAAACTCTTCATAGAAAAATTAATCAACGCGTGTACGTAACGTTGCAGCATACAAAAGTGAGATAAGTGAAAGAATGATTTATTCACCAGAGGATGACAAGGGGTCGATTTTTTTCTCGGTTTTTTCGACTTTTTTTGGCCGACTCTGGTCGTCACCCAGTGATTTCCAATACACCGACCGAGATCACATTGTCCCATGCGATTTCTCGCTATGCCTTAGACATTTTGCCGTGCAATGGATTTCTTTCATTTATGTATATACATACTATAATCGCAACAAGTTGAGTCTGATTGGAAGGAGAAATTGGATCCAAAAACAAATTGTTTGTGGCTCAAGCATATCACATACTATCGAAGCTTCTAATCACCTTCAAACACAGGTACCTTCTTCTACCGGGCCTAGGGTTTCAACAGAGAACACAAGAACAGATTCAATCGCTAGTAGCGAATCACAAACCGAAATAGAGCCATGTAATATACATATGTATGTGCATATGAAGGAGAACCTACATGAAAATGCAGTCGTAAGTTCAAAGTCAGACCATATATATATGGAGACCAACTTCGATACTGTGAACATAGCATTTCCAGATGAATACAAAAAACACAAAAGACTCAAAGAGAGAGAAATAAGTGCGAAAATAGATGAGAGAGGAAAGTGAACTAGGTGGAAAAGAAGAAAAGCGAAAGAGAAAGACTAGAAGAAAGACATAGACATGAAAGGAAAGTTGAAGCTAGACTTGTGCAGTTTTCTAATCCCTTAGTTGCCAATGACAACTTATGTCTATTTAACGCAAAAATTTCCGGGAAATCAATGTCTTTATCCATAGAAAGAGGGTTTATAGATTAAAATGATGTTATCTTGAGATTTAGTTCGCTGATATAATCTTTTACACATTGCCTGCTTTCAGAATACCAGGAAAAATTTAAACTAATCTTTAAAAATATGAATTTGTTCAAAAAATTACTGTGAATGATTTGAAATAAACGAATCTTCGTTGATCTTTCACAAATCTCAACTGTTTTCATTGCAGATTCTTCTTATATCTCTCAGACTAGTTGTTTTCGGAAAGCGGTTCGTTGCTGTTCGATAAAACTGCAGCTTTCAGTAAATGTTTTAGGATGTGAATTCGTGAATTTTTCTCAGTAGCGAGCAAATTCGGAGGAAGTTTAGCACGTGAAATACCAGATATGCTTTAATAATGCACGAAAAATATGCATAAAAATCATGGAATAACAAATTATAGCATACATACATATTTACCGCAGCAACTTCTCTCTTTATAACCCTTAAAATTTAGCGGAATCATCTATCTAGGACTCTTTTTGGAAAAACAACAGATTAAAAAAATTGAAACAATTACGTGATTCCATGCATTCGATTGAAGGCTAAAACAGAGGAGAAAGAATAGAAATACATTAAGCTCGAAAAAAGAGTTGTTAAGGTCCAATCAAATCAAACGCTGTCATTAGAGAACCTGAACATTCTGATGAAAAACTCGTGTGAAAATTGGACTTTTTGTGGAGAACCGAACCAGCACCGGTTACCGATGCCATCCTCTTCTCATAAGCACCGGTTACCGATGCCATCCTCTTCTCATTAGCACCGGTTACCGATGCCATCCTCTTCTCATAAGCACCGGTTACCGATGCCATCCTCTTCTCATAAGCACCGGTTACCGATGCCATCCTCTTCTCATAAGCACCGGTTACCGATGCCATCCTCTTCTCATAAGCACCGGTTACCGATCCCCGGACCTTAGAGGACCCTCCGGCAACGCCTATGCGTCCCGCGTCATATTTTATTTCAGCGAGTGGCCCTAATTTTTTCTGCACTTCCTCTGATTCCAAGAGTTGATAACATTTATCCCCCAGTTGAACAATTTTTTTTCTTCTACAAAGACATTTTTTTTTCTAATCTAACCAGTGAATGGGTTAATAAGAGTTTTTATTTTTCCACTCTTCACCATATCATCAATGTTAAAGTGACAAAATTATATATCTGAGCAGTAACAAGGGAAGCAGTGACCAAAGAAGCAGATAATTTTCTACCGCTTTTGGTCGCCACATCTCATGTAACATGTTCAGGGTACTACCCTCTGGTAAACCCGCTTCTGCTCAGAGTATTACTCTTCAGCTAGTACCGTAAACAGAAGCGGGTTTCGATATATGTAGCTGTAGAAATTTATATAACAGCCAGTGTTTACATTTTTCAAACATATTTTCACTAGCTTGGAACTCTTTTGATGTGATATCAATTGCAAAAAAAAGAGGAAAAAGCAATAGTTAAGAACTGCAACCAATCTCCGCACTTCAGACCGAACCTCCAAATTAACTCTGATAAACTTTAAACGATACACTGATCCACATTCTTTCTTGTCTAGAGCAAGTGCTTTATGGAATAAAGTTATAGATAATTTCAAAGAGATTCAAGATATCGAAGCACTCGGCAAGGCTCTAGAAGAGATCGACCTCTCGAATCTCGTAGCCCTACAGAACTTTCTGTTGTGGACACCAACGTAGTGATTGTCTTATTCCCCATTTTTGCCCTTCCTATTTCATAATTCCATATAAGCGGTGGCCATACAAGCTATCCAATGGTAATAGAATTTCGAAGAAGAAAAATGTATATATAAGCAACATTTTTTTTTTAGTATGGATCACCCCTGAGTAGAAATTTTTTGCCAAGCGCTGTCGCAGTCCATGTAAAGCATTATTGTGGTCTGCGTGACTTCTACGCGATCGGTTCTGAGACTCGCCTTTACAGAGACAGTATTAACAATGAACTAAAAAAAGACATAGGCTCTGCCAGGTTACGTCAGTACTCATCAAGACAAGTGTATTCAATGCCTTGAGGCGGCATCGAGTGCGCTGAAGGGGTATCGCGCGACATTCCGCACCATAACATCTCACACCGTAAATTTCACAATCGAAATATTTCCATGTACATATTTTTTCATTGGAATATGTGCTCAGGTAAAGATTACGCTAACGAGGCCGTACGGCTTATTACGAGACCGTAGTATACACGACCAGCTACATAATTGAAGCTTTGGAGGAAAGTAAAATGAGTGAAATCCGGGTGCGAGTTGTCGCAGTGCGAAATGTTATGTAACCCGCTGAATGTCTCTTGGTCGAAAATCACATAGATTCGACAGAAACTACAGTTATAAAGACTTAGAGATGGAGTAAAAGGAGATAAAAGAGATAGAAATGTATGTATAACTCTCTGAGAGGAAATTACATTCGTTTCCTTATATTTTTCATTCCATATTCAATTAGAAATCATTTGAAGAAAAAATCCAGAAAAAGCTTTGCTATTGTTAAAATATTGTTGTTATCTTTTAAAATTACTTACCATTAAGTCCCAACGTCATCTTATTTTTTAAAGCACGTTTCATTCTAAAAAAAAACTAGTAAATTTAGGTTTTCTTCGTTACCTGAATCAACGAAATGTATCGGGAAAGTATAAGTATCAAGTAAACAACAATCATTTCGTAAAAATTCAGTCCTTTTAATCTTCTTTATCATTAAAGATTTTCGATGTAAGGTTTTAAGACTTACTTCAAAATCGTCGTGCATTTCCGGACCTCTTGTTTATCCAGGACTAATGAATGACTCTATCGACTCTATCTTCATTCGCATGAATCGAAACGTGTATGACCTAGTAACATCGGTATGACCTAGTAACATCGGTATGACCTAGTAACATCGGTACATTTCCTATACATTGTCTTTCGTCAATTATCTATGGAACTCCTTGTATTTCGAAGTTTTTAGTATAACAAGTGGCTATAAAAATTTTATTTCTCTTTCAAGAAAGCAGTACTACCTAAAATACTTTTTTATGATAGAATTCATTCGATTTATAAGTCAAGTTTCATGATTTCTAAAATAGAAATCACTACCCAACCCGTTTTTATGGACCAGAACATATGTAAGAAAACCTTCTTTTTCACTCTTTATTCTAGAGTAATCGTCCTATGGAATAAAGTTACAGAGAAATTCAAAGAAATCTTGACGTCGAACAATTTGGCAAAGCTCGTGAAAAACAACCTTTTAAATATTGTGCTCAGTTATGTGACTATCTTTTATTAATGCGTGAGTCTACAGGGTGGCCCATATATTCGCAAACGCGTTTACAAACGTGTATCTCAGTGCGTAAGTGAGCAAGAGTGTTCAAATTTGTACATTTATCAGCACACATCAATAAAAACATTGGGTCAAAAAATCATTCAAATCGGTCCCCTTTGGCACGAACGACAGCCCGGAGTCGCTTTGGGAACGCTTCGATCACTGGACGAAGGTACTTTTCGTCGATCTTCGACCACTCCTCCTGCAGGGATTTTTTTAGAGACTCCAAATTCAAGTGAGGATGAGCATTGACTTTGCTCTCAAAGTAGGACCACACGGAATAGTCCAGCGGATTGAGGTCGGGCGATGAGGAGGGCCATTCTGCGCTGGAGATGAAGTCGGGAAAATGAGCGTTGCAACATGCCTGTGTTCCGATAGCCTTGTGAGCAGGCGCAGAATCTTGCTGTAAGACCCAAGGTGTATTACGGTAGTGGGAAGCAGACCAAGGAAGCAATACTTTTCGAAGAATCTGCTGGTGGTAGTATTCCTGATTAATTTTGGCTCCTGGTTCGAACAAAACAAGGGGAGTTTTGCCGGTGGCGGACACTCCGTCCCAAACCATGACTTTTGCAGGATGGGAAGCTCTATGCAGGAATCCACCGGTATGATTAGCTGCCTGTGAGTCCCGAGCAAGCACTCGCACGCACATTTTGATGGTTGTAGGCCTCTTCCACAGTGAACAGCTTCTCATCCGAGAAGACTGTCCTGAGGTGAGCACTGTCGCGCGTCCAGAGGATTAGGGCGCGGCACCTTTTGAGTCTTTTCTCCTTGTTCTTTAGAGTTAGGATGGCAGCCTTTTTAGTACGATATGGGGGGAGACTCAAGTCCTCTTCAACGATTCTTTGAAGAGTGTTGCGTGATAAGTTCATCTCGGAGGCCATTTTTTAAAAGCTACGCCTAGCATTTCGACCGACTCGCTTCCTCATGGCCTCAATCTTGTTAGGGGTGCGCACTAATCGAGGATCACCTCTTCGGGGCAAGTCAGCAAGTGTACCGATCTGTTCAAACCGTTTGATTGCTTTTCAGACAAGATTGCGAGGCGTTGAGATCTTTAGCGATGCGCGTATTTGATCGACCAAGTTAGTGCAAGTCCACAATGATAGAGCGTGCTCTATGAGAGACCACCATTCTTTTGAGAATCGATCAAATGATATGAAATTTGAACCATGTAATAAAAAACATTTGAGAAGAACATGTGTAAAAATTGGAGCTCAGCGTGCACTACAAATTGAATTATAAACGCCGAAAGATTGGTTTGCGAATATATGGGCCACCCTGTACATACATACTATATCATTCATTCTTCTTGTAAAACGGGTTTACTTCGTTTTGAAATTCTTTAATAGGTTAAAATCTGTGGAACATCACGTAAAACGCAGAAGTGATGGTCAAGGATGTGAAATGGGGTAACACGACTTTTCGCACCGCGACATTCCGCACCACGACAACTTGCATCCGAATTTGCAAAGCATGTTTCCATTATTTTTTAAATCTTTGGTTAGGCTCAGTTAGCTTTGCGCTAACGAGTCCGTAAAGCTTAGTACGAGACCGTATAGAAAATCCGGCCACATAATTCCAGCTTAAGTTTCAAAAAATAGATCGCGAAATTTCGGGTGCGCCTTTCGTGGTGTGAAATTTCGCGATGTGAAATGTCATTAAACTGTGAGGAAGAATCGTAGAAAACCTATGTTCTGTAAATGGGTTTCTGTAGAAAGCTTTAAATAGTTTTTTGAAAGTTCGGGCTCCTGCTAGATAACCCACGTAATTCTCGCATGGAAACTAATAAATCTTTCCTCTAGCGGGTCTCAGTTCAGGGAGCGGGTCTCAGTTCAGGGAGCTTCCCGCATTTTGCAAACCTTTGCCTGTGTTGAGATAATTTTGAGATAATTTTATACGCACAATGAAACGCTTAAGCCTGAGCAGACAGAAAGAGTCGTTTATTCAACGAGAAGTTAGAGAACGTTTGCAACGACGACAATTGCCGAGCAAGACGAAAAAAATATGAAAAATGAATGGAAAAAAGAGCGTCATGTCAAAGCGGTCGTCTAGGGGAAATGAAAAAGAAGAAAAGAATTTACCATTCGTTTCAGCTTTCACGACGGTGGTTACTCCATTTAAACTTTAGAATGGATTCAGCCTACATATAGGAAAGTCACAGCAGTCAGTTAGTTATAGCTGAAGAAGAACTCTCGAAACGCTCACCTTTGCCATTTAGTATGCTTACCGTACTTTCTGGTACAGAAAAGCCCTCGAAGAACCCCAGATTCTTTAAAATTATTTAAAAACTAGGAATTCTTTTCAAGATTACTGCAGTACTAAAACTTCACTGATTACTGTAATTTTGACATGAGCTATTTTTCGCAGTGGTTATTTTATCATAAAGCGCTCTCGTGCATCAAACCTTGTCCATCTAGTGCCGAAGAAGTTCACAGGCATGCCGGAGGCATTACATTTGGTTAGCCTTTACTCCCCTCCCCTTCTTCCCTAATTGTACCCCCGCCATAATCATGATCAGCTGGATACCGTACCCGGGTAGGGTATCCAGCTGATCATGATTATGGCCCCAAGATTTCTCTTATGCAATTTTGTAATGAGTTTGAAGCGCTGCTCAATTCGTAAAGACTTCAACACAATCTAAACACATGAATGAAAGGTATTCATGGTGATATGAGATTGAAGGACATAATTGTAATGGATTATCTACACTGTCTTTTCTTTCACGTTCCCTTTGTCTCTCTCCTTTTCGAATGTTAAATTAAGTACTCTCTGTTTTCTTGTCTCTCTCCCTATATCTCACACCCACTCTCTCAATCTTTCTCTCTGTCTTTCTCTCTCAGTAGGTTGCAGTACGGGTACCTCTCGCTACCATGCGAATCAGCTTCTACTGAAAAACAATAAAGTTTTTCTTCAGTTTTTGCTCCAAAAAGTTTTAAAGAATCCTGAAGTAGAGTCTCCATTAAAGATAGATTCGGTGGGGAAGCGGTGCTGGGAATTACGGAAGCCTGTTCTCTTTCTCTCTTCTGCAGTTTGTTTCGAACCTTTTTTTAGGGGGAGGGGGGGGGGAACAAAAGTTCCCTTAACTCTCCAGTTGTTGACATGACTGGGATGGTCCGGTTTTCAAGATTAATTTAGACAAGTACTTCCTGAAATAGAAGTTTAAACTCCTTAATTGTCTGGTTGTGGTTCAGTGGCAAAAGTATTATGAGGGCTAGCCTCTTTTGCAATACTTGCTAATCACTCAGGAAGTCAAAGAGACTTTATTTAACAAGAAACAAACACCGAATGAGACTTAAACTCGCATAAAACCAACTCTCAAAACTCCTCTCCTCCAACACACCAAAACATTTCTTATTCCATAAATGACTAATTACGAATAATGAAATGTCTCCTATTATCCGAGTTAACAACATTGAGTTTGTTGTCAATTAATGCTCCATGCTATTAGCCGGTAGCTATCTCAAACGGTGCAGAGAATAAATTTTTAATTGAAATTCTTTATCACCAAAAGATATCGGACGGAAATAAACACTGCAATGAGGATGATAAAGGGAACACGCCGATGATTCTGCTGGCAGCAGGAGGAACTCTAATTGTGCCAAATAATCTGTTGTGCCAAGTAAAAATGTGTCAAAATAATCTATCGAAAGGCTTCCTTTTTGAACATTTAATGGGTAACACGACATTTCGCACCCGAGATTTTACATCGCGACCATTTGCATAGCGACATTTCGCATCGCGACATTTTGTATGCAACCTTTGGCACTGCGACATTTCGCATCCAACATTTCGCACCCGGCATTTCGCAGTAAATTGTCTAAGCTGTTTTCAGCTATTATTCACTCTGTCATCAAATCCGTGTTTTAATGACCCATTTTTAGTGTTGTTCTAATGAGTTACGGTAAAGACTCGCCTCGCGCGCACTAGATCTTTCGTGATGATTCATTTAATCATCGCCTTCATTTATGCCCTTATCTTCATTAGCTACGCTTTTTAATTTTAGAATTTATAGAATTCTAATTTATAGTAATATATTCTATATTTACTTATGTTACTATATAATATTATTTTCGTGTGTTTGTTTTTCGTTGTTTCGTGTGTGTGTTGTCGTTCGAAAACTTTCGTTCAGAAGATCCATGGCTGACGTATAACCGCTTGCAGTAATCGGAAACTGAGTAATAGCAATCTTCGCAGTTCCCTGGACACAACTCAAAAAGGTAGCTCATTTTTTCCGCGTCCGAAACGTCTACTCTCGAGTGCACCGTTTCATTAAACCTTTCGAACCATTCTGGAATTTTTTTTTT
>OZ057407.1:29245439-29490869 GCA_964056735.1 Allodiplogaster pararmata
ATCGCAAGCTCTCGGTCTCTCTCTCCATTATCTGTTCGTATGGTGTTCTCTCTTTTTCATCGCAAGCTCTCGGTCACTCTCTCCATTATCTGTTCGTATGGTGTTCTCTCTTTTTCATCGCAAGCTCTCGGTCACTCTCTCCATTATCTGTTCAGTATGGTGTTCTCTCTTTTTCATCGCAAGCTCTCGGTCTCTCTCTCCATTATCTGTTCGTATGGTGTTCTCTCTTTTTCATCGCAAGCTCTCGGTCTCTCTCTCCATTATCTGTTCGTATGGTGTTCTCTCTTTTTCATCGCAAGCTCTCGGTCACTCTATCCATTATCTGTTCGTATGGTGTTCTCTCTTTTTCATCGCAAGCTCTCGGTCTCTCTGTCCATTATCTGTTCGTATGGTGTTCTCTCTTTTTCATCGCAAGCTCTCGGTCTCTCTCTCCATTATCTGTTCGTATGGTGTTCTCTCTTTTTCATCGCAAGCTCTCGGTCACTCTCTCCATTATCTGTTCGTATGGTGTTCTCTCTTTTTCATCGCAAGCTCTCGGTCTCTCTCTCCATTATCTGTTCGTATGGTGTTCTCTCTTTTTCATCGCAAGCTCTCGGTCTCTCTCTCCATTATCTGTTCGTATGGTGTTCTCTCTTTTTCATCGCAAGCTCTCGGTCTCTCTCTCCATTATCTGTTCGTATGGTGTTCTCTCTTTTTCATCGCAAGCTCTCGGTCTCTCTCTCCATTATCTGTTCGTATGGTGTTCTCTCTTTTTCATCGCAAGCTCTCGGTCACTCTCTCCATTATCTGTTCGTATGGTGTTCTCTCTTTTTCATCGCAAGCTCTCGGTCTCTCTCTCCATTATCTGTTCGTATGGTGTTCTCTCTTTTTCATCGCAAGCTCTCGGTCTCTCTCTCCATTATCTGTTCGTATGGTGTTCTCTCTTTTTCATCGCAAGCTCTCGGTCACTCTCTCCATTATCTGTTCGTATGGTGTTCTCTCTTTTTCATCGCAAGCTCTCGGTCTCTCTCTCCATTATCTGTTCGTATGGTGTTCTCTCTTTTTCATCGCAAGCTCTCGGTCTCTCTCTCCATTATCTGTTCGTATGGTGTTCTCTCTTTTTCATCGCAAGCTCTCGGTCACTCTCTCCATTATCTGTTCGTATGGTGTTCTCTCTTTTTCATCGCAAGCTCTCGGTCTCTCTCTTCATTATCTGTTCGTATGGTGTTCTCTCTTTTTCATCGCAAGCTCTCGGTCTCTCTCTCCATTATCTGTTCGTATGGTGTTCTCTCTTTTTCATCGCAAGCTCTCGGTCACTCTCTCCATTATCTGTTCGTATGGTGTTCTCTCTTTTTCATCGCAAGCTCTCGGTCTCTCTCTCCATTATCTGTTCGTATGGTGTTCTCTCTTTTCATCGCAAGCTCTCGGTCTCTCTCTCCATTATCTGTTCGTATGGTGTTCTCTCTTTTTCATCGCAAGCTCTCGGTCTCTCTCTCCATTATCTGTTCGTATGGTGTTCTCTCTTTTTCATCGCAAGCTCTCGGTCTCTCTCTCCATTATCTGTTCGTATGGTGTTCTCTCTTTTTCATCGCAAGCTCTCGGTCTCTCTCTCCATTATCTGTTCGTATGGTGTTCTCTCTTTTTCATCGCAAGCTCTCGGTCTCTCTCTCCATTATCTGTTCGTATGGTGTTCTCTCTTTTTCATCGCAAGCTCTCGGTCTCTCTCTCCATTATCTGTTCGTATGGTGTTCTCTCTTTTTCATCGCAAGCTCTCGGTCACTCTCTCCATTATCTGTTCGTATGGTGTTCTCTCTTTTTCATCGCAAGCTCTCGGTCTCTCTCTCCATTATCTGTTCGTATGGTGTTCTCTCTTTTTCATCGCAAGCTCTCGGTCACTCTCTCCATTATCTGTTCGTATGGTGTTCTCTCTTTTTCATCGCAAGCTCTCGGTCTCTCTCTCCATTATCTGTTCGTATGGTGTTCTCTCTTTTTCATCGCAAGCTCTCGGTCTCTCTCTCCATTATCTGTTCGTATGGTGTTCTCTCTTTTTCATCGCAAGCTCTCGGTCTCTCTCTCCATTATCTGTTCGTATGGTGTTCTCTCTTTTTCATCGCAAGCTCTCGGTCTCTCTCTCCATTATCTGTTCGTATGGTGTTCTCTCTTTTTCATCGCAAGCTCTCGGTCTCTCTCTCCATTATCTGTTCGTATGGTGTTCTCTCTTTTTCATCGCAAGCTCTCGGTCTCTCTCTCCATTATCTGTTCGTATGGTGTTCTCTCTTTTTCATCGCAAGCTCTCGGTCTCTCTCTCCATTATCTGTTCGTATGGTGTTCTCTCTTTTTCATCGCAAGCTCTCGGTCACTCTCTCCATTATCTGTTCGTATGGTGTTCTCTCTTTTTCATCGCAAGCTCTCGGTCTCTCTCTCCATTATCTGTTCGTATGGTGTTCTCTCTTTTTCATCGCAAGCTCTCGGTCTCTCTCTCCATTATCTGTTCGTATGGTGTTCTCTCTTTTTCATCGCAAGCTCTCGGTCACTCTCTCCATTATCTGTTCGTATGGTGTTCTCTCTTTTTCATCGCAAGCTCTCGGTCTCTCTCTCCATTATCTGTTCGTATGGTGTTCTCTCTTTTTCATCGCAAGCTCTCGGTCTCTCTCTCCATTATCTGTTCGTATGGTGTTCTCTCTTTTTCATCGCAAGCTCTCGGTCACTCTCTCCATTATCTGTTCGTATGGTGTTCTCTCTTTTTCATCGCAAGCTCTCGGTCTCTCTCTCCATTATCTGTTCGTATGGTGTTCTCTCTTTTTCATCGCAAGCTCTCGGTCTCTCTCTCCATTATCTGTTCGTATGGTGTTCTCTCTTTTTCATCGCAAGCTCTCGGTCACTCTCTCCATTATCTGTTCGTATGGTGTTCTCTCTTTTTCATCGCAAGCTCTCGGTCTCTCTCTCCATTATCTGTTCGTATGGTGTTCTCTCTTTTTCATCGCAAGCTCTCGGTCTCTCTCTCCATTATCTGTTCGTATGGTGTTCTCTCTTTTTCATCGCAAGCTCTCGGTCTCTCTCTCCATTATCTGTTCGTATGGTGTTCTCTCTTTTTCATCGCAAGCTCTCGGTCACTCTCTCCATTATCTGTTCGTATGGTGTTCTCTCTTTTTCATCGCAAGCTCTCGGTCTCTCTCTCCATTATCTGTTCGTATGGTGTTCTCTCTTTTTCATCGCAAGCTCTCGGTCTCTCTCTCCATTATCTGTTCGTATGGTGTTCTCTCTTTTTCATCGCAAGCTCTCGGTCTCTCTCTCCATTATCTGTTCGTATGGTGTTCTCTCTTTTTCATCGCAAGCTCTCGGTCTCTCTCTCCATTATCTGTTCGTATGGTGTCCTCTCTTTTTCATCGCAAGCTCTCGGTCTCTCTCTCCATTATCTGTTCGTATGGTGTTCTCTCTTTTTCATCGCAAGCTCTCGGTCACTCTCTCCATTATCTGTTCGTATGGTGTTCTCTCTTTTTCATCGCAAGCTCTCGGTCTCTCTCTCCATTATCTGTTCGTATGGTGTTCTCTCTTTTTCATCGCAAGCTCTCGGTCACTCTCTCCATTATCTGTTCGTATGGTGTTCTCTCTTTTTCATCGCAAGCTCTCGGTCACTCTCTCCATTATCTGTTCGTATGGTGTTCTCTCTTTTTCATCGCAAGCTCTCGGTCACTCTCTCCATTATCTGTTCGTATGGTGTTCTCTCTCTTTCATCGCAAGCTCTCGGTCTCTCTCTCCATTATCTGTTCGTATGGTGTTCTCTCTTTTTCATCGCAAGCTCTCGGTCACTCTCTCCATTATCTGTTCGTATGGTGTTCTCTCTTTTCATCGCAAGCTCTCGGTCTCTCTCTCCATTATCTGTTCGTATGGTGTTCTCTCTTTTTCATCGCAAGCTCTCGGTCTCTCTCTCCATTATCTGTTCGTATGGTGTTCTCTCTTTTTCATCGCAAGCTCTCGGTCACTCTCTCCATTATCTGTTCGTATGGTGTTCTCTCTTTTTCATCGCAAGCTCTCGGTCTCTCTCTCCATTATCTGTTCGTATGGTGTTCTCTCTTTTTCATCGCAAGCTCTCGGTCTCTCTCTCCATTATCTGTTCGTATGGTGTTCTCTCTTTTTCATCGCAAGCTCTCGGTCTCTCTCTCCATTATCTGTTCGTATGGTGTTCTCTCTTTTTCATCGCAAGCTCTCGGTCTCTCTCTCCATTATCTGTTCGTATGGTGTTCTCTCTTTTTCATCGCAAGCTCTCGGTCTCTCTCTCCATTATCTGTTCGTATGGTGTTCTCTCTTTTTCATCGCAAGCTCTCGGTCACTCTCTCCATTATCTGTTCGTATGGTGTTCTCTCTTTTTCATCGCAAGCTCTCGGTCTCTCTCTCCATTATCTGTTCGTATGGTGTTCTCTCTTTTTCATCGCAAGCTCTCGGTCACTCTCTCCATTATCTGTTCGTATGGTGTTCTCTCTTTTTCATCGCAAGCTCTCGGTCACTCTCTCCATTATCTGTTCGTATGGTGTTCTCTCTTTTTCATCGCAAGCTCTCGGTCTCTATCTCCATTATCTGTTCGTATGGTGTTCTCTCTTTTTCATCGCAAGCTCTCGGTCACTCTCTCCATTATCTGTTCGTATGGTGTTCTCTCTTTTTATCGCAAGCTCTCGGTCTCTCTCTCCATTATCTGTTCGTATGGTGTTCTCTCTTTTTCATCGCAAGCTCTCGGTCTCTCTCTCCATTATCTGTTCGTATGGTGTTCTCTCTTTTTCATCGCAAGCTCTCGGTCACTCTCTCCATTATCTGTTCGTATGGTGTTCTCTCTTTTTCATCGCAAGCTCTCGGTCTCTCTCTCCATTATCTGTTCGTATGGTGTTCTCTCTTTTTCATCGCAAGCTCTCGGTCTCTCTCTCCATTATCTGTTCGTATGGTGTTCTCTCTTTTTCATCGCAAGCTCTCGGTCTCTCTCTCCATTATCTGTTCGTATGGTGTTCTCTCTTTTTCATCGCAAGCTCTCGGTCTCTCTCTCCATTATCTGTTCGTATGGTGTTCTCTCTTTTTCATCGCAAGCTCTCGGTCTCTCTCTCCATTATCTGTTCGTATGGTGTTCTCTCTTTTTCATCGCAAGCTCTCGGTCTCTCTCTCCATTATCTGTTCGTATGGTGTTCTCTCTTTTTCATCGCAAGCTCTCGGTCTCTCTCTCCATTATCTGTTCGTATGGTGTTCTCTCTTTTTCATCGCAAGCTCTCGGTCACTCTCTCCATTATCTGTTCGTATGGTGTTCTCTCTTTTTCATCGCAAGCTCTCGGTCTCTCTCTCCATTATCTGTTCGTATGGTGTTCTCTCTTTTTCATCGCAAGCTCTCGGTCACTCTCTCCATTATCTGTTCGTATGGTGTTCTCTCTTTTTCATCGCAAGCTCTCGGTCTCTCTCTCCATTATCTGTTCGTATGGTGTTCTCTCTTTTTCATCGCAAGCTCTCGGTCACTCTCTCCATTATCTGTTCGTATGGTGTTCTCTCTTTTTCATCGCAAGCTCTCGGTCTCTCTCTCCATTATCTGTTCGTATGGTGTTCTCTCTTTTTCATCGCAAGCTCTCGGTCTCTCTCTCCATTATCTGTTCGTATGGTGTTCTCTCTTTTTCATCGCAAGCTCTCGGTCTCTCTCTCCATTATCTGTTCGTATGGTGTTCTCTCTTTTTCATCGCAAGCTCTCGGTCTCTCTCTCCATTATCTGTTCGTATGGTGTTCTCTCTTTTTCATCGCAAGCTCTCGGTCTCTCTCTCCATTATCTGTTCGTATGGTGTTCTCTCTTTTTCATCGCAAGCTCTCGGTCACTCTCTCCATTATCTGTTCGTATGGTGTTCTCTCTTTTTCATCGCAAGCTCTCGGTCACTCTCTCCATTATCTGTTCGTATGGTGTTCTCTCTTTTTCATCGCAAGCTCTCGGTCACTCTCTCCATTATCTGTTCGTATGGTGTTCTCTCTTTTTCATCGCAAGCTCTCGGTCACTCTCTCCATTATCTGTTCGTATGGTGTTCTCTCTTTTTCATCGCAAGCTCTCGGTCACTCTCTCCATTATCTGTTCGTATGGTGTTCTCTCTTTTTCATCGCAAGCTCTCGGTCACTCTCTCCATTATCTGTTCGTATGGTGTTCTCTCTTTTTCATCGCAAGCTCTCGGTCTCTCTCTCCATTATCTGTTCGTATGGTGTTCTCTCTTTTTCATCGCAAGCTCTCGGTCTCTCTCTCCATTATCTGTTCGTATGGTGTTCTCTCTTTTTCATCGCAAGCTCTCGGTCTCTCTCTCCATTATCTGTTCGTATGGTGTTCTCTCTTTTTCATCGCAAGCTCTCGGTCTCTCTCTCCATTATCTGTTCGTATGGTGTTCTCTCTTTTTCATCGCAAGCTCTCGGTCTCTCTCTCCATTATCTGTTCGTATGGTGTTCTCTCTTTTTCATCGCAAGCTCTCGGTCTCTCTCTCCATTATCTGTTCGTATGGTGTTCTCTCTTTTTCATCGCAAGCTCTCGGTCACTCTCTCCATTATCTGTTCGTATGGTGTTCTCTCTTTTTCATCGCAAGCTCTCGGTCTCTCTCTCCATTATCTGTTCGTATGGTGTTCTCTCTTTTTCATCGCAAGCTCTCGGTCTCTCTCTCCATTATCTGTTCGTATGGTGTTCTCTCTTTTTCATCGCAAGCTCTCGGTCTCTCTCTCCATTATCTGTTCGTATGGTGTTCTCTCTTTTTCATCGCAAGCTCTCGGTCTCTCTCTCCATTATCTGTTCGTATGGTGTTCTCTCTTTTTCATCGCAAGCTCTCGGTCTCTCTCTCCATTATCTGTTCGTATGGTGTTCTCTCTTTTTCATCGCAAGCTCTCGGTCACTCTCTCCATTATCTGTTCGTATGGTGTTCTCTCTTTTTCATCGCAAGCTCTCGGTCACTCTCTCCATTATCTGTTCGTATGGTGTTCTCTCTTTTTCATCGCAAGCTCTCGGTCACTCTCTCCATTATCTGTTCGTATGGTGTTCTCTCTTTTTCATCGCAAGCTCTCGGTCACTCTCTCCATTATCTGTTCGTATGGTGTTCTCTCTTTTTCATCGCAAGCTCTCGGTCACTCTCTCCATTATCTGTTCGTATGGTGTTCTCTCTTTTTCATCGCAAGCTCTCGGTCACTCTCTCCATTATCTGTTCGTATGGTGTTCTCTCTTTTTCATCGCAAGCTCTCGGTCTCTCTCTCCATTATCTGTTCGTATGGTGTTCTCTCTTTTTCATCGCAAGCTCTCGGTCTCTCTCTCCATTATCTGTTCGTATGGTGTTCTCTCTTTTTCATCGCAAGCTCTCGGTCTCTCTCTCCATTATCTGTTCGTATGGTGTTCTCTCTTTTTCATCGCAAGCTCTCGGTCTCTCTCTCCATTATCTGTTCGTATGGTGTTCTCTCTTTTTCATCGCAAGCTCTCGGTCTCTCTCTCCATTATCTGTTCGTATGGTGTTCTCTCTTTTTCATCGCAAGCTCTCGGTCTCTCTCTCCAAAGTCTGCCGTTCCCCCCATAACAAGTTTTTTCTGATCCACACTCTTCTAGGCCTGATAACAGCCTGATATGCTATATTATTGAGGGGAACCCTCAACCACGCAACGGGTTAAATCTTGGCGCAAATCTATGCGCTTTCCAAGAAGCAAGTCATATGTTTCCTGTTCGTAATGTATTCTCTCTTATGCATCGCATCCTTTCTTGAAAGCGTGTTCCTCAAGTATAGTCTAGTCCATCTATTGCGGGGGTGAGAAATAGTCTTATATGCTCATAAACCACAAAATGAAGGAAATTTCACACATGTAATTATATTGTTTGAAGCGACGGCTTCCACGCTTATCATGTTCAGCCGCGTCAGAGTTCCGTATTCTCTTCGTAATTTATGTTAATGTTTGCCTTTCTCTCTGTCTCTCTCTTTCTCTCTCTCTATCTGTTTTTCTCTGTCTGAAACCTTCCCTCTAGTTCTCTTTCCGCTCTCTCTCTCTCTCTCTCTCTCTCTCTCTCTCTCTCTCTCTCTCTCTCTCTCTCTGTGTGTGTGTGTGTGTCTCATCAGCTCTTCTTTATAACTATTGGTCTATTTATCTCTTTATCTTTCTATTCTCTATCTTTTCTCTTGTCTCTCTGTAAATTTCTTTTTCTTTTTTCTATCTCTACTTCTACCTTTTTCCTTTCTCTCTATCTAAAACTTCCTGTCTCTATGTGTCTCTCTTTCTCTCTGCCTCTCTTTCTCTTTCACTTTCTTTCTTTACATGTGCCTCTTTTTCTCCATCTTACTCTGTCTCTCTCTAAATTTATTTCTCTGTTTCTATCTTTGTCTAGGTGTCCCTCTGTCTCTCTCTGTATCCCTTTATTACTCTGTTCATTTTGAAGCGCTATACTACATACCTTTTTGGTTCTCTCATCTCCTCAATAGCGTTCGCTTCTGATAAGAACAAAAAGTAAAGCCTGATAAGCTCTTAATTGCTTAATTGAAAAGATAAATACGATTTTTCCGCGTAATCTTCACATTGTTCGACCATTGTCATATCGGCACTCCCGTCTACAGCAAAGTGTAGTCAGTTTTTACCACGTTGTTCTGTCTGGGACATGACTATGGACTTTTATGGATTGTTCTTCATCGGAGCGGTAGTCAAAGTTAGTTCATCCGCATCCTTCTTAGTTTATCCCCATCTGAGCTGGGGCTAAACAGGCTTTTGCAACATTAACGTCTTAGCAGTGCTGTTAAATAATTACCTATAGTTATCAGATCTTTTATCATTTATTACTAACAATATTATACCAGTGAAATCCAAAACCGAAACTTGGTTTTCTGAAACTCTTGAGCATCTCATTTTGATAGTATCTCTTAATCAATTTTGAGTGATAAAATATTCAGACCGCAGCAACTATAAGTTTTGACTTGTCTGGTGAATTCCATCTTTCGTATAGTAAGCCTGATCGATTTTATAGTAATACGGTGAGTACTGTCACTGATGTAAAGAGTGTTGTCACCAAAGTGGTCAGTATTCACACTGATGCGCTGAGGGCTGCCACTGATCTGTAGTACTGCCGCTGATGTGAGGAGTATTCTAACCCCCCATTTATTTTTTACCAGTTGACACTAACCGAACGGAGCACTGGCGGTAGGCCGGGTTTGAACCCGCCCATAGATTATATTTCTGTACCTGCGGTAAATTTGTCTGGTTTTTTCTTAAATAGCAGATATCACTGCATTTATTAGATTTTGTAAACAGTCATTCATTGAAATAAATCCATCGCACGGGCAAAAATGGCACTCGGCCGGGACCGAACCTCCGCTGCCTAACCGGGGCTTGTGGAGCGTTACCAATAAACCAACCGAGTCATTCATTGACTCATATTTTCTAGGATTTCTAGATGTAACCAGGTGCGGCATATTTGTTTTTCTTCTGAATATTCTGCTGAGTAGCTTGAATATTCCTGACAGAAATATCAAATATAATGGGGTTCAGAATTGTAGGCAGCGCTTGCACGAATATAAATTTCTAATAGAAAACATGTAAACTGGTTTTAACTGCCAGGTAAACTAGGTAAACATAGGTAAACTGCCAACTGGAAAAAATTTTCTAGGGCGACCGACCTACCGATCCTCTTCCTCACTCGAAACGAATGTATTACAGTTTTCACAGCTAAAATTGAAGAAAAAACGTTATTCTCTACATAAATAGAACGGTTCATTAGCCCTAACTCAGCTACAACCGGTTTCGTAAAGTTGAAAGTGAAACTTTTAACCTACTCCAGCGATCGACCTATTGAAAAATCAAGAAATCAAGAAGTAATTTACCTGTGAAAAATCAAGAAATCAAGACATATTTAGAGATTCTCTATACTTATTAGCAGTGACCCCAAAAGCGACCATTGGTTCTACTTATATAAATATTTTTCGTATCTTAGAAACGCTCTTAATTAGGATGTCACGAGGTATTAGATGTTATGGAGAGCAAGGCATCATACTTTTCTAAGTGATTTGAATAAGTAAATTTTCACCTTTTCAATCAATTTAATTAGCTCAACTCAACAATCTTTTTTTTGTAAAAATAGTTCTTAAGAGGAAGCTTTCATTATTCCCAGAAACCCAATATCGTTTTTCAATGATAGTTCCAAGAAGAAAAAAGATTATTCCCAGTAATCTAATTGTATTTGATAATATTTCGATTAATCTCAGAAAAAACTAAGGTATTTACTAATTCCAGTTTAAAGAAAGATTATATAGCTGCCAAGTTACTTCCTGTCAAGTTTTCGAGAATAATTATAATCTTTTTTTAAACCCTATTGCCTTAATCCTTCCAACTAGAAAGTTTGATTCAGTGAGGGTTGAGTTATACATGAATTTCTATGACCAGATGTTCCATGATAGGAAAAGTGCTTAAACTATATACTTATACTTATACTACTACCTAACCACATAATTATACTTGTAGTACTCAGTTATGCGCCATCCTGTATATTCATCCCCTGTCTATCTTTTTCAAAAAAAAACAACTTAAAAATAATTTATCTCTTTGTACTTTTCACTCAAAACTTGGTATATCTCTTTTTTCCTCCTCCTTAAAAAAACTTTTAAAAAGTCATCATCAGTATAATTCAATTCAAAGGCTTCATTATCGATGCATCGGTTTTTAGAACATCCATTGTCCCGAACGGTCCGAGCAGCATTAGTCAATTGGTCTTCCCATAAGTTGGTCGGACATCGTTCGGACCACCGTTACTGTGCTCCTATATTTTGTATGGTTGCGATCATAGATCACCTGAACTGAAAAAAGCAATTTTCGAGAATTAGAAAGGTAGGAGATTCTAGTATGATGAGAAGTGCGCGAGTCTTAACAACATTGACCAAAGAGATTGCTCAATCTTTCTTCCTTCTCTGCCCTATATCTAGCTCATAGTTTACTTATCATTATTCTAAACATCGCGCTCCAAGAAGCAGTCGCTTCTCTTGATTTTTGAGAAGTATAGGTGATCATTGATGTGCAGGTGATATGGCCACCGCTCAAATTTGTGCTTAATGGACAGTTGCGTATAGTCGTGATTAAAAGAATTTTTAATCTATAGAAAATTTTATTGAGATCGAGTTTAATGGCTAGAACATAATTGAGCGAATAACAAGTACAAAAAATTTTGTTCGACAACTAAAAACGTAGAATGAGTAAGAAAAAGAAAAAAAGAGACAGAGAAAGAAAAAATTTGATATGGGAGATAAAGAAAAGAAAAAGCAATCGAGAGAAAGAAAATGAGAAAAAAAAGAAATTACTAGAAACTGAGAGAGATATACAGAAAGATAAAGCAATACAAAACTCATAATTTTAGGAAGATTGTTTTGGTTTTGGCACGTCTAGTTCTCGCTGTTTTCTAATCTCATGTTATTGCCGCCTACTCCTACTTTGATAAGAAAAAACAATTAAACAGTCCCACTTTTTAATGGGATTATTCTCCCATAAAAACACACTGCCGATCGGCCACTGTTCTCTTAGTTTTGATAGGGTGAGCTTTTAACACTTGTTATCGGGAACTGGTGTGTATACGTGTGAATTCGGAAAAACAAACAAAATTTTATCTTTTGAGAGAGTTTGTCCTGGGTTGTGTGTATGTTCTCGATCTAGCTATTCATTCGTTCGAAACATTGCTTCGAGGGATCTCAGGCCCGAAACATTGCTGCGAAGGACCTCAAGCCGTGTGTAGGTACACGCAGGGGTCATTGCGTTCAAATATGTTTCCGTGGAAAAAACTGGTTTACTACTACACGGGTTGTGTTAACCGTTTACTCGAAGTGAGCATTTCAACTCGAACACCCAGTGGTTATTACCGATTCGGAGATTTCTCCATTATTTTTCTCATAAAAGGGCACTTGTATACGGCCTTCGTGTGGTTGATTTCTTCTTCTTTTTTTCTTTTTAATTTTTTTCTTTTTTTCAGACCTTTTTTAATTAAAATCTTTTTAATCCTTTTTTTGCTGTTAGGGTTAAAAAGCAAAGTACAGTAACGGGAAAAAAGGAATGAGTTCGAAAAACGTCTTTGAGGAAAAAAAGAAATTAACCAGAGGAAGAAGGAAAGAGAGAAATTGCACCCAAAAGGACAAAATAAGTCTCAAAGAGCCTCCCTCAGACGGAGGATGGAGGCTAGCCTTAGACGGAGGATGGAGGCTAGCCTTAGACGGAGGATGGAGGCTAGCCTTAGACGGAGGATGGAGGGAGGCTAGACAGGGGGGAGGGGGGGATATGGAGGCTAGACAGGCATTTCATGGAGGCAAAATGGGGAAAAAGTGTGAACAAGAAGAGAGTGGCATACATATTAGAACTCAGTAGCACTCTAGCCAGACAATCGTTGAGTTGAAGTCTGGCATGTAAGTCTGGCACACTCTAGTTTAAGGAAAAGACGGATAGACAGAAAAGGTTGAGACAAAAGTCAAGAAAAAGCTAAGCAGCCTCTAAAAGATCCAAGACCTTGAACTGAAGTTGAAGAGACTAAGAAAAGTCGAACACTAGTCAGAGGTCTGACAAACCGATTTGGGTATCAGAAAAACCAAATTGGGTTTCTTAGAAAAAACCCAGACCGACCAAAAAGGAGTCGATGAGGCAAGCTGTACAAAAACCAGACTGGCAGAGATTAGTTATTCTTCCGCTTACGTGACATATAGTAGAAAGGCGAGAAATTGCGGAGAGCTTGAAAAATTCTCGCGCTTTGCTTAGAAATGCTCATATTCTATTAATTCCTTAACATTTTTTTTCTCATCTGTTGATTTTCTTTTCTATGAAGTAAAAAGCTTACATAGAAACTACTTCGTGCTTACTTTCTCTATATCTCTCTCTTTCTCTATCTCTCTCTCTTTCTCTATATCTCTCTCTTTATCTATCTCTCTCTTTCTCTATCTCTCTCTTTCTTTATCTCTCTCTCTTTCTCTATCTCTCTCTTTCTCTATATCTCTCTCATTCTCTATCTCTCTCTTTCTCTATCTCTCTCTCTTTCTTTATATCTCTCTCTTTCTCTATATCTCTCTTCTTCTTCTTCTTCTTCTTCTTCCTAGCGTTTATCCCGCCGCCGGGCAGGGTCCGCTTTGTAGACTGCACCACGCCATTTCACCCGATCAGCTGCGTCTTCAGTCTTCAGCCCGGTCGTGTTCATGTCTACTTCGATGCAGTCTCGCCACCTAGTTTTGGGTCTGCCTCTGGGTCTTTTGCCCTCTACTTCGAGGTTCCAGGACGATTGAGAAACGGAATGGGGATTTGATCTTATCACGTGCCCGTACCATCTCAGCCTTGACTCTCGAAGCTTTTCAGATATAGGGGCGATGCCCAGACGATCTCGGATGGTTTCATTTCGCACCATGTCTAGACGAGTGAGTCCGAGGCTCCATCTCAGCATTTTCATCTCCATAACATGCAGCATCTGTATAGTCTTTGCTGTGCATGGAGAACATTCGAGGCCGTACAACGCTACTGGTCTGACAACTGATCGGTAAATTTTACTTTTCAGTCTGTCAGGCATTCGCTTGTCGCATAGTACACCGGTTGATTCTCTCCATTTGAGCCAGGCAGCATTGACTCTCGCAGCAACTGTAGCCTTGGGGTCTAGGTCTGCGGTGATGTAGAATCCGAGGTACTTGAAGCCATCCACTTTCCGGAGTTCGGTGTTCTTGACTTTGATGGTATTCGAGGTATTCGAAGTACTTTTTCCCATTTCCAAGTACTCAGTCTTTTGGAGGTTTAGTCGTAGACCATAGTCACTGAAGCGTTCGTTCCACTCTCCTAGCTGTTTCTCCAAGTCCTCTGTTGTGTTGGAACATAACACAACGTCGTCAGCATACAGTAGAGTTTTCGGAGGGCTTGTTTGTAGATCTCTGGTGATCGTGTCCATTATCAGTATAAAGAGCAGGGGGGAAAGGGCGGAACCTTGATGAACTCCTACAGCATCCTTGAATGACTCCGAAGTACCCGCTGGACTTCTCACGGTACTTCTAGAGTCAGTATACATCATTTGAATCCATCTTATGTACTCTTCTGGGACTAGGTGGTCTCGAAGAGAGAACCATATCAGCTCATGAGGCACATGGTCGAAAGCTTTCTCCAAGTCAAGGAAAGCGCAATGGACTGACTTCGCCTTTTCCCTGTGTTTCTCTAGATAAAGACGAATGGCGAAAATAGCATCTGTTGTTCCACTTCCTTTGACGAAGCCACACTGATTGACGGTTGTGCTTACAATTTTGCGGAGCCGTGCTTCGATGATCTTTTCCAAGATCATTGTGGTATGAGGAATGATTCTTATCGGCCGGTAGTTGGAGCATATTGTGACATCTCCTTTCCCTTTGTAGATGGGTATTGTAGATGATCTACTCCAGTCTTCGGGATACTCCAGGCGAGCAGTGGCTTTTTGAAAGAGGGTCGTAAGATGGAAAAGTCCACAATCACCTGCGAGTCTCCATGCAGAGGCGGCAAGATCATCTGGCCCACATGCCTTTCCGTGCTTCATTTTCTGAAGGGCTTCTCTTACTTCAATCTCTGAGATGGTGGGAACTGGTCCTTCTACTGGTAGGGACAGCGGGACGGGAGGGTGGTCGAACTCGATGTTCGAGATTTCCTCGAAATGTTCTCTCCATCGCTGACAAATTTCGACATTGGATCGGAGGAGTATGCCGTCCCGGTTCTTGATTGTCCGCACGTGAGAAAGGTCTTTTGCTGCTGTGGCTCGTGCTTTGCAAATCCGGAAAATTTCCTTCTCTCCTTGAGGCGTGTCGAGCTTACTGTAGATTTCTTGGATGGCTGAGGAGCGTGCCTTCGCTACGGCTCTCTTAGCTTCTCTCTTCATACATAGGTACAGAGCTCGGTCAGCTTCGGTTCCGGATCGTTTCCATTGCTTGAGAGCCACTTTCTTCTCCTTGACAGCAGTTTGAACGTCTTCGTTCCACCACCATGTCTCCTTGTCTACAATGCGTTTGCGACCTGGTTTTGTTAAGCCCAGAGTGACTTCTCCTACCGCCTTCATCTTGTCTCGAACGAACCTCCAGTGCTCCTCAATGGAGTCAGGGAACGTTTTTTGGAGAGTGTCCGGGGATAGGGCGAGAAGAAGCTGATGCATGAAGCGAACCTTGTTGTCACGTACCTTCCACCATTTTATCCGAGAAACTTCGTTCAGAGGCTTTACGTTGCATTGCTTCTGGGAAAATCGGAGATCGATTATAACTGGATGGTGCTGCGAGGAGACGTTATCGCTCGGAATCACCTTGCAATCAGTGATGAGTCTCAGATTGGTTCTTTGCGTCATCCAGAAGTCGATTTGGGTTTTCCTTCCACCACTGCAATACGTGGTGAGGTGAGACTCTCGTTTGCAGAAGAAGGTATTGCAGATGGAAAGATCGTGCTCTTCGGCAAAACTCTCTATTTCTCTATATCTCTCTCTTTCTCTATATCTCTCTCTTTCTCTATCTGTCTTTCTTCCTCTCCAATTCTATCCAAATCTCTTCATGTGTCTCTATTTTTATTTTGATCTCTTTCCTTCCTTTTTCGGCTCTCTGCAATGTATCTTTTGACTTTACTCGTGTCTTTAAAAGTCACAAGCCTTTCTTTCAAATTTTCTTAATTGTACATATTCCCCATATTTGATGTCTCAAAATGTTTCATTTGTATGTATTATGCTTTGTTCGGCTTGAATGCGTTCACCAGCGGAGTACCGTAAACTTTCGCTTCTCAGAGAATTCATTTTTGCAGAACTCGCCGTGCATACCGACTAAAGACCACAGAGATAGCGTTCGGGAAACTTGAAGTGAATCTTTTCTTGAGTAACTGGCACTAATTTATTTGAGTAGCTTGTACTACTACTATACTCTTTTGGTTCTGAAAATAACAACCAAAACCCGCTACCTATGCACAACGGGTTTGAAGGCATGTCGAGTTGTTCTGTGAGGAACGACCGAGGAGAGTGCTCTACTCCTTCATCAGGTTTTTTCAACCATTCTTGTTTTTACTTATTCAGTGTTTGCTCATAATACTTATTCATCAATTCATTTTTACATTTACTCATTGAGTCTTCCAGTTGACGAGAGTAGAAAATAAAACAGTGCAAATGAGAAGTTTAGATCAGAAAATTCGGTGATATGGTACTAAAAGTGAGAAAAAATTAAACTTTCACCTAAAAAGCTACTGTTCTATCGTTGAACATTTTCACTCATCTCAAGATTTTCTATTACAAAATCTTGAGATCAGTGAAACAAAAAAATATGCTTGCAGCAATCTTTTTTTTTCTGCTTGCAATATAAAGATTGCTACAAGGTTCTAGAATCAAAATTAGGTATATGACCGTTTTTTCGGAGATGGTGAAAGTTCCATTGCTCCTCTGGGTTTTCGGAATTGAAAGGCTTATTCATTGTAATGTAGAGGTTTTTTGAATGAGAACATATAGACTTGGTAGGTAATGGGCGTGGCTTCCAGGTTGTTCTTCCAATGGGAGGCCACCCACCGATCAGCCGATGCAACAAGAAGAAACTGATAGTAAGCAATTTTTGCTTCGATACCTGTCTCGATCACTACCTTAAAATGGAACGTTGACTTCCAAAATCAACAAAGCACGACGCTGCAAATAGTTTATTAAATGTTCAGCTTTAAATTAATATAAAGTTGATAGATTACTCCTTTCCCGATATTTGAGGTTATTTCTTTTTGAATTTTCGCAAAGGAGTTGAGTTATGCGATAGAAAGATCCGCAGCGTAGAATCCAGTTTAAACCGTATTCTGTGAAAATAAATCTATACGCACATTTGACCTTTAGTACTTCAAGCGAATTCTATGAACAACACCCGGGATATTAGCATTCATTTAATTAAGGATTTGGTGAACCAGCACGCCAAACTTGGTTTTGTCAATAGAGTCAATTAAAAAACTTTTGGTTCGCATCAGTTCACCGAAAACAACGGCGTGGCCTCAATAGGCCATGTGAAAGACCAAGCTTGTGCCCGCTAAATAACTAACGGTATCGGTTGCGCTGGCCGAATTCGGGGTGTCTTGGTTTCGGGGCTATATACTTTGAGTCTGGATTTTCTCGGTATCCTGCATTCAATGATGGATTTTACTAAGAACTAAATGGAAACTGTGAATTTTACTTTCAAACCCTCCCCACGAGGTTCTTAAAAGGATCGTCGCCACCGAACTGTAACTAATCGCTAGAGGATTGCGCTCATAATCGTCATATGCGATCTAATTTCCTGGTTTATCGGATTACAAGTGTTAGCAAAATATAGTTTTTTCTATAAATAGAAAAAAAGAATAACTCAACCTTACAAAATGGGATGCTTTTTCGGGTAGATTAAAGGATCGAATGTTTGGGTGGTGAATGGCTTTTCAGGGGTCGAAAGCCGCCATGCAAAGCATTCTGAGCCCAGTACAATTAGAACTGAAACCGAGTTGTCCAGGGGCTCTGAACCATTTTCCGGCCATAGTTCTTGTGACTAGTTTTTGTGATTTTTTTTTGAAATTGTGACTCTTTTAGGTATTCTGAACCATAATCTGGAGACTTTTTTAACGATTGTCATATTCCGGTGACTGTTTTGACGATAGCCATGGTCTGATGAGTTTTTAGACGATATTCGTGATTCAGTGCCTGTTCTAGCGATAGTTTTTGTCAGGATACTTTTGTAAAGGAAGTCATTGTCAGATGAACTTTGGAAATGAAGTCATTTTCGAGTGTGTTTTTTAAAGTAATTCATTGTCATTGTCAGGTGATCTGACTCCCCTCTCACGCGATCGATGCAATACATGGCCCCTGAGACGACCACAGATCGAAATCCCAAGCCCTCTCATACACGAGCAAATACCCGAGGAGGACACCGAGTTAGTTAGAATGTGTGTCTATCCAAAAAGTTATATATACGTTTATATAGAGTTATATCAATGCATCTATATTTTATATATTTAAGAAATAGGAGCAGTATGTTTTATAGCACATACTGGCATCGAGAAGCAATAGTTCTCTTTTTATACCTAAAAATCAAAAGTCCTCGTGAACTCTAGGAAGTGTATAAATAGCTCCGATATTTTCTAATTCTCAATTATTTTCATTACACTACGTTCCTTTGCTTAATCTCTTCCTGTTCTTGTCTCACTCATAATTCCGCTCTTCTATGAATGATACCGTATCTAATGCAGCTTCGCTCTTCTTCTCGCTTGGTTTAATCCCTTGTATTTTTGAATGGCCCTAACTGCTCCTTTAAGAACCAGCGCAAGCGATAACGAGATATTCAATGGAATTTAGACAATGACGGAATTTAAAAAATTCATTCTTTAATTTTTAAAAAAATTATTCTTTATTCCATTGATTCAATCATTGGTCCTATTCTTTTCATTCACTCCTCCTATTCTTTCTTCAAATAATTTGTTTATTCGCATATTTATCCTTTGTTTCGCACTCAAATATTTCTGATTTTAGCTTAAGTTCCCTCCTCTCCTCTTAAAATTTTCTGGGATTTGAGGACCTCTTAGTTTTTGTATGGTCTGTCATTTATTCTAATACATTTTTTAAAAACACGTATTAGATCTTTTGTCTTTCCCTTTCTTTCTAATAATTTTTCCGTGTCAAATATGTTTTTTCCATGTTCTCATAGCTAACTTTATCTTTTTTCTTTCCTGTGCCTTGATCTATCTTCCTTTTTCGCTCTCTTCATATTTTTGCTCTTTTAATCTCCCTCTTCAACTCTCTCTTTCTCCCCTTTCATATCTCTCTCCCTTTTTCCCATCTCTCTCCCCTTTTCCCATCTCTCTCTCCACTTTCCCCATCCTTCTCCCCTTTTCCCATATCTCCCCTTTTCCCATCTCTCTCCCCTTTTCCCATCTCTCTCCCCTTTTCCCATCTCTCTCCCCTTTTCCCATCTCTCTCCCCTTTCCCCCTTTTGCTTCTGTTGTCTCTCAAGTCTATCAACTATTTCTTCATTTTAATTCAACATACAAAGGCGAACTGAAGGGTGTTGAGAACGGTAGTTCCTAAGAGAATGAAATCTTTCTAACATGGAAAAAAGACCTAGACAAGCACAGCACAGGGTCACAAAATGCCAAAGGGAAAGGGTATGTTATGAAAGATATCTGGAAAAGACTAAGAGCGTATATTAAGGGCCTTAGGGGGGAACGAGGAGGAGATCAGGGACTTTAGGGGCATGACAAAATGAGAAGACAGGGTTTTCAAGAGTAAGGGTTAGTTTGAAAACTGTATCTGCTTCTCTCTGTATTTTTCTCACTTTCTTTCATTCTCTTTCTTCTTGGTACCCTCTCACTAATTATTTAACTACGTTTCATAAAAGGCGATAAGTCATAAAAGCTGATAAGTCTCAATTGAATAAATGGAACGAGAAAAGAAAGAAGAATCTTTACTCGCTTCAGAAACCTTACTTTCTTTCTTTCTCGTTCTCTTTTTCTATACTTCTTCCTTTTTTCTTTAATTTTCCTTTTTTATCTCCTACATAGCAAATTAAATTGCAACAAAAAGCTTGGTAAAAGGAAATAAAAAGCGGGAAAATACACTTTGTGGCGAGACAGAGAAAGAGAGAGAGAGAGAAAGAGAGAGCAAAAGAGAGAGAAAAAGAGAGAGAGAGTAATAGAGAGAGATAGTGATCTAAAAAATTACTGACAGAGCCGTAGAAAATTGAGAAACTGCAAGCTGTGAGAGGAGATTGGAGAGAGAAACTGCAAGCTGTGAGAGGAGATTGGAGAGAGAAACTGCAAGCTGTGAGAGGAGATTGGAGAGAGAAACTGCAAGCTGTGAGAGGAGATTGGAGAGAGAAACTGCAAGCTGTGAGAGGAGATTGGAGAGAGAAACTGCAAGCTGTGAGAGGAGATTGGAGAGAGAAACTGCAAGCTGTGAGAGGAGATTGGAGAGAGAAACTGCAAGCTGTGAGAGGAGATTGGAGAGAGAAACTGCAAGCTGTGAGAGGAGATTGGAGAGAGAAACTGCAAGCTGTGAGAGGAGATTGGAGAGAGAAACTGCAAGCTGTGAGAGGAGATTGGAGAGAGAAACTGCAAGCTGTGAGAGGAGATTGGAGAGAGAAACTGCAAGCTGTGAGAGGAGATTGGAGAGAGAAACTGCAAGCTGTGAGAGGAGATTGGAGAGAGAAACTGCAAGCTGTGAGAGGAGATTGGAGAGAGAAACTGCAAGCTGTGAGAGGAGATTGGAGAGAGAAACTGCAAGCTGTGAGAGGAGATTGGAGAGAGAAACTGCAAGCTGTGAGAGGAGATTGGAGAGAGAAACTGCAAGCTGTGAGAGGAGATTGGAGAGAGAAACTGCAAGCTGTGAGAGGAGATTGGAGAGAGAAACTGCAAGCTGTGAGAGGAGATTGGAGAGAGAAACTGCAAGCTGTGAGAGGAGATTGGAGAGAGAAACTGCAAGCTGTGAGAGGAGATTGGAGAGAGAAACTGCAAGCTGTGAGAGGAGATTGGAGAGAGAAACTGCAAGCTGTGAGAGGAGATTGGAGAGAGAAACTGCAAGCTGTGAGAGGAGATTGGAGAGAGAAACTGCAAGCTGTGAGAGGAGATTGGAGAGAGAAACTGCAAGCTGTGAGAGGAGATTGGAGAGAGAAACTGCAAGCTGTGAGAGGAGATTGGAGAGAGAAACTGCAAGCTGTGAGAGGAGATTGGAGAGAGAAACTGCAAGCTGTGAGAGGAGATTGGAGAGAGAAACTGCAAGCTGTGAGAGGAGATTGGAGAGAGAAACTGCAAGCTGTGAGAGGAGATTGGAGAGAGAAACTGCTCAGCGTGTATGAAAGAAAGCTTAACAAGGAAAAAAGACGAAATACATAATATAAACGGGGATCTTTAAGAAGGTCTTTAAAATATGTGGGATTAGAAAGAATACGAAAGAGAGAAAGAAAGGGAGAAATAAAACAAGGAAATGCCTGAGAGATAGAAAGAAAACGACTGACAGCGATAGACAGAGATAGCGAGAGAAAAATGTACAGTAAAAGATAGCGATAAAAATAGAGAGGGAGAAGAGAGAAAGATATATAGAGAAAGAGAAAGACTCTATAATTAAAAAAACTCCATAAAGAGATGAAGAGAAAGATTAGACAAGACTTGACATATTCTAATTGCTTCAAAGTTGATTAATGCATTTTCTTATATGATTAAGTGTGCGAAAGAATCCGATTGAGAGTTTCCGGATAGGTTAACATGGATAATCCGTTTAGGAAAAAAATCTTTCATGAGCTCTTCTTCCGCTTCTTTTTTCCGTTTCTTCCTTTTCCGCCTCAGAAGGGCACGAAATTTCTTAAGAGAGAACAATTCGCTAGATGTTCTTCTGCATTTTTGCATTTTCTCGACACAATCTGAAAAATGAGGAAACTCTCAAAAAATATGCGCATGTCACAGACTTTGGTTTTTTTAAAATATAAATGTTAAAAATATAAATATCTGAAGAGAAAAAACAACTATTTGATGAAATTATAATTTTGAATAACGAGAAGAACAGAGAAGAGAAAAGGAAAAAAAAGTAGAGAAAAAAACAGGAAAAAAGAGAGAAAGAGAGAGACCGGATGATAAAGAGAGACAGAGAGATACATAGAGAGAAAGAAAGAGAGAGAGCGAGAGAGAGAGAGAGAGAGTAACGCGAAGAAATACAAGTATATAAAATAAGACCAACACTGAAAAGTGGTCATGGAAAACCAGAAATCTAATGTTGAAAGTGAAAATTTTATAAGCTCTCTTATCATTCAAAAATTTTTTTTTGTTGATATTTTACCATTGCTCTTTTTCTCTTCTTGTCTCACTGTTTTCCTGCTTCATTTTTCAACCTTAAAAATCTCCCTTTCTTGATCTCTTTGACTTTCTTAGTCTTTCAGTTCCTCTCATTTTTCTATGGTATTTTTTGCATCTCTTTTTTCTCTCGTTTCCTTATAAGCTTTCTCATTAGTCTGAATGAAAAGACGGTGAAAAATGACAAAAATATATAGGTTTTTTCTTCTTCTTTTTCTTCTGTTTTCTTTCTTCTTTCTTGTTTAGTTTCTCTCATGTGTTCCTTATCTTTCTTCATTTGGGACGTTCTAGTTCTGAAACCTCTTCTCAACTGGCCTAGTCATACTTTCTCTTTCTCGCTCTCTCTCTTTGTCTCTCTCTTTATCTTTTTCTATCACTCTTTCTCTCTAATTTTTCTCCCTATTTTTTGCACTCTCTTTTTATGTTTATCTCATTCTCTCTTTTCTTTCACTATCTCTCTTTCTCTTCCACTATCGCTCTCGCTCTCTCTCTTTTCTCTCACTCTCTCTCTTTCTCTTCCACTATCACTCTTTCTCTCTCTCTCTCTCTCTCTCTCTCTCTCTCTCTCTCTCTCTCTCTCTCTCTCTCTCTCTCTCTCTCTCTCTCTCTCTCTCTCTCTTATTGAGTTCACCCGTGCGTTCTATGCATTAGGTCCTATGCATTAGAATGCAATGCCTGCTTCCCATGACAGGCTGGAAAAGGCCAAAGATTATTCAGTAAGTGCAATACATGAGTTATATTCTCCCCATCTCTTTCCCTACTTTCTCTCGTTCTTTCTATATCAATCTCTTTCTCTCATCACAGTTATCTTTCAATCTCCTTTTTTCTTTTTTTATCTCTAAAAAGTCTCATCTTTTTTATTTAAAAGCTTGCATTTGATAATAATAATAATAATAATAAAAACCGAATTATCGATCTTTTAGTTTGTCTTCAGCTTTTTGACTGTGTCTCTTCAAAAAAGTTGTGTTTCTTGGAGGATTGGCGTATGGTGCATTTTGCAACCTTGGGTGCATTTTTTTTCTTTCAAGGAAGAAAGGGGAGAAACTACAGGTGGGAAAGACAACACCACGCAGAAAAAAACCATGAAGAGTTACACGTATATGTTTAAAAGTTTATTTATATGACTATTCTCACTTTTACACTTTGTAAGTATTAATATGTGGTCATTTCGTAGAAATTTCGAAACTATGACGATACCTTTGGTAACACCCGAGCCTGAGCAGAAGATAAAAACTTCTTCATAAACTTTTTATTTAATTCGAAACATTCATTCTATTTCATACAATTTTCAGCAAAAAGAAGAGAAAAGGACGAAAAAAATATTATAAACAATTTTTTACTACCTTCAGAGAAAAGCGATGGCTTTTAAAATATGATAGAAAAATGGAGAAAGATCTTGAGTTATAGCAGAAGTCAAAAGATGAGTGATCTTTGAGAAGAGATATGTACCTTTTAGTTAAGGGTAGATCAACATATCTACACTCATGTAATGCAACTAACTTCTCTGTTCAGCATGAAAACGTGAAACATTTGGGAAACTAGTTCTTTATTTAAAACTCGATTTAAAATTTTATCTAAGAAAAAGTACCAATTTACAATTAGAGAAAAGTAGATAAAGAAAAGACAAAAGAGTTTTGAGAGGGAGAAAAGACACGATAGAGAGTGAAAGAGTTTGAGAGGGAGAAAAGACACGATAGAGAGTGGAAGAGTTTGAGAGGGAGAAAAGACACGATAGAGAGTGAAAGAGTTTGACAGGAAGATAGTTAGAGAGATAGTAAGAGCGATAGTTAGAGAGATAGATAGATGGATAATATCGGTAAACCTTTGTTGATCCCGCTCAATCATAGATAGAGAGAAGAGCAAAGAGCAAAAGGTGGAGAACGCGAAAACTGTTGCCTCAAAATTTATCGAGAAGGAAGTGAAGTTGTTCTGAAACAAATGAAACGAAGAAAAACCTGCCTGTATCGGTAAACCTTTGTTGTTCTCGCTCAATTAAGGCGGACCTTACAAGTCTACGGAAAAGAGAAGATGCTGGTACTCTTCTTTGCCGTGCGTTAAGTTCGGGTTCATTTCGAGCACCATCTCAGAATTCTCTCTCTATTCAAAGGAAATCTAGTCGAAAATTTGATTAAGGAACAGTAGGGACCAGAATTTTGGAATGAAAGAGAAATCTCTGCACGGGTCGATGGAGTAAAAATACAGTTTTTTCTTCGATTGCAGGAAAAAAAGAGAAATGGAGAGAGGAAATGAAGAAGGAGATCAACGGGAAAAGATGAAAAGAGAAAGGGAAAATAAAAAGAAAGAGAAAGAGTGGCAAAAGAGAGAGAAAAACAGCAAAATACGGGGAGGAAATGGAGAAGAGGTGAAGAGGAAATGAACTCGAAAAAAGAGAGAGAAAAAGAAAGATAAGGAGAAAGAGAAAGAGAAAGAGAAAGAGAAAGAGAAAGGCGAATGAAAAAAGCACAGGAGATGAGAAAGAAAAACAGTCGAATAAATGGAAATGCTAAAATAATCGAAATAAGTAAAATTGCCGCATTAATAAAACCTTCTTTTTTGGTATGGAAAGCTTTTTCTCCCTAGGTTTTCCTTTGATGAACTTTGATAAACAACATGAGCTCTCTGAATTCATCCGAAGAAGGATGAATAAAGAACAAATAGAATATGCATGAATGGATATAAAGTTTATATTCAACATTCAAGAACAGTAGCAGATTGAGAGCGAAAAATTATTCAGTTGAAGACATTATTCAGAAAAATTATTCAGTTGAAGCCGTGACAACTAAAATCATTATATTTGGAGATTTTTGAAGGCCTGTAAATCGGCCATTACTAAAGCACGCCACTCACGCCATCCACGCCATTCTCGCCAGTTTCTTACTAATGCATGCCACTGCGCATGGGGCGAAGTTTAGAATTTTCCGCGTAGTGGCGTGCATTAGTAATGAACTCGCGTGAATGGCGTGGGTGGCGTGGGTTGCGTGCTTTAGTAATAGCCTGTAAGTCCCTTAATAATTCTGAAGCAATTTATGGTTATGAGCGTTCGTTTAAGTGCCCCGGTCATGAAATTGATTGTATAGTTTTATATAACAAACAGTTTTGGCACTTTGATTATTTATTAGATTTCACAAGCCTTTTTGATTGCAAATGACCTTCTTAATGACTAGGGCTTGCAAATGACTTCATATGACTTTGGTGGCCTGAAAAATCATTTATTATTTTTTTAAAGATGTCGTCTATTTGCGCCTCAAAGAGCTACTCTTTCCAAAAATTTTTGCTACGGTTTTAGGCCTTTCCAGACAATTTATGCCATAGTTCTAATTCGCTATTTACTCTTTAGTGCCAAATTTTTCCGCTAGTATTTTAGAACTATATGAAAGTTTGATAACTTGAATAGATAATAAAGAAGTGGAAAAAAGAAACTGTTAGATATCGAAGTTTTATAGGATTATCAAAAAGCGGAAATCTTGTAGGTTTTGCCGAGTGTTTTTGGTGATCATACGTACTATCATGATCGTTGAGGTATTGTATGTCTATTTGTATGTCTAAATATCGGAATACTTCTAAACTCAAGAGTTTAATAACATTTATATATTTATATTGTATTTTTTATTATTATAGATGTATATTTATAAATAATTTCTAATTATAGCTATAAATGTAAAACTCATTATTTTATGAAAACTGATGAGTTTGTATAGTTGTAGTGACTACGGCAGTCATGAGCACCTCTCCGCTCTCAGCGTCTCCTCCAACTGCGCATCCGTGCCGCCAGAGAACATCGAGGGTTTCTCGCCAGGGTAAATATCATCTTCAAAAACTCAAAAATGGAGAAGGTTCAAGTGCATTGGTAGCTCGAGGTCGCCTGGTAAGCGGGACAGGTTCGGTTCAAACCCGATGAACAGTCTTTGCAAGTGTTCCTGTGAGCATGGTCCTTTCCCTGTTCAAATCGGCGGTTAAAATATGATAAATCATTTCAAGACCGAATGATATAAAGGAATTAGTATGAAAAAGAAGTTATTTGAAAGAGTAGATTTCAAAGAACCAGAGGGAATGAATAAGTATTCTGCGTAAAGTTTTTTCGGAAAAATAATAATTGGGCCTACATTTAACTATAGGCGTTTTAGCCCATTTTTCGATAATTAGAACTTCGATTTCTCTTTCAACAACAAAGTATACTCTATTAATTCAAATTGTTGATTTTAATATTGTCATACATTATAACATCTTCAAAAATTAGTGCTATGCTCGAGTTAACTACATATACACACGTATTCATATAAAAGGTTTTTTGTTTCTTAAGTTAATTTTGAGGTACAATCTGTTTTTTTTCAGTATGACTGTTTTTCACTCGTGCCATGTACATATGTGTAGAAGTTATTTTCTAAATAGTAGGAAAGAAAGAGAGAAAGAGATAGAGAGGGAAAGAGATAGAGATAGGCAGAAAGATATAGAAAAAAAGAAGATAAAAGAAGAGATAGAGATGAAGAGAAAGAGAGAATAAGAGAAAGTGAGGAGACAGGGACAGAGAGAGACATATAGATTGGAAGAAAGAGCTAGAGAGAGAAAAGAGAAAGAGAGGAATAGAGAAAACGTGATAGAAAGAGAGAACAAGAAAAAGAGAGAGAGAGAAGGGAAGGGAGAGCGAGAGAGAGAGAGTGAGAGAGAGAGAGTGAGTGAGAGAGAGAGACAAAGAAAAAGAGTTACCGATCGCCGACTACAACCACTGCCCTCCCCAGTTTTGATATACAATCTTTTTTACTAACAATTTTTGAATCCATCTTTCTCTGACACAAATATTCGAATAATGAGTTTGGAATTCCCACATAATGTTTGTAAACCAAATTTAATCAAATTTTTTTTAGTGCAGATTCGAAAGATATGCATCAGAAGCTACAAAAACGTATCAAGTAGTTTTCTGTCGAAGGGGGCTTTTTCTTTCATGACTTTTTTTAAAAAAGTTTTGACTGAAGAGTGATAAAGAATTCCGTATCCATTGCAGCTTCCAGAATGTGTCGCCGAACTCTTGCATGGAGCAGCCTGCCAGCTCCCCAACTGGTGAGCCATTAGATGACTTTTTAGTGACTAGAATGAGGCCCGAAGTAGAGATCTCAGTGACTTTTGAGGTCTCAGTGACTTTTATGAGGTCTCAATGACTTTTAGTGCTGGAATGACTTCTATTTGGCTGAGTTGAAGTAATTTCCGACCATCCCTTTTCCCATGTCCCTTTAAACTTCCTCTCTTTTCAATTATTCACTCAATTTTACAATAACCAACCCCCACTCGAAAAAAGTGGTTTATGCACCTCCCTCTCTTTAAATTATTGTGTTATTGTTGCTGATCCTTTTCGTGTAAGGATTTCCGTGCTGGCTGACACTGATAGAACCTATTTGTTTGTTGACAAATCTTGCGCAACACCTTCCAAGTTTGCGTCGAAAATCCGAACAGCTTACATGACGACATCAAAGTCCTCAAAGAAAGCAGATATTCTCGCAAGTTATGAAAGAGTTGTGAAAACTCCCGTGGTGCACTTTAAATTTCGAATAAATCCTCGCGTAAACATTACTATAGCACAGAAGTCTGTCTTAGCGGGGCCGAAACAGACTTTTGCGAATTAGCGTCATCACAGTGATCGATAGTGACGTCATCACAGTGATCGATAGTGACGTCATCACAGTGAACGATAGTGATAGTGCTTGTATATTCTATCCCTTCATGCTTAAACTTTAATACGATAGGAATTTGATTGCTTCAATTTCAAGGCATCTTTCAAATCGCGGATGAAAAACTAAGCCGAGAAATTTTTTTTGGGGAAGTGATAGAGGGGGTGCTAATCATGTTTCAGAGTTAAGGGCAGATGTTTCAGAACTGATTGCATACGTTGGTGTTGTTGTTGGTGAAGAAAACATGAGGAATTCTTCCTGCTGAGAACTTGGCTATAAAGTGGGAAAAAAGTTTTGTAGTAGAATTGGTCGTGAAAGTCGTTTATTATAGTGGGAATCATACATAGTCTGAAATAATGAGTTGTTGTTTCTTGCCCAGTGGGTTGTCTTCCTCCAAAGTAGTCGAAGCTCTCGACCCTCACTCTACTATAAGCGAAAAGCGGAGAAGAGAGAGCTGAAGCCTTTCATTTCTAGCTCGCTTCTCATCATTCCAGATTCCCCGCTTTAAGAACGGTCGTTTTCAAAAGTTTTCAAAACAGCGGGTTACCTTTTTGTTCACAGTTGATAAAAACCGGCCTGACCTAAATTGCTCGTCCAAGAAAAAATTGCAGTTGCAATTTGCGAAGTCTTTCATCAGTCTCTCTTGAAGGGAAGTGGCCAGACCCAACTTATAGACTCTGCAACCAGAGATTAGAACACATCTCAAAGAGTCTTTCATCAGTCTCTCTTGAAGGGAAGTGGCCAGACCCAACTTATAGACTCTGCAACCAGAGATTAGAACACATCTCAAAGAGTCTTTCATCAGTCTCTCTTGAACTCGAAACACACTGACAACAGTGGCCATTCGTGACTCTACAGCCTTAAGAGCCTGTCACGGATGGAGCCGGATCATCCAGTCCAGAATCGAGCGCGACCTCAGGTGGCGGATAGAGGGATGCCTCCCTACGAATAATTCGTGCTGGGAGGTAGCGGGAGAAATCCCACCGCGGACCAAAACTGGGTACTATAGCTCGTCAAAGGAGGGCGATGCCGGACGGGCCTGGGCATGCCACCGGACAAAACATCAGCCGAAACTCCGCTATACTTATCAATGGCAATTCGAGGCGCCAGTCAAATAGCCTCTTGCCTATCTCCGGTCAACAACAGGCGAGACGTCTCCACTCCCACCCAAAATGATGCTAGGCCGGCCTGACCACCCACTCACAAGGCCTATAGCATGGACAGGTTGCTACAACGATGTCCGCCTTCACAATGCCAGCATGACAGTCTCAGGACTGCAAAGCACATCAAAACCCTTCTCCGGACGCATCTTGTCCGAAGAACACGAGAACTTTTCTCCTTAAAGAGAGTGTTAATAACCAAGTCTTCGATGCGGGATGCTTGCCGGCAACAACAGCAACAACCATAGATTGGAAGTAGTTGCGAATTTAGTTCAAATCTGTGGGAACGGTCCCGGAATTTATCAAAATCTTGTGTAAACGCTACCGAAAGCCGTTCAGTTTTGTGGAATTAGTTGCAAGCGTGGTTCAATTTAATGGAATGGGTGCAAAAGTGGTTGAATTTAATGGAAACGTGGCAAAGTTTATTAAATCTAATAAATGATCGCTTTTCAGGAGGGAAAAAGTCCAATACGCGTCGAAACCCGTGGGGGAACATGTCGTATGCGGATATGATCTCTAGAGCCATTGAAGAAAGCCCAGATAAAAGACTCACTTTATCTCAAGGTAGGCAAAATTTATATAAAAAATTCGTTTGAATTTCAAAGTGGATTAGTTCAAATTAACTCTGCAGTGTGTAAAAACTCGATCAACTCATTATTTTTATCTATCGTTGCTTATAAGTCTGAATAACATATAATTCAAGTGAAGAAAGAGATATTGAGTTTGAAAAAACCTGTAGTATGACTATGAATAGAACCTTCAGATTGATCGGCACGGAAGAGAAGTCTTTGTTGGTGGTTTGATACATGACTACTCTGTAATAAATGGGGCGACGGGTTCGATTCCTCTCTGAAAACGGATATTAGAAAGGATTCTAGAATAGAACGGGAGATGTCGTCATGCATATTTTTCAACGGATAAAAAATAAATTTTTTTAAAAAAAATTCTCTCCGGAGCAGAAGAAAGTCTTGACTATAAACATAAATATTTCAGTGTACGAGTGGATGGTGCAAAACATCTCTTTTTTCCGAGATAAAGGAGATTCCAACAGTTCAGCCGGTTGGAAGGTACGGAACATTTTAATATGCAAAAATTAGTTTTAAAAACGCTTTGCAGCAGTTTCCGTAAATAATATTTGATACTTCAAGTTTTTATTCTTCGAATTTTTTTAAAAAATGAGCCTAGTTGAAACGTCATTTGAAAAATAGAAGTCACACTGGAAAGTGTTATGGAGCGTTAGAATTCAACTTTTCACTTTGCAAAGTAATCTCTGCAAAGTGATCCCGTTGAACGCTCCATCACTCTAAAACCACGACGTAAACAAAGAGCGGTGCGAGAGAGTGGTAAAATATAGCATAAAGTTGGAGAAGTATAATTTTTTTTCACTTTGCAGAGATTACTTTGCAAAGTGAAAAGTTGAATTCTAACGCTCCATTAGCTTGTTTTTTTCACGAGCTCTCGACTGAAAACATAGACGCCCAAAGTTATGCAGCCAGGTAAGGGGATGCAGGTTTATAACTACAGAAAATTGTACTTTAAATAATCTTTTTTTCTAAAATTTACAATAAAAATTCTTAATTTTCGTTAGTAAAAAAAACAATGTAAAAGTAAGCATTAAAGGAATTTTTTAAAACTTTTTCTAAAAAAAAATTAAGAATGAATGAATAACTACGGTTCAAAAGTTTTTTCTTCTAAAAACTTGAGTAATGCAAAAAGTGTGTTTCCCCCAAGAAGGCCTTCGGTATTCTCTCGGTTCGGTAATAATGATAATAATTATAATAAATGAATGAATGAATGAATGAATGGATGGATGGATGAATGAATGAATGAATGAATGGATGGATGAATGAATGAAGAGACAAACCTCCCTCATAGGAAATTTTAATCTTAAAAAAGAAAGTATCTGTTTTACTGCACTTCAGTAATCAAATTTGAAATAATGCAATCAGAAACGAAGAATTCCAATAATAAAGTTTCAATAAGTAAAACTTTAATATTTCTACTGTACAAATTTTTTTATGATACCTTCATTCTTGGGAGGAAACAGGATAATTTTTTATCACTTAGAATCTATAACAGTTTTTCAGTAAGTTTCTATACTAACTAGTGAAAAACAGACATTTTAGTGTTTTGAACCGTGTAACCCTTTTTTTACAGATAATTAATTTCCAGACAGTTTGATCCGTTGTGTGTGAAAATAAGGTTTTATCAGTATGTTAACAGGTTTGGCCTGTGTTATAAAAACCCTAGACAAACCCCAGTAAAAATACGTTCGATTTTGGCGTTTGGGTTTTGAACGGGGTTGGGTTATTCGAGAAAAATGGACAAGTTATTTATTTTAGAGGGATGAAAACATATACTTCCATGAGAAATTTTTTAACAGAAAAAAGTGATTACAGATAAGTCATTTAGCACAATTGATAATCTTTGAAAGAATGTTATTGTTTATGTCGTTTAGTCTAACTCAAACGCTCAATCCCACAAAGCGGAAAGTTTCTAAGTCACTCGATCCTTCTAGACGCTGATTTTTAGAGAATTAAAGAGTAAAACGTAAATATTCATTGGAAAATAGTGTATTTGATTCATTAAATTTCTATTTTTAGTCTGCCTCAACCAAAATTACCAGCACTTAGAGAATATTGCAACATAAAACTCTAATACAGTAACTGTAACACTTTCGCCAAAAAACATGGAACTCTCACTTATATCAACCGTTTTTGTAACCCGATAAGCTTCAGTTCCAAAACGTTTGAGGCACATAGAAAAATGACGAAATGTCTTGAAAATAGAGATTGTTTGGATGAATGTATGTATCATCAACCTGTTGAATGTTTGGATGAATGTATCAACCTGTTGATGGCATAGATAACTTCTTACGAAGAGTCAAAGTAACTGTGAGAAGATGTTGTTGTTGTTGCTGTTTTGCCACAGGCCCCGTGGAGCCATAGTATTCTCAGACAGTTTGGGGAAGAGCGTTTTAAGTCTGGCGAAATGTATTCCATCTAGACTCGCATCTCAGTCGGCACAGTTACATACTTTACTGGCGCCTCGACTCGCCAACGCAAAGTTCTTATTTAGCTTATGTTTCATGTCGGCTAGCCGAGGCAAATCCAACATATTTTCTATTTCCGAGTCTAGTCCTCAAAAAAATCACTCTCGTTCAAGAAAAAGCGTTCTCTTGAAAAAAAGTTTTTTTTTTGTGAACGTAGTAAAATCTAATAGTTATATATTAGAAAAAAAACACCTTTGTATGTATTGCAGCGAACTTGAGCCAGTTTACGAATGTGGTTTAACAACCAAAATGGTGGTTGGATACTTTGATTTACTTCCCATTTTGTTGTTGGAGATTCAAAGGAAAATTTGTGGAATTCTTAAAGAAGTCTTTGTTTTGTGTAAAGAACGGAAGCAGTAATATTAAAACGTAAAATTCGTGGAAAATCTGATAAAATTAAATGCAACTGGTTTTATTGGACTTTGTGAAGAAGGAACACAAAAATAACGTCCTGTTTTGTTTCTCCGTCTAGTGGGAAACTAGTGATTATCTTTAAAGACATCGACAAACCCAGAGACGGGTAGAAAAGGAACTACTCATTATTCATTCGGAAAACTAACATTTCATTGATGATTCAGAGAAAATTTTGACTTCCTGCATGATTGCTTCATAACGAGAAAGAGTTCAGAGTAGCTTACAATCGGTGTCTTATTCTTCCAAATGATTCTAGAGCGCTCCCCTCATGATGATATCAATATCGATATCAAAGAGAAGTAACTTGGACAATAGATGGATGTTTGTGATTTTGATTTTACAAAAAAAAACTTTTTTCTATCTGGATTTCGGAGAAAAGTTTCGCTGTTTTTTTCCGGCCGAAACTTAAAAACGTATTATTCCATTTTTTTTCTATTATTGAATTGCGATTGTAGTCTCGATGACTTCTCTGAACTTCCTTCTTCTCTATTTTTTATCTATCCTTCCTATCGTTCTTTTTCTCTTCTTCTCTATTTTTTATCTATCCTTCCTATCGTTCTTTTTCTCTTCTTCTCTATTTTTTATCTATCCTTCCTATCGTTCTTTTTCTCTCTTCTCTATTTTTTATCTATCCTTCCTATCGTTCTTTTTCTCTTCTTCTCTATTTTTTATCTATCCTTCCTATCGTTCTTTTTCTCTCTTCTCTATTTTTTATCTATCCTTCCTATCGTTCTTTTTCTCTCTTCTCTATTTTTTATCTATCCTTCCTATCGTTCTTTTTCTCTCTTCTCTATTTTTTATCTATCCTTCCTATCGTTCTTTTTCTCTCTTCTCTATTTTTTATCTATCCTTCCTATCGTTCTTTTTCTCTCTTCTCTATTTTTTATCTATCCTTCCTATCGTTCTTTTTCTCTCTTCTCTATTTTTTATCTATCCTTCCTATCGTTCTTTTTCTCTCTTCTCTATTTTTTATCTATCCTTCCTATCGTTCTTTTTCTCTCTTCTCTATTTTTTATCTATCCTTCCTATCGTTCTTTTTCTCTCTTCTCTATTTTTTATCTATCCTTCCTATCGTTCTTTTTCTCTCTTCTCTATTTTTTATCTATCCTTCCTATCGTTCTTTTTCTCTCTTCTCTATTTTTTATCTATCCTTCCTATCGTTCTTTTTCTCTCTTCTCTATTTTTTATCTATCCTTCCTATCGTTCTTTTTCTCTCTTCTCTATTTTTTATCTATCCTTCCTATCGTTCTTTTTCTCTTCTCTATTTTTTATCTATCCTTCCTATCGTTCTTTTTCTCTCTTCTCTATTTTTTATCTATCCTTCCTATCGTTCTTTTTCTCTCTTCTCTATTTTTTATCTATCCTTCCTATCGTTCTTTTTCTCTCTTCTCTATTTTTTATCTATCCTTCCTATCGTTCTTTTTCTCTTCTTCTCTATTTTTTATCTATCCTTCCTATCGTTCTTTTTCTCTCTTCTCTATTTTTTATCTATCCTTCCTATCGTTCTTTTTCTCTCTTCTCTATTTTTTATCTATCCTTCCTATCGTTCTTTTTCTCTCTTCTCTATTTTTTATCTATCCTTCCTATCGTTCTTTTTCTCTCTTCTCTATTTTTTATCTATCCTTCCTATCGTTCTTTTTCTCTCTTCTCTATTTTTTATCTATCCTTCCTATCGTTCTTTTTCTCTCTTCTCTATTTTTTATCTATCCTTCCTATCGTTCTTTTTCTCTCTTCTCTATTTTTTATCTATCCTTCCTATCGTTCTTTTTCTCTCTTCTCTATTTTTTATCTATCCTTCCTATCGTTCTTTTTCTCTCTTCTCTATTTTTTATCTATCCTTCCTATCGTTCTTTTTCTCTCTTCTCTATTTTTTATCTATCCTTCCTATCGTTCTTTTTCTCTCTTCTCTATTTTTTATCTATCCTTCCTATCGTTCTTTTTCTCTCTTCTCTATTTTTTATCTATCCTTCCTATCGTTCTTTTTCTCTCTTCTCTATTTTTTATCTATCCTTCCTATCGTTCTTTTTCTCTCTTCTCTATTTTTTATCTATCCTTCCTATCGTTCTTTTTCTCTCGCTTATTTGCAGTAGTTTTTGGAGCAAACTCTGATTGCTTCCATTCTTCAAAACCCTTTCGCATGATTTGTAAAAGAGATAACTTTGATGGTTGTTTAGGTGCAAAGGTCTAATTGTATTGGTGCAAAGGTCTAATTGTATTGGTGCAAAGGTCTAATTGTATTGGTTCACATGAATCAGTTATCTAGATTTAGAATTTTTTATTTACTTTTCACTGCTGAACTTCTCTCTAAAAAGACGATAACTATAAAAAATAATAGGAACGTAATTTTATGTAAAAAGGGAAGAATTCAAACTCTGATCAATTTAAAGCGGCTGATCAATTCTAGCCATAACAAATACATACATAAAAAATGAGTGTGAAGTATAACACATGTCCAATCATAAATATTTTTATTTATACTTATCAATTCGTATTACGATTTTATGTATAGAGTTATGAATATAAAAATAAAATAAAAGAGTTACACATATAAAAAAAAGAAATTTTTGACAAAAATTTTTTTCATACTCATTCACAATTTTTTATACTCATTTTCGTGTGCATGTCCTTTTTCAGACTTTCTCATTCCCTTTTGATTTCTGTTCTCTTTTTCTCCACCCTTTCCTTCGGTATAAATTTCACTTTCTACCCGTATTTTGCTCTTGAATTCTCTTTTACACCAGCTGCATATAAATATGACCCCCACGGACTTAGAGACTCTTTTCATTTTAAAAGTCTACCCGTCATGTGCTCTAGATTTAAAACAAACAACTACCATCAATGTCGATCGTTCAATTTTCGCAGTGTCTTAAATTACCTGTGACGGCTTTTTTTCATCGATTCGTTCAAAAAGTGCCCGAAGAACGATGCGAAGACACAGATTCGAGCTGTTCCAAGCCGAGAGAAAGATTATGATAGTCAGGGGGCTATAAATGGTAGAAGTAACAGCTCTTGACCGCTTGACATTAGTAAATGAGATTCGAAAATCAGTTGATAACCAATTGATAAGAAGACCAGTGCTCACACCCCTGATTGAGAATGTCATACACTCTTGATGAACGCGTACACTTTGACGTATACAAGTCAGTTTTCTAAGATCGTATACGAAAAAAGGTTTTTATCGAACTAGTTCAAAATTAGAACGAGCCAGCTATAATTTAAAAAGGAATAACTGTTTTCGAAATCATATTCTCTTTAGGAACTCGGAATTCATTCATTTCTCATAACTTTGTATATCTGTACCCATAGCAACACCTCTACATATACTTTTCCTTTGTTATCTCTTCATTCATATCTGAAAATCAAAATACTTCAATCCATTTCTCTGAAAGAAAATTAACTTAAAGATCTGCCCACCTTCAAATTTAACCAATTTATGTAAATTTTTGAGTATCTCCCGCCATAATCAACGAGATAAAAAAGGAACACCCCTGGGTTTTTCTGCTTATTCATTGCCCTCGGCTGACCCAGTATTCCCTTTGCCGCCTTATACCCTCACTCTCTCTCGCTCTCTCTCTATCTTTTTTCTTACCCATTCTCCTTTCTATTTCTCTCTCTATCCCTCTCTCTTTCTTTCTCTCCCTCTCTCCTTATTTCGAATTCTCTCTCTCTTTCTCTCTGTCCTTCTCTCGCTCCTTCCCTTTTTCGAAACTTCACTATTTCTTCGTCGTTCCAGTCTACTCTCGCATTTCTCTATACGTTGTTATTATATGACTTCCTCTTTTTTACTCTTCCTCTGGTCACTCACTCTGTACGTAGTTTTCAACTTAAACATCTTTCCGTATTACCATCTCCCTCTCTCTATGATTTTTCTCACGGTCTCCTTTTTTCTTTCTGCTCGTTATTCTTATGCGTGTGTTGCTTTATGCGTCCGAGTGTGCGTTATTCCGAGTGCTGGCGGGTGAATATCTCTCTCTCTATGTCTTCAATGCTATCGGCATAGAACTCGCGTTCTTCCCCTATCCGTCCATTTTTCTCCTTCTCTCATTATTACTCTGGGTCCCGTTCCGATTTTCTCTCTCTCTTTCTCTCTCTCTTTCTCGTTTTCCTACCTCTCTCTCTCTCTCTTTCATTCCCACTCTCTTCATATTTTCATCCGTCCTTTCTGTTCTCTTCCTTGCTCTTCCTCTCTCTACGTCATTCTCTACACGGCGGCCTTTTCCCTCCCTGACCCGCCTTTTTCTTCTTAATAAATCTCACATTCTCGTTCCATTCTCGTGATCGATTCGAAGAGAGAATCCCCCGTCTCTCCCAGGCACCCCAGCAGGCCAATCTCCTGTCACAAAAGGTAGTGAACGAGGCAGAGAGAGAGGGTGAGAGAAAGAGCTATAAAGGCAAAGAAAGATGGAGAGAGAAAGGAAGAAGGAAAAAAAGAGAGAGAGAGAAATAGAGAAAGAGAGAGAGCGCGAGCGAGAATAGAGAGTTACGGGTTCTAGTGACATTTAACCAGACGGACAGAGCTAGACGAGAAAGCGAGAGCAGAAAGAAAAAACAAAGAGAAATAGACCACTTGAGTGCCAACTTCCCATCTCATAGGCGTTCGTTCCACTTTCTCTCTCGTCCTCATCGTTCTTCCACTCTCTCGAAAACCCTTTCTCTCTCATCACCCTCCCTGCTGCGCCTTGTCTCTCTCTTTCCCCTCTCTCCTGCTCCATAGTTACACCCTCTAACCCTTCATCACTTTTTTACCCCATTGCTTGCTGTCAGTTTCCCTCATTCCTCATAGCATAGAAGGTTCTTCTTATCCGAGGACCTGGGAAATCATCTGCTTGGCGCACTTCTAGGAACTCGGTCTTCGTTCTCAGTTTGATCTCTTACCAAAAGCTGCCGACTGCGACTATCTCTCATATGTTTCCTATAAAGGATGATCCTTCTCTCTAGTCTTTCACTAATTCAGTTGACACTATAAGGACCTAAGAGCTGTGAAGCTGGGCAGAAAAAACTCTCTGAGACAACTCCAAGCTCGACTGCTCACCCACCCTACTTATAACTCTCCCTTCCAAGCGACAGTGAAGATGAACCATCGACTAGATGACGATGATTTCACGATTGAATCGCGTGCTCGTAGCTTCACATGGCCCATGCGCCCTTTCTCCATGATGGACCTGCACCTCGGATCTTATCAAGAGCCGACAGTGGGGCAGTTGCTCGCCGGTACGCCGAGCGGATCGAATGTCGCGATTGTTCGAGCGCTCTCAGGAGGACATTCGGCTGCCAGCAGCACGGGCGCGATAAGAGAGGACGAAGAGGAGGAGCTGGCGGTACCAGCCGCGAAAAGAAAGCGTTGCCGGCGAAGGCCGCCCGATCAACTGGCGCAGAAAAAGCCGAACCCGTGGGGCGAGGAGTCTTATTCGGATCTGATAGCAAAGTCGCTGGAGAGTGCGCCGGGTGGTCGTCTGAAGCTGAACGAGATCTACCAGTGGTTCGTAGACAACATCGCCTACTTCCACGATAGGAGCAGCCAAGAAGACGCTGCTGGATGGAAGGTTCTCATGTCCTTTTTCAAATTTGCCCCTTTTCAAAAATTCTTTCTTTCTTAACAGAATTCAAATATTCGAAAGTTTTTCACTGAATTTTTAAAACACTTGCTTCAATTTCGTTTTATTTTACTTTTGTAGAAGTATTTTTTCTCGTTTTATTTGCGCTTTTGTAGAATTTTTCAATTCGAACAAGAGTGTTCATGCGTGTTTGAGATTAAAAAACTTTCGAAGCGTACAACAAGGGTTTTATCTCGTAAACAGTTATCAGGGGTTTATGTCGTAAACAGTTATCAGCAAAAATGTTGAAAAATACTGCTTGCGGAGTGGAGTGCTATTGAGAAAATCACTAGTTAGCGCTATTCTTTCATGTTTGAATTAGTCTGTTCTCAAAGTGAAACGATACTCTCCCCACTGTCTCACTTTATCGAACTTTTAAAAAGTGAACTCTGTCACTTTTCATCGCATACAAGTTCTTGATGTGATCATTGAAACCGGTCGTTTCATAAACTATTATCAGTAAATACCGTTTTTACCCATCAACTTTTATCACCAGCTTTAAAAAAGAGCACGTTTTTAGAATAGAGTTCAGACTACATATAGTTCAGACTATAGTTCAGACTACAAATAGTAATAATAAAGAACTAAACTAAATATGTGTCTCTATATCGATGACTATAATAACATCATGCTGAAATATTCTGTTCTAATCTTTTTTCGTTCAAGTCAATTTACACCTTTCTCGCGTCACTCAGTTTCAGTTAATCACAAATTATACTTCTTGCACCATAACTTGTACATATTCATCACTTGAACTTTTGGAAGACCTTTGGCCTAACAAATGCGTTATTTATACTTTATGAAGAAAGCCCCGCGCCATCTGTGCTTTTTTTGTCATTAGCTACTTGCTGAAGACTGTTATCTCTCTCAGTTTCGTACTACCGTTTTCTCTACCTCTTTAGCTTCTTTCTCCTAATCTGTGTCTTTCTCTGTTTCCTCTCGTTAGTATTCTTGAAGCTCTCACTTTCCACCTATCACTCCTCTCTCTCTCCATTCGGTTATTTCATCCTCCTTCTTGTCTCTTGGGAACTAATCCTTTTCTAATCAAGACGAACTGTCGAGGGAGCCGTTCATGTCTTCTTTCCAGCCCCCATATTCTTAGCGTCGAAATCACTGACTTACACTGAAAGAAAGAGAGAGGGATAGAGAGAGATAGAGAGAGATGGTGTAAGAAAGAAAGACAAAACGAGAGCGAGAGTAGAGAGAGTTATAGAGATATAGAAATAGAGTTAGAGAGAGATAGGAAGATTTTAAGAGAGAGCGAGACTATATGTAAATGTCTCAAAATGAGTTGATCTAGACTGGTGATAATGATAAGGAGTTATGAACACGACTGTGGAAATTTCATGCTTGACATTGGTGTTTCAAGAGGCAAAGAGCAAATGAGCTTCACTCTTGATATCTAAAACAGGAAGTGCCACAATTGGAACATGTCGAGGATGTCACTACCTAACACCGAGCACCAAGTGCGATAAGAGTGAAAGAAGAAGAAAGAAAATATATAGGGACATAGGTAGAACCGAAAATAAAGAGAAAAAGAGAGAAAGAAATCAAGAAAGAAGAGGAATAGAGCCACAGATTTTTGAGCCACAAAGGAAGAGAGAGAGAGAGAGAGAGAGAGAGAGAGAGAAAGAAAAAATATAGAGGGAAAGAGAGTAAGTGAAAAGAGCTATCAAAAAGGCTTGAATGGCTAGGAAGATACAAAGTGGAAAATCCACCTTAAGTAGAAGCTTTTAAATCATTTCGAATTAGTGAAAGAATAGATAATCAACAACTTTTTCCCAGTCATGTGAATCGAAAAACTAATGACTCGTGTTCGAACTTGTGCTAAAACTAATGACTCGTGTTCGAACTTGTGCTAAAACTAATGACTCGTGTTCGAACTTGTGCTAAAACTAATGACTCGTGTTCGAACTTGTGCTAAATCGCTATTAAATTTCTTCACCATAATCCCGTTTCAAAAACTAATAATGAACTCGTTCTAACTTGCCATTATTTTTTTTCTCAGAAAAATCCCGTTTAAAAAACCCACAGGGTGTTTCTAAAACCCTTCGTGGTTAGAGTCTATTCAAAAAAACTAGTCATGCTAATTCTCTGTTTGTATAGCACTCTATATTTTTCATCGCACGCTTTCCGTCTTTCAAGAAAGTCTACCGTTTTTCTCATGAGTATTCGAGTTGATTTACAAATTTTGTTTTTTTGCGGGTGTTCCAATAAAGCCTGAAAATATCAAAAATATCAGTGAAAGTAAGGGATGTATTCATTCCTTTCCCCTCTCACTCATTCTCGTTGAATTCTATGAGGAAACCGATCATTTAAGCTTCGTCACTATAAAACTTCGTCTTTATATGTACATATGCATGTATAATTCACTCCAAACCATTCCATTCCCAGAAGGCACATTTTCTAAACAAAATTTCTACTAATATCTCGTGTGTTCCGCATGCTTCTATGAGCTATATAATGAGCAAGTCAGATTAAAAACGCTGAAAACGTTAATTCCTAATATTTGATGTTTCAGTAGAGATTTACAAACTAGATTTGAGAATTTCTCACGAACTGTCCTAAAAGGGAGTGGTTAGAGATGTACTCATCATTGAGTATCGCTGAGATCGAGGTCTTGTGATTGTTAAAAGTATTATTCCGGGAATAGGTCCGTCATATGGTGAGATTGCAAGTCTATCGGATAAGCCTGAGGACGCTGCTCATGCTAAGCCCCCAAAATCATATCCTCATACCCGCGGGGCGATAAGAATTTCGTGAGATTGTCAAAGATCAAGAGATATGTGTACCTTTGCCTTCCGTAGTTTATCCCTTTCCTGAGAGATCATCTCATCTCTTAGGCATAGTTCTTCCTCAATAACAATTCAAATAGTAGCAACGGAAATTGATTCAATATCATAATAGGAAATCCCTGAGTCTACATATGAAATCAACAAAATTAAGTATCCATCCAAGCTTTTGTGATGAGGTTCCCAACTTCGTGTTTTATACCCGACAATTACACTTCAGCGATAAAAAGAACGAGAATGCTGAGCTTTGAATCTTAAGTTTTGAGAAAATCTAATAAAATTTATGTGTGTTTAACACGACTTCGACTATGCAAGTGTTGCGTAATTATAGTAAACGTCAACTATTAAGCGAAAAATCTTGAGTTTGACCCCTACCCGCACCGACCGATCCTATTGAGCCAAGGGTACCAAGAAATGTTGGTAGTGCGCATCTGAGCCTTTGAACACCGGTTGCATTTTCGAATATAATGAAAGGATTGAAAAAATTTTTCTCAATGTCGAGAAAATAGCAATCTTTTTTTGAAAGTAAAAAAAAATCTTTTTGAAAATATTAAAAAAAAAAGAACTTCGTTATTGATTAAATTTTTCACTCTAAAAAATTTTTCACTCATCAGTTTTTTTAAATCAAATGATCTGAAAAAAAATTACAAAGGACATCTAAAAATGAACAGAGTACGTAGAAGAACAAAAGAAAAAGAAGCTTTTTAAACAAAAACAACTTAACTTTCAACTATTAGTTTCATAATGAATTCAGTATGAATGAAAAAATTAGTATACATTTCAAAAGAAAATAATAAATGAAAAAATATAAAGTGTATTTAAAATATATATATATTCGCTTCATCTATAATTTTTCGCAGAACTCGATCAGACACAACCTCTCTCTTCACAATCGCTTCCAGCGCTTGCAAAACGAAGGCGCCGGAAAGTCTTCATGGTTAGTGTTGATCGTGTTGACGTGTATGACTTTCTCAGATAGGCATTATTGGTTTTAACTGAATATCGCTTGTTTGGTTACTCGGTTGATGACTTGTGGTTGATAAGTCATGGTGTTACCCCGTAATTTAGCTATTCAGCTTTGGAGTTTAGCCTTGTTAAGTATTTCTTCTATAAAATGATTTAAGCTGTAATTTTTTTTAGTTTAAAGACTAAAGTTTGGGGAAGGATAAACTAAGACCTCTGTAAGAGGACTCATGTCTACGCCTTATCCAGTTTGTATTTCCTGGATGATTAGCCAAAGCTTAAATAGAGCCTAAGTCTTGAGTTATTTGGTTAGCTACTGGATCCGTGTGAAGTAATCAAGTTGGTGTCATTTTTTGCTCTACGTGGTGACTCTCTCTCTGCATCAGAAGCCTAGCCTCACAACAACTTTATTAAGAGTTTCGGGGATTGAAGATTGGGAAATGATCAACTAAGACTTCTTTTAAAGGGCTCATGTACACCTCTTTCTTCTTCACTCTACATAAGCCCAATTTTCGGTGAGGTAACTAGCTTAACATAGAAACTCTGTACATTCGACGAAGAACTTTTCCCAACTTGACACAAAGACAAGGGCTCGAGAAATAAGAGGCCTTGTATTTGAAGGTGGATCATCAACCCAGACGCCAAACCAGGACGCAACCCTCGCCGAACACGCGCCAGCACACTTGATGCTACGAATAAAGCGGCGATCGAGAAAAAGAGACGAGGAGCCAAGAAGAAGGTTCCATCGCTGTTATTTCAATGATTTTTAGGTAATGCAATTGCTTTCATTTGCAATATATAAAATTTATGAATATGAGCGATGACGGTCAGTTATAAATATGTAGAATGTCGTAGAAGACATGCAGTCGAGTCACATTATTGCTAGTATATTCTGCGAACATGATCCCGAGGGTGATACGTACCGGTGAACAAATTTTTTTATCTCAGTCTGAACTTAGAAAACACTTTTTTTTAAATTGAGCAAGTTGCCCTTCTTCCAAATCGTTTTCAAACGACAAATGCATATCCTCAGCTTTCTCGGGAAGCGCGTAGATTTGCGTAAAGATTTCTACCTTCTTTGATGTGCAGGTTGATTTCTACCGTGCTGGTTGAAAAACACCCTGGTTCAGACAACGTTTTCGCTGTGTAATTCAAGTATACATTTAAACATCTTCAATTAAATAGAATGATATCATAACTCGATCACAAAGAACCTCGCTCCGTCTCAGCATTTCTTAATCTTTTTCCAAAATTTACAATTTCTTTTAATAATCCTCTGCATTCTATCTTCCTTTTTTAAAAAAAATTTTTTATATCGGATTCTGTGTGAACTTTTCGGATTTTTCTCAGTACATTCGGAGTGTTCTTAGAAGCTTTCCGAAAGTCTCTTACTCCTCTCCGTCTCTTACTCCTCTCCGTCTCTTACTCCTCTCCGTCTCTTACTCCTCTCCGTAATGAAAATCTGTCGGAAAATTGTTATGCATAACAGTTCGTGCGATTCATGTGACGTAAATGTGCTCTCACTCATTAAAACATGACAAGTTTTCTTGAAGTTCTAGGAAAATGAGCATGTAGCATTCCCAATAGAGCTACTGAGAACGGAACATATTCTATGCTACGTAGTGTGTGAGAGAGAGAGAGAGAGAGGAGAGAAAGAAAAAAAGAAAGAAAGAAAGAAAGAGAGAGAGATATTCAACGAAACCTCTTTCTTTATAATGACAGCAAAACTCGTGATAAGGCTGCGTAGTTGTGAAGAAGAAAAATGGCTAATAACCGAAGAATTAAAGACTTGAAAAAACAAATGGATTGGTCGGAAGCAGCAGGCAAACGACCTCCAACATTCCATGACGTTTTTCGGTTTCCGAATCGTGCCCGAGATCTTGTTTTTCTCTCAATGGACGATCACATACATATGTACATACATAGGAAATGAAGGAAAGACTTTCTCTTTCCGGATAATTAATTTTGAATCCAATTTAGGGCGGTTACGAGTGACCCTAACTTACCCTAGTTACCCTAACATCAAACTTACCCTATGTAGTTACCCTAACATCAGACTTACCCTAATTACCCTAAAATCAAACTTACCCAAGTTACTCTAACATCAAACTTACCCTAAAATCAGACTCACCCTAGTTACCCTAACATCAGACTTACCCTAGTTACCCTAACATCAGACTTACCCTAGGCTACGAGTTATCCTAGATAAGTGTGGGATGGAAGCCAAATAGCTTTAATAACATAATAATTTGGAAGTTTCTAGAGCGGATAGCTCAAAAAAAAAACTCATCAAATAAGTGAGCGACGGTATACCCTTTAAAAATTGTGTTATTAGAAACTTCAGTTTATGAAAATAATTTTTTTCAAAAGCAAATTCAAATTTTCCATATAAAAAAGTATATTCTCTTTTCAGGTAATGGAGATGAGAGCTGGAGCTTCTGATTCTACGGTCGGCAGCTCTGCTTCTTTGGCTCACGAACTTTATAACAGTGAGTTTGTCCAAGAGTTTTGGCATCAAGGTGCTGGCTCAAACCTTACAGAGGGTAGAGTCAACAGTATATTCCAAAAGATAGTAAATGATTACTCTCTTGGTTTTGATTTTTCAATTGCTCTCTCTCCAGAGTTTTGTCGTTCTTTCATCATTTTTTTGGTGCACACGCTTCTTTAGCGGATGATAAGAAACAGACTGTTTGGCTTTCATCTTAAATAATGATGAGGGATGGAAGAGGTGGGATTTACTAATTGAGTGACAGTAAAAACACTTTTTTTTCAAATATAACTTTTGGATTCCGAAATCAGAATCCATTTAATTGAGCTCGAAACGTTTACAGTCTCATGCAGTTGTTAGACTTTGATAATAGTTTCAGTATTCCGTTACGCGTTGCATAATTCGAGTGTTGGTTGAGCTTTCAAACGTATCGGAGAGTAATCGTGAAACTGGCTGTGTGAAATTTGAATGAGTTATTTCGAATTTACTCCGCTCAAAAAATGCCTTCAGAGCTTCACTCATCTGTTCTAACCTGAAAATTAAAGCAGAGAACTGGATGTGACCAGGAGTTTTATATAATGCGTCCTAAAAGGGCTCAGAGGGCTGCCGGAAGGGCTCAGAGGGCTGCCGGAAGGGCTCAGAGGGCTGCCGGAAGGGCTCAGAGGGCTGCCGGAAGGGCTCAGAGGGCTGCCGGAAGGGCTCAGAGGGCTGCCGGAAGCAAAAAAAATTCAGGAACAGAGACAAGCGAGTAGCAATAATGGGTCGTTTTATGAAGAGAACCTACAATTTTTATTAATTTTAAACCCTCGGAAAAACAGGCACCCGTAAAAGTTCTAAACACCTGCCGACCATTTAACCACAGCTTGTAACACCGATATGAACAGCGGTGAATAATTCCAGCTAGAAATCAACATGTCTCACGGTTGAGTCATTCGAATTTGAGTCTTGGGAACGGATAACCGGATAAAACAAGTCTTGCCGGGATGCAAGAAAATATAGATATTCCAGGCGTGAACGACGATGATACAATGTCATCGGGAGGCTTCGATCCCAGCTTCCGCCCACGTGCGCAGTCGTCATCAATGCCGCAAAGCAAGGCCCGTTCGCCATCCGCGCTCGAAGTCGACGAGTTCGACTTTCCCCGTTGGGTATCTGAAACTGCGAGCGGCGTCCCGGCTGATATACTCGACAGAACTGACCAGGTATGCCCGAGCGAAAGTTTTTTCCGACCTGTACATCAAAGCGAGGTGCTAATCACGGGACAAAAAGCTGTAAAAAAGGAATCCGATGCCGTTAAACGAAATAAACATTGATCTAGAGTTCGCAGAGTTATTTGTAAATTGCACTTTCTTATTCACAGATGCGCATCGACTCCACGATGGACTCTTCACCATCGTATCGCCAACCAGCGAATGCGATGTCTGCCTCTAGCATGATGCCTTCACACGAGGAAATCAAGCACATTAAGGTAGCGTAGCTGATTCTATGGCTTCGCTCATTTTGTAACCTTCAAGATCACTGACGGCTTAAGCTACATATGTCTGATAAGAGCTTTGGTACATGCTTTATTGGTTTGCCTGCAAGTAAGAGCGATTGTGTATACCATTTGCTACGAGATGATAATTCAACCAAAAAAGAAGGAACTGTTTCCTTCTCAGACCAGATAGTTCAAATAAAACATGGAATGCCATGACGGTTGTTTGCTTCAAGGAAGAACCCGTGAATAACGGATGCAACATGGATGATACCACACTGCGGCGATACATGGACCAACGGGACACGATCGCACCTCCACCTTCTTACCAGGAGCTCTCCTCAGTGCACAATTCTGGTCATCTTCAAAACTCTCCACTGATGAGGAATCAAATACAGAAGCACAACATGAATCTATCCATGGGAAATACGCCATCTCATCATTTCCAAGGTATTGATTTGAATGTACTCTTGACTATTCATCAGTAAACAAACTTAAAATAATGTTTGAGTCGTTCTTCTACTTCATCCGTTAGAAGAGACCGATTCTATATAACAAGTGCTTCTACTTCATCCGTTTGAAGAAACCGATTCTATATAGGAAGTGTATACGAGGTTTCATCAATGCAACGAGTGCTGCATGGTGTTCCTAGATATAAATTAGATTTTTTTTAATGCTCCATTAGCAATCTACATTTGCAAAATGAAAGTTTTATGGTAATAAAATAAGTAAATCTTTTGAAGTTCACTCGCCCATCGCGCACTCCTACATGCCACCATCGATGATGTATCATCAACATCCTTCCCCTGTTCACCACCACTACTCCAACAGTCCTTGGTCCGGTGGCCTCTCTTCGTGTGGAGCTCAACAGCAGCAGCCAAGTCCCTATATCGCGCTGCCTCTCGACCTTGAAGACCTGAACTTACCCGCACATCCACTGCTAGACATGGAGCCGGAGAGCATGATGCGCCTCGAGCTGAGCCAGAACAACACCCAGCTCACCTTTGATCCTATGTAGGCAGTCGAAGACGGTCGCGTTCCTTCGACCGAACCGTTCATGCCCTTTCTAGGTTGCTCTCTCTCAGGGTTCTGCCGGCACCTATTCCATTTAGACATCCGTATGTTATCACTTATTAGTCGACTTGAGCGCGGTCAAAGTAGAAATTTCATACCGCTGTCACGCTTGCATTTAGCCCGGTTCGTTGACCCGGAATGCGTTCGAACGTTTTCTTTGGAGTTCCCCTTTTCACCCTTGTAATTTCTTTCGTACGTGCTTCGCATATCTGTATTCAAGTATTTGTACGAAATACTATATCTTTTTGCACGGTTTTCTTTCCTTCTTCCTCTTCTAATGTTTGTTGGAGCCTCCGTCTCTGGTATCTCACGCATCTCGAGCCTCAAATCCATCATCCCTCCCCCGTAATAATAATAATCATTTGAAATTATATGGAAGGACACCGGAAGTTCCAGCCGCGAATCCCCTGGGTAAAACAAATTTACGAGTTCGACACACTTTTTAGACTGCTAGTCAGCTTCACCGTAAAATTTAAAATTCAGGGATCAGAATGACAGTCAGGGCTAAGCGTTAAATCGCAATATTTCAACTTTTTGCAGCTTAAGAAAAGTCGTGAATCTGGTCACTTTTGAACAAGAACCCAATCAACATCGCTCGCCTAATTAACAGTTTTCTGAAAAGGTCTTCTTAAGGAAATCATACAAATTTTTTTTTTTCGAAACAAAAATGACCGAAGACGCTTCTGGGCCTTTTACGAACAATGATGAATCGGCTATTCAACGAGCGTTTTACGGATTAAAACACAAACGAACATGAATTATATCCCGCACCTATTTCTCTAGTTCAGTTCCGTGGCTCCGCCCACATTAGTGTTGAAGCGAAATCAATTTTATTCCCCTTTTTCTACCTCAGAACTTCTGACCAATAAGTTTAAAAAAACCCTCTGACTACTGTACTATCTGATCCTTTATTCTCTGTCATTTATTTGAAAATTGTGACCTGAACAGGTTGCTTTTTTCGCTGTGGAAAATTTAAGCCAATTTTTTATTTAGATTCGTCAAATAGTCTTATTCACTGAGCTCCATTAAATTTAATGGATAACCAAGCGATTCAACCGAACATTGTTCCGGGAGGGGTCCAAGTGTGCGATAAGCAAGAGGGAGGGGTCCAAGTGTGCGATAAGCAAGAGGGAGGGGTCCAAGTGTGCGATAAGCAAGAGGGAGGGGTCCAAGTGTGCGATAAGCAAGAGGGAGGGGTCCAAGTGTGCGATAAGCAAGAGGAAGCCGATTTAGCTCTAGGCACATACTCGTCGCTTTCCTCATTGTGCGCTATCTTTAAGACAGTTTTCTACAGTAACCGCGTGGCTGGAGTTCATTCGAGTTCTTGGGCAGAGATCTTGAGAGGCTAATTTTTAACCCTGCGTTCACTCAGATCGAGTACCTTATAACTCCTCTCATCCTCATACCCATCTCTCGCTTTTCCCCAAATTCCTTATTTAAAATGTTGACTTTGTGAAGCAGGTGAATTTAGAAACTATTTCCGGCTGAGATGTTGTTTTTGATGACTGTTCACTGCTTCGCGCACTTTAATGAGGCAAGTAGCTGAAATTAGTTTCACGCCCTCTTTTATTAGTCTTGTTTCTTTTGTTGAAACTACAGGCAGCATTTGACAGTTTTTGTTATGGTTCATGACTAAAAGTAGCTTAAATGACATTTTCTTCTCAGTTCCGAGATTACCAGCAACCTCATTTAACTCTGCTTGCGAGAAGTATTCAATAATTTCGTTCTTTTCATGTTATTACAGAGAAGAAAATCGGTTCATTATGGTTCGGAATCCATTTTCTATATTAGAACTTTTTCTGTGTATGTATTACTCAGCCCTCTAGCTTACCCCATGAATCGGACGGTTAGGCAGAACTGATCTCAGAAGAGACCGCCAACCATCGCTTTTCCAAACAGCACAGCAAAGGGAAGGCGGGGCTGAGTGAGTGGATACATGTTGTGGAAGTGAGTTGACCGTACATGTTCTCGATAAATTGGCTGGTTATGTAACATATTCTGAAGACGGTTTGCTGTTTGTTGTTTATAAGTATTTAATTTTCATGCTTTTTTATTAGTGTAGCATTGGCGATCATTTAGCTTTTTCTTTTTGGCAGCTTGTCAAGCAAAAAGTGTGTAGAAAATTCAAGAAAAGTTCAAAATAGTCACAAGAATAAAAAATACTCAATATTGTTACATTCTGATTAGAGTCCATCATGAGCCATGAATTTAAGATGCAAAGCTGGATTGAAATTTCGTTGGTTGTTCTATTGTTTGTCTTGAAGTATACCCGAGTGCAGTAAGTGGACGAATCACCCGATGTAAATTAATGAGTTAAACAAATTTCGTTAGATTTTAGTAAAACTCTTCCTTCGCGAGTTTTCACAAACACCACCCTCTGTCTATTAACCCATGATTTGCATTTGATGGAATGAATGATAATGAAGTACAAAAGTCTGATTTTAACCAATATTACAATCTTTCGCAATTTCATGCGTCAGAAAAAACACATCGGTCACCTGGAAAACGATCACAAAAAACCAAAAATTAAAAAGTAAAAGAAAAAATTTAGAGTGAGACTTTTTCATGGCCTACGATGACTATTTTCATGACTCTCTCTGATTAATGTAGAAATCGTCTAAAAACTCTGATGAATGTAGAAATCGTCTAAAAACTTTTAAGCTTACTCGTACAAATCGAAAATAACATTTATTGAGTTTACATAGTCGAAATATGGTATCACGACTGTTCAACCCTAGACCCTTGACTGTTCACACCCGACAGTTCACACCTACGACTGTTCCCACCTAAGACTGCTCACTCCTAAGACTGTTCACACCTACGGCTTTTCACATCCGACAATTTGTACGACAGGTCGCACAACCGACAGTTATATTGACTCCTACTGTCGTAAACTCCATCCGTCGTCTCATATAACCTTTGTTTGAATACACCCGCCTTCGGGATGTACAACACTTGACCGCAGTGAATAAACCATGAGGTTGTTGTACGTTTTATTCGTGTATGATACGCAGTGAATACACCATGAGGTGAATAATGACATAACTGAATCAACAACGTGACACACAATAACATCTCTAACTCGAGATCTAAATTAAATAAAACACCGATGACACAAAGCAGTCCTATTTATCATCCATACATATAATTCCTCGATCTCTAAAAGAGCATCCTGCTCCATGTCGTAGTGGATCCTAAAATGCTAAAACACAAAACAACATTTGTTCTTCTCCATTAATACACTTTAACACTCTCCTTGCTATTGAGACACTAAAAACACGTGCAAAACTTGCTACCGCTGTTTACTATACAATTAATCGTTGTTCCAGTAAACAGCATCACTTTCATCAATTCTATATCAGTAAACTGCTATGTTAGTAAGAGAGAACGACAATGATTTATGTTCATCTAAAAACCTGTAATATGCTTATCTACATCCGTAACGCTCCACCCTGCAACTCCGTGCAATAATTACATAACTATTCCGTCTATACATTCTAGCGTTGTCTGCAAAAGGCTGATGGTATCCTCCAACCAAAGATCACCCTATCTGAAAATATATCTGGCTTGCTCCGCAGCTAAACGACGTTCTTAAACTATCTTGTATTGTTACACACATGATCTATTGGTATTTTCCTACCTCTCAATTCTAAACTATCATATTCACAGTGGCAAAACTCCTCCTTGGGCTTTTATTGAATCTTTAATGTACGGGGCCATCCCTTCCTTCGAAATCCATCTTCCTCTACGCTGTACTTCATCCAACGAAGCTCCCTCTTCCAACGCTGTAGACGCTCCTCCTCCTCTCAGCTGGTGTGGGGTCAGTTTCTCTACACCTGCTTCACCGCAAGCTCGCTTTAACTCTTTCCGTAGATAGTCCTTCGTTATTGGGTTGCCAGTTGAAAAAGAAGGGAATAACGGTGCATACTTCCCCCCAGGGATGGACTTTATATACTTGTCCCAGAGTTCCCTTTCGTCTGACTTCGCTGCGAGTCCAATGAACGTGGTACTACCTTCCCCACTCTGGTCATTCTTCGCTCTCCTAACCAAAACTTTCAGTGTTTCACCTCCGTCGCAGACATCTCCTCTCAGCAACGCTACGACCTCCGAGCTCCTCAGTAGCGCCGAGAACATGAGCGCCACCATCACACCGATCCTCCAATCATCCCGTTCCGCTTCATTCCTTAGCGCCCATCTGATGATTGTCTTGAGAGTGTCCTTGTCCGCCTGTTTATGATGAGTCACCCTCCTCGATCTTACCATAGTTGCTCTGGCTGCGCTCAAAATACTCTTCTGCGCGTTGCTTTCTTGCTCTATCCCCGTCGCGAATGCGAACCCTGCTGTTGCAACGCCTATTGAACTGGCGGCCGCTCCTTCTGACACCTTTTTCAGCACATAAGCTACCAACGACATGGGGCAGTCTTCTTCTAATCCAAGCTTCACCGCTAGCTCTCTCCTTTTCCTTTCGGATGACTCGTAGGCTAATCTTGTACTCGCCGCCACTGCTCCTTGGGCCACTTCCCATGCCACTTTACTCAATCGTTGCGGCAGTAGTCTTTCCATTTCTCCTAGCATTCGTCTCTTTTCTCCTGCAACACACAACTTGGCATCCATTACCTGGGCGGGTGGGTGGGCTCCACACTACACTTTTGCAACCACTTCCTAACACACGAAAAACGTAGAATGTCTTCCCTCCCTCTTAACACCTCTCGCGTACAATTCCACGCGAGAGCACACTCCCTTCCTAAGGCGCGTATTCAAACACCAATTATTTCGACTCCTCCTAGCGTAAACTCCATTCGTCGTCTTATATAACCTCTGTTTGAATACACTCGCCTTAGGGGTATTCAACCCTTCTCCGCAGTGAATACACCATGAGCGTTAACGTTTTATTCGTGCATATTATGTCGCAGTGAAGAAACCATGAGAATAAAAACAACTCGTACAGTACAGTTGAAACACAATAACATTCACTCCTTGGTGACATTAAATAATTGAAACACACATAACATACAAGGCACATTTATTGTTCACTTTTCCGCATTATCATCTGATAGTTCAACAGTCTGCTTCATTCATATAGTCTTATTGCTACATATCTAGGAAAGTTGTTAAAACAAACATTGCCTCTATTCATATTGACAACACACCTCATGGTGTCTTTAATACATTCTTGACATACGGTGCGATTCCTTGTTGAGAAATCCTCCTTTACCTACGTTTTGCTTACTTCAATGATGCTCCTTTAAATGCACTAGACGCCTTCTTCTTCTGAGCTGAGAAGTATGGTGAGCTCGTCCGGCCAGCTCCTTCACAAGCTTGCTAGCACTCTTTTCGTAAATGATCCGTCGATATTGGGTTGCCTATATATACTTAAACAATGGAAACGAGGGCGAGCATTTCCTAACTAATTATTATAGAAAAAAAGGTAAAAGAGTTGATAAAATTTATTTTATTTACATTTAAGATATCACTGCTGAAAATATAATGTAGCAGAAGCCTGTTTCGCCCCAACTCAGACAGACTTCTGCTCTCTCTGGGTGGGGCTCATCAGTGAGTGCCCAGAGAGAAACGAGTATAATTATAACGAATAGCTTAGAATTAAACTATACAAAATAAAAACAAAAACAAATAAACACATATAAACAAAAATAAATAAAACAAAATGATGAAAAACAAAATAATGAAAAACTGGAAGATAAGATAGGGAATGCTATCCAAGCATTTTTGAAAAGTAATGAGCGGGAATGTATTGAAGCAATCTAGAGCAACAACTAATTGTAGTTTGTAGTAGTGGTCTATTTTTCTTTATTTCTTAACAGTTCTATAATACATATGTTCCGTAATTCTATAGTTTACGGTATTATATTTAAGTTGTATTTTAGGATTTCTGTTTAGAGTTTTGATTATTCTATTAAGTATAATATCATTTGGAAATCGATTTTCCTGATATATGTTAATCATACCGCGCATTCTCTTGAGGAAGTCTTCAAAGTATGTGCAATTATCGGTAAACCTAAGTGTTTCTGTATATATAGTATTAAGTCCAATATACAGGGTGGTCCATAAATAAAGTTACAAATGTTCGAAAACATTTCCTGGGAAAGTGACCGCACGTAGCGGTCACTTTTCTCGTTTTCCTGATCCCCCGTTTTTTTTAGTACGTGTCAAGTGAGTTGCGATTGATTCCATCGATGTTTAGGGTAATGACAGCGTCGAATCGCTTGCGCATTGCGATCATTCGCCTACACACTCTTGGCCACGCCCATGCTCGCATTGCTGAAACGCTTCGCCTGCCTCGCATGACAGTGTATCGAGCGATCAAAAGATTCGAGGAGCTTGGCACATCTTTGGACCGTCCAAGGCGAGGTCGTCCTCGCACTGTTCGCACGACACCACTCATCGAAAACGTTCGGAGTCGGATCAACCGAAATTCACGACGAAGCATCAGACAGATGGCGCAGCAGCTCCCGATGAGCCGAACTTCATTGAAACGAATAGTCACGGAGGAGCTGGGACTCAGGTCGTATCGTACACGGAAGGCCGCTTTTCTGTCGGCTCGCAACAAGTCGGGAAGAGTCAAAAGATGTCGCGACCGTCTTCGCCGTACGCAGCTAGGCGAACATTTCAATATGGTGTCCTCTGACGAAAAGCTGTTCACCGTGGAAGAAGTCCACAACTCAAAAAACGTCAGAGTGCTTGCGAAGGACGCAGAGCAAACCGATAGCAAGGGTAGAACGGTCCAACGCAGTGCACATCCAACTCAAGTCATGGTCTGGGCGGGGATCTGCGCGACAGGAAAAACACCGCTTGTTTTCGTCGAGAAAGGCGTCAAGATCGACACGGAATACTACCTGAACATGTTCTGCAAGACGTGCTCCATCCATGGTCTCAATCGCATTTCAATCAGAGGACATGGACCTTTCAACAAGACTCAGCACCAGCCCACAAAGCTAAAAAGGTCCAAACGTGGTGCAAGGAAAGTTTTCCCGGCTTCATTACAACATCAAAATGGCCGGCCTCATCACCCGACCTGAACCCGCTGGATTATTCCGTTTGAGCCTACTTGGAGTCCAAGGTCAACTCTCGCTCCCACTCAAATATTGATTCCCTGAAGAATGCCCTTCAGGCAGAATGGGACAACATCGGAGTCGAATACCTCCGTACAGTGGTAGAGGCGTTCCCAAAGAGACTTCGAGCTGTAGTTCGAGCAAAAGACGATAGTTTGAGCTGAACTTTCGCGTGAATGTTGACATTTATGTTGTTGATAAAATATGTTAATTTGAGATGATTTTCTCTGTTTTGAAAAAAGGTATAACAATTCCAATTTGTAACACTATTTATGGACCACCCTGTATATAGGTATATTAGAAGTATAATGAGGATATTTAAGTATTTTAAAGTTATACTAGTCTGTTTTATTAAACAGTTTAAGTTTATTATTATTATTTTTTTATTTTTTATTTCCATCTTTCTCGAGTTTTATATTGAGATCTAGGAAATCGGCTGTATTCTTATTGATATTTGTCTGTTCCAGAGTTAGTGAACTATGGTACATTTCTTTGGTTATTGTTACGAATTCTTGGGTTTTATCTGAAATGTGTAGTAGATCGTCAATATATCTGAATGTACAGTGTAAAGATCTATTTAATATATGATATCTATCTATATTTTTATTAATGTATTGGAACTCCATCATGGCTAATGTTAGATCTGCTAATTGTGGTGAAGCATTATTTCCTTGAGGTATTCCTTTATTTTGTTTGTATAGAGTACAGTTATATGTAATATAACTGTTTTCTAGAATGTAAGTGATCATTTTATAAATTTCATAAGGCAAATAAGTTCTTTTTTGTGAAGTGTCGTTAGTATAATAAGTAGAATAACCTTTGATTGTTATAGCTTCATAACAACTGTTGTACATTCAATTTTCTTGCGTACATTCAAGACTAAGTCTCTTGATGTTCTGACACTAGCTTTTGTCACTTATGTACGCCCAATCCTCGAATACGCGACTGTAGTTTGGTCCCCAACAACCATAGGCCTTGTGAAAGACATTGAAAAAGTTCAAAGGAGTTTCACCAGAAGAATCCTAGCTAGGAACGGACTTCCTCGATTAGATTACTCTGAAAGACTAGAAATGCTTAATCTAGAGTCACTTGAATACCGCCGCGTTGTTGCTGACCTAGTATTTATCCATAAAAGAATACATTCGTGTTCTGAATTTGATTCTTCCAGACTATTCATTGTTAAACCACTTCTTAAGAATATTAGAAATGCTCACAAGTTGAGAATCGCATTGCCTTTCGCTATAAACAGCTCCCGGTTCTCTACATGTGCATCAAGAATTATCTCTATATGGAACTGCCTACCTTCTGAAATAGTATGCATTCATTCTGATATGATGTTTCTGACGAAACTGAAAGAACTTCCTAAACATACTATTTTACCTAGCCCTATTGTTTCTGACTAATCGCTTTAATACACTGCCACTGTATTACCTCACCTTCTTCTTTTTCATTTCTTAATTTTATCATATATAAAAATCCATGTTATATTGTTTTTATATTTCGATTCCACGTTAAACATACACATGTACATGGAAATAAATAAAGAATGAACTGTTTTTGAAGCATGTTTTAATTAGACTATCCATATTGCGTTTGACTACATCGTGAGGTAAATTAGTGAATAAAGATGTGAAGTCTGCACAAAATATTTCTCTATTCTTATTATTTGTTGGTTTCAATGCTTCTAATAATGGTTTTGTATTTAGTATAGAGAATAAGTGGTTAATACCCTTTCTCTCGCTAGTTTGTTTACAGTAATTTTTGAAATGTTTTGATAAATGTTTGAGAATGAGTTGTAATTCAATAGAAATGGGTTTAAGACTACTATTGGATGCGCCAGTAATGAATCTGAATTTGATAGGGTTTTTATGCATTTTAGGTATGCCATAAACTTGTGGAATTTGAAATGGTTTTAAGTTCATAGTATCTATTTTGAAGTATCTGGTTTGTTTCAGATGACTGTTGATAAATTCAATGATGCTGGGAGATGTAATAGGTTGATATGTTTTCACGTTATTATGACTAGTATTCATTTCTTCATTCATAAATTTGAGATAGATTTTCTTACATATGAATGCGTAATTGTTGGTAGCTTTATCTATAGGAGTGATTATGAATTCTTGTTGTAATTGATTAACAGCATATTGTATCTTTCTGTATTCTATGTTGTCATTATAGTGAAATTTATCTAAATAAACAGTTATTTTATCTATGCAATATGTATTTAATGTTTCTCTAATTTTATTTCTATTTATATAGTTGAGATTATATTTCTTAGTAAGTTTATTTATGGTAAGAGATATAGATTCTTTGATTTCGTTAATAATGTATTCTTTACTAGAGCTAGAAGTGTTAATCCTGTATTTAGTGCCTTTATTGAGAATATTTTGTAGAATTGGATAAGGGGTGCAATGTGTATCACCTGTACATATATGTCCAAGGGTTTTGTCTATGAGATTAGGGTATTTATGACATGCACATTTTTCGTTTGATATCTTATTAATCAGATGACAGTCCAGTTTTCTTAAAAAAGTGTTATAATTGAATATATATTTACTTATAGGATCTTTAAATTTATATATTATACGAAATTTGAAAGGTTTGTTGATCGTTTTCATGAAATCTTCATTTTTATGATGATTGAGTGCTTTGTTAAAAATGCGATTGAGAGGAATGTTGTCCATATATTTTCCATGGTATGTGAGTTTAACATTGACTTTGTCTATTTCTTCTTTTAAGTGTTCTTTCTGTCCTTTCCAAAAATAGTCGCAGATTAAACTTGTTATTAAAACTTTTTGTTTGTTTTCTAAACGGTAAAACTCATTAGTGAGAGTAAACTTAATGAGTTTATCTTTCTCTTTAACTCTTAGTTTCTTATATTCTAGATATAGTTGCCTACCATTCTTAATTTTTAGTATATTATCCAGAATTATGTTTAATTCTCTGGCCTTGTAACTGGGTATTGTTCTACGTCTATTTTTATGTCTATTTGGAGCTTTCTTAGGGATATTTATAGGTAGATTATGATAAGGTTGTTTTATCTTTTCCAATGGGTTAATATTGTCAGATATGAGACCATAACCTTGTATTTGATCGTTTAGTCCGTATGGGTAGGCTGTCATTAGTAATCTTATCCAATAATTCTCCTTATTTCTTAATTCAGATTTACATGTTGCATGATCCAAAATATCAATTTTAATATCGTCATCTGAGTGAATCGTATCTTTATAGTGATTACATAAAAAGGTGTTGAGTATATTTCTCTTGAAATGGTATCTATGTTGTGATATGCGTTTCTTGAGAGTTTGCGTGGTCTCTCCTACATACTGTGTATTAAATTTAGTACAAGTTATTAAATATATTACATTCTTAGTATTGCATGTAGAATCTATAGGTTTATTAGTGATGAATTTTTTATTAGTAGTACAACTCGTAACGATATTATCAAAGTTGGTAATTTTACAAATTACACACCTAGCATTATTACATTGATTGCCTTTAACCAGAGAGTATTCATTAGTTTTGAAAACAAGTCTACCTTCAACCTTACAATGGTATGTGGGTATATTAGAAAGGATGTTCATTCTGTTTGTTGGTTTGTTAAGATGAGCTATATGTCCATATGTCATATGAAACCTGGTTCAGAGTTATCGCTCCCATGGCTGACCGACAGATTATTAAATTTAAAAACACTTGGATATAGGACAGGAATGTGCAACTGTGGCGTTGTTGCGAACAGTCCTAGTAGATCGATCGGTATCTCAACTTTCTATTCCAGTAATTAGTTCTGTCCGAATGTTGAATTCATCACGAAAAGACGAGAAGCAGTATTGGAACCAAAGAATGGTAGACGCCATGAAATCTGGTGATCGATAAATGAGATAATGTATTATACATATTGGATCTCAAACCGCTCTTCTTCGTACATTTAACTCGTCCACTAACTTCAGCCCTACCTTTTCCACTTTATCAATTTTGGGTCGTCTAACTCCAATTCTAATAGAGCCTTCCTTTGATGACACCTCCTCTTAGTAACGCTACTACCTCGGCATATTATTCGAAATGCCACGAGCCCACATTTCGGTCCTTCAACCGTCTCAGTCAGCCTATTTCTTCAAGCACAGTCTAGGTAACGCTTCTTTTGTCCATGATGTTCCGTATTGTCACTCTTGTAATTCGCGACGTAGTCGCTTTGACCGTCCCCAAGATACGACTATAAGCCTCGTCTTCTTGCTCAACTCCAGCCGCCGCGAATGGATACCATTGTAACTCTTATCCCGCAGCCATTGTAACTCCGATCCCGAATTTAAACGCTTCTTCGTACATTTTCTGTAAGCCATAAACTGCCTAAGACATCGAAATCGGGTGCTTTCCGCGATAACTTCAGGCGCGACTTTCTAACGTACTTCATTCAACCTCTGTGGTAGCCATCTCTCCATATTCTAGCGTTCTCCTCCTTCATCTTGATTTGGGTGGGTGGGTGGGACTCATACTACCACTTAAAGCATCTTGCTTTAACGCACGATAAACGTAGAATGAGTTACTTCCCTCTTTTAACTCCCCGTATGCTACGCATACGCAACGCACCTACAGTACACTCCCTAAGGCGCGTATTCAAACACCAATTATATTGACTCCTACTGTCGTAAACTCCATCCGTCGTCTCATATAACCTTTGTTTGAATACACCCGCCTTCGGGATGTACAACACTTGACCGCAGTGAATAAACCATGAGCGTAGACAAAGGTAGAGATCGCGCACTAGTACTTCTTTCTGCTCTTAGTCCTAGAAAGTTCATGAACGGAATGTGAATTCAGACGCTGCCTTTGTTTCACAACATGTTTTCAGAATATAAGCGCCTGTTACTATTCTATTCGCCTTTTTCCCGTAACAAAGTGCATCTTAAGGGAAACTTGTTTTAATGGTGTAATGGGCTACATTTGCCACAGGTACTTTCAATATCACACTTGATCTGCACTTTGTTCCGCAAGTAAACTTTTTTTATTTGCAGTGGGCGATTCAGAAACCAATGTGTTAACACTACTCCTTCCTACCATCTCCTTCTTGAGCGACACTTCTCACCATTAACACATGTGCGAACATGTCTGCCACCTGAAACCGTCTCTTCGGTGCCCATCATATGAATATCTGCTTATTAGTGCTCCAGTCATCTTTTTTTCTTTCTTTTTTTACTCGACTTTGTAAATCTGCTTCCATGTTCAACTCTCTTACAACCGCCCTCATATTCAATACCGAATTCAGCTTGTGCAACAATAGCACTGGCAATTCGGTGACAGTCTACCCTTTCACTTTCGTCCGTAATCTTGACTACCATCACTTGGCTGTCTTATGTTATCTCCATTATAGTATCCTTATTTCTGACCTTCTTCCAATGGTTTTCACTGGAAACCGAATTGCCTCCAATTCTCGTTTAGCCTGGGAAATTCCTTCTTCTTCTGACATATTGCACTAATTCTCTGCAGTCAACTCGTCTTCAAAAGACGATCTCTTACGCTACATTCGATGCGTCGAATCAGTTCGTTATTTCAGCGAACAACTCCCCTTCTAGAAAATTTCTGATCGGTTTACCTTCGAATCTATTCTCTACCCAGCGTCACAACTCCACTTTATCTTGTTCCGGATTTTCAATAATTTCTTTCTCCTGTCTGCCTGTTCTAGCTTCACTCCTGACCGATTCGTCATGTCTTAACATCAAACTCGCTTTTCCTCTTATCTCTACATGACATGAATGTATTGCACAAAGAACTTCTTATATTTATGTTGAATTCCGGCCGTGACTCCCCAGCCACGTTATCCATAACTGATTTTCCTCTCAATCCATTACTGATAAATTTTCCAATTTTCCGAAAAATCTGACACTCTAATTAGGAATCCGCTGTCACTTGAACTTGTTCTTCCGCAACACTTGTACATGCTTGTTCCGGGTCTAACCTAGTGTCCGGAAACGGCACAGACAACCACAGGTGATATTGTTTCACAGAGGTCTTCTCGAAAGAACACATGCTTGCTCTATTGGGTACGATGAAGGGGCCGTGATGAGGGCGATGGACACAAGCCTTTTACCCCTGCTTGTTTCAGGTCTTACTCTTGTGCCTGCTTGTTCCAGGTCTTACTCTTGTGCCTGCTTGTTACAGGTCTTACTCTTGGGCCTGCTTGTTCCAGGTCTTACTCTTGTGCCTGCTTGTTCCAGGTCATACTCTTGTGCCTGCTTGTTCCAGGTCTTACTCTTGTGCCTGCTTGTTCCAGGTCTTACCCTTGTGCCTGCTTGTTCCAGGTCTTACCCTTGTGCCTGTACGTTACCGGTCTCACCCTTGTGCCTGTACGTTACCGGTCTCACCCTTGCGCTTTCTTGTAATACGGCTTACCTCGTCTGCCCTGAGGCCTTCGATCACACTTCCTTCTCCAACAATACGACCATTCAAATATACCCGAACTCCTGGTACTCTTTAATCCAAAATCCTGCAAAGCTAGAAACGAATGCTGGTATTGCGAAGTAATCACTCCCGCACCTCCTCCTGCATCCTACTTGCGAGACACTCTCCGGCCCAATGACGCGAACACGCACAAAAACTTCACTAACAAAATTCCGTGCGATAATGCAAACAATTTACTCGGGAGTGCTCAATAACTTTTCTTTTTATTCTCATCTTTTTATACATAGTTCTGTCCACTTTCTACTATCATAGAAATTCTCACTCGCTACATTTGAACAACTTTCCCGTTCAGACTTTTCAAGTCAAAATTTTTTTTCACATTTCCTTACGCAATACATATCTTCCAAAACTCTAATCAACTTCTCTCCACAAGTAAATTGAATTTTAATACTGGAATACGGCTATGGAGTTTTGATATCAAAACTATGTGTAGTTGGTGACTACCCCTTTTACTCAATATTGACCCTTCGCTCACGGCTCGCTCCGTTGTTCTTCGACTGCCTAGCATGCGCGCTTACACAGTCTAGCTACGCAGCTAAGTTGTCTCGGTCCACGTAATAGCACGAACGAAACTCACATCCGTGACGATCATACACTACTATGTACGATTACCCCGATAAACAAAACTGAGACAAGCAATGAGCGAATAACGCGAACATATCCGAGCACTTAACTGACAATGAGAAGGATAAACTGCGTGCCTAGACGCAAAACTCGACCTTCACAATCTCACTCCTTTCAAAACCCGACCACCACAATTTAACCCATAACTTTCACAACAATAACGAGTATTCAGCATTCCGCTTACACTGCGCAACTTGAAGCATAATTCAAAGACAAACAATCGGCAAATCTTAGCCGAATAGACATTCATTAACAATCATATAACACACAAACTACATGTTCCAGAACCTAACACTCTTCTTGACGCTTCACGTCAAATCTGCGACAACAATCAATCCAAAAAACCACTCAACACTCATAGTACCACTAAAAGCATCTTGCTTTAACGCACGATAAACGTAGAATGAGTTACTTCCCTCTTTTAACTCCCCGTATGCTACGCATACGCAACGCACCTACAGTACACTCCCTAAGGCGCGTATTCAAACACCAATTAACACACACAACTATTCAATACTGAAATTTTTTAGAATTCATTCAATTATAAAATTATTTTAAGCTTAGGAAAATGTTAAAGCTAATGAGACTGTTGCGGCTTCGGTGGTAGAGACCTTTTAAAGGGGGAAAATTGTGCGTGCTGTTTCAGCCATTATTCACTCTTTTTTTCGCTTACGCTAATGAGGCCGTACGGCTTTGGAACGAGACCTCATTGAAAAATTTCTCCTATCATTAATTTGAACTGTCGCTTGGGCTAAATGTCGTTTTACAAGTTGTCGGATGTGGAGAGCAGGCTGTTTCTTCCTACCCGCAGTTACATATATGTATGTCAAGATCTCTGATCATCAGGGAACGGACAGGCCTTGAGAGAGCGCGAGAACGTGTGATGTAAAGAGAAGATGCAGATGAACAGAGCATTTTTATCACTAGCCTTTTTTGATAGCTCACAGATTTGCGCATATTTCTTCATAGATGTTCATTTTGAGCATCAAGGACTCCGGTTCTAACAACGAAAAAAGATTTTTTTTATTTTACACAAAAAATTTTTTTGGGTTCAACTGCAGTTTCAGTCCTCAAAAAAGCAGGTTTTACAGCAAACAAACGCACTAACAAGGGAGGGGTAGAGGGGAAGGGAGGGGGCCCTAAAGGGAGAAGGGGGAGGAAGAGGGCCCTTCCTAAGCGCGGGGGGGGTGTAGGGGCCCTAGGGGGAGTGGAAGGGAGGCCCTAAAGGGGGAAAAGGGCCCTAAGAAAAGGGGGAAGGGAGATTTCATGAATAAAATCTCTTTCTGAGAAAAATATAAAATTTGAACATAATATATAAATATAATAAAATCTATTTCTGAAAAAACTCTAAATTTCACAAGTTTTAGAATTTTACCGCGCAGTGGTGTGGATTAGTATTTAACGGGCGTGAGGGCGTTGTTTCTGGCATTCATTAAAAACCCCCTCTTTCTCCTTAGGGCCCCTTCCCTCCCCCCTAGGGCCCCTTCCCTCCCCCCCTAGGGCCCCTTCCCTCCCCCCCTAGGGCCCCTACCCTCCCCCCGCTTAGGGGTTCGCTTAGGTAGGGCCCTCTTCCTCCCCCCTTCCCACTTTAGGGCCCCCTTCCTTCCCTGCTTAGGTAAACCCCCATCTGCCTTCCCCCCTCCCTTCTTAGTGCGTTTGTTTGCTGTAAAACCTGCTTTTTTGACTTAGGGGGTGACTGAAACTGCAGTTGAGCCCAAACATTTTTTTGTTGCAAGAACCGGAGTCCTTGATGCTAATTTGAACATCTATGAAGAAATTTTTTGAAACCGTAGCGTTTAAAGTGTAATTAGCGCTCCCACTTAAATTGCAGTAGTGCCGCCTAAGCGAAAACACCGAAAGTAATCACTTTCTGTACAAAGTGGTGGCAATTACCGAAAAGCGTGTTTGTAAAATGCACTACTCACACTAAATACAAAGCTCATAAAGTGTTTATCACTACACTTTCTGCTCACAGCTGATATGACTAATTTTCATTTTCAAGTTTTTTCATGCCAAGAATCTTTTCGCACAGCTTTCGAATGAATCGCTTCAATGGAAATCAGAACGATTTTGGACGCATTAGGAAATTAGCTCCGAATATATGTTTCATTTCTGCCGTTGAGAGGCTTATAGATATTGTCAGCGTTATCCCTACGGCGTAAACTTTTACTAAGCCTAAGCGTTTTTTTAGAAGAAAAAAACTTTAATGTGAAAAAGTTTTTCTCGTAAAAAATTTTTTCTTAAGAACCGGAGTCCCTGATGCTCAAAATACGAAGATAATTTTTGAAACCGAAGCGTTTAAAGCCAATTAGAGCTGCCATTTAAACTGAAGTAGTTGCCAAATTTTCTGTGTGTATAATATTAGTTACTTTTAATCCCACATTTCCTCTCTCCTTCGAAGTTTGCCGTTCTCTTACGAGGGATCTTCTGTTCTATTTGCTTATTTTGTGGATGGTGAGAAACATTCTGACTCTAACAGAAGTTCTGGAAGTTTGTCGTTCAAGTATGTGTTCATGAAGCAACTGAATCCTCATGATGTCTCAGAAATCCTCATGATGTCTCAGAAATCCTTATGATGTCTCATATGGAGTTAGATGAGTCCGAAGAAGCTCCGCCCGTTCCGCAGCTGACAGTTCGACTCTTGGCTGAGGATGGTACTGAGCTGGGAGGAGCCGGAGTTCTACTGCCCGCCACAACCACACCGAACCAGCTCCAACTTCTTGTCAACAAGTTGCTTGAAGTAAGTCCAACGTTTTAGGATTTGATCGTGAGCCTAATTCGGGGTTTCGCTGGTCATTCAGTGTACATAATCTAACATGACAATTGGGTATCTTGGAAGACAAAAAAACCATTGCTGCTAAAGCGGAAGAGGGTCATGGGTAAACTGTTAACTGACAAATAAACTAGGGCGACCGACCTACCGACCCTCTCCCTCACTCGAAATGAATGTATCAAAGTTTTTACAGCTAAAATTGAGAGGAAAATATATTTATTTTTTCACATAAATACAACGTTTCATTAGCCATAACTGAGCCTCAACCGGTTTCGTAAAGTTGAAAGTGAAACTTTTAACCTACTCTAGCGATCGACCTATTGAAAAATCCAGACATATTTTACCTATGAAGCGGGTTCATAAAAATCAAAAGCGAGGTGAAAGTGGAGGATATAGAAGGAGGAAAGATTGAGAAACACACAGGTGCAAGACTTCTCCTTATTCCAGACCCACCGTTTCCTGAGCGGTTGTTTTTGAACATGAATTTGAGCAATAAGGGTTATTTCGACAAAGAAACTGCGATTGAAAGGTAATTGACAAAAGAAGTCGAGGGGACTACAGTATTAAGGATAAATTGTTCACTGGGTCACACGCTTAACATATAGTGCTCTCGTTCCTAAGCCTTACGGCCTCGTCAGCGTTATCTTTACCTAAGCTAAAGCAAAAACAGTAAATAATTACTTGGAAGCCTAAGCCAGCAAAAAAACAGTTTAACAAAATTGAATATAAAATTGCAATACACAGAAAATCTAAAAATTCGCCTGAATTCACCCTGAATTTTGTAATCCCCTCACCTTCTTTTTTCAATTACCCGATTGAAATGTTTGCATTGTTTTGAAATTCAACCATGGGCCCGTGGAAGGGTCATTGTTTAACCCGCCAGTCGTAACCTGTGTATCATATCTCACTTCCAGAGTGTTTAGAATGCCTCCCGAAAGCTCCTAGAGGCCCGAAGAAAGCGGGAATATGAGATCCGTCCGTGACAAGATGAATTAGCTTTAATTATGAAGGAAAATTTATATGCAAGGATTCGCCTCAGAATTTGAAGAAAAAATTCACCAGTATGATTATGACACAGGGAGCGTCAACTAGAGGCTGGGCCATTCCACCCTTGATTACCAATATGTGTCAAATGGACTTTTTTGTACGCTTCTTCGAAGAACTTTTTTTGTTTGTTTTATAGTACTTTTGAAGATTTTGAAAGACTACTTCATAAACCTATGTTTCAGACCGATGATGACCCCGTTCCAATATCCTTTTTCACCGACGATGGTCAAGAGATTCAGTCGTCGATCGCGGAAACACTGCAGAAGATCGACGTCGAAAAGGTTTTCGCCCACCGGACCCCCCTCCCCCCTTCCCCCATACATTTTTTAGCGAATGATGGAGTATTATTTTGAGAATAACAATACAAAATGCACTTTGGGAAAAAATCTGATGGTTAAACTACAATATGTTTAGGTTCAAGGTTATTAGAGACATTTTGGTAAGAGTAGGTAGGTTAAATTGCTTTGGTCAAATTGCATAAAATGTTTGCCATCATAGCCTCAGCCAGTATTGATGAATGGACTTCGTGCATCATAAGTCTCAACAAAAAACAACAAAGCACGAAGGACTGGAAATGTTGAAAGTTCCGGAAAAAACGACCGTTCTTTGAGCAATGGAATCTAGAAGAATGACTAGATCTCTCTTCTATTTAGCTTTAGCTTGCTTCTTATTATTCCAGATTCCCCCGCTCAAGGAGCGGTCATTCTATTCAAAATTTCAACAGCTACACCATACCATTTAGTATTTTTCTGCTGCAAAAAATCATTAGTTTGAATTTTCCAGACACTCACGGTGGTGTACCAACCGCAAGCGGTATTCCGAGTGCGGCCGGTCACTCGGTGCTCCTCGTCGCTACCGGGTCACGGTGAACCGGTTATCTCGGCCCTCTTCTCACCAGATGGATCGTAAGTAGCCTAGCTTCAGGCTTGAAATGAGAACGGTCTGAGACAGGGGTTTTTAGTGTGCAAGAAAAAGGTACAGACGCCCGCCAAAAATGGAAAAAAATTTTTCATATAAGGGTTATGATGAAAAAAAACAGTGGTCCGCGGAAATTTCGTTGTTTTGTTTTATATAAAAGCCCCCCTTACGAATTGGAAAAAACAGAGGCCCGCTGAGAGAAGGTCTGACAATACTATTTAACCCCTGGTCTGAGGCACTTTTGTACGTGCTCAGCGAGTTGAAAAAAGGAGTGGGGAATGCAAAAAGAGTAAAAAATAGAAGTACGGGAAATGTAAAACAGAACGGAAGGAGAAGAGAATGTAGATTATTCCCGGCTCTAGGTCATCCACTCTTGACAAAAAGATGGAGAAAAGCAGTCGCCCATTGAAAAGTTGCCTAGAAGTATGAGTTACAAGCAGGAGTTAAACAGGACCAGCTAGGTTGGCGCATAAATGTTCGCGCCGAAAGTGATCTACATTCTCTTCTCCTTCCGTTCTATTTCACTTTTCTTCAACCTCTCTTCCCATTCTTTATAGCCTTCGCCACATAGGTCACCAGCACTGTTGAGAATTTTGAAAAACGACCGTTTTTCGAGCGATGGAGTCTAGAATAATGAATTCCTTCAGCTCGCTTCTCATTATTCCAGACTCCCCCGCTCGATGAGCGGTCTTTTTCAAATTTCAACTGTTACACTACACCTTTGGTGAACTATGCTTCGCCATCCCTTTTCCAACTCGCTCGGCGCGTATATGCAGCCCTCAGACCGGTCTCATTCAACGTCATGATACAAGTCTTCATAATCTAGACCTTCTATTTAACCCAACTTCTCTTTATTTTGTTTTTCTCTCTATCTCTCGCGCCTATTTCATTGTTCAAGCCCTCCCGCTTAGTTGAACGGTATTTTCTCGAAATGTTTTTGACAGGTACTGTGGAAATAGACCGTTCTCATCCGCAAAAGAAGTAAGTAGATCAAAGGAACAATGATGAGAAAACTGTAAAATCGAGAGAAGCTTCGAGAGAGAAATGTGATTGTGAAGAGAGAAAAGTAGAGAAACAGAGAATTCTTATCAACAAAAAAGTCGCTTTTATCAATTTTTTTTTATAATTGTGGGACAATGAATGATGATTATCTCCTATTTGTAAATATAACTTCATTTAGATATAAGTTAAGGAAAAAATAAATAGTTGTGGAAAAAATGTAGTTGTTTTGTTGATACACTGTTGGAACTTTTGAACATCGACCGTTTTTTGAGCGACGAAGTCTGGAATGATGACTAGCTATCCCTTCTCTGCTCATGACTGATGACTAGCTATCCCTTCTCTGCTCATGACTGATGACTAGCTATCCCTTCTCTGCTCATGACTGATGACTAGCTATCCCTTCTCTGCTCATGACTGATGACTAGCTATCCCTTCTCTGCTCATGACTGATGACTAGCTATCCCTTCTCTGCTCATGACTGATGACTAGCTATCTCTTCTCTGCTCATGACTGATGACTAGCTATCCCTTCTCTGCTCATGACTGATGACTAGCTATCCCTTCTCTGCTCATGACTGATGACTAGCTATCCCTTCTCTGCTCATGACTGATGACTAGCTATCCCTTCTCTGCTCATGACTGATGACTAGCTATCCCTTCTCTGCTCATGACTGATGACTAGCTATCCCTTCTCTGCTCATGACTGATGACTAGCTATCCCATCTCTGCTCATGACTGATGACTAGCTATCTCTTCTCTGCTCATGACTGATGACTAGCTATCCCTTCTCTGCTCATGACTGATGACTAGCTATCCCTTCTCTGCTCATGACTGATGACTAGCTATCCCTTCTCTGCTCATGACTGATGACTAGCTATCCCTTCTCTGCTCATGACTGATGACTAGCTATCCCTTCTCTGCTCATGACTGATGACTAGCTATCCCTTCTCTGCTCATGACTGATGACTAGCTATCCCTTCTCTGCTCATGACTGATGACTAGCTATCCCTTCTCTGCTCATGACTGATGACTAGCTATCCCTTCTCTGCTCATGACTGATGACTAGCTATCCCTTCTCTGCTCATGACTGATGACTAGCTATCCCTTCTCTGCTCATGACTGATGACTAGCTATCTCTTCTCTGCTCATGACTGATGACTAGCTATCCCTTCTCTGCTCATGACTGATGACTAGCTATCCCTTCTCTGCTCATGACTGATGACTAGCTATCCCTTCTCTGCTCATGACTGATGACTAGCTATCCCTTCTCTGCTCATGACTGATGACTAGCTATCCCTTCTCTGCTCATGACCGATGACTCTCTTCTCTGCTCTCATCTCTTATCTGCTCATGACTGATGACTAGCTATCCCTTCTCTGCTCATGACTGATGACTAGCTATCCCTTCTCTGCTCATGACTGATGACTAGCTATCCCTTCTCTGCTCATGACTGATGACTAGCTATCCCTTCTCTGCTCATGACTGATGACTAGCTATCCCTTCTCTGCTCATGACTGATGACTAGCTATCTCTTCTCTGCTCATGACTGATGACTAGCTATCCCTTCTCTGCTCATGACTGATGACTAGCTATCCCTTCTCTGCTCATGACTGATGACTAGCTATCCCTTCTCTGCTCATGACTGATGACTAGCTATCCCTTCTCTGCTAATGACCGATGACTCTCTTCTCTGCTCTCATCTCTTATCTGCTCATGACTGATGACTAGCTATCCCTTCTCTGCTCATGACTGATGACTAGCTATCCCTTCTCTGCTCATGACCGATGACTCTCTTCTCTGCTCTCATCTCTTATCTGCTCATGACTGATGACTAGCTATCTCTTCTCTGCTCATGACTGATGACTAGCTATCCCTTCTCTGCTCATGACTGATGACTAGCTATCCCTTCTCTGCTCATGACTGATGACTAGCTATCCCTTCTCTGCTCATGACTGATGACTAGCTATCTCTTCTCTGCTCATGACTGATGACTAGCTATCCCTTCTCTGCTCATGACTGATGACTAGCTATCCCTTCTCTGCTCATGACTGATGACTAGCTTTCCCTTCTCTGCTCATGACTGATGACTAGCTATCCCTTCTCTGCTCATGACTGATGACTCTCTTCTCTGCTCTCATCTCTTATCTGCTCATGACTGATGACTAGCTATCCCTTCTCTGCTCATGACTGATGACTAGCTATCCCTTCTCTGCTCATGACTGATGACTAGCTATCCCTTCTCTGCTCATGACTGATGACTAGCTATCCTTTCTCTGCTCATGACTGATGACTAGCTATCCCTTCTCTGCTCATGACCGATGACTCTCTTTTCTGCTCATGACTGATGACTAGCTATCCCTTCTCTGCTCATGACTGATGACTAGCTATCTCTTCTCTGCTCATGACTGATGACTAGCTATCCCTTCTCTGCTCATGACTGATGACTAGCTATCCCTTCTCTGCTCATGACTGATGACTAGCTATCCCTTCTCTGCTCATGACTGATGACTAGCTATCTCTTCTCTGCTCATGACTGATGACTAGCTATCCCTTCTCTGCTCATGACTGATGACTAGCTATCCCTTCTCTGCTCATGACTGATGACTAGCTATCCCTTCTCTGCTCATGACTGATGACTAGCTATCCCTTCTCTGCTCATGACTGATGACTAGCTATCCCTTCTCTGCTCATGACTGATGACTAGCTATCCCTTCTCTGCTCATGACTGATGACTAGCTATTCCTTCTCTGCTCATGACTGATGACTAGCTATCCCTTCTCTGCTCATGACTGATGACTAGCTATCTCTTCTCTGCTCATGACTGATGACTAGCTATCCCTTCTCTGCTCATGACTGATGACTAGCTATCCCTTCTCTACTCATGACTGATGACTAGCTATCCCTTCTCTGCTCATGACTGATGACTAGCTATCCCTTCTCTGCTCATGACTGATGACTAGTTATCCCTTCTCTGCTCATGACTGATGACTAGCTATCCCTTCTCTGCTCATGACTGATGACTAGCTATCCCTTCTCTGCTCATGACTGATGACTAGCTATCCCTTCTCTGCTCATGACTGATGACTAGCTATCCCTTCTCTGCTCATGACTGATGACTAGCTATCCCTTCTCTGCTCATGACTAATGACTAGCTATCCCTTCTCTGCTCATGACTGATGACAAGCTATCCCTTCTCTGCTCATGACTGATGACTAGCTATCCCTTCTCTGCTCATGACTGATGACTAGCTATCCCTTCTCTGCTCATGACTGATGACTAGCTATCCCTTCTCTACTCATGACTGATGACTAGCTATCCCTTCTCTGCTCATGAATGATGACTAGCTATCCCTTCTCTGCTCGCTACTCATTATTCGAGACTTCCCCGCTCGGAGAGCGGTCGTTCTTCTAAAGTTTGCAACAGTTAAACTAGACCTTTGGTTCAGTTCGCTAGCTTCTGGATCAGGCGATTGCACCGTACGGATATGGGACATTGACACTGAACTGCCACTCTTCACATGCCAGGTCCCCGACCAATTGTTATTGATGAAAGAGTCCACTGTCATAAGATTGACAAGTCTATGTATTACCAAGTAACCAATGACAAGTATCAAGTAATAGGAAGAATGCGGTCGGCAGTTGGTCTTTTTTGTTGAAAACCTCCGTACCGTCCAAAGAGTATTCTAGATTCCCGTGTCTTCAAGTTTTATGTTGTCTTAATTCATCAATTGGTATACGGTATGAGGTTTCCAGCAAAAAAGAACTACCGACTGCCATTGCTATTATTAGAAGTATTTATAATTGTGTAAGTTATTGCACTTCATGTGTATGTCATTAAATATGAAACCAATAAATGAAAACACTGAATCTTGATGTTTGCAAAACATGATAAAAGGTAAGGCTTTCAGATATAGTTTGGAAATATTGATGCCTGGTTGACATGTAATCGAGAAAAAATGAGATCGAACGATCACTCAGACAAGAGGTATTTGATTGACTTCCATGAGGCAGGGTTGGAAACAGCCATCTTCTTTTTCTGACCGCCCTTGCGAGCCCGAACATAAACAATGTGATTGCTAAGCACTTTGTCCGAAGAAAAAATAAATAGTCTTTGTTGTGTTGAGGTAGGTCTTACCGAAAAAATGAGTTCGTTCTCTAATGGTATTTCTTTCTAAGAGTGATTTTACAGGGTCACAAGAACTGGGTTCTTGTTATTTCCTGGTCGCCCAATGGCAGGAAGATCGCGTCGGCGTGCAAGAATGGAGAAGTTGGTTCTAGGGTGTTTTCCTAACACGCCCTGCAAGTTAAATTAATAAGTTATTCAAAAAACCAGTAATGAGGATTCACTGTTTTCACAGTAATCCCTCCTTTTTCCGCTTTCGATCTTCTTCAGAGTTGGCCATTCCCTTTCCCTTGTTCTTTGTGATTTACCAGCTATTGTGGGTGATGAAATAATAGCCCGGTTGGTTAATGTAAATGTGCGCCTATAAATTGGTGAACATAAAAGATACAACCTAGAACGGGAAAGAGCGTTCAGGAACCAGATATTTAAGAATGTTTGGATAATGGTAGTATACCTGGTTCGAAATACCTGAAACTTTATACCTGAAGTATACCTATACATATATATGAAGAATACTTATATGCGTATCCTGCCGCGAGGCAAGGAACAAGCGCGAGGAAGATTGTTATTCCTATGTAGTATACCTGGTTCAGGAAGACAACCAATTAGATCATGCAATGAATCCCACTCGCCGTATAAAAAACCGTCCCAAGTTAGGGATAAGATCAAAGTTTAATGTGACTAAGCTCTCAGATGAGTTTGATGTCACTAAGAGGCCCTCTCAGATGAGTTTAATGGGACTAAGAGGCCCTCTCAGATGAGTTTAATGTGACTAAGAGGCCCTCTCAGATGAGTTTAATGTGACTAAGAGGCCCTCTCAGATGAGTTTAATGTGACTAAGAGGCCCTCTCAGATGAATTTATTAAGAAACCCTCTCAGATGATGCTGTGGGATCCATTGACTGGGAAGCAGGTCGGCCACACAATGAAGGCACATAAGCAATGGATCACATCGATAGCATGGCAGCCCTTACATAACGATCCGGGATGCAGGTTGGGAACAGTGGTCTTTTAGTGTGCAAGAAAAAGGTACAGACGCCCGCCAAAAGTGGAAAAAATGTTTCACATAAGGGTCCACCCTTATGATAAAAAAAACCGAGGCCCGCGGAATTTTTTTTGTTTTACACGAGGGTCTCCCCTTATGATTTGGAAAAACAAAGGCCCGCCGACAGAAGGTCTGACGTGAATACTTTAACCCCTTGTTGGGAATTCTTGGTACTCAGAATGAAATATTGAGCACGTGGGGCCTTATGAAAATTTTGAGAAGAAAGATGCATAAAACTGCGTTTATCTTGAGAAAAGATGCTCAAAATCGGTTTTCGAAGAAGGTGTGTGCTTCTTTGAGTAAACGGTTCATTTACCCCGACTTGGCGAAAAACTGCGTTATCCTCGAGAAATAGTTCCCGGAAATTTTTCTCTTTTTGTGATTGCCAGTAATTATTGGCATAGTTCAGATGCAGTGTTAAACAGTTGAAAAAACGATTGCTTAAAAAAAAACAGTTGCAGGCATTTGGCGTCAGCGGGTAAAGATGCGACGATCAGAATATGGGATGCGGTAACTTGTAAGGTTCGTGCTACATTGAATAACACTTATTTGTGTATTAGCGTAGTAACAAAGATAAAAGAATTTTTTCTCGGTTTTTCAGTTCATACTGATGAGCAGAGAAATAAGAAGCGGGAGAAGCATAATAGATTGCTCTTTTGCCGTGTTTTTATGAGAATCGAACTTCGCGGACTGCAGAGCTGCCAGATCACTGCTCTACGGATTGAGCCACTCACGTGCTCTGGTAAATGGTCAATGGCCGAGTTTGAAGACCATGGTGTGAGTGCTCAGATTGAAATTATCCGGGTTGACTGACAGGTAAAAACTTATTTAAGGTTCTAAGATGTCTTAATGGACACACAGCCTGCGTCACTTCTATCAGATGGGGAGGCGAGGGTCTCATATATTCAGGGTCCCAGGTCAGTATTGACTCGTGGTTTGGTTTATGTTGGGCTGTACCAGGTTTGGCAAGGGTTTGAGCATAAAATGGGGTTGAAAACGGATGCAAGCGGGTGAAAACCAGTGGCTAATTCCCTGGTTACGTCTAGTGTGTTTTTCCAACAAATATCGCGTGTCAAATCTATGCGTAAAGCTATGCAGTCTTCGAGAAAGCTAGTGATAGAAATGCTCTGATCGTCTCTTTTGCATCACACGCGCTCTCTTCTGCCGTTCCCTTTTGTTGAGTCATCTTGATGTACTCGCTGTTCCTGCGTGTGTGAAAAAAACAGCCTGATTACGGGTAGTTGAGCAGGAGGACAGGAACAGTGAAAAAGACGGTGCTATCACTACTGGCCATTTCTCGACCCCTCGGTTGATGATGATGCTGATGATTGTTGCCCGTGCGGTTCTTATGGCGTTGAAAGGAAGTCCACGAGTTCGCGGTAAAAGCTCAAGCACACAGTCACACTCTCTCTTTTTTTGCCTTTTTCTTTTCGCCTTTTTTTTGCTTCGGACTTTGGGGGTTGGTTGAAATGGACTTAAGCGGGTTATGGGACAAACATGAGAGACATCTTGCAATAAGAATGCATTATATCATGTTGTTGTTGTTGCCGGCAAGCAGCCCGCATCGAAGACTTTTGGTTATGAACACTCTCTTTAATGAAAGAGGTTCTCGTGTTCTTCGGACGAGATGCGTCCGGAGAAGGATTTTGATGTCCTTTGCAGTCCTGAGACTGTCTTGCTGCACCTTGTGAAGGCGGACATCGTTGTAGCAACCTGTTCATGCTATAGGCCTTGTGAGTGGGTGGTCAACCCGGCCTAGCATCGTTTTGGGTGGGAGTAGAGACGTCTCGCCTGTCGTTGACCGGAGATAGGCAAGAGGCTATTTGACTGGCGCCTCGACTCGCCATTGATAAGTATAGCGGAGTATCGGCTGATGTTTTGTCCGGTGGCTTGCCAGGCCGGTCCGGCATCGCCCTCCTTTGAAGAGCTATACTACCCAGTTTTGGTCCACGGCGGGATTTCTCCCGCTACCTCCCAGCACGAATTCTTCGTAGGGAGGCGTCCCTCTATCCGCCACCTTAGTTAGTGCTCGATTCTGGACTGAATGATCCGGCTCCATCCGTGACAGGCTCTTAAGGCTGTAGAGTCATTAGCTGTAGAGTCACTCTTAAGGCTGTAGGAGAGTCTGTAGTGCATTCTATCATCCTGCCAATCCGTTAAAAAAAAAGAATTTCAACGTTCTGTTTACTTCTATGAGTTTGTGTGTGAGAGAAAGATTCTTTTTTTCAATTTTCTGTAACTAAAAGTTCAATTTGATTCTTTCGTTGTTTCAGGACCGCACTGTGAAAGTTTGGCGAGCTGAAGATGGCGTTCTGTGTAGAAGCTTAACAGGTTTGTGGAGGGGGAATATTGATTGGTTAAAAGAAATTTCGATCTATTGGTAGTTAATCGAATAATTTATGAATGTTTTGCTCTGAGATTATTCATGTAGTGTAGCCGACAGGGTTGAAAAATCGGAAGCTGTAAATATTCAAGTATGGAGCAGTACTGAAAAGTCTTGGTGGACCACGTTGCCATTTCAGCCTTGAATATCTGAAGATTCCGCGAAAGTTTTGTGCCAATGTCAGACAGCAGGTCATTTTTCATCTCGAGCTGTTAGGAAGTATGAATGATCTAAAAAAACGCTCAGTTACATAGTTTGGATCAGGCTGTCTCTTCCTACCCTCAGAAAGAGCGTGTATATCATGAGCGAACAGCAGGCCTGTTCGAGAGCCCGAGAGCATGTGATTTAAAGGAGAGGGTGCAGACAACCCGAGTATTCGTATCACTAGCTTTCTTGCGAAGCTCATAGATTTGCGCATAGATTTAATCGCAGTGCCAGTTCGAGAAACAAACTGGTTTAGATGCACTGACGCTTGGTTAATACAGAATATAAGTATACTACTATTGGAAAGCCAAAAGCTAGTCCACAGGTCGGAATTGAACCCAACCGGTTCTATTATGCTCTGACCGGGGTTGCGGTGTGTTACCAAAACACTATGAAAAAGATTGGCTTAATGGCCTAGAAGAGTTGAGGTTGTTTATTGAGGGTTTCGATTTCTGTCGTTGTATTTGATACTCTGTAAACATAGTATGGTTTCTGGATATTGTGAAAATGAGTTAAATGTTCAGGCCACGCCCACTGGATCAATACTCTGGCTCTAAACACTGATTATGCGCTCCGGACGAGTTGCTTCGAGCCGAAAAACGCGTGCGTGAAGCCGCCGAACGATAAAGAGGTTGGTTTTAAGACTGTATCAAGACCTTTTAGGCTTGTTTTGGATCTGTTTCGAGGTTTGTGAAACTGTTTTTAGTACCGTTCGAAGCAAGGTGTCTCTCTAACTAGCAAATAATAAAGCCCGACTATTGCGCTATTCAAAAAAGCTATTGATGCGAATTCTCTGTTTTATGAAATGCGCGTTGGCTCGGTTCACTGTTGGTGTGTTTAGCAGCAGTGGGGATGTCTTGTTCCAAATCTAAAATGATGTCATTAGTTTTCAGGCCATGGTCATAGCGCAAAAACGGTACGCAGAAGCTCTAAAAACAGCCGGAGGAGAGCGATTGGTACTGTCTGGTTGAATTCGGGGTTTCTAAAAGGTGTATCTGGGGTTTTCTGAGAAACTATCTTAGTCAGGTTATTATTTTTCATTGTTAGAACTTTCACAAATTAGGGCCTACTTCACCAAGTTGAATAAATTTGAATCTGTTACAATATTAGTGTTAGCTTGAGTGTCATTTACTTTGCAAAGAGTACGGTAATCGAACCATTTAACGTATCTGGTTCATAGTTGGCTTTTAATTGTAATAAAAATTGAAAATGACCGCTCATTCGAGCATATGACCTATAACGATGAGAAGCGAACAAGAAATGAAGCGCAGAGAAGCAAGAGAGATGAGAAAACATGAGAGGTCGAGGCTTGAAAAACCCGCTCGCTTCTCTTTCTTTCCCTTGTCATCTGCTCGATTGAGCGGGTCTCTTTATTTTGACAAGGGGCTGGGGCTTGCTGTTTGACAAGGGGCTGGGGCCTGCTGTCTGACAAGGGACTGGGGCCTGCTGTTTGACAAGGGGCTGGGGCCTGCTGTTTGACAAGGGTCTGGGGCTGCTGTTTGACAAGGTTCTGGGGCCTGCTGTCTGACAAGGGGCTGAGGCCTTCTTTCTTACAAGGGGTTGGGGCCTGCTGTCTGACAAGGGACTGGGGCCTGCTGTCTGAAAAGGGGCTGGGGCATGCTGTCTGACAAGGGGTTGGGGCCTGCTTTCTGACAAGGGGCTGAGGCCTGTTGTCTGACAAGGGGCTGAGGCCTGCTTTCTGACAAGGGGCTGGGGCCTGCTGTTTGACAAGGGGCTGAGGCCTGCTTTCTGACAAGGGGCTGAGGCCTGCTTTCTGACAAGGGGCTGGGGCCTGCTCTCTGACAAGGGGCTGGGGCCTGCTGTTTGACAAGGGGCTGGGGCCTGCTGTCTGACAAGGGGCTGGGGCCTGCTGTCTGACAAGGGGCTGGGGCCTGCTATCTGACAAGGGGTTGGGGCCTGTTGTCTGACAAGGGGCTGAGGCCTGCTTTCTGACAAGGGGCTGGGGCCTGCTGTTTGACAAGGGGCTGAGGCCTGCTTTCTGACAAGGGGCTGAGGCCTGCTTTCTGACAAGGGGCTGGGGCCTGCTCTCTGACAAGGGGCTGGGGCCTGCTGTTTGACAAGGGGCTGGGGCCTGCTGTTTGACAAGGGGCTGAGGCCTGCTTTCTGACAAGGGGCTGAGGCCTGCTTTCTGACAAGGGGCTGGGGCCTGCTCTCTGACAAGGGGCTGGGGCCTGCTGTGAGGCTTGTTGTTCCATTGAAGCAAGCTCCTACTCATAGGTCCACAAAGATGTTGAATTACCATAGTTCGGTCGCCCTGTTCTCTACAAAAGGTACAAAGAAAGCAATGTGACCTATGCTCCTACAGCAGAAAAAAGCTTTCGACTGGGGGAACTTTTTGAGAAACCTTTGAAGTTTCAAAAATTTTCTCGTGCTCCCGAAGCTTGGCGCCATAGGTCACCCGCAATAATGGACAATTATATGAATAAATAAAAAGACTTACGAGTAAGGGGGTTTGAAAGGATGTAATGCGAGCGATTCTCCATAGTGTTGAATTCTTATACTGCTCAATTTCTCACCCTTGTATGTATTTCACCTCCAGGTCGCTTCTCATCATTCGAGACCGTCCCTGCTTGAAGAGCGGTCGTATTCTCTTTAATTTTTAACATGTTCTCGTGTATAGGACCTTTTATCGGCAAGCAAAGGACTGTCCACCAAGAGCTGTTTAGGTGAGTGGATCGGATGACTTCACACTGTTCCTCTGGAGTCCATCGGACAGCAAAACCATGCTTGCCCGGATGACGGGTCATCAGCAGTTGGTCAATCAGGTCAGATCATTAACCCTGATATAGGCTTTCCACCAGCTAAAGGAGGGTGTAGATCAAACATCATGAAGGAATGGCAGCACGAGCAATGACAGTTGAAGAACGCATACGAATAGAGCATTTGTTTCACTACCTTTTTCAGATAGCGCATAGATTCCAATCGCAGTGCGGGTTAGAGAAATGCCCTGGTGGTTGAGCGCGACCTTAGGCCTTCGTAACAGATGAGTGGAAACCCGTCTAAAGCCGCTAAGAAATTAACTGAAGTGCGAAAAAATCGCCTTCTTCAACCAGAGCCTACTCCGGTTGACCTATTTGTTGAACATCGACTGGTTTTGTCCTGCTTAAGCGTTAAATGAAACCGGTCTGAGGCATGTTTGTACGCGCCGAGCTAGTTCGAAAAGGGATTTGGAAAGGCAAAAACAGTGAAAAGAGAAGTAGAGAAAACGTGAAATAGAACGGAAGGATAAGAGAATGTAGATCATTCTCGGCGCGAATATGTATGTGCCAACATAGCTGGATCGGTGACTATTCAACTCCTGGTCCTGGATAAGATAGCGGAACGAGAGTGAAGGAAAGAGAGAGGAAGACAGAGGATGATACGATCCTAAGTGAAGGTGGTCTTCTCGCCGGATACTCGTTGGATTGCCTCGGCATCTTTTGACAAGTCCGTCAAGGTCTGGTGTGGAAGGACTGGAAAGTACATCTCGAGTCTGCGAGGACATGTCCAGGCTGTCTATCAGGTTAGTCATTTTGCGCTCGATAGGTTCAATGGTTGTCTTACTACTGGGGAGGAGGAGGGGGGAGGGGATTTTTCAAGGAACGTTTTGCAGCTTGAGGGCTTTTAGGAAAGTTCTCTTGCTGGAAAGAGGAGTTCAAGGTAGGTTTTTGAGCTAGAGGGGTCTGATGATCATTCCTCAGCTGGAAGGGTTCGAGGATCATTACTATGATCGAGGGTTTATAGATAGTTCCCATGATTGAAGGGTTGGAGAATCGTTCCCATGGCATTGTTCGAGGGATTTGAGGATCGCGGCAAGAGGTGTAGAATGCGTCTAGGAATAAAAGAAACTATGCTGTCGATGACAAACAAATTTTATTCGATACTATCTATTGACCGTATGGTTTCAGGTTGCATGGTCCGCAGATTCGCGACTCTTGGTATCTGGCTCAGCGGATTCTACGCTCAAGGTGTGTAGTTATCTTTTTTCCGGTATTCGCCGAAACTAAGTGGGTAAATTCATAGTTAAGTAGTGTGGAAGCAGTGACGCCTGGTTGAGATGGAATTTGATTAGATAATCAGATAGGTAATAGCTGGTAACGCTTCGGCACACCCGGTCAGAAATAAAGTTGGTTAGGTTCGATCCCGACCCGTGCATCGACTAGCCTTTTTGTTCATGTGGTTCAAAAATGTGATGAGAGTGATCTGCAGGTATGGGACATGAAGACCAAACGGCTCTGGTTCGACTTGCCCGGTCACGGAGATGAGGTTTACTCTGTAGACTGGTCACCTGAGGGCACCAAGGTGGTCAGCGGGGGCAAGGACAAGATACTGAAGCTGTGGCGACAGTGAGGAGAGAGAGAAGGAGGTCAGGCATGAGAGAAGAGAGAGGAAGAAAAGTACTTGGGAAATTTAGATAACCTAATCTTCGAACTGTTGAGTACAATTGATCGAATACCAGTTTTCCTGAAGATCAATTTCGACTTGAGTCAAAAGTTATCTATTATCTTGAAAGAATGAGGATCGACTTGGATTTGAAAACAAGATTTCTGAGGATATCCATAGTAGGATCAGTTGATTTGTCCGTTTTATTACTGTTCGTTATTTGATTGTTTGAATGTTGTTACATTGTTATCATTTTTTGTTGTTTGTTTCGGATCTGATCCGAGGCAGTTGCACACTAATTGCATTTTATCCAAGGACACAAAATTTGTTAATAAAAAAATTAATATTCTGATGTTGCTCTAAAAACTAAGCATATTGCGAATTCACAACTAGAATTGGAGAATCGGAAACGGATACAATAAAAAGTTTTCATTGATCAAATACAACTCTTGAAAATGATGTCATTTACAAATTATCTTCCGAAAAAAACTCATGAAACCTCCTCTTTAGTAAAAATAACATAAAATCTCTTATGCTCGACGCAGAAGACGGACGTTTTCCCAAAGTTTTCGCCAGTGTCCCTACATTTCTTCGTGATAGTACTTTCACCTAAACTTTTTTCTCGGTAATTTAGCATTTTTTGAAGAAAAATATTTGAATTAGAAGTTGTCGTAAGATATTTCATTCGAGTCAAACGTTGTCGGAAGAGAAGTCAAAAAGCTGCAAGAATGTCTGATTCATACTCCACCAAAAGTCTCGTAGAGCCAGCTTTTCATACAAGGCCCTCTCTTCATCGCTGAGTTGTCCTTATTATTTTCTCAGTTTCTTTTCTTTCTTTTCTTCACTCAAAGACAGATAAATTTCTTCCATGTGGCCTGTAAGGGTCGAGCATAGGTAAACTGCCAACTGGCAAAAACATTTATAGGGGGACCGACCTATCGACCATCTCCCTCTCTCTCACACTTGATGTATCAAAGTTTTCTCACCTAGAAGTAGAAAAAAATTCATTCCTCTACATAAATAGAACGTTTCTTTAGTTATAACTCAGCCTCAACCAATTTCGTCATGTTAAAGGTGAAAATTTTTAGCCTACTTTAGCGATCGACCTATTGAAAAATCAAGACAGATTTAACCTAAGCATACGAATCAAAAAAGAAGCCAAACTAACTTCTTTAACAGCGCCCTCTTCCAAATAGATTTCTCTTTGTAAAACCTGGAACACAGTTTGGTCATGCAAAACTTGCCAGGAGCATCTCGGATCGATAACTTTCCTAGTCTTCTAATTCTTCTATACTCCCCCACTCAGTCAAGTCGTTTTTTTCCGAAAATTTTAATACTGATATTGACCTATGCTCTCAGCGTTTGTACCTTTCTCTTGTACTTTAAAAACCCCTGGTTTTGAGAGGAAAAAACCTGGCAGGAGAAGCAGCTCGACAACGAATCCTGAGAGTTATCTGCCGCGACATTAATCTCTCAAAAAAAAGTTGAGCGATCGTGCGATGTATCTGTAAAGATGACATCATTGCTCGATGAATGAGATCATCGAGTCAGCTATCCCATGCTTAACTATCCCGAACAGTCTAGAATGGAATTTCCTCCCTCTCTTCTTCCAATCGAACGCGTCAATCGCGACGCTTTCGCTCTGATGCGTCACATCCATGCAATTTCCTTATGGGACCATGTTTAAATCGAACAATTACACTTCTTCCTCCAGTCATTTCATTCCTTTCGTCATGAAGTATAACTTTGATTTAAACAAAGTCTCCCATGGAAATTGCATACACATGTAGGCAACGACTGTTTATCGGGTAGAACAGATAAATGCGTGCTAGAAGTTACGCCGAAGGAATGCGAAATCCGACGGCGTTTTACTTGACCCAAACAGTCCGGTTTTTATCGAAGAAGGCATCGAAGCTTTAGCACCCTTACCAAAAACTATGCTATCAACCATTTGAAGAACCCACTCTCCGTTCTTTTTCAAGAGGGGTATCGCCCTGTTGCCAAGCCAAGTGCTCTAGAAAGCAGAGGGTGGAGGAACGCACCAAGAACGACGAGCTGATCTCCAGCTGGGTGGCTATGTGAAAGCGTCGATGTGACTTGCTTCTGGACCGGCCCCTCTAGTAATAAAACTTGCACATTGTCTGTTCCTTTCGTCCGTGAATAATTCAATCACTTTGAACACGATTCAAAAATCTCCTTTTTTACACCCCAGTCATCTCTATCACTGAGACTCTGACCGCGATCTCTCCATGGAGCATCGTTTTCATACTGCCTCTCTGCAGAATACGCACTGCTGACTGATTTATGCGAAAGGACACGCTAGTACATATGACTTTTTTCAAGAACGCTCTTGCACCGAAAATCGCCCCAGAAGTTGTCTATATGTACTGGAGTATGTCCTTTCGTTCACTTCCAAGTTGTTCGAGCCTCAACCCTGAACTGATTCCAAGAGCATAGCTCTAATTGCTACTGATGACGCATCTGTTTTTTCATTGAATGAGAACAAGTTTGATATCCATGTTTACAATAGAACTTTTTATCAAGAAGTAAATAGAGAGATTTACTTGATATTATAGTATAAAAGTTTTAAAACCCATTGATATGTGGAATGCAGTAAAAGCTTTTTCTTATACTCAGCAACCTAGGAAAGAAACCTAGAGAACTGACACCTAGAACTCGGACGTGGCTGGAAACGAGGTCTGGTATACCTGATTATCCTCTCTCGAAAAAGGCTTGTGATGTGTATTAGTGTGTATAGTCAAGTTTCCTTAATTCATATTACAAATAATACAGAGAGTTTCCGGGTCGTTTCGGCTCTTTTAGATGTGTAAGAGAAAACAGGCGTAATTCTCATTCAATTTCAATTTTATAACGTGAAAACATTACAAGCAGCAACGCATAAATTAATCACGTGGTACGAGAGATTAAACAATTGAATTGTTCAAATTACATAAATAGGTAAAATTATCATCCGTAAAAAATTATCATCATCCATTCCGTTATCATCCGTTATTTAGCTTCAGTCGGACTCATTGTGATCTTTTCTTCTTTCTATAGAGTGGCTATTTCAGTACAGTAAGTAGACCTATGGAAGAAGGAGAGCATAGTTCACAGCTATAGAGTGGCTATTTCAGTACAGTAAGTAGACCTATGGAAGAAGGAGAGCATAGTTCACAGCTATAGAGTGGCTATTTCAGTACAGTAAGTAGACTTATGGAAGAAGGAGAGCATAGTTCACAGCTATAGAGTGGCTATTTCAGTACAGTAAGTAGACCTATGGAAGAAGGAGAGCATAGTTCACAGCTATAGAGTGTACTTCAACCATACTTTGATCAACACTTCGGTGTACTCTGTAAAACTGCCTTTAACAGCTGCCGCGACATTAATCTCTCGAAAAAAGTTGAGTGATCGACGATGTATCTGTAAAGATGACATCATTGCTCGATGAATGAGATCATCGAGTCAGTGTTAATACAACTGAAATTTTTCACGATGAGATCATGGCTCTCGCACTTTTTAGGCAAAAAATTTTGGATCAGTGAGGTATGAGATGATCTTGCGAGAGCACGCGAAATAATATCTTAAAGTACGAGAAAATGAGATTTCACATGCCGTCTTTCTCTCCAAATGAATCTTAAAATACTAACTAATCGCAATCTAGTTTGTTTCCGTACTTAAAAATCATTTCACTTTTTTGTTGAACATTTCATTTAAATTTTTGTTTTTTTGTTGTATTTTCGACACTTCGTACCCGACACTTCGTACCGCGACATTTCGTACCCCGAAACTTTGTACCCAACATTTTTTCTTCTTGTTTTTTTTCCTGAGCCTAAGCTTTTTTATCATGTAATTGAATTACTATGAAAAAATAGTACAAGTGCGATTAATATAAAACTCGAGTCCGTGTAATAAGAAAAGGTCAGAACGCAGACATTGACTCTGTGAATTATGCGCGTAAGTTCTAAGAATGGAATTCCGTGCCGGACCTTTTATTTCCAAAAAAGTTAGTCAAGGTCACACCAGCTTTCGAAATTTTCGCCTAATTTGAATGACATGAGGTCATCGCGCCGATGATCTCATCGTTTAGAGATTAATGTCGCGGCTGAAGAAAAATAGATGGAACTCTAATTTGCAAAATTTTCGAGGAAAACTTACTGGGTCTAATTAGTTGCCACCAATCGAATCAATCGACGCCATACGAGTCGTAGGTAAACTCGTAGGTAAACATCATAGGTAAACTGCCAACTGGCAAAAACATTTATAGGGGGACCGACCTATCGACCATCTCCCTCTCTCTCACACTTGATGTATCAAAGTTTTCTCACCTAGAAGTAAAAAAAACTTCATTCCTCTACATAAATAGAACGTTTCTTTAGTTATAACTCAGCCTCAACCAATTTCGTCATGTTAAAGGTGGAAATTTTTAGCCTACTTTAGCGATCGACCTATTGAAAAATCAAGACAGATTTTACCTATGCATACGAATCAAAAAAGAAGCCAAACTAACTTCTTCAACAGCGCCCGCTTCCAAATAGATTTCTCTTTGTAAAACCTGGAACACAGTTTGGTCATGCAAAACTTGCCAGGAGCATCTCGGATCGATAACTTTCCTAGTCTTCTAATTCTTCTAGACTCCCCCACTCAGTCAAGTGGTTTTTTTGCGAAAATTTTAATACTGATATTGACCTATGCTCTCAGCTGTAGGTCGCCCGCAGTTTTGAGAACTAAAAAAAACTACCGGATTTCGAGCAGGGAAGTCTGAAATGATGATTAGTGAGCTAGAGCCAAGGACAGAGAGAATAGAGCTTCTCATCATTCTCTTGTTTGCCTCTAACTCGCTTCCCATTATTCCTGGCCATTACTAAACCACGCCAAATCATTACTTATGTACGCCACTGCGCGGGAAAGAGAAAAAGTGTTTGACGCACTATTATGTTAATTTTTGAGACGGTTTCGTTAGCCTAAGCCGTACGGCCTCGTTAGCGTAAAATTTTGTTTAAGCCTAAGCAGAAAAAAACATGAAAAACTTGAAAAAAAACTAAATAAAGCGCATAGGGCGAAGTTAAGAATTTAATCGCGCAGTGGCGTGAATCAGTAACATAGGTGAAATGCCAACTGGCGAAAAACTTTCTAGGGCGACCGACCTACCGACCCACTCCTTCACTCGAAATGAATGTATCAAAGTTTTCTCAGCTAAAAGTGGAAGATAAAAATCGTCATTCTTCTAAATAGAACATTTCATAAGCCATAACTCAGCCTCAACCGGTTTCATGAAGTTGAAAGTGAAACTTTTAACCTACTTCAGCGATCGACCTATTAAAACATCGAGACAGATTTTACCTATGGATTCAACTGTAGTTGCGACCATTGTAGCATTTGTGTAGCTCGAAAGGGAGATTCTTCTCCACGTTTTTCAACAGATGTCATCAGCTTCTGGCACATGACTGAAAAAGACTTTTGTTTTAGTTCTGCTCTGTTTCCGAATGACAGCTTGACAGTTTCTATGTGCTTTTGTTTTAGTTCTGCTCTGTTTCCGAATGACAGCTTGACAGTTTCTATGTGCTTTTGTTTTAGTTCTGCTCTGTTTCCGAATGACAGCTTGACAGTTTCTATGTGCTATCATTATATAAATTGAATGTTAGTGACAAACTGCAGAGAAACGTTCGATTTTCACGTCTAGGATAATTAAAAAAATGCAGACGACTGTTCAACTGCTATTTATCTCTAAAAGATTGTGTGTTATCCAGCATTCATCACAAGTGTTATCGATTAATTTTGCCGTACTTTACTTGGGAAGCGAGGAGCGGGTTAATAAGCTAATAGACGAGTCGGGCGGGAAATCGGGACGAGTTCCAAGAGAAAGAACAGCTATAACATTATCACTATTAAATGCGCTGTTGTGTCAAATCACTTTGTGAGAAGTTGAAATTTTAGTGGCACTGGTCGTGAGGAAGATATTATATCGAACTGTCAGAAACAGTCTCTGTGCTACCTAATTGCTGTCCAACATTTAAAAAAAAACTCGATAAAACAGTGAAGTGCATGAAAATTGACCAACCTCAGAAAGCTTTTTTTTCTTCAGAAGATGGCGAGCAATCCGGAACTCGGGTCCTTGTTGTTCTCTACTACTGTATATTTGAAAAAAAGTTTTGTAAGACTGCCTGATTTTTTCGTGCCAAATAAAATTCAAATACCAAATTTTCAATTTCACATTAACAGCTTGAAAAGAGCAATGAACAATTCAACTTCGCAACATAAACAAAAAATATTGAAATGATAACCTGACTACTGCGACGTCGGCAAGCACCGTAGGCCGTATGCATGGAGCAATCCAAAAGGATTAAGAGCTTGGATTAGAAGTTATCCAAATACATTTCACTAATCCGGTATGCATGGAAGCTATAATACTTTTGGATTTGAGATAATCTGACAAAATTCGTAACCCTACTCCGGAGGTGGGTTAGCGAGCAATCCGAAAGGATTATCGGCTCATTTTGCTCTTTTTGAAGTGTGTAGTGAAAGTAAAACGGAACGGAAAAATTTTTGGTTGTTACAATACTAACTAATATTCGACAATTATAGTGTTTAGAGTGCATTTAGTTTTCGACAATTATAGTTTTTAGAGTGCATTTTGATGCATTTTAGTGCTTCCGCTTGTCTTTCCGCGTCCTTTTTGACAATAATCCAAGTTTAAGAAATCTGACATCCATGCATACCGATTTTCCTAATCCTAAATTTTTTAACTTTTTTGGATTTTCTAATCCTTGGATTTGACTAATCCAGATTGCTCTAATCTGTTTTCCATGCATACGGCCTCGTATTATCGTCTTGCAGTTTTTACTTGCTCGCAAAATTCTGACTAGCCATATAAGGGCTCACGAAACTGCAAAACACATTCTTTTACTTTAATCTGTTTAAAAACAACGCGAACACGAGCTAATAAAGCGCAGGAAACATTTCATAAAAAATCAGTCTGTGAACGACATGGAACATTTGCCGTTTTTGGAACCCCCCTACCAGACTGGGTTCAATGGGTCATGTAATACGTCTCTATACGCCGTACCTCCTCCGATGAGACAGCACATAGAATGAAGAGTGCACAGACAACAAAGAGAGAAAAGTGCGCAGACAACTAGAGTAGGAGGAGGCACAGCGCATAGAGACGCAGAGAAGCGCGAGTGGCCATGCGCCCTCTTGAACCCATCTGACCCATTGAACTCACTCCGGTAGGGGGGGGGTCTAAAAACGGCAAAAGTGCCAACTATATACCGCCCAAAATGTTAACATATATTGAATTATTGAACATAACTTTTTTCAAAGATAAAATTCAAAGCTCAAATTTTCACAGAAGTTTTTTGGGGTGTCTGTACCGTACCGGACATCATTTGGAGTGATTTATTAATTATCTTCAAGAAATACACCAAAATTGGTATATCTTGCATTTTTCAGTTTTTTCTCTATGATTTTTTTTGTTGATTTTTTTTTTTGTTTTTCGAACTTCATTCATAAAAATTTTGTTTCAAGTCAAGATTCGAACTGTTGGACATCGAAATACAAGTAAAAGAATGCAAGAAGCTGTTGTTTCTGGGGCGAAACAGGGCCGGTCACAGAGCGACCTCGCCCAGCAGTTCGGGGTAACTCAAAGCGCTATCTCACGTATCCTCCGGCGTTTTCGAACACAGGTAAACGAATTTTCTACAACTGAAAAACTTTGGAACACAAAAAATTGCAGGGACGAGTCATCGTGAAGACAAGTTCGGGGAGACCCCGCGTAACTTCGAGGTACATGGACCGAAGCATCCTGCGCGCATCTCGCGAAGACCCGAAACTCACTGCTAAAGACATTCAAGCTGTCATATCAACGCCCGCGACTCTTGCTCCTTCAATAACTACCATCAAACGCCGTTTGCAAGCCGCTGGACTGAATGGAAGGTGGCCTGCAAAGAAGCCTTTTATCAGCGAAAAAATCGTAAAGTTCGAGTTCAGTGGGCTAAGGATCACCTCAGTTGGACACGCCGTGAGTGGTCTCAGATTGTTTGGAGCGATAAATCCAAGTTTAACATGTTCTGCAGTGACGGTCTGAGGTGGGTAAGACGTCCAACGGGCAAGCGTTTCCTGCCGCAATACCAGTCGCTCACAGTCAAACATGGCGGTGGTTCTGTGATGGTCTGGGGCTGTTTTTCCGCCAGCGGCATGGGTCCACTGAGACGTATTGTCGGAAATCTCGATCGTTACGGCTATGAGAACATAATGGAAAGCACTATGCGCCCTTGGGCCCTCTCCAAATTCGGTCGTGGGTTCACCTTTCAACAAGATAACGACCCGAAACATCGACCTCAGCACGTTCAGAACTGGTTTCGCCGTCGGCATGTGGATGTTTTGGACTGGCCGAGCCAGTCTCCCGATTTGAACATCATCGAACATTTATGGGAACATTTGCAACGAAAATTGACGGGAAAAACATGCAGAAATGCTGATGAAAAGTTTAAGCAGCTAGAGGAGGACTGGAAGGTGATTTCGCAGGTAACCATTGACTCTTCGATTGATTCTATGCCTCGTAGATGTCAGGCAGTCATTGACTCCAAAGGATATGCCACCAAATACTAGAATATTTGTTTTAATACTTCGAAAAAAATTGAACATCTCTATAAGCACTTTTTACTATTTCCATTTTTTTAACGAATAAACCTAATAAAAAATTTTCCAAAGTTGTTCTATTACTCGAAACATGTGAATTTGATTTGTAAAAAATATCTGAAAATTTGAGCTTCATTCGTTTTTTTTGAAAAAAGTTATGTTCAATAATTCAATATATGTTAACATTTTGGGCGGTACTGTATGTATATCTTTAGGTTTATTTAGTTTTTTTGAGCATTTGAAATAAAAAATCGGTCATAAAATAGCACCAAAAGCGTGCGCTTTGAGATAGCTGTAGTGTCGCATCCCCCGGCAGACGACCACACCTATTTTGACAAACACGTCTATCTATTTCAGTGCAACGACTACCTATTCTAAGAAACATGTCTACCTATTTTAGTGGAAAGTCTACCTTTCTTGAGCAAACCTTCTACCTCTGAAAAAGTGTGTATAAATGTCATGTCAATGCTAAAAGTAAATAATTAATTAACATGAAGAATTGGTTTGAAATGAAGATTAACGATTTTGACTTAGAAAGATCTCTCAGTGATTTCAAACTGCTGTTATCGCTATTAATAGCTAAGAATATTAATAGATCAGTAAATGAAATTGAATGTCATGCTTTCCTACTTTTTATTGTTTTCCTACTTTTTATTGTAGGAAAAAAACGCTTCCTCTTTTTTATTGTAATCAAAAGCTCCAGGCGTTGCAAGCGGGGGTTAATTAGTGACCGGATCGGTCCCGTCGGCGGATACATGTACACGCACTATTGACAAAAAACTCCCTCTCTTTTCTTACCTTTTCCTTCATCCCCTCTTCTTTTTTCCTTCAAACTTTGAGCGGCGGATACATGTAAACCCAAATTGGGCGGCTTCATTTAACCCCTGGTTGCGAGATGTTATCGCTACACTAGAGAAATAGTTTGCTGAGCACAGAGAGGCTTTTCGGAGCACATGTTTTCAGCAGATAAGAATGGAAGAGAGTCTTCAGAGACTATAACCCGCGACTGAGCATGGATAAAACAGCAAAAAGTTATTAGATACAGTGGAGAGTCATCAGAGACAGCAAAAAGTCATAGGTTGACGTCGCACAAATTTAGGCTGACGTCGCACGAAATTAGGCTGACGTATTTGTCAATTTAGGTAGACATGTTTGTTTTTTAGGTAGACGTCACACTAAATTAGGTAGAATTTTATTATTTCTCCTAAACTAAGTTATGCGTAAGCTCTGCTTTTTTGGATTTCAATTATGCTTACATGTATCCGCCGCTAGGGCCGGTCGGGTCACTATTTAACCCCTGTTTGAAAGGATGTAATGACACAAAACTTGTCAAGAAAATAAATTTCTATTCTGATTTTGCTCTGAGAACTAAGCATATTGCGAATTCAAAACTAGATTTGGAGAATTGGTAACGGATACAATAGAAGTTCGCGTCTCCTCAAAATCACATTGATCAAATACTAAACTTGAAAATGAGTCTTTTACAAATTATCTTCCGAAAAAACTCATGACCTCCTTATAGTCAACATAATATCTCCTATATACTTCTCTTTCTACTCCACAACTTTTAATGAAACAATTCAAAAGCGTTGTATGATGTCAATTACAAATTCAAAATTTCAAATTTGGTCACCGAGTCTAGATTATTGTCAGCCATAAGCATCCAAATAAATTATCATTCTATATGCTTGCGAATACATGTATGCGAATACTCTGATACTTTCAATGATAACTACACATCTGAGGATAATCTAAGTTATCATTTTATAGAGGAATGATATAAGCGTTTTAAGCGGGCGTGTATTGTACAAAAACGCTCTTGACTTTTATCTCCCAGTAGACGACACCGCGTGAGTTCCACAAAACACACAGCATCGCCTTCATCGGGTGCAGTCCGGGTTTCGGAATAGCTTCTGGCGGATCGCCCTTGCTGAGCCACTGGCGCTTACGTGTAACATTGCAGTAGGTCACACACTTCTCGTCTCCAGTTAGCAATGTGTCCAGCCACTCGTCTCCTCTTTTGTAGGAGAGAAGTTGTGAGGCGGCCGCGACTCGTCGGTTCCTGTCGAGTGGCCTCAGGTCGTGTGGCACCCATTGCCCGAGCTTGTGTACTTTACCGAGTTCGTGAAGCCCGTTCTCGATGGTGGTGTGAGAGACCGCGAAGTGCCCTGCAATCTTGTAACAAGTTCGTTTGGGATCGGCTTCGACAAAGGATCGAAGATCCTCAAGATCGAGCTGGCGAGGCCGTTCTGTACGATCCATGTCTTCCAGTGTGTTGTCGCCTTGCTTAAACCGACTGAACCAAGCCTGGCACTGTCGTTCACTAAGGCATCTTTGCCCGTATGCCTGACATGATTTTCGATATGCTGCGGCAGCGCTCTCCCCCAGCTTGAAGCAGAGGAGAAGGGAGGCCCGTAGTATCATTTTTCGAGCTCGCACCGTTCAGCCATTTAAAATGCTAATAGAATGAGATGACTGAGAAAAAACATGAAAGACAGAACTTCATATACCTTTACTGAAGAAAGTTTTAGAAAACTTCGGAAAAAATAATTGACTTTTTTAAACCGAGATTATTTTCTTGCGCACCCAATACAATTTTAAAATAATATATTCCTTAATGCATGAACTTGGTGGCAGATTGTGCTGCCCTAACAATCTAATTTTCTTTAGATTATTCCCCTCTCATACCACCTTAACTTATATTTGGAAAACTCGGGAAGAGATCGCAAGGCAGCTTCACCTCCACTTTCATCGGCAGCACATACCCTTGGGCCCTGTTCACGGCGTACCTGCAGTATTCCTCCTCCACTGTGATCCGTCTCAGAATACAGACGATGCCGGGGCTTGGCAACCCCCGAGTGTACAATGTAACAGTGGTCCTTGGGTATTCCTCCGCTTCTATTCTCCTTCAACTGCTCATGAAGGAAGACAATGAAGTCCCATCTTCAGCCCTCCTCTCTCGCATCCCCTTGCTTTCTCACTAAGTTATTGTTCTTTTTTAGAAGTTTTAATTATGTTCTTGCCTCTTACTATGACCTCGTGATGTAATGTCTTTTTTTTGTTGTTCTTCTCTCCCTTTGTGGGAAGTGCGTTCTAATTATTATTTGTTCTCTCGACTCATTTTAGTGTCACACCTAATGGTGTAAATGAATAAATAAATAAATAAATGACATGACCTTGACCCAAATAAATGAGAGTGGTATGGGGGGAATAAAAAGAAAAAAAGAGAGTGTATGGATTGTAATAAGTTATTGATTAAGGAGTTGAAATAAAATTGATGAGTGTTTTATTATTACTTTATATTGTATGAAGAGAAATAATTTACTGGAATTGTTTAGAAAAGTGTGAAATGATTATATGGTTTTTAATGTCATATTTAATTTCAATTTTAGGATTCTTACGAAGTGTTTTGATAAGTCTACCGATTATAGTTAAATCTGGAAACTTGTTTTTGCGGTATCTTTTAATAAGTATTTTGATTGTACTTGAGAAATCTTCGAATCGTGTGCCGTTATCACTAAATCTTAAAATCTCGGTATATATGGTGTTTAGGCCAATGTAGACAGGTATGTTAGAGGTGTAATGAGGATATTTGAGGGTCTTGAAGTTATAGTCATCTGTTTTGTTATAAAGGTTAAGTTTTATATGCCCGTCATTTTCAATGGTTATGAAGAGATCTAAAAATACCGCCTCATTACTATTTCGATTAATTCTTTTTAATGTTAATGAGTTGTGATATATTTCTTCAGTAACTTTTATAAATTCTTGATCCTTAACAGAAATGCGAAGAAGATCATCTATGTATGTGACGGAATGTACAATTCAGAGAACTTCTCAAACTATGGGATCTATTTATATTTTTGTTAATGTATTTGAATTCCATCATAGCTAGAGTAAGATCTGCTATTTGTGGTGAAGCGTTATTGCCCTGAGGAATTCCCTTATTTTGTTTGAATATTTCACCACCATAAGTAACATAGCTATTATCTAAAATATATATAAGAAGTTTGTATATTTGAATGGGTAGATAAGTTCTTTTTTGGTTAATGTCATTAGTATAATGTGTATGATTGCCTTTAATTGAGATAGCTTGGTATCCACAATTTTTAAAGCAAGTTGTAATTACTCGATACATATTATCTTTAATTACTTCATGTGGTAGATTTGTACAGGTTTAAGGCTACTGTTGTATGCTCCTGTGATAAATCTAAATTTTATTGGATTTTTATGCATTTTTGGTATTCCATATACTTGGGGAATTTTAAAAGTATTATCAAAATTTATTTTTATTCCGTTTTGTAAGGTGTGTTTGATATGATTACTGATAATAATGGAGCTATTGATGTTAGAAGTAGGTTCATATGTTTTGACATTATCATCAGTTGTATTCATTTCTTCATTAATATATTTAACATATAATTTTTTGCATATAAAGGCGTAGTTATTTGTGGCTTTATCGATTGGAGTAATTATAAAGTCTTTTTTAATTTGTTAATATTTTTTTGAATTCTACCATATATTGATGTTTCCGAATAATAAAATCTATCTATATAATTCTTGATTTTGGGGAGGTTATTATTTATGAGAAGGTTATCTAGTTCATTTCTATCAGTTGTTTACAAGCTGTTTCTTCAATATCTCTGGCTTGGTATGCTGGACGAGTTCTTCTACGGTTTTTGTGTCTACTCTGAGTTTTTCTAGGTTTTTTTATTGGCATGTTATGATATGGATGTGGTTTCCGTTCCATGGGGTTCTTTTAACCCGTAATTTTTTATTTGATCATTGAGACAGTAGGGATATGCTGTGATCAATAATCTAATCTAGTATGCTTCTTTAGCTCTTAACTCAGCTTTATTACACACAGAAAAAAATTGTTCACCAATAATAAGGTTCAATGCATATTGATCACATTTTGATCATTTTTGGTTGCGCTGAGAGCGCAAGAACTGAACAATATATATTGATCAGTATGTTTTACCTAAGCCGTATTTTAATTTCAACAAGGAAGATTGCGTATTTTCGCACCAAAAAAAGTTTCATTACTGATTTTAAAAAAAAGCTTTTTTTTGTGAAATTTTCGCAAACTTCTATGTAGTGGTCGGGGAAGTAGAATGTGGTGAACGTGTTTTATTGTAAACATAGTTTTAATAGTAGCTTTATTCGTATTTGAATTCAAAAGCATAACTCCATTGAATTAAGTTCTTCTTTCGCAAGGTTTTCTGCCCAACCTTCTATGTATTATCTGCATTTATTCTAATCGAATTAAGTTGTTAAAGAATAGTTATTGTTCCGCTTTATTTTTGTTTACATGATATACTCGAATGACGAAAAAGGTTTCCGCCAAGCTCTATCGTAGAAAACTTTGAATTTTTTGAGTTGATTTTTGACAATACAAAAAATTTCCACTTGGTTTAAATAATGTTGAATCGAAATCGGAAGTATTTGTTCAAAAAACTTCATTGAATATATTCTCATCTACTTGATTATATTGCTTCTGCTAAGTTCGCTATTATTGTTTTAACTACACACAGAAAAAAAAATCACCAATAAGAATTATAAGAAACCGTTTCATTACTTCCAAACATTTTTTCGAAAGGTATCGTCAACGTAAGTGGATTGCTGGTGCTGATTTTCCGTTTTCTCAGACCATGTTATTTTTATCATTAAAATACGCTTAGCCTTAGTGATTTTACGCTAACGAGGCCGTACGGCTCAGGTAGAGACCGTTACGGCCTAGTCTGAGAAAACGGGAAAGCAGCGCCGTTACTGCCTCTTGATAACTCCAAAAACTTCGAACACTTCAGGATTTATATCTTTTAAAAAACCTACAACCCTACAACATACACTGTTGTAGGGACATTTGAAGCATCTAATCGAATTTTGTTCAATTTTCAGATTGTAAAAAAGGAAACTACCTGGGAAGACAAAAACCCTCCAACATATACTACCCTTCAACCCATGAAGGTTTTTTGTCTATTTTATTTCTTTGATTGCTAAGCTGTAAGCTCGAGTCCTAGTTTTTGCCCTTTTACAATATAGTTGGTAAGCCAATTGGCATCATGTAAGTCATTTGATATTTGATCAGTCAATTGGCATTTGAAGCATCTAATCGAATTTTGTTCAATTTTCAGATTATGAAAAAGGAAACCACCTGGGAAGATGTCTACACTGTCTACAAATGTCAACACTCCCGAACCTCTCTACAATGTTTGTGGTTTGAACTTAATATGTGTGATAATTTGTTTTCGCTGTTTGAAAAAGTTTCATTCTCAACAACTTCTTTGCGTGATGCGGTTAATTCTCAAATACAGTCATTTTTTGAAGTGAAGACTTTTTCAAACTTTTTTATTCATTTATTCATACATCAATACTGATGTGACAAAACATAAGATAACTCATACAATAGTGAGCGATGTTCTTGACAATAACATCTGAACAATGATTTTATAGAATAAGAATTTATTTATTTGTTTTTCAAACTGCGAAAATATACTTTTTTTCTTAAACTGTTGTCACAGGATAATTTTTCAAATTGTGACCAGGGTGTTTCTTGCAACCCGCACTAAAAAATTTTGCGCATAGATTTTTGAATTCGCGCCAAGAATTCGCGCCCCCCGGTCGCCAAAACTTTGCGCGCATAAAAAAACAAAAATAAATAAACTTTTTTTCGACTTTTGCGCCAAAAATTTGAATTTTTTGATTTTGGCGCTAAAAAACCGGGGAATTTTTTTCGCGCGCATATATTTGAATTTTTCGAAGTGCGCATAGATTTTCTTTTAACCCGCATTGCGGGTTAGAGAAACACCCTGATTGTGACCTATCTGCGGGGGGAGAAATAACAAAATTAGGCTCATATCCCCTCAAAGTCTTTCCCACGGTAGCTAGTCGCCAGACAATCCAGAGAGGCATTATACTGTGATAATCTCTCAAACTCTCCTTCCTGAATATTTTCAATTCAATTCACTTTATTCGCCAAAGGTATGCTTGTTGTCGCATACACTTATAAGGTAGACATTAAACAACAAAAAAAACGAGAAGAAAAAAAATTTAAGATTAAAATTTAAAAAAGGGGACACAACAGGCTCTGACTAGGAATAGAAAGAAGAAGAAAAACACAATCTAGTGGGTATCAAAGAAAATCAAAGTATCCTAGAGTAGATATCCAGGTAAAGTCATGAACGGGACTAAAGAACAATTCTCAACAATATTAATGAATTCTTCGATCGTAACGACGTCGGGGAACCGATCGCAGAGTTTGTTCCAGAGGGTAATGGCTCGAGTAAAAAAGAAGTTGCCGTTGTGATAATTTCTTTCTTGCAGCAATCGAAGAGGACTTGTTCTAGATGAAGTTCTCAGATCACTGTTCGCCCTGTATTTCACATTAGATCTGCAGACCTGGCACTCTAAAGTTCCAGTTGATGCATTAAAATTTCCCTCTTCGCTTAGGTAGGGCCCTCTTATTCCCCCTTCCCTCTTTAGGGCCCCCTCCCTCCCCCCTGCCGTTTCCCAAAAAATTCTATATATCTGCATCTTGGGTATGCCTAAAATGGGATAAGAGCCCATAACTTTATGTCATCCGCAACAATTTATTGCTTGCTCGAAACATTGCGAACAAGAAAGAATCTTTGTTTCCGCAGCTTGAACAAGTACAATTTCGTTCTCAAACTCGGTTGCAGCCGGCTTCCATTTTCGCGAAATGTGACCTGGAAGTGGCTATCAAAACAACAGATGTCGGAAAAAGTGTCCTTGACGTTCTGTGCGACGGTAACGCTGTGGAGGTTATCCCTCATCTTCGGGAGGTTATCCCTCATCTTCGGGAGGTTATCCCTCATCTTCGGGAGCACATTGTGCGGGTCATGGGCAGACTTCTCGTCGCGAACTGTAGAGTGTCAGAAAAAATTGATATAATTTTTTTTAATTGTCCACTGTTAATTCACATCTCTTATTAATCTGAAATTCTGAAATAGAATCTTCTGTAACGCGGACTGTATAACGCAAAATTTTCCCGTAGTTGATGCTTTGGGCTTGTTGATAGTCATCGCATCATGCTTAATTTTTTTTAAACCAGTGTAATAGAAAGAACAGTGTAATATTTTAATTGTGCTTCGAATCGTCTGTTTTTTATTTGTTAAGATTATTGAAATCTTTTCTTCTCGTTGTTTCGAATCATGCTTGTTGAATTTTTTCTAAATCAGTTTAAAAAATCATTACAGAGAACCTTGATTTTTTTCAAATTCTACTGTGAATCTTTTGTTTGTATGCTTGTTGGAAAAAAAAGTTTGTTGATTTGAAGTGTTCATTACATTCCAGAGAAACACGAAATTTTTGTTTTAATTTGGAAGAAAAAAGAAAAACTCGAGAAAAAGGAAGAAAATCTCGCAATTTATGGGCGAGGTTTAATCCAGCACACTTTTTTCCAAGTGAACAATATTATTGACCACAACTGAACAATTTCACAGTTCGCGAATTAGCGCTAGGTGGGGCGAGTTTTACTACAGACTGAACAATATAAAGGGCATTAAGAACATCGTCCCCTTTATATTGTTCAGAAAATGGATCAAAACTGAACAATTTTTCTCTGTGTGTAGATGCATGATCTAAGACATCTATTCGTATATTGTTTGGAGATTTATTACATTCTTTAAAATGTTTGAATAAGTATGTATCGAGTATGCTTTTATGTATATGATGTTTATGTTGTGATATACGTTTTTTAAGTGATTGAGTTGTTTCTCCAATGTATTGCATCTCACATTTTGTACAAGTTTTTAATGTACATGTAAGGTTAGTGGGTTTATTAGTGACAAAACTCTTTTTTGTAGTACTACTAATGACATACTTATCGTAGTTGATTATTTTACATATGACACAACTGGTATTATTACATTCACTTCCTTTATTATCAGAAAAGTTTTCAGTTTTGAAGATATATTTACCATCAACCTTTTCGTGGAATATAGGTGTGTTATAACGGAGTTTGTTTTGTTGTTTTTATGTAGAAACAGAAGGTCTTTTATTGCACGTCTGTTATCAAGTGTCTCTAATCCTAACAAGGAAAGTCTTTGCGAATACGTTAAATTAAACAGACCCAAACGTTTAGCTACCCTATTCGAGAACTATCGCTGGACATGTTCAAGCTCTGTTATTCAACCTTTTGATGTATGAGACCAAATCTCGGAGGCGTATTCAATAGTCCTGGCTGCGAGAAAATTTTTAAGCCATGATAATGGTAAGCCCGTGATACCTAATATGTTCTCCAGTTTAAATGCTAAAAGATAATGGTCAAGACTGACAAAAGCTTTCGATATGTCTAGAAGTATAGTATCAACACATAAATGACGACTAAGGCAGTTAGCAATGAATGAATGAAACTCAGCCAACGCGGTAACAGTTGAACGTTTTTACCGAAAACCTGCTTGAAAAGAAGAGAGAATAGTGTTGAATTCTGAATGAGATATAATTTCTGTGTACAGAACCTTCTCCATAAGCTTAGAGACGGACGAGGTAAGAGAAATGGGCCGATAGTTGGCAACGGAAGTGGACGGTTGTTTTTTAAGTATTGGTTTCACTATAGCTGTGCGCTAAAGATCTGGGACCACTCCTGTTAATAGGCTGTTGTTGAAAATGATACGTAGAGGTAACAGAGCATACTTGCAACAATATTCGGTATGGAATCAGGGGTCGTAATAATTTTGTTTTTTCATAGAATGGAGTGCTTTCAAGATCATTTCATCAGTAATTCTATACAAAGAAAAAAGCAACTGGACCGTGTAAAGCTTGGTGCATTAGACGGTGTAGGTAATGGTATAGAGAAGACCGATTGAAAATGAATAGCAAATGCTCCAGCTTTAGCACTAGGAGTTACTATAGAGGTACTAGAATCATCTTTGAGAGCAGGAACTGAGTGTTTCTGCTTCTTGAATTTATTAGCACAATACGAATAGAAAAGTAGTGGGTTTTTTATAGATACAATCTCTTTCTGTACTCGTTTCGAAATGATATAATTCAGCAGACAATTTTTTATTGAGCCGTTAACGGTATGCAGAATAGGGTGCTCTCTTCGAGGCTTCTTGTAGTTTAAAGAAAAGAATACGAATCTTCTTAGGGTAAAGTTGCAAGTCGTCTCCAGGCTGCACTATTGGAACGAATTGATCAACTAGGTTCTGTAGAAAAATAATAAAGTACTCAAATGATTGATTAGCATCTAAGGCAGATAGGGCCCATGTCCAGTCATGGTCGTATATTGAACATTCTATCATAGGCCAGTTGGCTCTCGAGTACATACGTATTGGATTCGTTATGATTGTAAATTTATGTTTCTGATTTTTCTGTTTTTCAGAAGTCATGCCCATAAGCACGCAGCTATCAGAAGTCGAAAAAGGCCGAATTGATGTTTTGAATGCCTCCGAGCACAGCATCTCTGAAATTGATCGACATTTGTCTCTTAGCAGAAAAACCATTCGCAATCATCTGCAAGGAAAGCTTAAAAACAAAGAGGAAAAGAATGGTGGACGTCCACCCAAAGTTTCCCAGTGAGATAAGCGACACATTGTTAACTTGGCCTCAAATGCAAAGAAGTCTCTTCGCGATATCGCACCGGAATCTTCTTTAACTGTCTCTAAATCAACAGTTCATCGAATCCTCAAAACATCGCCTCATAGCAGACATGGAAGACTAAGAAAAACCTCTCGTCTCAGTGCAATACACGTCGCAAATCGACTGAGTTTTGCTCAAAAGGAACTTAAACGTGACTGGAATAAGGTGAGAAAATTCTTCTTTTTTTCTTCAGATAATCTGGAGCGGCGAAAAAAGATTTTTTTGTTCTGAAACTGTGAAATATAAATAAAGTTTATGCCAACAATGAACTGGGCTAAAGTTTTGGTACAGTACGTTTTTCGAAATTTTCGAGAAAATTACTCATCTGACAAACATTAGCGCTGAAAATCTGCATATGGTGTTCTTCTATGTCCTCTCGTTTGTGTATATACTTTTTAACCAAAGACATTTACCTTAACCAAAAAAAATCGAAAAAAATTGGATGGGCTATAGTTTTGGGAAGCACTATACTTCTTCTTCTTCTTAGCGTTGTCTCGCGATGGCAGGGTCCGCTTTGTGGATCTACTTTCTCCACTTGTCCCGATCGAGGGCATCTCTCGGGCGTAGATAACTGGCTTTCAAGTCCACATTGATGGTGTCTTGCCATCGCTGCTTCGGTTGCCCTCTCGGTCGCCGACCGTCCACTTCGAGATTGTAGGCTGTGCTGGCTACAGTTTCCGGTGATGCTCTGGTGACGTGGCCGAACCATCTCAGCCGATTTTCGCGCAACTTCTCGTCGATATGGGTGACGCCAAATCTTCTCCTTATGGTCTCATTTGGTAGGTGCTTGCGGAGAGAGATTCCCATGAACCAACGGATCATGCGCATTTCCATAGTTTGTAGACGTCGCTTGACTTCAATATACGATAATCGCTAAATGTCTTGAACCAGTGATTATTTTTCTTTAAGCCCCGGTTAGGCGGCGGAGGTTCGGTCTCGGCCGAGTGCCATTTTTGCCCGTGTCATGAACTTCTTTATAACCAGGATTTGAATTTGATCCGGGCTGAAAGTGTTCATCGGGTCAAGGAGGAAAGAGTTCATCGGGTACGGGCGGAAAGAGTTCATCGGGTCAGGGAGGAAAGAGTTCATCGGGTACGGGCGGAAAGAGTTCATCGGATCCGGGCGGAAAGAGTTCATCGGTTCCGGACGGAAAGAGTTCATCGGGTCAGGGAGGAAAGAGTTCATCGGGTCAGGGAGGAAAGAGTTCATCGGATCCGGGCGGAAAGAGTTTATTGGTTCCGGGCGGAAAGAGTTCATCGGGTCAGGGAGGAAAGAGTTCATCGGGTCAGGGAGGAAAGAGTTCATCGGGTCAGGGAAGAAAGAGTTCATCGGATCCGGGCGGAAAGAGTTCATCGGTTCCGGGCGGAAAGAGTTCATCGGGTCATGGAGGAAAGAGTTCATCGGGTCAGGGAGGAAAGAGTTCATCGGATCCGGGCGGTAAGAGTTCATCGGTTCCGGGCGGAAAGAGTTCATCGGGTCAGGGAGGAAAGAGTTCATCGGATCCGGGCGGAAAGAGTTTATTGGTTCCGGGCGGAAAGAGTTCATCGGGTCAGGGAGGAAAGAGTTCATCGGGTCAGGGAGGAAAGAGTTCATCGGGTCAGGGAAGAAAGAGTTCATCGGATCCGGGCGGAAAGAGTTCATCGGTTCCGGGCGGAAAGAGTTCATCGGGTCAGGGAGGAAAGAGTTCATCGGGTCAGGGAGGAAAGAGTTCATCGGATCCGGGCGGTAAGAGTTCATCGGTTCCGGGCGGAAAGAGTTCATCGGGTCAGGGAGGAAAGAGTTCATCGGGTACGGGCGGAAAGAGTTCATCGGGTCAGGGAGGAAAGAGTTCATCGGGTACGGGCGGAAAGAGTTCATCGGATCCGGGCGGAAAGAGTTCATCGGTTCCGGACGGAAAGAGTTCATCGTGTCAGGAAGGAAAGAGTTCATCGGGTCAGGGAGGAAAGAGTTCATCGGGTCAGGGAGGAAAGAGTTCATCGGGTCAGGGAGGAAAGAGTTCATCGGATCAGGGCGGAAAGAGTTCATCGGGTCAGGGAGGAAAGAGTTCATCGGGTCAGGGAGGAAAGAGTTGATCGGGTCAGGGAAGAAAGAGTTCATCGGATCCGGGCGGAAAGAGTTCATCGGTTCCGGGCGGAAAGAGTTCATCGGGTCAGGGAGGAAAGAGTTCATCGGATCAGGGCGGAAAGAGTTCATCGGTTCCGGGCGGAAAGAGTTCATCGGGTCAGGGAGGAAAGAGTTCATCGGGTCAGGGAGGAAAGAGTTCATTCATTCATTCATTCTTTATTCCAAGCATGTAGGTATTTAAGACAAAAGCAAATTACATACATATAAACAGAGGTATGCATGGACTACATTTTACATAAAGCTTAGTGGCGGTGTGTAAAGGGAAAAAAGGGGGGCTGTGATAATGATGAAAAATAACAAGTCTTAATTAAGTATCAGAAACAAGACTAACTGGCACAATCACATTCACAGGCAACGAAAGAAGTTGCTTTCTAAATTTAAGGCTACTAGCTTCGTTGATAACATCAAATGGAAGAGAGTTCCAAACAGACATTTGACGGGAAACACATGTCGATAAAGAGGTCTTTTTGATGCGGTGAGGAGGAATAAGTCATCAGATCCGGGCTGAAAGAGTTCATCGGGTCAAGGAGGAAAGAGTTCATCGGGTACGGGCGGAAAAAGTTCATAGGGTCAGGGAGGAAAGAGTTCATCGGGTACGGGCGGAAAGAGTTCATCGGATCCGGTCGGAAAGAGTTCATCGGTTCCGGACGGAAAGAGTTCATCGGGTCAGGGAGGAAAGAGTTCATCGGGTCAGGGAGGAAAGAGTTCATCGGATCCGGGCGGAAAGAGTTTATTGGTTCCGGGCGGAAAGAGTTCATCGGGTCAGGGAGGAAAGAGTTCATCGGGTCAGGGAGGAAAGAGTTCATCGGGTCAGGGAAGAAAGAGTTCATCGGATCTGGCGGAAAGAGTTCATCGGTTCCGGGCGGAAAGAGTTCATCGGGTCAGGGAGGAAAGAGTTCATCGGGTCAGGGAGGAAAGAGTTCATCAGATCCGGGCTGAAAGAGTTCATCGGGTCAAGGAGGAAAGAGTTCATCGGGTACGGGCGGAAAAAGTTCATCGGGTCAGGGAGGAAAGAGTTCATCGGGTACGGGCGGAAAGAGTTCATCGGATCCGGTCGGAAAGAGTTCATCGGTTCCGGACGGAAAGAGTTCATCGGGTCAGGGAGGAAAGAGTTCATCGGGTCAGGGAGGAAAGAGTTCATCGGATCCGGGCGGAAAGAGTTTATTGGTTCCGGGCGGAAAGAGTTCATCGGGTCAGGGAGGAAAGAGTTCATCGGGTCAGGGAGGAAAGAGTTCATCGGGTCAGGGAAGAAAGAGTTCATCGGATCTGGCGGAAAGAGTTCATCGGTTCCGGGCGGAAAGAGTTCATCGGGTCAGGGAGGAAAGAGTTCATCGGTTCCGGGCGGAAAGAGTTCATCGGGTCAGGGAGGAAAGAGTTCATCGGGTACGGGCGGAAAGAGTTCATCGGGTCAGGGAGGAAAGAGTTCATCGGGTACGGGCGGAAAGAGTTCATCGGATCCGGGCGGAAAGAGTTCATCGGTTCCGCAAGGAAAGAGTTCATCGGGTCAGGGAGGAAAGAGTTCATCGGGTCAGGGAGGAAAGAGTTCATCGGGTCAGGGAGGAAAGAGTTCATCGGGCCAGGGAGGAAAGAGTTCATCGGATCAGGGCGGAAAGAGTTCATCGGTTCCGGGCGGAAAGAGTTGATCGGGTCAGGGAGGAAAGAGTTCATCGGGTCAGGGAGGAAAGAGTTGATCGGGTCAGGGAAGAAAGAGTTCATCGGATCCGGGCGGAAAGAGTTCATCGGTTCCGGGCGGAAAGAGTTCATCGGGTCAGGGAGGAAAGAGTTCATCGGATCAGGGCGGAAAGAGTTCATCGGGTCAGGGAGGAAAGAGTTCATCGGGTCAGGAAGGAAAGAGTTCATTCATTCATTCTTTATTCCAAGCATGTAGGTATTTAAGACAAAAGCAAATTACATACATATAAACAGAGGTATGCATGGACTACATTACACATAAAGCTTAGTGGCGGTGTGTAAAGGGAAAAAGGGGGGGCTGTGATAATGATGAAAAATAACAAGTCTTAATTAAGTATCAGAAACAAGAATAACTGGCACAATCACATTCACAGGCAACGAAAGAAGTTGCTTTCTAAATTTAAGGCTACTAGCTTCGTTGATAACATCAAATGGAAGAGAGTTCCAAACAGACATTTGACGGGAAACACATGTCGATAAAGAGGTCTTTTTGATGCGGTGAGGAGGAATAAGTCATCAGATCCGGGCGGAAAGAGTTAATCGGATCCGGGCGGAAAGAGTTCATCGGTTCCGGGCGGAAAGAGTTCATCGGGTCAGGGAGGAAAGAGTTCATCGGATCCGGGCGGAAAGAGTTCATCGGTTCCGGGCGGAAAGAGTTCTTCGGGTCAGGGAGGAAAGAGTTCTTCGGGTCAGGGAGTAAAGAGTTCATCGGGTCAGGGAGGAAAGATTTTATCGGATCCGGGCGGAAAGAGTTCATCGGTTCCGTGCGGAAAGAGTTCATCGGGTCAGGGAGGAAAGAGTTCATCGGATCCGGGCGGAAAGAGTTCATCGGTTCCGGGCGGAAAGAGTTCTTCGGGTCAGGGAGGAAAGAGTTCTTCGGGTCAGGGAGGAAAGAGTTCATCGGGTCAGGGAGGAAAGAGTTTATCGGATCCGGGCGGAAAGAGTTCATCGGTTCCTGGCGGAAAGAGTTCATCGGGTACGGGCGGAAAGAGTTCATCGGGTCAGGGAGGAAAGAGTTCATCGGGTACGGACGGAAAGATCGATCAGAGGATCCTCTAAACTATTACGATTTTCAACTTCTTCTTTCTCACACTGCCTCGATCTCTTCCTCTCTCTTTCTCTGTCTCTCTTCATCGCTTTCTTTCTCTTTCTCTCGCTCGTTTTCTCTTTGTCACTTTCTTTATTGAACATAGAGGATGTTAGATTACCATCTAAGATTGAGTGAGTTACATCAATATTAACCCTGTAGTCTAAACATTTTTCATTGGGAGCAGAAAAAAGACTGATTGACACAGGAAATATCGATAGATTGTAAATATATCTTTTTTGAAAAATTTTCCCGTTTTCAATATGTTTATTTCCTCTCTCTGGTTTTACCTTTTCATTATTTCTTCTCTATTTTTTCTTCTCCCTTTTCTCTCACACTTTCTCTCTCTCTCTCCCTATTAGTCTCTTTCTCTCATTCTCTTATCTCTTCTATGCAATCATGTTTCTGACCTCATTGCAACGCAATATTTCTCTTATATATCTCTAATTTCTTTCTTTCAGTCTCTCTTTCTGTTCCTGTTTCTCTTATTCCCTCACTTTCTCTTTCTTTCTTCCTTTCGAGACAGTCCCCGCTTAACGAGCGGTCGTATTCTCTTCAATTTTTAACATGTTCTCGTGTGTAAGACCTTTTATCTGCAAGCAAAGGACTGTCCACCAAGAGCTGTTGAGGTGAGTAGATCGGATGACTTCACGCTGTTCCTCTGGATTCCATCGGACAGCAAAACCATGCTTGATGACGGGTCATCTGCAGTTGGTCAATCAGGTCAGATCATTGACCCTGATAAAGGTTTTCCACCCGCCAAAGGAGGGTTTGGATCAAACATTTATCAGGGGGCCCTTATGTGAAAAAATTCTTCCCGCCTTTGGCGGGCATCTGTACCTTTTCCTTACATACTAAAAAAACCCTGATCTAAAGCCGCTAAGAAATTACTGGTGCAAAAAAATCGTCTCATTTAACCAGAGCCTACTCCGGTTGACCTAGTTGTTGAATATCGACTGGTTTTGTCCTGATTAAGCGTTAAATGAAACCGGTCTGAGGCATGTTTGTACGCGCCGAGCTAGTTCGAAAAGGGATTTGGAAAGGCAAAAACAGTGAAATGAGAAGTAGAGAAAAAGTGAAATGGAACGGAAGGAGAAGAGAATGTATAGGGTGTCCCATCATAAATTGATGATCGAATTTCGTTAATAACTTTTCGTGTCTAGGAATAAAAGAAACTATGCTGTCGACAAACAAATTTTGTTCGATAGTCTCTACAGACCGTATTGTTTCAGGTTGCATGGTCCGCAAATCGCGTCTCTTGGTATCTGGCTCAGCGGATTCTACGCTCAAGGTGGGTAGTTCTCTTTTTCCGGTATATAGCCGAAACTAAGTGAGCAAATGCATAGTTATGCAGTGTGGAAGCAGTGACGCCTGGTTGAGATGGAATTTGATTAGATAATCAGACGGGTAATAGCTGGTAACGGTTACGCACACCCGGTCAGAAATAGAGTTGGTTATGTTCGATCCCGACCCGTGCGTTGACTAGCCTTGTCCGTTTTTTGTTTGTTTGAATGGTGTTACATTGTTATCGTTTTTTGTTGTTTGTTTCTTTCGGATCTGATCCGAGGCAGTTGCACACTAATTGTATTTTATACAAGGACACAAAATTTTTTCATAAAATAAATTACTAATCTGATTTGCTCTAAGAAGAATTTTTTTAATAAATTAAATTACCAATATGATTTTGCTCTAAGAACAAAGCATATTGCGAATTCAGAACTAGAACTGGAGAATCGGAAACGGATACAATAGAAGTTTGCGTTTCTTAAAGGAAACATTATTCAAATAATTGAACTATCGCACAGAAAACATTACACTACGGGGACACATTTCTATTCCGTGCTATATGAAGATTTCTCAAGATTTGCTATTAGAAGAGTGTTCAAATACTACTCTTGAAAATTATGTCTTTTACAAATTATCTTCCGAAAAAAACTCATGAAACCTCATTAGTCAACATAAAATCTCCTACGTATATTTCTCTTTTTACTCGACAACTTTTAATGAAACAATTCAAAAGCGTTCTAGAGTGGTGTCAATTACAAATTCAAAATTTCCAATTTGGTCACAGAGTCTAGATTATTGTCAGCCATGAGCATCCACATAAAATATTATTCTATATATGCGAATACTCTGACATTTTCACAGATAAAGACACATCTGAGGACAATATAAGTGGTCATTTTATAGAGTTTTATGCGGGCGTGTATTGTACAAAAATGCTCTTGACTTCACCTATTGCAATCAAAAACTCTAGTGTACACCACAACGGTTAGCTCATTTCATTGACTGTTGACGTGCAAAAATCTATCTAAAATGCTGCACTACCGCTTGTAATCAAGCGAGTGCGTTTTGTGTGCCATGAATACGCTCTGTGAGACAGTGTATTTTGCTTCGTGAGACAGTTCACAAATTCATCCATGATTCAAATTTTCAAATCCATGTTCAGTCGAATTCAAATCCATTCAAAAAATTTCAAATAAAGTTCAAAAATCAAATCAAATCCATTCAAAAACACAAATTCATGAATACGCTTTGTGAGACAGTTCACAAATTCAATAGCTCTAAAATCCCTGAATTTGTCGCTCGATCTTCTCGTAAACCGCGTCTGCTCGCATTCCTTCGTTGCACTGTCGAACAGTGTTAATGAATCCTTTGAGCTTCTTGATGCCGATGCCCCAACTGAAAAAGGAATAGTCATTGCGATTCACGAAATGACCTATTCCAGTATCTCTTTTCAACAAAATCTGTCAGTTCAAATGTCTCTAAAATAGCCTGCTTAGCAATGCAAGTGTTCAATTGTAAACAAATGCCCAACTACACAGCTTAAATGAAAATTCGCTTGGTAACGACAACATTTAATGCAAAATACGGTTTACCGATGTCTACTTTATTTGAACGACCGCTCTTAGAGCAAAGGAGTCTCTAGCATAATGAGCAAGGGATTAATGGTAGAGAAAGGTATACTTTTCATTATTTTGAATTTTGAACTCAAAGGATGATCCTTTTATTGAAATTTCAACATTGCTGGTAACCTATGTTGGGGAAACCCGCATGTACACCTCTTTTTTTTCGTGAGACGGAATTGAACCCAGCCGACCTTCTCTTACCGAGAGTGACACTACTGATATTACAACAAAAAAGGACACCGCTGCTCTTGTCACTCACATACGTACCATCAGAAGTTGAATGGTCATGTAAGAACCTCTGTCGGCGGGTCTCTGTTCACTCTCACTAATGCTCTGTTTTTCTTACTGGACTGTTTGGAAAGGACGAAGGGGGGCCTACACTACCCCACTCCCGCCTAATTTTTGGCTTCTCTTCCATCTCTTGGAACTCATGCAAACATCAAACACGGTTACGATCACTCTATCATCATATAAGCTTCGAATCAGCATACGTCTGTCCGGTGAAGCTCTGCTCGATTCGTTGGCTCACGACATCAATCTCTTCCGCGGTGAACAACTCACTATCTTCCAGTACAATTTGAACGTGTCTCACTCTGAAAGATATTCAATTTCATAATATATTGCTCAAATTCAAATTTACTCAATTTCAAAATGCGTTTTTTTAAATTTCCATACACCGCAGTTTCATCCGCGCGAGAAAAAAAAAAGGAATTCTGATCATTCGTGATCAGACATCAATCAAGGTGCCTCTTAAAGTAATCAATTTCACTTGAGCAGGATGAAGTTTAACCATTGCTGAATAAATACATTTGCAAATGAAAAGGAAAGTTGGGTTACTCTCTTCCTCTCATTCTGCCTCGTGGCTAGCTACGGATTTCCCTGACTTAAAAGACAGATCTGGTAAATCCAGTGGCTGCTTCTTGGGTCACTACTGGTATCTAGCTTATTTACTCCGAGGATCCCGATATCTAGAACCTTGAAGATGAAATAGTGCGGACTAGCCACTCACTTGCTAAGCAGCGGAACGTGGATCGGTGGCTCCAGGAAGACATTCTCCAGCTCAAACTCTCGCAGGAAGGATGCGTTCGATGACGTACACAAGACGAAAAGCTTGTGATTCTGAAAATTAAATCAATCGTTGTCTTTTGCTCTCGCTCTCTCTCTGTCTCTCTCTCTCTCTGTCTCTCTCTCTCTTTCTCTCTCTCTCTCCGTCCCCCTTCCTTAAACTTATAATTTCGACCTCCCATCCATCATCAAGCTATCCAATATAAACTTTCACACATTTCAACTGTGGTTAAGGACGTATGTAAATCCTCTACATATTCTAATGTGACTGACTTATATATGTATCGCGCGACTGGCAATCCTACGACTGTTTTGTACTCAGCCGCAGGGTTTTTTTAATGTGTGCAAGAAAAAGGTACAGACGCCCGCCGAAAACGGAAAATTTTTTCACATAAGGGTCCCGTTTATGATTTGGAAAAACAAAGGCCCGCCGACAGAAGGTCTGACATGACTATTTAACCCCTGCTCACCCGTAGAGTCTAAAACTACAACTCACATAAGGTAAACCACTACTATGAACTTCAGAACTGATCAAATAGCCGTAAGACCTTTTTCTTTCTTATATCTGCTGGCGGTAAAAAAGACCCCTTACAGTAACCCATACCTTCGGCGGTCTGTCATTGAGAAGCACTCGGAGAGTACGCAGCACAAGGTTGGAGTAGCGAGGACCGACCGGCGTATAATCTGCAACATGCCGTCTTTGTTCTACGGTCGCCTTTTCTCTCTCTCTCTTTTTTCTCCTCAGTTATACATATACTGCCATAGGTCACCAGCACTGTCAAGAATTTTGAGAAACGACCGGTTTTTGAGCGATGGAGTCTAGAATAATGATTAGATCTCCCTTCTATTTTCCTTTAGCTTCCTTCTCATTTGAAGTTGGCATTTATCTTCACACCAGGGTTGACGAAAACCAACGGCGTTTTGCCCGTTGCGCAAACACCTCCCCAAACCATGAGGTACTTGGAGTGGCTGCTTCTTCCGACTGTGATTTCGTGCTCAGCTGCTCCATTACGATCGTGAGCAAGTATTATGTCGTTTTGAAAACTCACCGACATCTCAATGGTAAATATTTTTTCATCAGTTCACAGCGTACGGAAACGCTCGGCCCGCGTACATCGTTGCAACAGATCTTTGCACCGTTGATGTCGAAGAAGCTTCTGTCGAGCATCCAATCCATGTCGTTTCTGCATCCTGTAGGGGTACATCCCGAGACGGTGTTTGATTATCAGTCGTGTTGATTCAGGGAAGATACCGACCGACGAAGCGAGCTTCCTCATGGATTGTCGAGGATTGCGTGCGATGCGTTTCCGGAGAATGCTCCTAATCTGGGGCGTGTCGGATGTCGGTGGACGAGCTCTTCCTGCACGGTCCTTGCCATCGGCTGTCTCCCGAAGACGATCGATGGTGGCGTAAACAGTTGTTCGTGGAGCATTGAGTCGTCGCGCGATGTCCGCTCTCGTGTGACCGGAGTTGTGCAGTGCAATGATCGCAGCACGAAGAGGACTTGATTGCAGCATAACTGTACAAATAAAGCTAGAGTCATGAAACTTCAAACAAAGATCGGTCAACTGTGTCGCGCAATAGAGCACGTTGAAAATTTGTCTAGTTAATTTATGGTCACCCTGTATTTATACTACTTGTCACCTCTCCCTCGCCTTTTCATTATTTCTCGCTGCTCTCTATATATCTTTCTTCTCTCTCTCTCTCTCTCGCTCTCCTGAATTTCAAAGTCATAGCTTACCAAACGTGTTTTCCGAACCCGATTACGCGATAGTAGATCAATTGACTTTCGGAAACATACCAAAAGTTCTTTGACTTCCCTCATCCACAACCCCCCCCCATTCAGTCGCCAAGAATCGCCCGGACCTCCGCCCAAGAAAAAATTCAGCTCATCTTGGTGAGCTATGGTCAAGGTGAACTCTCATAGATCTACACTAGGCTTACTCACTTTCCTCTCAAACAACCAGTCAATATGATTGCATGTTAAAACCAGGGTGTTCTTTAGCACCCGCACATTTTCGAGCAAATAGATTTTTTAAAATTTCACACTTTAACTTTCAATTTTTCCAATGATTCCATACGAAAAAACCAAGAAAAATGTTTTCCAAGCGCATAGATTTCAATGTTTTTCGGGGTTTTCGGAGAGTGCATAGATTTTTTTACCCGCGGTGCGGGTCAGAAAAACACCCTGGTTAAAACTTCGTAAATAATCGTATTTTGAGGCCTATACCATCCAAACAAAGCTTTCGCACTTCATCTATTTTTCGAGGACAATTATCCTTCATATGTTCTCTTTCACTCGAACAAAACAACTCCTTTCCTAGATTGAGGGAGTAAATGACTTACCCATTAGGTTTTCCAAGTCGTCGATCAGTAGCATAGAAATCGGTGACCGAATTGCATCCGTGAAGGCTTTCTTGATGAGCTGACACATAGCTGTTTCTGTGTAGCCTACCATCTCAGCCGGCGAGAGCACCTGGACAATAAAAATTGGAGAGAGAGAATAATATAGGGATCGATGCAATTACGGAGAGAGAGAGAGAAAGAGAGAGAGAGAGAGAGAAACAAACACACACACACTTTAGAAAACTATAAAAATATGCAAATACACAGAAAAAGCGAAAGAGATGAAGATCAAATAGAGATATAAAAACAACGAGAAAGCGAGGAATATGATTAACCTTCAACTATTGAACAATAAAACCTTCCCAACATTTCAAAATATAAATTTAAACTACCCCAATTTAAGTAGATTGCTTCTGAAACTGACTTTAACAAACGGTATTTCCGATCTTTTCGCAATTTCTGCCGCCAGACAGCTCTTTCCCGTTTGCGGCGCACCTGAAGCATTCTTCTACGGTAAAGTCATCCACCAATGAATAATAAAGACGGGGATGAATAACTTTTTCAAAAACATTGAAGGCAGACTGGTCAGTCTCTTCTCATTTCCGCATGGAAAACAACGATCTCACTAGTTTTTTTTTTGGTACCCAGCCATCTCTCACCGGTTTTGAGCATTTCACAAATACTCTACCGAGCACCCATTGCTAACCAAAGCTCTAACCATAAGAAAAGATCAATATTTCTATGGTCAAGATTCTGATCTATGCCTCCAGGTCAAGATCTATGCCTAAAGGTCAAGCGAGTTTTTTCTCTCAAGTGAGCCATTTTAAATGAGTCAAATAGTGTATGAATGAACATATGCATAAATGTATGACAACTCCTCCCACCTACGAGAACAGCAGAGACGAAATTGTCGCCGTCCACTGCTTTGATGGAAGTCACCAGTTGTGCACCGAGTTCCAAAATCCTATTCACCTAAATATTGATTGCAACCGCTTACAATTAAACAAACTCGAACAAATATTAGAAGCCATAGAGCTAAAAAATAGCTCGCCGGGTTTTATTAACCCCTGGGTACAACTCCACAAGGTTCTAGCATCATCTAAAAAGTTTATTTGGTCTGGAAGAATAACGATTGAGTTGATGTCGAACCTCTTCACCCCAGATATTGAGTCCTCCAGCGAGAAGCTTCTCCAGTGAATCTTCTGCTCGACCGAAAGCCTGGGAAAGAAAACTAGGTTGAAAAGTAATGATAACTATTCACAGTTATGGAAACCGAAGAAGGTCTGCAATTTCCAAAACATCAAAAAACAACCGCTCACATGAGCGCGATAGTGGATGATGAACTTTGTTTTAAAATTTTGGCGTAACACCCTGAGACAAATATTACATAATACCGTTCCATTTCCCCATTACCGTACTCCTTACTCACTCACTCATCGAGTTCAACTGATCTTTTGATATGAAGAAGAACATACCGGTTTAATGTCATTCGTTATGGCGTCCTCGAAGTCATCTGCGTTGACCATCAACTTCTCAATAGCTTGAGGATCCAATAACTCCTGTGATGAACCAGAATCAAGACTATACGTAGACAGTTAATTCTATTCACATCAATACAGTAATTAACGCTACAAAATGAACAGTAACCTTTCCACCGGGCTTCACAAGTCTGTTCATAGCACTGGATTGCGCGGCTCTGACCAAACCCTCCAGTTCGGCACCCGAGAAGTTCTTCGTTCTCTTCGACAAATCTCCCAAGTTCACGCTCGGGTCAATCTTGTTGTACTCTCTAAAACACGACATACTCTAAAACACGGCCCTGTTTAAAACATGAACCTTTGTAAAACCGAAAAACCTACTGCGAAACGATTCACTGTTTTACAAAGTTCCCGGTCTACGCCTGACCAATGAAAAAATTTTCTGTTACTGGCTCCCATTGAGTTTTGAACTCGGCTACCAATTTCATACCAGTTGGTTGTTGATAAAAACTTTTACCTCAGTGATATCATTCTATTCATGCTTCGCACTCTTATGGATACAAGTCCTGCAGATGCTCACATAACTCCTACCGACCAAGTACTGAACCATCTTTTGTTTTCAAGACCCTTTTCCCTGGTCTGGGCCTTCGACTAAGCACTAATGAATGTATCGGCATTTCTAAAAGCACGCCAATCCGATTTGAACCTCATTCTGGCTGTGTGAATGCGGAGAATTTGCAAGCGCCCTTCCTCATCCGGGAGTGATATTTCCATCTGGACCTCCAATCTTCCTGGGCGCAGAAGCGCCTCATCGATCATGTCGCGCCTGTTTGTCATCCCTGTAACAAATGCCTCTCTATTTCTCTTTTCATTTGTGTAACTCCCTTTATCATTTGCTTTTCATATCACTCTCTCGCTTTGTATATGAGATTTACTATCTTTTTTTAATTGTTAGTCCCATTAAAGAGCAGGGTCTTTTTTGTAGATAGCCCTTCTCGTTTTCACACAATTTTGAACGTCTTGAACTCTTTTCTCCGATTGTTGCATTGTTTTGCTCTATAGTTTTTCTGCACCTCAGCTTAGGTCTACCATTCGGTCTTATACCCAATGTTTTTGTTCCCGAAATACTCGGAACCGGATTATGTGTCATACATATTCTAGCATGTGTCCTTACCATCTCAGCATGAGCTCTCTCAGCTTCTCGGGTATGTGATTTTCTACAGTAAGGAATGCACATGCTGAACCAACCAACCAACCATCTGACACTCTTCTAAAGGCTCAGATTGTTTAAACTTCCAGCTACTGTCTTCAAAATTGGTTGTTAGTAGTTCCCAACTAACCAATGACAAGGATATTATTCAACTGCTCGACACCATCCATCTTGGAGAGCAGCTGATTCACTACTGTGTCGTGGACAGACGAAGAGCCCGCCTGCACAAAACAGTTCGTTTATAGGAGAGAGAGAGAGAAAGAAAGAGAGAGAGAGAGAGAGAGAGAGAGAGAGAGAGAGAGAGAGAGAGAAGAGAGAGAAAAGCTTTGTTCTTTTAGACTTCCAAAAACGGATAATCAATATTGCAACCTCTGATTAAAATGATCATAGTTTTTCTTCTTGTCAAGAATAAACTATTCCGCTTATTCTTAGCAACTACTATCATTTTTAGTTATACTAAAATTCCCAGCAACCGTCTCGCCCACTCACCATACTGCCGCGCTGCTTGCAGATGGCGTCTATCTCGTCGAAGATTATAATGTGCAAGCCTGAGTTTGCACCGCAGCGTCGCCACTCTTCTTCTGCGTCAGCGAATAGCTTGCGCACATTGGACTCCGACTCGCCGACGTACTGTAAGAAAACTAATTTTCGTTGTGAAACCAAATCTCTTTTTCCAATGATTGTTAGAGCCTTCGCGTCTCTGGTATCTCATGCATCTCGAACCTCGAATCCACCATGCTTGCCCGAAAAAGTAATACTACAATGGCAAAAAAGTCAATGAATCCTTTTATGAGTCATTGGCTCAACAAGCGATGACTGTTCTTCTTACTCGCGTAAACAAGAGGTAGTGCAATGCTTGAATAATATAACTTCTCGAGATGGTTAAAGCTGCTTTCCAAGCGCTTGGTTAACTAAAACCAACCATGGAGTGATAAGCCACGGATTACCGTTGGTCCTCTTTCTTGAAACTCTGTGGAACAGACCTTTTTCCGAACTATATATCTGGTGTTTATGTAACCTTTTCAGCCCAAGTCCCTTACGACTTTTTTCACTTTGAGCCTAATTACGTTATGAAACTCAACCACCAACTTTGTCCAAAATCTGAGGCCCATTGACAATCTTGGGCTCTCTTGCGTTGAGCATTTTGCCGATTTGCCGAGCCATGAGCGTCTTTCCGGTTCCCGGTGGACCGTACAACAATATACCGCGGACGTGCTTCATTCCTGGAAGAAGCCTGGTGAAGTTAATTATAGTGTGCTCAAGAAAAACACAAAAGCCTGCCGAAAGCTAAGAATATCCCTGAGCAGAAAAGTCTAGAGTTCGACCTTCAGCCTGGTAGGAGAGACAATCAAATGAGTAGTGCACGCACAAATCTTATCTCCTGCTATAAAGTCCCGCAAAGACTCAGGAAGAAGCCACTGGTTCCATTTAGTTTGGTCTTCATACGATTTGGGTAGGCGCGTACCCAGGGGTTAAATAGCCATGTCAGACCTTCTGTCGGCGGGCATCTGTTTTTTTCCAAATCATAAGGGGGTTCTTTATGTGGAACAAAAAATTTTTTCGCGGGCTTCTGTGTTTTTTGATCCTGAGGGTGGACCCTTATGTGAAAAAAACTTTTTTACGCCTTCTGCGGGCTCTGTGCCTTTTTCTTGCACAACAAAAAACCCCTGCGCGTACCGTGCAGCGAGGCAGAAACCAGGGACTTTTTCTAACCCACCCTGTGGATATGAATAGGCTGTGCTCTCACCAACCGCCAAAGAAGGTTGTAAATAAGAGTATTCCCTACTCCTCGTTGTTCTCAAGCAACGGATTTTTATACCGAGCAGAGGAGCGGATTGTTCGGAGAAACTTGTGCAAAAATCGTGTGGTGTGACGGGAACCGAACCCGTGACCTTTCGCATTCCGGGCGAATGCTCCCCCCACTCAGCTACACATGCACACATGATAATGCACATTTAAAGGCCCATACAACAAGGTTATAGATCATGGATAATAACCATGAGGGTCCGACAGACTAGGAAGAGAGACATAGAGCATGTGTGAAAAATAGAACATTTACGAACATTGAATTATCATCCTTTGCCTTTTTTCGACAGCGCATAGACCCGCAGTGTGGGTTAGACAAACACCCTGGATTTGAACTATACACGAAACGCTTTCAAGAGAAGCTGGTGATACCAATTCTTATTCAGTATGACATTCTCTTCCAAATTTACCCTTCTTCCATTAAAGCATGATAGCTTGATCTGCGAGTTTTGGAAAACATTCAAGTGCGATTATGCGGGAGAAGTATTATATTAATAACAATTGAAAGTTGGATCACTATTCAGGCTTTGATAAGGACCCCTTTGGCTTCGATATTTGACTGACCAAGTTGTTCAATGAACTCTGGCGGGAAGACTCTCGAAGCGAAAGCCCTGCGGAAGATGCCCGAGAACTCGTTGTCCAGACCACCAATGCCCATCTTCTGGAAATCCCAATCAGGCGAGATGATCGACCGATACGCTGACTTCCTGCAAAGAGAACCTTATACTTGTCATATATCGAGTCCACATCAATATTATCCAAAGACCAGTTTCACTGATATAGTATAACTGATTTCCGGGCGCGGCATAATAGTAGTGTGTTCGACTATTGTGCGAAGAGTCCCGAGTTCGACTCCCATCCCGGACAGATCCACCCAAACCAAGGGGGTTAAGACATGTTGGTAGTGCTCATACACGAATCTAACTCTCCCCACTGCTGCTATTCACACAAGCAGTGATCTAGCAGGCAGCAGCTTCTATCAGGATAGGCCTGTCATGCGTCTCAAGGGAGCGCGTACCCTGCCTCGAGGCGGGAACAAGCGCGAGGAAAATTATCGATGATTGTTCGTTATTATCGAAAATTATCGATAAAAGTTCAAAAAACAAAGTTCGCACTCTCTCTATTCACAAAGGAATTATGTTTTTCGACTAATTGTTTAGCATACTGGCACTCGAAACACACTGGCAACAGTGGCCATTCGTGAATCTACAGCCTTAAGAGCCTATCACGGATGGAGCCGGATCATCCAGTCCAGAATCGAGCGCGACCTCAGGTGGCGGATAGAGGGACGCCTCCCTACGAAGAATTCGTGATGGGAGGTAGCGGGAGAAATCCCGCCGCGGACCAAAACTGGCTAGTATAGCTCGTCAAAGGAGGGCGATGCCGGACCGGCCTGGGCATGCCACCGGACAAAACATCAGCCGATACTCCGCTATACTTTTCAATGGCGAGTCGAGGCGCCAGTAAAATAACCTCTTGCCCTTCTCCGGATGGGTCTCGCCAAGAGGATCGCCGACTGCGGTGCGAGTGTAGACGGAGAAAATCTCTCCGGACTCAAAAGGATCCTCACCACCAACCTATCCCAAAAGGACTCCCCTCGACAGGACCTATGGGCAAGACAACAACAACAGCATACTGGCAAGAACTGGGTGTTTTTTTTCTTGAAAATTATATAGGACTTTCGAGTTTGATTGATTGATTATCTCACTGAAAATAGATGTTCGGGATTCAATTAGATCCTGGATCGTGCTAATCGGGATAAATAATTCCTCTCAATTGTTGCGGAACTCTTTTAAAAAAACCAGGGTTCATAAATGTTTTCACTAAATTTCCGCTCAAGGCAAATTGGTCCCGTGCAGGGGTTTTTTAGTGTGCAAGAAAAAGGTACAGACGCCCGCAGAATGCGGAAAAAAAATTTTCACATAAGGGTACTACCCCTTATGATGAAAAAAAAAGGCCCGCTACAAATTTTTCTTTTGTTTTACATAAGGGTCCCCCCTTATGATTTGGAAGAACATAGGCCCGCCGACAGAAGGTATGTAACCCCTAGTCCCGTGCCCCCCCCCCTCCCCTCCTCATCCAAACTCAAGAAACTGACCCTTTGCTTTTTCCAACCAGGTTGATACTTGCGCCTTCTTCCTTGTCAAAAATAATGACTGAGTTTGGCAAAAGTCTGCCTTCTTCGAGCTGCAATTAAGACTTCTCAAGTCATTATTCAACTCAACAAAAAAGTAATAGCAAGTTTATTGACTTAATAGCCAAATCAATCACGTAAGCGTCAGGCGGATATATGAGTGACTATGGATAGATGAGTGACTATGGATAGATGAGTGACTATGGATAGATGAGTGACTATGGATAGATGAGTGACTATGGATAGATGAGTGACTATGGGAATTCACATCACTGAAGTCGTTGTGGGAAAATTTGATGTCATCATTTATTTTGCACACTGATTCTCGAGTGAATCGAAGAGAAAAATTTTAGTTCAAGGAAGCTTTATGAAAAAAGACCACGCCCTTTTCACATCTTAAACTTCAAAGCGTAACATGAACAGACTAACGAATAAATAATGAATAACTTTTTAAACTTACCGGAAAAGTGTTCGCTTTCTCTCCCTGTGCTGCTGCGGTCATATCAACTCCTGAACAGCGTGAGCTTTGGCATGAACCTTTTTTTTGTGATTTTTTTACCCTAATCCCCGGCCTCCCCCTGCAGGAAACTGGGTTTTCGATTAAGAATATGGTTTTTGAAGAGAATAAAAAAATTCAACTAGAATTTTCTAATTTTTATATCTTTTTGAACAATAATTGTCTCAATTTTACAAATATGTAATACAAAAAACTATCTATATTATTTAAAACTACAATAGAAGTTCTGATAAAACACGGACAGAACTTAGTCTTTGGGGAAGGGGATTATACCCATTCCTCTTTTTCACCGGTGCGATCGCGTTATCACTACAATACCGAACACAAATATCTTGATGATGGAATGAATATATTTTTTTAAATTATGTTTTTCTTCAGAATCTTGCTCACTCAAATTTTCTTTTCAACACTGAATTTTCCTATTTTATGACCAAATTTAGCTCCTCGAAAAGTCAGATTTTGCGCTCAACCTTTTTTTATATATTTTTTTGACACACCTTCGATGCTTTTGACGAATAACGATAGATTGACTGCTTTGCCTTTCTCGTCAACAAAACGGAAGACAAGCTCTTCTTTCACAGCAAACGCTTGACCGGAGAACTGCATCGAGAACTCACGTGCCATTGAATCCGAGTTCAGCGGCTGTGATGACTCACTGCAGAAATAGTCACTTCGGGAACTGACTTTTAAAATTCACTCAATCAATTCATTCGTAAGACTCACCGCGAAGAATAGTCAATAAGCCAAAAAAAGCTCATTCAATTAATCAATAAATTCTTTGATCAAAGAGTTAAGAGAATAAGAATATAGATTGACTAATTAGAAGTCTACAGAAAATTTCAAGAATTCGACGTATACAGTAACAGCACTAAAAATGCTTCAAAAAACAACAATAAATCAAAAAAAATCTCCATTGCTCTTATTGAAATAAATCTTATTTCACCTGTCCACTTCAAGCATTCCTGTAACTTTATTGATTGAAAATCTTTGATGATTGTCCCCTTTTCAATGGGGGGGGGGAAGTTGTACCGTTACCTCAACAAATATACTGTATTGATACAGTACTCATCAAGACGCCTATTTTTTTCTGAAAGGAGGTAGCCATCCATCTGTTACAGTGATCGAAGTATTTTGAAATCCGGTTGCACAGAAAGCTTCTTATTTGAAAACTGACAACTTCTTCGATTGAAAGTCAACCGAAACGGTGATGCCACTAATACAACTGCTGTCCAGATTCAGATGTTGTACCGTTACCTCAACAAGTATACTGTAATGATACAGTACTCATTGAGAAGACTTACTTTTTTTCTGAAAGGAGGTATAAGTGTCTTTTCCAACCCAAACCGTGGTTTAACCAAAAAGTTTTTTCTTTGTCGTTTCACGAAAAAAATTGAGTGATGCATATATTTATTGAACTCAAAAATTATTTTTTGCCTTCCCCCCCTTTAAGCCTTTCTCTGCTTCTCTGCTTCTCTGCTTAACGATTCATAAGTTTCTTTTGCAAGTGGAAAGAATTATCATGGCAGTTTTTCGCTGAATAATTTTGAGAAAGGTCCCAAAGTTGCTACTCCCCCCCGAAAACCTATGGGATGAATAAGTGTGACCTTTGGCGAATATACAAATTCTAATTCAAATCTAAGTCCAGGGGTTAAATAGTCATGTCAGACCTTCTGTCAGCGGGCCTCTGTTCTTTTTATAAATCATAAGGAGGGACCCTTAAGTAAAACTAAAAAAATATATTCGCTGGCCTCTGTTTGGAAAATCGTAAGGGGAACCTTATGTGAAAACATTTTTTTACCGTCTTCGGCGGGTGTCTGTACCTTTTTCTTGCACACTAAAAAAAACCCTGTCCAAGTCCCGTCAACCTCATTCTGTACCTGCTTTCCACACTCGCAGCCACTATTTCTACGTGGTCAGGACTGTAATCTTTCCCAGAGAATCGCCTACTTTACACCAGACCGAAATGAGGGCGGAAAGTTTCCTTGGAAAAAACAAAATGACCGAAAATGTTCCCAAATACCTTCTGTCCCAAGGGAACTGTGATCCATTTTCGTTGCGGGACCGCCAGAGCGATTTCGTCATCTTTTACTTCGTGGTGTTCCTTGATAGAAAGCGCAAAGTGACGAGCCGGGCCGGTTGTTAGCTTCACATGTGGCTCTAACGTCTGTCTGTCTGGTCTGGACGAAAGTCTGGAAAGCAATAATAATAATAATAATAATAATAATTTATCGCAAGGGTGATTTTTAAAGTGGCACAGGCGTTAAACGAGACCGGTCTAAGAGCTGTTTGTACGCGCCGAGTGAGTTGGAATGATATGGTAAAGGCTGGAAAAAATGGAAAGAGAGGCAAAGGAGAAGTGAAATAGAACGGGAGAAGAACATAATTCTCAGCGTGAACATATATGCGCCGAAAGAGCTAATCCGGTTACTATTTAACTCTTGAAGGGGCATTTAGGGGGTAAAATAGAGGAGTGATTCATATTCAGAAGTATTCAATGAGACTATTGAAAGCTGTTATGATTGAAGTTATACTATTCAAACATCGAATAAAAACCATTTGCAATTGTTGAGAAGAAGAAAAAACTACTTTTTGAGCTAATGAGTGTGTAATGAGAGTTAAAAAGCGAGCGAGAGAGTTATCAAGAGTTGAAACGAACGCTCACGCGAGCGGAAAGCTCAGAAAAATGGATTGTTGTTGTTGTCGTTGTTGTCTTGCCCATAGGTCCTGTCGAGGGGAGTCCTTTTGGGATAGGTTGGTGGTGAGGATCCTTTTGAGTCCGGAGAGATTTTCTCCGTCTACACTCGCACCGCAGTCGGCGATCCTCTTGGCGAGACCCATTCGTTAACCGGAGAAGGGCAAGAGGTTATTTTACTGGCGCCTCGACTCGCCATTGAAAAGTATAGCGGAGTATCTGCTGATCTTTTGTCCGGTGGCATGCCCAGGCCGGTCCGGCATCGCCCTCCTTTGACGAGCTATACTACCCAGTTTTGGTCCGCGGCGGGATTTCTCCCGCTACCTCCCAGCACGAATTCTTCGTAGATGGAGAAATGGAGAAAAGGGAGACTTCCCAGTCTTGACCAGGGTGTTTCTTAGCACCCGCTTAACTTTTTTCGAGCGCATAGATCTATAAGATTCAAGAGTTCAACATCCAATTGTTTTCGATGAATCTCTACGAAAAATACGAGAAATTTTTTTAAAGCGCATAGATTTAATGTTTCTCGAGGTTTTTGAAAAGCGCATAGATTTTTGTTTACCCGCATTGCGGGTCACAGCAACACCCTGGTCTTGACCCTTTTTATTGCCCAGTTTCGAGTCTTCCCAGTCTTGACGCTTTTTATTGCCCAGTTTCGAGTTTTCCCAGTCTTGACCCTTTTTATTGCCTAGTTTCGAGTCTTCCCAGTTTTGACGCTTTTTTGCCCAGTTTCTCATTCTGCTTTCCAGCTCTTACTCGCACCACATTAATCTAGCATCCTTCCTCCTCACTCGTATAGGCGGTTTTTGGTCGCAATTTTTGACAAATGCAAGAGGTAACTCCTGGCAACCAATGTCAAATTCTCATTCTCCCGACTGACATTTGATGAATCCGCGGTGACACAACGGCACAGTTAGTCAGTGCCAACTCGTCTGTAGGACACTTACGCACTTTTAGTTGCATTTGGTGATTCTGAAAATTATAGTTTCGTTATATATTAGAAAAACGAATAATTTTGACCAAGAATTTTTCGGAACTGGAATGTTTGTCCAAGATATACATGATTCTTCCAGCTGTCGGAACAGCTTTGGTCGAACATGGCTTACTACTTTTTCTTCCACATGAACACGCCCATAACAGTGTTTCTCTGACCCGCCGCACTGCGTTTGAAATCTATGCGCTATTCAAAAAAGGCTAGTGATACAAACGCTCTGATTGTCTGCATCCTCTATTTACATCACACGCTCTCGCACTCTCTTCTCCTCTTTCGAGGCCTGGCGTTCCCTTATGATTAGAGATTTTGACAAATTAATTTATATATCTGCTGCGGGTAGGAAGAAACTGCATGGACCTTATCTTTAAAAAAAAAGCAATGTTTCTTCCCTGCAGCGGAAATGTTACGGTCTATGCCTAAATCTGAAGCTCCTTAACGCTTTCGACATGGAACACCAAGTTTCTAGTCACCAAGAGGAAAATGTTCAAACCAACTCGGGATTGGTAAACGGTTCACTTGAAGAATTTTTCTTTTAAAACATAGTGGTAACCGCGTTATTACAAACTTGCAAAAAATCCGCTTTACAAGCGAGGACGCTCAAAATAGCGAGGAGCGCTCGAAACACACTGGCAACCGTGGCCATTCGTGACTATACAGCCTTAAGAGCCTGTCACGGATGGAGCCGGATCATCCAGTCCGGAATCGAGCGCGACCTCATGTGGCGAATAGACGGACGCCTCCCTACAAAGAATTCGTGCTGTGAGGTAGCGGGAGAAATCCCGCCTCGGACCAAAACTGAGTGGTATACCTCTTCAAAGGAAGGCGATGCCGGACCGGCCTGGGCAAGCCACCGGACAAAACATCAGCCGATGCTCCGCTATACTTATCAATAGCGAGTCGAGGCGCCAGTCAAATAACCTCTTGCCCTTCTCCGGTTAACGAATGGGTCTCGCCAAGAGGATCGCCGACTGCGGTGCGAGTGTAGACGGATAAAATCTCTCCGGACTCAAAAGGATCCTCAACACCAACCTATCCCAAAAGGACTCCCCTCGACAGGACCTATGGGCAAGACAACAACAACAAAAACCAAAGGTCTAGTGTAACTGTTGAAAATTGGAGAAGAACGACCGCTCTACGAGCGGCGGAGTATGGAATAAAGAAAAGCGAGCTGAAGGTAAAGAGCGAAGAAGTGAAGGCTAGTCAGGGGTCAAATAAAGCCGCCCAATTTGGGTTTACATGTATCCACCGTTCAAAGTTTGAAGGAAAAAAGAAAAGGGGATGAAGGAAAAGGGTTTTTTCTCAATAGTGTGTGTACATGTATCCGCCGACGGGACCGATCCGGTCACTATTTAACCCCTGAGGCTAGTCATTATTAAAGACTTCATGGCTCAAAAAACGGTCATTTTTCCAGATTCTCTGGTGACTTATGCTCATTATTTATTTGACCTAAGTTTTAGAAAATCAAAATAGAGGATAAAAAAATCAAACACTTTAGGGACCCCCCTCTGGTAGGGGGGTCCCTAAAGTGCAAAAGTTCCCTATAATGTACCATTTCTGTTGGTGAACGTCGCGTTCTTCGTCTCCAATTGTATCAACGCCTTCTGATATTTTCTCGTTTATGAAAATTAAAAAAAAATATATATTTACGGAGTAAGAATATGTAATAACTCGAGAACGCGAAAACATCAAGAAACAATACAGGTTGAATATTATGTTCATTTTACAAAAAAAATTAAATTTTAAAGGGTGTCGTTAATTATTATTCTTGATCATCTCTATGTTACGACTGATATCGAACCCAGCGCACCATGCCATAAATATATGCCTTCACTTCAACAAATAAGTAAATACATAGTATCTAGATGTCTTTAGTGGTCCTTTCACAAGTTGTTTCCTCTATCGATAGATATATCCCTGAAATTTCTTAACCCCACAAAAGCACCGAAAGTAACCAATTTATGTTATTTACTAACTTTCCTTCCAGCCTCACCTTTGGGCTGCGCACTGTTTTGCTCACCAACCGTTTTTAACCGTAAAAAAGTAAAACTAATTTACTCACATACAGTGAGATACAAACATGTTTTATTTGAATTTTCCTATCAGGTTTTTTCCTGATTAGCAATAAAAGATGTATTAAGTGTCCAAATGGAGCAACTGTTGCAATTTGAAAGGTCATTTTATTGCTAGTCAGGAATTTTCCTTAAGGGACAATTCAAACAAAACCTGTATGTATCTGACTGTATGTGAGCAAATTAGTTTTACTTTTTTAACGGTAAAAAAAACGGTTGGTGAGCAAAACAGTGCGCAGCCTTAAAAAATGCAATAGTTGCTCCATTTGGACACTCAATACATCATTTTATTGCTAATCAGAAAGTTTCCTGATAAAAAAATTCGAATAAAACCTGTCTGCATCTGACTGTATGTGAGCAAAATAGTTTTACTTTTTCACGGTAAAAAACGGTTGGTGAGCAAAACAGTGCGCAGCCTTATCAAACTTTGATAGTGAATTGCAGAAAAATTAGTAAATCACAGAAAGTGGTGTGTTTATAGAGTAATTTTCGAAACCGACCGAAAGTTATAAAAGAGTATAAAAATTATGATAAGTTAGAGGTTCAGACTGTGAACCTTAGCTTCCTTCTTCTAATTTTAGGCCAATGTTCGATTAGGCGGTGGTTTTTGTTTTATTCAAATTTTTATTGAAACTGCATGTGAGCTTTGAGCAGACCAGTTTTTTTAGATCATTCCGAAAATTTCCTAGAACAGAGAAAAGAGCAGAAAGGAGCAAAGCATGGGAATATTCAATTGACTTCTGGGAAAACAGCGAAATGACAAATTTGGGCCACAGAGATGGGGGGGTCTTTATCGACGCTTGCAGCTTCTCATATTCTCTCTCTCTCTCTCTCTACTTGACTCTTTTTTCTATTTCTCTCTCTATCTCTTTTACGCCTTCACTCTCGCATTCTTTTTTCTCTCAATCCCTCTTCACCCCTTTTATTCTCTATCACTCTGTCTGTATCTCTTCCAGCCTTCCTCCGCATCTCTTTCGTTTTCCTTTCCGAATTAGGGAGTTCATGAGGCCCTCGCTACTCGCTCTCCTCACTGCTCTCCAGACTCCCCGGGAAAAATTCAACGCTAAATTCTCCTCCTCATTTCCTTTCTTCTGGATACTCACGCAGACTCAACACAACGAAAGCACAAGTTCCACATCCACGTAAGATCGATAGGAGAGTGCGCGCACGGAGAAGCTGCGTCGATGAGGAATGAGATGTGGGTGTAAGGAAGGGGAAGTACGGGTAAAGGGGGGATGAAGATGGGGGAAGTGGGTTGAGGATGAGAAGAGGCTGAGCGTGATTAAAATTAACACAGCTAGAATCATGGGCTAAAAACCTAATATCTATTATATAAAGCATTTAGGTTATCATATAAAGTTAGATATTAGGTAGGTTTAGTGGAGGAGTAAAATGACGCTAAGGAGGGGAAATATTTTTCATAATTACATGTAATGAATAGTTATAAAAACAGGCAAGTAAACAAAAAATGCTGACGAAAACGTTATAAAGTGACCTCTCTAGTAGAAGCTCACAGTCTATACCTTTCACTCACAGCACGAAAGAAGCCATTTGACATGTCTGATAGACTTCTCAAAAGCCTTTGATTGTATTAATTATAGATTTTTAATGCACAAACTAGCAACATTAGGTATTAACTCCTCCTTACCTAGATTAATTGGATCGTTTCTTACTAACAGAACATCTCGAGTACGAGTCGGCTCTTCTTTATCTGAAAGTAGGTCTTACCCCTGCGGTGTTCCCCAAGGAAGTTCCCTAGGGCCCTTGTTTTTCTCGATGTTCATTAACCGTTAACCTGTTCAATGATTAACGTTATTGTAGATGTAATACCCATAGGCGTTCATTGTTTTCTTTATGCTGACGATGTCAAGTTATTTTCAGAATGTCCTCTTCTACTGCAAAGTGCTATTAACGCAATCGCTGACTATGCTCTCAATTGGTCGCTCACTATCTCCGTTACTAAATGCTTTTTCACTAATTGTGGACCTCTTTACAACAATTCTACTTACTTTATCAATAACTTCATACTACTATCATCCAACATCGTCAAAGATCTAGGCATATTATTTAACCAGAACCTCAATTTTTCTAATCACATTAAATTAACCATCAAGAAATCTACGAATTGCATAAATCTTATTCTACGAGCTTTTAAAACTTGCTCATTCTCAGTATTATCAAGAGCTTACAAGTCGTATATTCTACCCCTGTTAGAATATGGATGTGAAATATGGTCTCCTGTCTCCATTGGTCTCGTTAATGCCTTTGAACGGGTTCAGAGAGCTTTCACACGTCGCTTACTAATGAGATCCGAGGCCGTATTCATAATCGCATTTGAGTGTCCAATCGTTGGACGTCCAACATTATACGTCCAACAACAAATTCCGTATCCACAATGCAATTAGTTGGACGTCTAATGCTTGGACGTTGTCCAATGCGTTGGACAAGGTCTACCCTGTCTAACTGAGCGTCCAACTCGTTGGACACTCTCTTTTTTAATGATTTTTTTGTGTTTCGAGTTTTTTTTCGATGTGTTTCCGATGTTTTTGTCACTTTTTTTCATAAAGGATTACTTTTTTGTAAAAATTATTTATTTCAAATTTTTTTCTTTTTCTTTTAATTTTTCATTTTATTGTATTTTATTTATTTTTTGTCAAACTTCCTTTTTTTCTCTCTCTCTTTCTTCAAGTCAAAAATAGGCGATACAGCTGGCTGTGTGCAGTCTACCATATCACGAGTTTTGCCAAATAATCTCAAGATGTAATGAGTTTATCACGTGTTATTTGTTTAATACTTTTTCATATTTGTTATAAACGATTACTGTATTGGTAACTCATAACACAATTTATTCACGTTGGGATTTTAAAAAAAGCAACAAAATGTATGTACATATATTAACAAACGAATGAAACCAGCATAAAATCATAACAAACAACTGAAACCTTGTGTTTTTTTTCCAATATCCTATTGCAACAATGCATCTCAGCGCCCTATTGCAAAAAAATGTATGTAAATTAACAAACAAATGATACCGCGAGATCAGACAACAGACATTAACTAATCGTACTATCAATCGATAAATACTTTGATAAACTAATCGATACAAATGACTCCTCTATTTGATCCCCTACCTGCCCCTTCCGAAATCACCCTTGCGATAAAGTATTATTATTACATATAATCTTCTACGTACTCAACCTCTTCGAATTGCGCTACACCCTTTACCTCACACCTCTGTTTCACTTCTTCATACTCCAACTGTGCCTTAGCTCTCTGTAGCTTAGCCGTTTCTATTTGGACGAAGTGCAGGTCCTCGGTAAGAGACTGACGCTTTATAGCGAATTTTAGCTCTCTCTCGAGTAACTGTCTTCCTAGATTTTGATGAAAAAGGAAAAAAAACTAGGACGAAATAAAATACTTACTTGATCGGGCGTTCGTTCGAATCCCATCGCTCTCAGCTCATCGGACCATTCACGCAAATACATTCCTTTTTTTTCCTTCCATGCTCAACTTACAGCCGCTTTTGAATATTCCGTGATAGTCTTCGTAGGCTTCAACAAATGACTTCAATAGTTACGTGAGTGCATCAGCGGACAATTCAGTCACTTTTGTTCTTTTCGGCAGGGGCTCGTCCATTCTGTCAAAACAAATTTTTTCTATAACTTTATAAACATGATTCAGAGCGAAAAACAACAAGTATAACACTCGAAAGTTGAAGAAAACCACAAAAAAAGTTGACACGCACCAAAACTGCGTCAGTGTTTTCCATTAGACGTCTAATCATTAGACGTCCAACATTAGACTTTAATTAATCGCACTGTGGATACGAAAAACCAGTTGGACGTCTAACGCATTGGACGCGTCTAATGTTAGACGTGTCCCATGCGTTGGACGTCCTACATTTGACGTTTATTCTGGATACGGCCTCCGGTCTAAGTAACTTGAGCTATACTAATCGGCTTGCTGTACTCAACCTTTCCACATTAGAATAAAGGAGATCCATCGTTGACTTATGTTTTATTCATAAATGCATTCATCGTAACATTGATATTGATTACTCTTCCCTGTTCATTGTTCGTCCATCTCCGTATCAGAGTCGATCTTCACACTCTTTAAGAATTATTCTTCCTTTCAACTCGAAGCATTCTAACTTCACGTGCGCCTCTCGAGTAATTGAAATTTGGAATAATTTGCCTGTTAACATTTTACAGGGTGGCCCATATATTCGCAAACGCGTTTACAAACGTGTATCTCAGTGCATAAGTGAGCAAGAGTGTTCAAATTTGTACATTTATCAGCACACATTAATAAAAACATTGGGTCGAAAAATCATTCAATTCGGTTTCCTTTGGCACGAACGACAGCCCGGAGTCGCTTTGGGAACGCTTCGATCACTGGACGAAGTTACTTTTCGTCGATCTTCGACCACTCCTCCTGCAGGGAATTTTTTTGAGACTCCAGATTCAAGGGAGGATGAGCATTGACTTTGCTCTCAAGGTAGGACCACACGGAATAGTCCAGCGGATTGAGGTCGGGCGATGAGGAGGGCCATTCTGCGCTGGAGATGAAGTCGGGAAAATGAGCGTTGCAACATGCCTGTGTATTACGGTAGTGGGAAGCAGACCAAGGAAGCAATACTTTTCGAAGAATCTGCTGGCGGTAGTATTCCTGATTAATTTTGGCTCCTAGTTCGAACAAAACAAGGGGAGTTTTGCCGGTGGCGGACACTCCGTCCCAAACCATGACTTTGGCAGGATGGGAAGCTCTATGCAAGAATCCACCGGTATGATTAGCTGCCTGTGAGTCCCGAGCAAGCACTCGCACATTTTGAGGGTTGTAGGCCTCTTCCACAGTGAACAGCTTCACATCCGAGAAGACTGTCCTGAGGTGAGCACTGTCGCGCGTCCTGAGGATTAGGGCGCGGCACCTTTTGAGTCTTTTGTCCTTGTTCTTTAGAGTTAGGATGGCAGCCTTTTTAGTACGATATGAGGGGAGACTCAAGTCCTCTTCAACGATTCTTTGAAGAGTATTGCGTGATGAGTTCATCTCGGAGGCCATTTTTTTCAAGCTACGCCTAGCATTTCGACCGACTCGCTTCCTCATGGCCTCAATCTTGTTAGGGGTGCGCACCAATCGAGGATCACCTCTTCGGGGCAAGTCAGCAAGTGTACCGATCTGTTCAAACCGTTAGATTGCTTTTCAGACAAGAATGCGAGGCGTTGAGATCTTTAGCGATGCGCGTATTTGATCGACCAAGTTTGTGCAAGTCCACAATGATAGAGCGTGCTCTATGAGAGACCACCATTTCTTTGAGAATTGATCAAATGATATGAAATTTGAACCATGTAAAAAAAACATGAGAAGAACATGTGTAAAAATTGGAGCTCAGCATGCACTACAAATTGAATTATAAACGCCGAAAGATTGGTTTGCGAATATATGGGCCACCCTGTAACATTAACTTCATCTAACACGTTCAAAAAAGCTATTTCAAGTTTGCCTGCGGAAATTGTCGTTCCCAGATCAGTTCTGAAATATAGCATCAATTTAACAGATTTACTCTTTTCTGTGAATATTTTCTTATTTTCATGTTTTCGGTTCTGACCACTCAACTACTGTTTTATTTTAAACACTGATCCCACATCCGTGGCAGTCATCCATTTTCATAGCTTCTAAATGTACAACTGGAATAAAGAATTGAAGACAAACGGTTTTAACTTATAAAGTACACACAGTTTAAATCGCACCTCAATTTTCACATCAAAAAACTTGCAATGCTCTTAGACATACTAAATAGCAGTAAATCTCTATATACGTAAGTTCCTCACTGCAGGGTTTTTTGTATGGGACTTTTTAAAGTGTCACTTTTCATCATAATTCATTCTCTGAAGTGCATAAAAGTATATAAATACCCATTCGAAAAATATTATTGTGCTTCTGAAGCTAGAAAGCATGAATCGGCTTATCAACCAATCTATTCATATCAAGATTTCAAGAGTTCTCTCACGGAGAATCCATTTAGTGTTGAAATACCGTTCTTTTTTATATGTATGTATTAGCCTTGGTGAGAACTGAAAAAGAGAGAAAAAAGAGAAAGAAAAAAGAGAGAGAGAAAGAGAAAGAGAGAAGTAAGAAAAAAAAAGGTGATATTCAAAAAGAGAGAGGAGAGAGATATACTCCAATTCGTAAGACTGTTTTTTGTTTACAGTCTTACCAAAATAAATAATGGAATAATAGTGAGAAACGCCCGACTTCCGAAGGCACAATTTAAAAAATATTAACCTTTCAGGATCGACTTGAAACCAACTGCATACTCTTTAAAAAATAATGATGTTTTGGGACATGCACAGGGTGTTTCTTAGCACGCGCACAACTTTCGTCGAGCGCATAGATTTTTTTAAAATTTCAGAGTTCCACATTCAATTTTTCCAATAATTTGGACTTTCCGGGAAACTTTTACTTTAGGGACCCACCTTACTTTATGGACCCCCGTGGTATAAGAGGGACCCACCCTCCAATAAAACGACCCAAAAGGGGATGTCCCTAAAAGTAAAAGACCAAAAAGGGGGGGTCCCTAAAGTAAATTTAATTTTTAGTCCCACCCCACAAATGGGAATCAAAGTAAAATACCCGGACCTTTTTTTAATTTTAGGGGACCCACCGACCAACACTTTTCCAGAAAAATTTCTGTTTTACTTTAAGTCCCCCCTGTTTTACTTTAAGTCCCCCCTGTTTAACTTTAAGTCCCCCTATTTTACTTTAAGTTCCCCCCATTTTACTTTAAGTCCCCCCATTTTACTTCTACTTTCCTCTTTAATTTTAAGTCCCCCTATTTTACTTTAAGTCCCCCCTATTTTACTTTAAGTCCCCCCCTATTTTACTTTAAGTCACCCCCCATTTTACTTTAAGTCCCACTCTTTTTAAATTATCTTTATAAATTTTGGGGAAAGGAAAGGGGGAGGGGGGTTTACCTAAGAAGGGAAGGGAGGGGGGGCCCTAAAGGGGGAAGGGGAGGAAGAGGGCCCTACCTAAGCAAAGGGGGGGGGGGGTAGGGGCCCTAGGGGGGAGGGGGGGCCCTAAAGGGGGGAAGGGTGCTCTAAGGAGAAAGGGGGGAAGGGAATTTTCATGAATAAAATCTCTTTCTCATCATAAAAAAAACAGCAAAAAGCCATTAGATGCAGCGGAAAGGCGGAAAAAATACAACACAAACAAACAATAACAAAAACATCACAAAAAACAAAACGAAATCATTTTAGATTCACTCAAAATCTTCGAGATAGGTTCCCCGCCAAAAAGCCATTCAAAAACTTCTCAACTTTTCCCTCTTTCTCATGCGTGTTATCTCTCAAAAACTTTTCAAACTCTCTCTCTCTCTCACACACACGTTCGGGATCAAAAAGAACGTACAACAGTAGAGAGAGAGAGAGGATAGTTAGTAGAGGCAGCAGACAGCAATAGCAGACAGGGGAAAAAGAGAAAGAGCAGATAGTTAGTAGAGGCAGCAGACAGCAGTACAGAGGGAGAAATAGCAGAAGTGGGTCCTTGTTCTACTAAATGTTTTCTTACAGTGCAATTGCTTTCAAGTGGGTCCTTAAAGTTAATTTATCCCGACTTTCCCTACGAAAAATCAAAGGAAAAATTTTCAAAGCGCCTAGATTTCAATGTTTTTCTTGGTTTTTGAAGAGCGCATAGATTTTTTTACCCGCAGTGCGGGTCAGAGAAACACCCTGGACATGAAGCGTCAGTTTATAATGCTTTGCGTTCTCGGAATCGAAAAAAGCACGTGCCGCAAGGTTCAAATAAACATTTTCAACCAGCCTATATTCATGCATCACTATATATGAAAGAACCCAGCCATTGCGAGTGTATTGAAAGCTTCATGGCCATAGTATGAATCATTATGAAGAATTAAGGGAGAAAATATTCAAGCACTATCACAATCGATCACTGCGATAACGCTCACAAAAGTCTGTTTCGCCCCCCCCCCCCCCCTCAGACAGACTTCTGTGCTTTCTGGGTGGGGCTCATCAGTGAGTGCCCAGAGAGTAGATAGACGATAAATTTGAACGATAATTTATCATGTGTTAAACAAAGTAAACAAATATATAAAACAAAAACAAACAAAAAGCATTTAAATTAAGGATGAATAAAAAATGGTTAACATGCAGTCATTGCCGAAATGGTGAACAGAGAGGAATTCAGGTAAAATGGTTTTCAGAAAAAAAACCCCAGCGTTTTAAATCTATCCGAAGGGTCTGCGAGATCTGAACTTTATTAAGATGAGGGGAATAAAGACGAAGCAACCGACTAAGGAAGAATCAATGAAAAGTAAAGCTTCTGTCCAAACTGAACTAAATTATGATGTTGATCGAGAACTCAGTGGTGATATATGAAGCAAGGACCTGTATTCGTTTCTCGACATTGTAGGTAGAAAAAAAACATGTACCCTTTCGGCTATTACAGAAGCACACCGTGCACACTGTACACCGTACAAATGCACGCTGCACACTGTATAATTACAAATGCACGCTGAGGCGCGGGAAAATTCTTAACTCAAACACTCTTTCTATCTTTCCCGCGCCTCAGCGTGCATTTGTAATTATACAGTGTGCAGCGTGCATTTGTACGGTGTACAGTGCGCACAGTGCGGACAGTGTGCACGGTGTGCTTCTGTAATGGCCACCCTTTCGAGAGTCCCTGACGTGTTGGATGACAAATGGATATGACCAAAACCGCGAAGGACAGGCGTGCGCGTCGCGGTTTTTGAAACGCTGCCAATTTAAGCTTGTAAGTGCTGTACCTTTTTCTTCAGAGTTTCTGATACTTTTAAGGGAAGAGAGGTGAGAGTTATTATTCGGCACTGTTAGTGTTTATGGACCCCCCCCCCCCCCCACCAGAGGTTCAATGGGTCAGATGAGAGTGGCTTTTTTTAAAAATACGGTCTCGTTAGCCTAAGCCGTACGGCCTCGTGAGCGTAAGCTTTTTTAACCCTAAGTGTTTTTAATGTAAAATTTTTTCAATGTAAAAAATATTTTTTTGTAAATATAAATAAGTTAGACGTATGACCCATGGAGCCTCTGATAGGGGGGGTCCGTTAACGCAAACAGTGCCTATTAGTCATGTTTAATAATTTTTTGCTTCATATGCTTAAATTCTTTTGCAGTTGAATAGAGACATGAAGTTTCTTTGTCGTATTGTTTTCTTATTCTTAAGCTTTTATGGGAAAAGTTTAATCTGCTCTACTTTTTTCACGTACTTGTACAAACTAAATGTTTTTTCATCTAATTTTGAATCGAGCCGCTCTTTCAAAATCGTGAATTAGAGTTAGGATATTGAGAGAAAAACTTACTGACCATTGGTAAGTAACAGAGTCTGTCTTCAGGATGTTTCTCTGAGCCGCACGGCGGCTAAAAAATTATATGCGTTTTTCGAAAAACCCTGAAAAACATTGAAATCCATGCACTTGAAACATTTTTTCTCTCGGATTTTTCGTAGGGAAAGTCCAAATCATTGGGAAAATTGGCACTTCTTCACTATAGTGCCCCTCCCCTTTTAGAGGTTCCATGGGTTATACTTCTGACTGACTTACATTTACAAAAAAGTTATTTTACATTAAAAAAGTTATATTTACATTAAAGAAATTATTTTTACATTGAACACGCTTAGGCTTTGGAAAAAGTTTACGCTAACGAGGCCGTACGGCTTAGCTAACGAGGCTGTATCAAGAAAACGACCCAATGGAACTGACACAATTGAAATTCTGGTAGGGGGGCACTAAAGTGAAAAAGTACCGAAAAATTTAAAGTTGACTCTGAAATTTTAAAAATCTACGCGCTCGAAAAAAGTTGTGCGGGTGCTAAGCAACACACTGTTTGTCTTGCATCGAAAAAATTAATGATGTCTTTCTTGTCTTTAAGTTTGAAGCTCATTCATTCATTCACTCTTTATTCTTGTTTTGACATAGAATTGTACAATACGGATCACTGACACGGGTGTGAGTTCAGTTTAAAATATAATGTCGGAAGAGAAGAATTTACAAAATTTATAATGTGAGTATACATAAGTTAAGTACTGCTTCAAATTGTGTGGGCGATGTCTAAAGTCGGATAAGTGAGTTAGGCAAGAGAAGATCTTTAGGGTAACATAGTAATGAGGTTTTGATTGAATGATGTGAGTGCATTGTTACGAGTTTGTTAGGGAGATTATTCCAAATGTCAATTACGCGAGTCACGAATGTATTCTTTGAGTCTTTAGATGAGAAGGGAAGTACAATTCTTAACGAGTGTTATATTCGTTGCCTATAGGAAGTGGGTTAAGCTTAAAAAGATAACTTGTGTCTAATTCAGATTGTCCGTGAATAAATTTATGAATCAAGCAAATATCTGCAATAGTTCTTCTATACTCGAGGGAAGATAGTTTTAAAAACTGAAGTCGTGAGGGATAAGGGAGATTGGTGATGCCATTTCTATAGTCATTTTTTTCTTCTTTCTTTTTCTTTTTTTCTTCTTTCTATCTTCTAGTGATTTTTTGTATTCAATTCAACTAATCAATTAAGTGAGAAAAAATTATCTTGCAAAACTTAGGCGACTTATGTTTTCAAGAAACTTAAACTCTTTTTTTTGCAACAGAATTTTTTTTGAGTTTCTTATAAAAGCCTTAGATGACTCGAAGTTTTTTTAACGCAGTGAGATCCGCTGCTGATAAAAGCCGCCTTTTTATGATGTCTAGTTTTTTTCTTAAACTTCGTTTCTAAAAATTCATGACTTGAAGCGAGATGATCACGAACTTTCCGGGTCATCAACGTAATCAATCAGCTGGACAACATGTTGGTTTTTCCCCTATGAATTCATGCAGAGATCAATGACATGTCAAACAGAAATAGCGTAAAAGCACTCAAGTTTGGGCGTTTAGCACCAACATGTCATTCTGAGTCATCCTTGACTTGAGCTGACAGTCATCCTTGACTTGATGGCCAACCTCAATCCCGTTCAGGTGGTTTCCTCGTTTTAAACATCGGAAGTTCTCTGTTTTTTTTCATTGTGGAGAATTTCTCTCGAGTGAACTGAATTTTCTCAGGGTTTTCATGTTATAGTCCGCTCTTTAAAAAAAGTAAATGCAAAACTAAGTACCGAATAAGTTCTCCTTTTCAGTTGATCTGACTTGAACAAATAAATTCTGTTAACGTTTTGTATAATGCAAAATCAAGCTAACAGGGTGACTTTTTTGTTAAAAAATAGTTAAACTTAATCATAGATCGCTTGTTTTTTTCTCATTACATATCGTTTATCTGTTTTAACGTGGTGTTTTTTTCTCAGTTGATAGTCGATCGGCAAGAAAGCGCTGAAGAAGAAGAAGACGTAGAAAGAGCTGAGACAGTTCCGGTGCCACTCGTGGTCGCTGGCGCATTCCCAGCCACCTCGCCGCCTCATGAATCTCCAAGTCATCAAATTCATCACATCAAGACACCTAGGTAAGGACACTGCAAACAGGCAAATGTGCACGAAAAAGCGTGAGTATACAAGAAAGGGTCTCTTGAATTCTACTGGATTTCAAAAAAGGTTCACAATCAGGGGTTTTATAGTTTGCAAGAAAAAGGTACAGACGCCCGCCGAAGGCGGAAAAAAACTTCGTCTTATAAAGGTCCCGCCTTATGTTGAAAAAAAAAGAGTCCCGCCAAAATTTTTCTTGTTTTACATAAGTGTCCCCCTTTATGATTTGGAAAAACAGAGGCCCACCAACAGAAGGTCTGAGATGACTATTTAACCCCTGGTCACAATGCTGTGATTCTTCATGTCGGTTCAGTCTCGATACTAATGACTCGTTACCAAAAAATCTCGTTACCAAAAATCGAAAAAATTGGAACTTTGATTTAAATTATACGGTTTTCTAACGTCCCCTACTGCTCAGATTAACACGCAAAAATCAACTGTGGACAAATCGATACAGCGTGATTCTCGCATTCTTCCTATTCATTGTTGGAACTGGTGAGTTGTTTGAAATTTCAGTAAAGAGTCATTAAATCACACTATCTCTATCTTATAACTTATTTCAACTATGTTAGGATTATGTGGACGGCTAACGCAATCGGCAGATGCTTTTTAGTAAAAAAGATAGATCGCGGGTTCGATCCCCGCTGTTCACAATGTTTTTGTGGGAATGATTCGCAATTCATGCAACCTCCACTTCAGTTCAGAATTCTTCGAAAGTTCCAAAATTGGTTCTAAACAGAAAGTTTTAATTATCTATCATTGCAGTTTGCCTGTTACTGTCCTTCTACTCATTGGTCGCTCCCAATCACTGTCAGTCACTTTATAAATTGAGAAATTTATTGGAAAATTACTGTAGTTCTGTAAAGAGTTTTTCAAACTGTGCTATATTTGAAACGATACAGCATGAGTTAATTCGTTCTTTCGGAAAACCTGCTCATCAAACAATTTTCTCCTTATAATCAGTTGGAAGACCATTAGTTTTTGAAAGCTTTCCGTATTGTATTTAATTTTATTTCTTCTGTTTGGTTTTGTCTTCAAAAATTACATCAAAGTAATATATTCATCTTCCTGCTTGCAGTACCGTATATCGGATGGTGGTTGGTACTACCGGGTACGGTAGCTTTCCTGCCGGGAGCCTACCACAGCTTCTACATAGTTTGCACATTGTGCGGCCGAGAAGGCTATTCTTTAGACAAACTGCCAACGTTCAAGCGGTGAAACGTCGCTTTTCTGAAAGCGATCGGCAGCGAAAAGTGTCACTTTTCCAACACTGAAATGTTTTGATAGAATTGAATGACTTATCTCTACGAAGAATCGTTTAACGCGAATGATGCGACAAAGTTATCTTACGATTCAAGTTCAAAATTTTATTTGTAAATTTTGTGGAAGAAGTTTTGAAGTTGAGAGGGTTGTAAACTTTCTCAAGCTTAACATGCAACCTTCTGACTAGTCAAGTCATATGAGATTCACTAAACCAAAACTGGTTGTTTGTAACATGGTCAGTTATATTACGCTCTTCTACAACAGTACAAATCCCCTATTTTAGTTTTGGGAAATTGAACAGCTTCTATGTATGACCTGAAAATGCAGCCTTTTTTCAAACCCCGAAAAATTACATAGGCGCTGTTTGAGCCCCTAAAATTCGCAAAATTCTAAATCGATTCATGTAAATGAGCAACTTAATTATGAAAATTTGAGAAAAAGAAAGGAAATAGTGTTTAATCTTGACTTGGTTTAATTGAAAAAGTATGTAATTCACACTTTACGACGAGGGTAATGGATTGTGTTGGCTTTAGCATGTATTTTGCATAACCTTTATTATTTCTAGTGACTTGAATTTCAAAGGGGAAAATATTGATTTTTGGAACAAAAACCTGTTTGTAGTTCTGAAAAAAAGGCAAGTCGATTCTGTTAAATTGATTCATAGAGCAACCAGCTACCGTATTCTCTGGGGAAAAAAACAGTAATATTTGTAATTTGCACAATAATTGGCGCTCTCTTGCGGAAACACTTAAACTTTTGTTCCGGGACCGATTCTTACGTCATCTTGTGCTTTATATCTATTCATATGTATGTTGATCGTAGCATAATATGTGTGCTCTTTGGCATAATTTGTGCAACATCTTGGCATAATTTGTGCGTGCAAACTACAGTTTGTGCATAAAAGCTTTTTTCTACTCAGGGCCTCAGTGTAGGATTTTCTCTCTGTATATAAATTTGTGTTATTGGTTAATCTGTAAGTTTGTGTTTGTTTGAAATCTGAAACTTCAATGCACATTGTGAAAAGTTGACAAACTCACTTTATTGATTGATTTGATATGTATGCTTCCTGTAAGCAAAATGTTTATATTTCGTAACGATAATTCCATGTTTGATTACATATATGACACTACTTAAGCATAGTCTAATTGATTCCAAGTGTAAGAGAGCGTTCTAGTTCTCCTAGTACCTGCCAAGGTGCTTTATATTATCGAGTTCATTTCAGCAAGAAAATATTTTATATGCTAATTTGAGCATCAATTCCAAGATAAAATAGTTCCCGTAGTATCACAAAAATATATATGAAAATAGTTACTTAATATGGCTTTAGAAAATCAGAATACAATATCTATGAAAGGGAACTGATGGAGCATTAAAATTCAAAAAAGTGAGGTCACCGATTTCGTACCTTCTCTAGTATCACTACGAATTGCCGAGAAATGGCAATGGATTGCGGTGTTTTTTTTATTTTGCTACTTTTTGAATGGGACATCACTTCTGAAAAATTTAGGAAATAAGAAAACGTCGTAATCTATTGTCATTTCACCGCAATTCGTGGTGAGTTTGAAGAAAATACGAAATCGGTGCTCCACTTAACTTTCACTTTTTTGAATTTAAGGCTCCATGAATATCAATGGAATATCATACGAACTGACTACTACTAGTCATTTCATGCTAAACTGAATTTCACATTTATCAGACTCGAAACCGCTTTGTCTACAGGGTGGCCCAACTAATCTACAGGGTGGCCCAACTAATCTACAGGGTGGCCCAACTAATCTACAGGGTGGCCCAACTAATCTACAGGGTGGCCCAACTAATCTACAGGGTGGCCCAACTAATCTACAGGGTGGCCCAACTAATCTACAGGGTGGCCCAACTAATCTACAGGGTGGCCCAACTAATCTACAGGGTGGCCCAACTAATCTACAGGGTGGCCCAACTAATCTACAGGGTGGCCCAACTAATCTACAGGGTGGCCCAGAAGCATGCGAACATTTTCACTAGCGTATATTTCAGAAATTAATTGAGAAAGAGTTCAAATTCAAATATTTGTAAGGGAACAGTCATGAAAACATCGCGTAAGGAAATGACTCAATTCTGTTTTCGCTGGCGCGAATGAAACCTCGGAGTCGCTCGAGAAAGGCGTCGTTTACCGGATGTAGATACTTGTGATCGAACTCCGACCACCTTTTCAGCTGGAATTCTTTTTTAGAAACGCAATGTTAAAACAAACATTGAATGCTTTCAATCTACGACCACACTGAATAGTCTAGTGGATTAAGATCGGGCGAGGAGGATGGCCATTCTGCGCTGGAGATGAAGTCAGGCAGATGAGTCTTGCACCACGCCTGTGCTCTTTTGGCTCTGTGTGCTGGCGCAGAATCTTGCTGGAAGACTAATGATGTTTTTTTCCGTGATGAGACGCTGACCAGGGAAGTTAAACATTCAGAAGAATCTGCGAGTGGTAGTAATCCTGATCTACTTTGACTCCTTGGCCCGTATGCAGAGTCACGGACCAAGTTATAGTGTGAATTATAGTCTACAAAACTGTGATAAACAAGAAAAAAGAATTGAGCTTCTTGCATTGATTCGAGTCTCTTGCCTTGTTCTCTCCTCCAACTCACTATGTGGACTATATTTTATCCTATATTTTGATACATGACTCTGCATACGGGCCCTTGTCCGAAGAAATAAAAGTGGAATTCTGCTTGTCGCACAAATTAAGGCCCTAAAGAAGACTTGTGATGTTTGAGAAGCTCGATGAACGATTTAGTCTCATACAAGTAATCGAACATTTTGTGAGTCGTTAGCTTCCACGACAATGAAGAGATTGTAATCCGAGAAGACTCTCTTAAGGGGACAGTTGTCGCGCGTCCTAAAGATAAGGGCACGGCAACTTCTGAGTCTTTCCTGCTTATTCTTCAAAGTTAGGATAGCAGCCTTTCTGGTACGATACGGTTAGCCTCAAGTTGAAAAAACTATTCTTTGAAGAGCCGTTTGTAATATTGTTTATCTCCGAAACCATCAAAAAAGGTGTTGTGGGTGAACACCGAACCGGCGAACTTCGCTAACCGCGCGATGCTTTTACCGTTGAAGCTACACACGGATATAATATAATAATAAAATTTTGCTCTGTCTGAATTTCCGACTAACTCGCTTCCTGACTGCCTCCATCTTCTTAATGGTCCGAACGTTGGGGGAAGTCAGGGAGTGTGCCATTCTGGTTCAAACGATTGATTTCTTCCAGAAAAGACCGCGAGTGAGGTCTAGCAACGCGCGAGTTCCGGCGACCAAGTTTCGTAAGTCCATAAATCGAAGGATTTGCTCGATAAACGGCCACCATAATTGTGTAGGTCGACTGATAAAAATGAAATTCTTGCCAGTGAGTTGAAACACGTATAAAAAGAGGGCATCGGGTTGAGACAAAAAACGCGATACGCTCTCTTAATATATCCGTGAACATCGAAACTCATGCCCACATATATATGGGCCACCCTGTACACAAAAAGCCTTTTTTACTGTACTTTACCGTGTTCTACACGAAAATATCGATTTACCTTTTTCTAACGTTTCCTGTGAGATAATTACAACTTACCGTACTCTGATGTGTTCTACACTCTGTTGACTTATATAAAGTACTTGCGGCGGATTCCTCACAAGTCCAAGAAGTCGTGAACTAGTGGATCATCTGATTGGCACATCCCGTTGACGTTAAAGAAGGGAGGACAGCATTGCGGCTCATCGCAAGAAGGCAACTCGGAGACACTGGAAGCATTTCTTGATTGACTATAATGGACCGTTAGAATTCAACCTTTTACTTTGCCAAAGTAATCTCTGCAAAGTAATTTCGTTGAACGCTCCAATGTCTCACCACTAATTGCCGTGAGAAGGAAAATGGACTACGGTATTTTTTAGATAATATTTTTTGCTGTTGGACGTAATTTTATATGAATATAAATTCACCGTGGTCCATTTTTCTTTTCACGGCAATTCGTGGTGAGACAATGGAGCATTCAACGAGATCACTTTACAGAGATTACTTAGACAAAGTGAAAAGTTGAATTCTAACGCTCCATAAGTTTTCAGTTAGAGTCATGAAGTGATTAGGTTAAAAGCAGGACCGGACAATTAGTGAAAAATCGGAGAGATGATCATGAAACAAAGCGACAATGATTCATGAAAAAGAGTGACTAAGTCATGAACCTTCATGAACATGTATTGAGAATCGGAGTGACTCTGGGCTACCATAAATCCTGATAAACTTTAACAGCCCCACTTCAAAGTCACTGAGAAACAAAATATTCATTTAGTGTAGTTTTAGTAGTTAGAGACTCAATATAGATAGATTTACCTAGTGGGCATTATTTGTTACTGCCTGACTACTGCTAGGCAGTAACACGAAATTGGTAACACAAAATTTGTACCGCGTGATTTCGCACCCAAATTTCGCGATCGACAGATTGCTATAAATTTTTTCTCTCTAAACTTTGATGAGGCTTAGTTTACGCTTAAGAGGCCTTCCGGCTTAATATGAGAGCCTATGAAAAAATCTGCCACATAATTGCAACTTTAGAAAAAAAGTGGCGAATATTGTGCTCAAACTGTCGTGGTGCGAAATGTTATGTAACTCATTAACTAACAGTGAAGAGATTCGAAGAAATTAAAAGACAAAAAAGTTTTAAACAGTTTACAGTCCTTGCTGAATCACAATTCCTTGTCAATCTAATGGAGCGTTATAATTCCAATTTTCACTTTCTCAACGTAATCTCTGCTAAGTTCTCGTAAAACGCTCCAATGTCTCACCACGAATTGCCGTGCGAATGAAAATGGACTACGGTATTTTTTATAGTATAACTTTTACTGTTGGACGTAAATATAAAAATACCTTAGTCCATTTTCATTCTCACGTTTTCTTTTTTTTTTCAGAGACATTGGAGCGTTCAATGAGAACACTTAGCAGAGATTACGTTGAGAAAGTGAAAAGTTGAGTTCTAACGCTCCAAAAGTCTATATTGAAAGACAGTTGTCAACCATAGAACAGCCCACCTGGTACAAATTTTGCCGTTACACATGCGATTCGCTGAGATTTGCTTCTCGCAGTGTTTGTACACGGGACAGGCGACCAGATTGCACGTGCCGAACTCTTGACGGCGACCCCTGCAAAAATCAGAGACGTTCCGAGTTTAGAGTCACCTGATTTTTGAAATTTAAGGTATTCATTAATCATTTATAAAGAGTGTCCTCGGTAGTGAAGTGATAAAGCGGTCAGTCTTGGTGAGAGAAACGATGAGTTCGTTTTTTGGGAAAAATGTAAGCGGGAATGTACTTCAGCTGGAGTGAAACATGAATAAACTAAGGAACAGACGAAAATGCTTATATACGGGGTGAGATCGAACCCAGCCCGTCCCTCTCCATCTGGCGTTACCAATTACACTACCGAAAGACACATATTCAATCTGTTTATCTGAGTTCTTAAATAGAAACCTCGATCTTTTGGTTGTCAACAAAAACCAACTTGCACTGGTTTACAGGGCAGATGCGAATTCGAGATTTGATGCCGCACCCACCGCAAGTGCGTGAGCAAGCCGACCATTCTCCCCAGTCCGACCAAGAGATCCCCGAATCATGATGCACTGTAATCGGCGCAATCAAAAAATTTAGGACTGGGAAAGGCGCTGAAAAAGAGCTTTAAATGACTGGAATGTATACAAACATTAATACAATACTGAAAACTGCGCGGGAAAATCTACTGAGGACTAAACTCAGCCCAAGTGAAAAGACTGAAAATGTTCAACAATGAAAAGATAGTTAGGATTGAATCAGCGCATGCGAAATAATTTAAACTGAAAACGGCACTCAAAATGAGACCCCAAGGCCTGTAATTAGTGTATGTTTGAATAAAAACAGGACTAATACTGCGCAAAGAGCCATTTGAATCGAAAGTGAGCGGAAGTGAAAATACATCCAGAAACGAAAAGAGCAAACATGAAGACCTAGTCAGGCCTGATATATTTGAAAGAGAAAATACCTACATAACTGATAATTGCAAAAATAGAGAATGACTCATGAATCAAACCAAAGCTAGACAGGCATACATCTGCCGCACTGGAAAACTTCCAAATAGAGATTGAGAACTCTAAACATCAAGAATCTAAATAATTCAAGACTGAGACGGCTCTTAAAGGAAATGTTTTTTCGGGACAGAAAAGGAAACAAGTTTTATCTTTTTTTTTCGGGGTGTTTTTTCTTACCCGCAGTGTGTACGAGACATTGGTTTTTTAACCCGCACTGCGGGTAAAATCTATGCGCAGATCTATGCGCAGGCATGTGATAAAAAGGCTCTATTTGTATGGCAACCACTATTTTCCATTGCATGCTCTCGGTCTCTCTCCAAAATCTGCTACTTCTCCATGATTAGTTATTTTGATCTACACGCTTTTTTCTGTGGTTGTTAAAAAAAACAGCTTGAGTTTTTTTGAACTCAGATTTCTCTGCTCGTTGTAGTCGAAAATCGGTTCAAACTCACGTTCAAACCCACTCACGTTCACCCTCGAAGGAGTCGAACATGCGACCTTCCGCATGTCGAGCAAGAGCTTTAGCCACTCTGCTATGGTAGAAATAACCAGTCTTTCTTATAGCTATAGTTCTTATAAGTCGTTGTTAAGAAAAAAACGGCTGAATCGTACTGGGGGTGGAGGTGGAAGTCGTGACCGGAGCTGCGAGTGTGGTCCTGGCCGCCGCTCTCGCTGAAAGCATTCAACCAGTCTCTCACATTTCTGAACACACATACTCATGAATTCTCATGATTTATACTATTGACAACTCATGACTTAGTAGAGGAGAAGTTCCAGTGACTTTTCCAATTAAAGCTAAAAACCACCACTGACTCTTCAAACTAGATATGAGTCCTCATGACTCACTGCACGACAAGTACACTCATATTTTATAGGGTAAAAATTACCATCCATGATGATTCACCAAAACTTCTCGGCATGTTGAACCATGTTTTTTGAAGAGAAAAAAAAATCTCGAGTGAAATATAGAAAAATTTACTAAAATATACAAAACTTAAATGAATAAAGTACTCTGGCGTATCTGCAGCTTGAATCCGATGTCCTCGCTGATCTGGGACTGGAAGAGAACAAGAGCGATCGCAGACTCAGACACGAATGAGTCCTTCGGGATGTCGTAGCAGCACAATCTTGGCAAAAAACAAATTACAAACGGTAGGAATAGTTTCATTCGGGCTCATCTCTCCCTCTGGACCAGGTACGTTATGTCCTTTTTCCGCGAAAATACATACCTAACGTGATAGATCCAGTAACCACTCTCTCAAACACTAATCTTCCTCGCGCTTGTTCCCGCCTCGCGGCAGGGTACGCGCTCCCCTGAGATGCAGGACAGACCTATCCTGGTAGAACCAGTGGCTGCCTGCTAGATCACTGCTAGTGTGATTAGCAGCAGTGGGGAGAGTCAGATTCGTGCATGAGCACTACCAACATTTCTTAACCCCCTTGGTTTGGGTGGATCTGTCCGGGGTGGGAGTCGAACTCGGGACTCTTCGCACAATGGTCTATCACACTACCACTATGCCACGCCCGGACTCAACTCTCTCAAACACTGCCGGTGGGTATATGTACACTATGTAGACGACGGAGAGAAAATTTACAGGCAAGCACTACTTTTATTTCTGATCAAGTTTATTGCTTGTGTTGATCTGCTCAGCGTCGTTGCGTCGGAATTGTGACCGACTGCCCAAAAGTAAGCCCGCAATAAGACAAATTACGCCATACCTTTCTTTGATAGCGGTAATGCATCAAAATGAGTAAAGAGGAGATTAAACTGCTGCTTTCTTATTTAAAGTTACCCTTATTCTAAACTCCCTTTTGTCTACTAAGTAATCTATGAATATAACTATAGTCTCTTTTGGTTAAACGATATGAGAGGCACTTGAGGCTGTCTTCTTTTCCCATAACTTTTTATGCCCCTCCTATTCATTTCTTTTTTGAAGTACCTCCCAACTTTCTTTCCTGACATGCCCCAGAGTTTTTCAGTGAAAAACCTGAAGCCAGTGTTGGCCAGATCCTCCCTCAGCTTCAGCTCGACGTAGTCCGTGCAGGTACTCGTGCACAAGAAGGAGAAGTCCTCCACGAACATCATCTCTATTCGCTGCGAAGCATCTGATGCCTGTAGAAAATAAGCACGAGGTTTTCATAGCTTTTTCTCGATTTTTTCTCTCTCTTTCTATCTCTCTTTCTCTCTCTCTCTCTATCTCTCTCTCTCTCTTCTCTCTCTTTCTCTCTCTCTCTCTCTCTCTCTCTCTCTCTCGTTCTTTCTCTCGCTGGTTCTCTATTTATTCCCCACTCTCTTTGTTCATCTATAATCTTCATTTCTTTGACTGCATCCATTTTTTTTTCATCCATTCTTTCTGCATCTCTTTTTCGTTTTCTGTTCTACATACGCTTTGTATAAATCATTGTTATATTGTTTCACTTAATACTTTTTTAAGCGGTACCTTTCCCTCTCATTCTTTCCAGAGTCATCTTGTTCTCTTTCTCTCATTTAACGCGAAAAGAAGCTTCAAAATAAACCTTGATAAGCCATGCGCAGTTCTGCAGTTCACTGTACCCAGGGTCTGGGAACCCGGGAGAGGCGATGGTCTTCCAGTCATCGCCCACTGTTATGACCCCACCACATTTAGCATCTCAATCGAGAGAATTTCAGTCACAGTGTCTTTTACAAATTAATTCGGTATGGTTCAATAAGCATGTCCGTAAAGTATGTGCATAAATGAATTTAAATACATCTCCATATGTATGTTTAGTTAATAGCATACTTAGGCATGAAGTCAATGTTTTGTGCAGTCGATTCATTTATATTCACAATTCTTTTAAAGATGTGCCTGTCTGTTCCCCGTTCAAAAAATTGGTTTCAGTAATCTCAGAGTAAAAGTTGAATTTCTTTATCATTGCTCCGCTCATGGTTTCTCACTTTTCGGCGGCGCGTTGACTTCGCAGGTTCGACCTCCCAGTCCTGATGGACAGATGCATTCCCCGCAGCTGGAGGGATGCGGATAGCCGCCGTGCTTGCATACTGTAGTGCCACTGCAGCGGTCTGAGAAGGTTCCATGAGATTTCACACCACGACAGTTCGCATCCAAAATTTCGTAATATTTTTGCTCAAGCTGTAGTTGAATGGCTAGTTTCTACATAAAGTCTCGTTTCAAGCCTTACGACCTCGTTAGCGTCCAGTCAGTTGAGGCTAAGAGAGATTTAAAATATTGAAAATTGACACTAAGTTGATTGCGAAATGCCGTGTTACCGTATGAGAGACATCATGCCGTCAGAGGACGGGGTAAAGCGGGGAAAGAAGAACAACAATTAGAAATGACATTTTTTGACAAATGACAAAAACAAATGACATGTAAATGACATTGTTTCTGAGAGAGAGAGAGAGCTGAGAGACTTATTTGAAAAACATCAGACAGTTAAAGAATGGCAAGGAATCAAGGGTTGAATAAAAATATCGAATTGACTTAAAAGTTAAATGAAAGACAGAGAAGGATTAGAGAAAAGAGAACAGCAGAAAACATGGAGTTTTGTAAAATGCGGAAAATATAAATATACATTATCCTGAAAAATCCCTTTAAATAAAAAAAATCGATCTAACCACTGCAGTAGGCCTTGTTGATCGTTTTTATATCGTAGAAGGAGAGCGATTCTCTCTGGCCTATCGTTGACTGGAAGTACGGGTCCCTGAAAATCAGGGTTCTGAGTCCTGAAATCTTTAACTAATTTTTATTCAAACTCAGGGTTTGACCACTGAACTGAAAGTACCTAAGCTGAGTTTCCAATGAGTGAAAAAGGTTTGTTAAATATAACTCCGTCTTGTTTTTTCTTCATCTCTCTCTTATAAGGAAAAAGAAAGAGAGAAGTAGAGAGACAGAGATGAAAAAGAGTAAGGAAATTAAAGAGAGTTTAAGAAAAGGAAATAGATGAAAAATTTTATCAAATCAAAAAAATCATCCGAATTTTATGAAAAGAGAAAATTGAGAAAAACTTTTTCCTCTTACTTTTTGCCTTTTTTCTTATTCTACTATTTCTCTTTCTCTCACTCTTTTCTCTTTTTCTTCAACTCGTTTTCTCTTTCTCTTACTCGTTTTTTGAAATCTTTTTCTAACCTTTTTTTTATTTTTCTTGTAAAATAATAAAAATAAATAAATATGTTTAATATTATTAGAAATAGAACATTATTGTTATTGTTCTAAAACAAACTTCGTCTGAAGTGTTCGGCTCATCTTATCGATGCTGAAGGCAGCCGGTCCGTAATGCATCACTGATCCGAGGTCATAGGGAATGCCGAGTGTGGTGATATCAGATGACTGCTGCTCGAAGTCCGAGATGTACGAGGGCAGGATGAAGTCGGTTTTGATCTACAAGAAGATCAACTCATCCTGTATCTTTAATCTATGTACAATAAGATAAACACATTATGTCGCCCGAGATCAACCCATCTGTGACCTAGGCTTTAGACTCGAAAGCTTTGAATTTGCCCCTAAAGTCTCTGAAACAATCCTGAAGAAGCCTCTTAACGGAATTGACTAGAAGACTATTAAGGTCACGACTCTTGGGATTGGGAGTCTTATTGAAAGGTTCAATGCTAATGCGTCAGCCTTCAGCTTGCAAAGTAATGATTTGTAAATGATTAAGCATCTGTAATTCGAATTCTAATTTTATGTAAGTGAGTACAAATCATTCAGGTTCCTGTAAGTCTGACTTCAAACACGAGTTAGTATTGAAGTGTGAAACTTATGAACATGACTATCATTCATTATAAGCTATAGAGAGAGAGAGAGAGAGAGAGAGAGAGAGAGAGAGAGAGAGAGAGAGAGAGAGAGAGAGAGAGGTATAGAAAGAGAAAAGAGAGGTAGAGCTACTAACAAGTCGAGATAGAAATTTGACATTCACAGACGGCTAACCTCGATGAAAGCAGTCGCATCAGGCCTCGCTTGCTCATGCCACATACCGAGAGCGTGTCCGATCTCATGTTCAATCACGCCGAGCTGGGATATGTTTTCGGAGACAGGTTTTATTACACAAGGTTTCAAAGCGAAAAATTCTCAGTTTCACAGTTCTATGACAGTGACGCCTGATTATGATGAAAATTTGATAAAATCGCTAGGAAATTTGACAGACAAAGCTAGTTCACGGGAAGGAATCGAACATAACCATCTATCTATCTCCGATCGGGAGTGCTTTACTAGTAAAAAATTAGAGCGTACTTACTTATAGATATGTTTATTACGTGTAGTTAGCACATTATACAATACACAATACAATACACACTATACAATACACACTATACCATACACAATATACAATACACACTATACAATACACAATATACAATACACAACGTTATACAATCTTCATTTTGCGCTAATCTTTTTTCTCTTGAAGGAGCATTCCTCCGTTTTTCTCTCGCTTTTTCTGATGTTGTTATCATTTTGCGGATTGGACTCTTATGACTTATCGGCAGGAATTTACTTGGAGGGGGGGGAAGCATTTGTTATAAGTGTGTTCGTACTACTGTAGCGAATACACAATTTTCCTTGTTTTTTTGTGACATGGCTCGACAAGCGAGTAACCTGGGTTAGGTTTCTACTCATTGACTGAATTCGCCAGAGTTTCTGTGAACATGGTCCGTTTCTCTGTCTACATTTCTCTCATGTAAAGCTCAAAAAGCAGGATACCTTGACACAATTCTGCCCGATTGAGATCCCTTGCCGGCCACCATATCTCCCAATCATAGAATAACATCTGCAATGTTGATGAATCAATTCAACTAAAAGAATGCCGAATTGATGCTGACATTAACTGTGAGTCCGTTTGCGAATTCGATTAGAAATAAGGGTAGGTTGATTTGAAACAATCTTCGGAAGATCGCACATTAATGTTTGGTTAATGAGGGTTTTCAAACCTCACCCCTGTCCCTTGAAGAACTCGATGTAGTCTTCCTCTAGCGGTAAGCCATCGATCTTCTCGAAGGTCAAGCAGGTCTGCGACCGCCAGAATTCAATGGCCTTGAGTATCTGCGTTATCTCGTAAAACGCTGCAAACATAGCAGTTTCGGGTCCAGAAGCCACCGTCTGATCAAATTATCACCCCTCTGGGAGACTCCAGGAGGATGTTTATCACCTCTCCACCAAAGAAGAGAGTTGATAAAAAAATCTAACTATGAGAGAATGGCAGACTTTGGAGTATGTGCGATGGAAAAAAGAAATAGCATACGTACAGAACATTTACATCTCTAGCCGTTTTTTTGGAAAGGGCATAGATTTGCGCATAAATTCAACCCGCAGTGTGCAGTAAAGAAACACCCTGATTGAGAGGTCAGTTTCTAGGCCCCTTTAAAATATTGATTTAAAAAAGCTGACCTCGACAGTTTGATTTTTAAAAAAATTTCAACTTACTCGAGGACCGCACAAGGTCCACTGAAAACTATTTAATTAATATTTTTTGTAAACAATTTTGATAAAAAATCTCAACCTGAGAAAAATAAGTTTAACTAATTTAGGTAAAACGATAAAACAATTAATAGTGGCTGACGATTGAAGTCGAACCACGAAAACTTGCGAAGTGGAATCAAACCCATCAGGGGTATCAGTCGATTGAACATGGCAAAACTCACTGCTTATAACACAGAGTTTGATTGGCAGCTAACCCAAGCTCTCATGGATTCGGTACTTGATGGGGAACTTGGTCCACTTCGCATCTGGGTCCGTGTGGAAGTTGCGCTTCCGGCGGCGCGCTGATGGTTTTGTGTCGTTGTTGATCTAAAGCACATACATATTTGAGACCAAGACTTCTGAATTCTAGTTGTAGCTTTATCGAATCCTGTCTACGCTTCTGAGGCCATTATGCAAGATGAAGAAACCCGGACTCTTCCAAACCGTTAAACGTTTTGCAGAATTCTTAATTTTTCAGTACAAAAATACTCTGTGCAACGTGATAGTTGTTTATTTCCTTTTCTGCTTTTAAAAAGACAAACGAGCCCTTCTTATTCATAGAGGAGTGTCCAAATAATTTCTGAATAACTATAAAAATAATTTCTGAATAACTATAAAAAAAGCCGCGATAAAAATCAACCCATACGTTTCAAAACTGTACATATCTACATATGAACAAAACTTTCAGGTTTTAGAATTTCAAAAAAACTTCTTTTATATAACAGTAGAATTTTCTTCAGAGTTTTTCCGAAAATTTCCTTATTTTTTTAGTAAATTTTCAGGAAAAAATCGCTATGATATTGGTGAAAAACCATACAAAGCAAATGAGTTGTTAAGTGAATGGTAGAATGAATTAGTAGTGTGTTCCTTTACATTTGTACCCAAGTTCAACCTTGCTTTCCAACGTGTCCAGGATATTCTCAGCTTGTTTCTCGTTTAGCAGAATGTCCCCTGCAAGAATGAATCTCTCCTTCATCAATTACACCGCCGAGTACACTATATAGCTCTCTTTCTCTCTTTTTCTCTCTCTTTCACTCTTAAACTCTCTCTCGCTTTTTTTCTTTCTCCCTCTCTCTCCATTTCTATATTTCTTTCTTTCTCTCTCTCTCTCTCTCTCCAGAACAACCTGACCTTCATAAAGGAACGGCGTGAGTTCACGAGCAACATCCGGTTGTTGCCGGGATATGGAAACCGGCTTCTTCGCATCTTCGACGGCCTCAAAAATGATTTATGTAGGGGGATGATGAAAAAAAAATTACTTTTCGCTTTTTCTCATGTAAAACTCATGTACATATATAATAATGAGTTTTTTTCGCGCTTTCTTTTTGTCTCTTGGCAAAGTCGGCCCCCTGAGTTGATATAATCAACAAAAAAGAAGATGCTAAAAAATGCAAAGCCTCCTATTATAATCCTGCGGCGCGGCGGAGCATCCACTGGATAAGCTAGGCCTGTATCTCACTTCAAGGGGAGCGCTTACTCATCTCTTGAAAGGGAATGAACGAGAAGAAGAAGAAAACTGAGTCTTAGAGATGACTAGGTGCACATCAAACATTATGCGGCCACAACTGATTAAACGGGTAAAGCACCGAAATAGTCTGACGCGAGATCGGTTTTGATACTGTTACAACTTAACGCGGCCGTTTTAATAGCTTGACTCTTTTTATTTGCTGATCGGGACGATTTAACCTTCTCTCAAACATATGGATTACACTTTGCGGACATGCCGTTCACACAATATTTGACATTCCAGAGTCTATGTTTTGGGTTCTCATTCTAACAAGCCCCTGAAAAACTATCGATAGAGTACACACAAAAACTAAGTATGGAAAATGACACATATACATTTGAAAGTATGACTATTCATGCTAATAATTTATTACTATTTATTCAGACTTCAAGTATGACATACTTTATAAGTACGAATATGTAGTCCTACTTTCAAATGTATATGTATGTGTCATATGTGTCTCGCGACGGGTTGACACTCCCTGATATGAAATAAAAATGGAACCTGTATAGAGATTACTTAACGCTCTTGGCTTAGGTAGACCTTTTCGAGAAGAAGAAAATGCAGTTAAAATATGAAGTGACTTATTGCACAGGAATCAGCGCACACTACAATTTCGCCAAAGCCGGAATAAATCGCACAGCAGATAGAACAAATATATGAAAAAAGAGAGTAGAACTAACATCGTTACCGAATTTGCGGTTCCCGAACTGTTTATGGTAGGCGGTTTGTTTTATCTTCAGCAGAAGCTGGGAGATCGTATCCAACTTTCTTTCGTCCAGCTTGAAAAAGAACGTAGAAAAATTTTTTGCTAATGCTTTTTGGAAGAAACTGACGCCGATGCATCAGCTTCTCAAAAAACAACTATACGTACTAAAATTAGATGAGTCCTTTTAAAAAGCGTTTGACGCGTTTTTATGGTCTGCTGATTTTAATTTTCAATCGAACTTTGCTTTGGAGCACCTTGAAGCCTTGGAGCAAACTGAAAGCCTGACTTTGAAAATTTAATCAAGCTCTCTCTGTTTATAGACCAACTATAAAGTTATAACTTTATTGAAATCTTTATGAGGTCTCGTTTGAAAAACTAACTTGCAAGACATCGTTTACTGAATTTCTATCAGTATCGAAAAAATCTACTGTTAGGCTTTCGATTCAAAAACCTAATAGTAAAATTCATTCAGTTACTTGATAGAACACCCAATTGAAAAAAAGATACTTCTCAGGGATTTGGTTGAAGAAATCAGTATTCTGCTAAAAAATTGGGGCTTTTTTGAAAAAAACTTCCTCGATGCTTGAGTGTTCGGTTGATGTTATCAACAAATGAAGAGGTCGGCTAGTGAAAGAAGGTGGACTGAGAGTAGTAATTAACTATAAAAGCCTCCTCCAGGTCAACCCCGGGCCCCCTAACCGGCTACCCTACCCAGGTACTATAAATATGGCCCCCCGAAGTCAAGGGAGCAAACCTGAAAGTGGGTTGCCAGCTCACGAGTCGGATGGTCCGGTGGCATTTCGGCGTTGACCAGGGGAAACAGAAGGGCAGAAATACTGAGCAATATCATTCCATTTATTAAGAGCGATGGACAGACGATGCACCGCAAATAGCAGCGATAAGCTTCCGACCATTCGCGGGTGTCAAGTGACTGACAACGTGTGCCAGACAAGAGCTTCGAGGAAAACCGGGAGTTTTGCATTCCTTCTCCTGGAAAAGAGATCTGAAACTTGTGCATTCTGGCAAATACATAGTTTTAGATGTGAATCTAGGTCATGAATTAAACTTTCAATGTAACCGAAGAGGTTACATTGAAAGTACGGTACACAGTTAGATTTACAACGACAATGAGCACAAATTATACTATCAACAAGCTAAGTTCAAAGTAATCTACTTTTGACAGAATGAATATAGGTTGTTTAGAAAAAACTGATTATAAATATTAAGAAAATCAGAGCTTCGGAGTGATCTGATAGTGACGATGCGTGACTGTCGGAGAGCGATCTTTGACACAAACAGCTCTTGGAGTGATATGATAGAAGAGAAAGGGCAAAAGAGGTCAAACCAAAGAAAATCTCATATCGATAAGCATATACTTTCAGCTTTACACTCTTGCCTGACTGCTGAAGATTGAGATACCTGTTTTATATTCGAGCAGAGAGAAGATTATTGGAGGGCATAATATAGAGGAAAAGTAAAAGGGATAAAGAGAGAGGGGAAGAGAGAAAGCAAGAGAGAGCAAGCAAGAGAGAGAGAGAGAGTGAGAAAGAGAGAGCGATAAAAAAGAAAAGAGAGAGAGATGAGAGAGAAAGAGAAACATGGAGATGAAAAAGAAGCAAATTGAGGTGGTAGAGATGAGGCATTGAATGTGCAAAAGAAAAAACAATGACATAAGAAGTGTGACTTTTTGGAAGAGATATATGAATTGAGAGTGCTGTGTGACGCGCATTGTGAAGAAGTTCCAGATATTTAGAATCTTTTTCGTGCCAGATATAACGATGCGGTGTAGGTTGTGTTCATCAAAAAGTTCATCGCGTGTTTGAGGGGTGAGTGAAGTTGTCGGGAAGATTTCGAAGATATAGGACTGTTTTTGTCGATGACAAATGCGTGCCCTGTCAAGCAAAGTTTTCTAGGTCGTAGAAGCATGCAGTTATCACAAAGTCACACTTATTTAGATTTTAAGGGTATTGCTTCCACGCTGATGATGCTTTAATAAAGCGAAACGTCCGTATCTATTCCATCACAACCTACACCGCATCATTATATCTGGCACGAAAAAGATTCTAAATAAGTGTGACTTTGTGATAACTGCATGCTTCTACGACCTAGAAAACTTTGATTGACAGGGCACGCATTTGTCATCGACAAAAACAGTCCTATATCTTCGAAATCTTCCCGACAACTTCACTCACCCCTCAAACACGCGATGAACTTTTTGAATACCTGGTATTTGCATTCGAAACTGTAGGTTTTCCAGCAATGCAGGGCGCGATTGGTCGAGAGTACCTGGTATATTGAAACCAACCTGGTGATTTGATGTCATTATGACCCAAGATGAATGTTCTTCAACATTTAGCTGGTGGATCATACCATGAGTTGCGTGAACCAACTTGAAGACATCATGCTGTCACGTTATTGAGCAGTCGTGTCAACCTTCGGCTTTCATTCCAACAGCAGCGCGAAAATAGCCGCTCCTCAGCAAGAGTCGGCCAAACATCTTCAGACCTCATCGTCCGAGTCGGGCAAACATCTTCAGACCTCATCGTCCGAGTCGGGCAAACATCTTCAGACCTCATCGTCCGAGTCGGGCAAACATCTTCAGACCTCATCGTCCGAGTCGGGCAAACATCTTCAGACCTCATCGTCCGAGTCAGGATAACATCTTCAGACCTCATCGTCCGAGTCGGGCAAACATCTTCAGACCTCATCGTCCGAGTCGGGCAAACATCTTCAGACCTCATCGTCCGAGTCGGGCAAACATCTTCAGACCTCATCGTCCGAGTCAGGATAACATCTTCAGACCTCATCGTCCGAGTCGGCAAAACATCTTCAGACCTCATCGTCCGAGTCGGCCAAACATCTTCAGACCTCATCGTCCGAGTCGGGCAAACATCTTCAGACCTCATCGTCCGAGTCAGGATAACATCTTCAGACCTCATCGTCCGAGTCGGGCAAACATCTTCAGACCTCATCGTCCGAGTCGGGCAAACATCTTCAGACCTCATCGTCCGAGTCGGGCAAACATCTTCAGACCTCATCGTCCGAGTCAGGATAACATCTTCAGACCTCATCGTCCGAGTCGGGCAAACATTTTCAGACCTCATCGTCCGAGTCGGGCAAACATCTTCAGACCTCATCATCCGAGTCGGGCAAACAGCTTCAGACCTCATCGTCCGAGTCGGGCAAACATCTTCAGACCTCATCGTCCGAGTCAGGATAACATCTTCAGACCTCATCGTCCGAGTCGGGCAAACATCTTCAGACCTCATCGTCCGAGTCGGGCAAACATCTTCAGACCTCATCGTCCGAGTCGGGCAAACATCTTCAGACCTCATCGTCCGAGTCAGGATAACATCTTCAGACCTCATCGTCCGAGTCGGCCAAACATCTTCAGACCTCATCGTCCGAGTCGGCCAAACATCTTCAGACCTCATCGTCCGAGTCGGGCAAACATCTTCAGACCTCATCGTCCGAGTCAGGATAACATCTTCAGACCTCATCGTCCGAGTCGGGCAAACATCTTCAGACCTCATCGTCCGAGTCGGGCAAACATCTTCAGACCTCATCGTCCGAGTCGGGCAAACATCTTCAGACCTCATCGTCCGAGTCAGGATAACATCTTCAGACCTCATCGTCCGAGTCGGCCAAACATCTTCAGACCTCATCGTCCGAGTCGGCCAAACATCTTCAGACCTCATCGTCCGAGTCGGGCAAACATCTTCAGACCTCATCGTCCGAGTCAGGATAACATCTTCAGACCTCATCGTCCGAGTCGGGCAAACATCTTCAGACCTCATCGTCCGAGTCGGGCAAACATCTTCAGACCTCATCGTCCGAGTCGGGCAAACATCTTCAGACCTCATCGTCCGAGTCAGGATAACATCTTCAGACCTCATCGTCCGAGTCGGCCAAACATCTTCAGACCTCATCGTCCGAGTCGGCCAAACATCTTCAGACCTCATCGTCCGAGTCGGGCAAACATCTTCAGACCTCATCGTCCGAGTCGGGCAAACATCTTCAGACCTCATCGTCCGAGTCAGGATAACATCTTCAGACCTCATCGTCCGAGTCGGGCAAACATCTTCAGACCTCATCGTCCGAGTCGGGCAAACATTTTCAGACCTCATCGTCCGAGTCGGGCAAACATCTTCAGACCTCATCATCCGAGTCGGGCAAACAGCTTCAGACCTCATCGTCCGAGTCGGGCAAACATCTTCAGACCTCATCGTCCGAGTCAGGATAACATCTTCAGACCTCATCGTCTGAGTCAGGATAACATCTTCAGACCTCATCGTCCGAGTCGGCCAAACATCTTCAGACCTCATCGTCCGAGTCGGGCAAACATCTTCAGACCTCATCGTCCGAGTCGGGCAAACATCTTCAGACCTCATCGTCCGAGTCAGGATAACATCTTCAGACCTCATCGTCCGAGTCGGGCAAACATCTTCAGACCTCATCGTCCGAGTCGGGCAAACATCTTCAGACCTCATCGTCTGAGTCAGGATAACATCTTCAGACCTCATCGTCCGAGTCGGCCAAACATCTTCAGACCTCATCGTCCGAGTCGGCCAAACATCTTCAGACCTCATCGTCCGAGTCGGGCAAACATCTTCAGACCTCATCGTCCGAGTCGGGCAAACATCTTCAGACCTCATCGTCCGAGTCAGGATAACATCTTCAGACCTCATCGTCCGAGTCGGGCAAACATCTTCAGACCTCATCGTCCGAGTCGGGCAAACATTTTCAGACCTCATCGTCCGAGTCGGGCAAACATCTTCAGACCTCATCGTCCGAGTCGGGCAAACATCTTCATACCTCATCGTCCGAGTCGGGCAAACATCTTCAGACCTCATCGTCCGAGTCGGGCAAACATCTTCAGACCTCATCGTCTGAGTCGGGCAAACATCTTCAGACCTCATCGTCCGAGTCGGGCAAACATCTTGAAACCTCATCGTCCGAGTCGGGCAAACATCTTCAGACCTCATCGTCCGAGTCGGGCAAACATCTTCAGACCTCATCGTCCGAGTCGGGCAAACATCTTCAGACCTCATCGTCCGAGTCGGGCAAACATCTTCAGACCTCATCGTCCGAGTCAGGATAACATCTTCAGACCTCATCGTCCGAGTCGGCCAAACATCTTCAGACCTCATCGTCCGAGTCGGGCAAACATCTTCAGACCTCATCGTCCGAGTCGGGCAAACATCTTCAGACCTCATCGTCCGAGTCGGGCAAACATCTTCAGACCTCATCGTCCGAGTCGGGCAAACATCTTCAGACCTCATCGTCCGAGTCGGGCAAACATCTTCAGACCTCATCGTCCGAGTCGGGCAAACATCTTCAGACCTCATCGTCCGAGTCAGGATAACATCTTCAGACCTCATCGTCCGAGGCATGTCCGAATTTTTCGTCGGACTTGGTTCGGACTAAACATTCAATCGCCTATGCTATTTTTATCCTTCGAATTCCCTGAGTTTCCGGTTCTGGAACTTCGATAATGAAGCAATTGTAGAGAGCTCAGTCGAAAAAACCAATTTCTCCCTAATCGCCCAAAATGATCATTTTCCTTTTTTTTTCAAACTTCGTTTTTTAGAGCTACGCATCTCCGTATCAAGAGCTTATTTCTACCCAGATGATTTGTACTGGTGTCTAATGAAATACTGGTGTCTTTTGTTCAACAAGGATGCGTACTTGTTATGCAATCCTTAAGTTAGATGATGATTTTAACTAAATTCTAATTTGGTGAATGAAGAAATTGAATGTAAAAAAACATATCCGAAAACAAATTTCTTCCCTTCTCCGAGCAGTTGAGGGCCAAATGGTAGAAAAGTTACCCCTAAGATTTGGGTTAATATTGAATGATTTTCAAGCTTGTTATAGAAACCATGATGATTTTTAATAAAAAATGAAAAATAATGAGGCTTCCCAAACAATCGAGAAAAAAAGTTATGAGTCTACCTGACGTTGACTCTCGATGCCCAGAAATCAAACCTACTATCTTCCGACTGTTAAATTAAGGCTTGAACTCCTCATATACCCCCGAGTGGAAACGCCTGGATTTTCTATAGAGCGGATCCTCGAGAATTTGAAGCGTTAGAATTTCCGTTTTCAAGGCACAGAGTAAATTGAAACATGCAATTATTCAGGCCAAACATAAAAATAATCTTCGTCGGGCTTGTTCCCCCCTTGGCAGAGTGGGCGCTCCCTTGGGATGCGATATAGACCTATCCTGGTAGAACAAGGGGCTGCGCGCTAGATAACCGCTAGTGTGTGTAGCAGCAGTGGGAAGAGTCAGATTTGGGCTAGAACAGTACCAACAATTGGTGACCCCCTTAATTCAGGTTGATCGGTCCGAGGTGAGATTCTACCTTTAGGCTGTTTCCGGAATCATTCGCATAACGACTACCGATATCGCTCCCGTTGAACGATAGTTTTTTGTGGACGAGCTTTTTCCGTGTTCACATCTAGTCATTTCTCTAGTAGACTGTCTCATCAATTAAGGAACATGAATATGAAGCTTCATTCAAGCTTTCAGGTCCTTTTCTGAGGTTTTTTTTGCAATCAATCAAACTCGATTTTTTAAAAAATGAAATGTAGAAGCCCCTGCTCGAGCGGATTAATACGCTCCTGGCGATCATGAGGGTGTGATGTGATGTGTTTTTTTTAAAACAAATTTCCTATTCCTGGTTTTTTGATAAACCTATTAGGCGGTTTGAAGCAAGGGAAAATTTTTTTTAAAATTCCAAATTAAAAACATTTTGTATTGAAAGGACGAGCACTTAGCGAGAATCAGAATTGCAGTTAGGATTAAGAGAAACTTAATTTGAGAACAAAAGCAAGAGAAGGTGGTTCGGTAATCTGGTTTAATTTTCGAACACATTTTCCATATACATAATTTTAACTCTTGTTTTAGAACTAGTTAGGATTATTACTTTTTGAACTCACTTTTCATCTCAAACTCGAACTCTGTAATTTCATGTAACATGCTACTTCATATCACTTCTGCTTGTATCATAATTTGTCAAACTCACCCAATTAGCTCAGAATTGAATGCCATTGGACCAGTGGAGTAGCTTCGCGCGTGAGTGTGGTCTTCTCTCTTTTTTTATTTCGAGCAAAAAACTTTATTGTAAGTTTTTACTTCTGAGTGCTAAAACGAAAAAAACATTGACGCGAAAATTTTTCTCACAAAAAATTACAGCCTTATTTGAACCGAGAAATTCTTACATTATATGTAATGTTTATAACAAGAATTTTTGCAATAGGCCAGTCATTCATTACACATTGAATAAATGAATGAATGAATAAATGAAAGAAAGAAGCATTTTCGTTATCAAACAACCTTTTCTGTTAATTCGTTTTTAAATTCTAAAAATAAAGATTTATAAGCCAAAAACATGCGCAGATTTTGAGTACCGGCAACAACGGGGAAAACCTTTGCGAAAGATCTTTTTTTAAATTTTGTTGCCTCAAGCATGATCACGAAAATAGAACACTCTAGATCAACTCATGACCTTTATTTTCCTACAAGTCAGCCTATACTTATTTCACCTTATTGAATACTCGGCCATACTTAGGTGCATTCTCTAAAAAGTCAGCTTAGCCTCATGTTCGTCTATTTCCGCCTTGCAGCGATTGTCTCTCTGGTCTCTTAAACTGGCCAATTCGCATGGCCTCTGTTTGTTATTGAACTCTCTTGCCCATCTCATCGGAGTTTGAACCACCGACAATGGTGCTCGAAAATAATTATATGCAGCGGGACTATGCCCTCTACCGAATAGAAAGAGTTGTGAGAGACAGCGACAAACGAGCATACATACGTATGTATAAGTTAAAGGTAAACGAAAGAAAGAAAAAAGGAGGATATAGAGAGTGAACATATGGAAAGAAGAGAAGAGAAAGAAATAGGAAGAGAGAAAAAGAGTGATATGTAAACTAGAGAGTGAATGCCAGAATGAACAAAGACAGAGAAGTGAGAGAGAGAAGCGAGAGAATGACAAAGAGAAAGAGAGGCGAGAGATAGAGAAAAATAAATAAAAAGACAAAGATAATGAGAAAGAGGAAGAGAGAGAGAGAGAGAGAGAGAGAGAGAGAGAGAGAGAGAGAGAGAGAAGAGAGAGAGAAATAAGGAAGGAAATAAAGTGGAAGAGAATGAGATGCACAGAGAGGACGAGAGATGGAGAATATACAGTTTTAAAAACTGCTACTGGCCATTATATCAAGTGCACTTCAATTTTGACTTTGATAGTTGAGTTTTGATAGCATCAATTATTTTTAAATTAATAACCTATTACACATAGCAATCTTTTTCCTCTTTTCAACTATTTCACGGAAACTTCACAGTGAAATCGTTCAAGCAAAAACGCTTTTGACTCAATGTGAGTGTAACATACTAATCTTCGCAATGTTCGATCTGACTCTCCTATAGAATTATTATACGAGTACAGCGCTTCAGTAGGTTTATATAATGCACAAGACTTGAACATATCCTTCAACAAATGTGTTTCGTCGAGTTTGCTTATCGAAGTGTTGTTTAAATCATCGCTTCAAAAAGAAGCGACAAAAAGAAAAATGATACAAAGAGAAATAGAGTGATTGAGAGATAAAGACAGGGGAATATAGAGAAAGGAAAGATAAATACAGATGAGTATAGAGAAAAGGAAGATGAAAAGGAGAGACATGAAAGGAATGGAGAAAAAACCAATCAGCAATGCCGAGCTATTACTTGTCTCTTTAAAAACTGGAAAAGTAAAATTTTATAGTATTGTCAGATATCATCGAAATTTTTCTCCCTCTTTTATCCGGCTTAGTATATGTATGTGTATATATCCATCAAATGTGACATTCAAAGAACATTGATAGTCTAACTCAAATCCTTTTGCTACAAAATCTCTGATACCAAAAACCTTGAAGCTTTTCCACAATTTTTTCATCTTCTGCTCACTCTTTCGTTCTCTATTGCTCTTTTTCTCTGCCTCTATTTATATTATTTCTCTCTCTCTCACTCTTCATCTCTCCCTCTATCTCTCTCTCTCTCTCTCTCTCTCTCTCTCTCTCTCTCTCTCTCTCTCTCTCTCTCTCTCTCTCTCTCATTCCTACTTTGGTTCAATTTTCGGTTACAGGGTATCAAAGATCTGCATTGTGAACGAAAGGCAGCCTTGTTCGCATTCAGAATTATAATTCGAGCTCGATGGTATTCTTTGTCAGTAAGCAGAAAAGAGAAGACTCGAAGCAGACGGCAGAGAGAAGAGAGAAAAAATAGAGAGAGAAACAAAGCGAGAGAAAGAGAGAGAGATAGAAAGAAAGAAAGAGAGATAGAGAGAGAAAGACAGAGAAAGAGAAAGAGAGCTAGAGGTATATAGAGATGAAAAGAAGAATTAGGGGGTAAATGTTGAGCTTCGAGAAAATTATTGGCAGAAAGTTCGATCAGATATTTGAATAGAAGCCAAAACTAGAGAGAACAGTGTATTATAGAGACGCAGAGTAAATGAATGTCATTTTCGCTATGGTCTAAAAAAGGTTCCAACCTTCAAGCTGTTATGTGAACATGGGAACCCATTGAATTATGTCAGAAGACATGTCAAGCCAAGTGAATGAATGTCATTTTCTCTGTGGTCAAAAAAAGGTTCCAACCTTCAAGCTGTCATGTGAACATGGGAACCCATTGAATTATGTCAGAAGACATGTCAAGCCTTTTCTCAATTTATCTTTCTCTCTCAAGACACGAAGCATAGAAAACAGTCACCATCACATGTGAAAAAGTGTGAGATAGATAGAGATAAAGAGAGAAGCCAGAGAAAAAGGAAAAAGAGTGAAAGGACAAAGAGAGAGAGAATGGGATAGGGAAAGAAGAGTTAGGTAGAGTGGAAATCATACATATAATTCATTCATTCATTCATTCTCTATTCATACATATAATTCATCTATATTTAGGAGGATGTATGAATAGCAATAGAGAAACCGATAGAAAAGTTTACTGGGTAGAAGGAAAAGAGAAAAAAAATGAGAGAAGGTACTTGTAGTGGAGAAAAAAAAGAACATTCAAGAAAAATAGAGAAGGAGAGTGAACAAAAGAGGAGGAGAAAGAGGGAGAAAACATTAGACGGCAAAGGACATCAAAAAGAGAATAGAGAATATTATAAAGAGGTCGACAGAGGAAAAAAAAACAAGTGAGAAAGTTATAGAATATAGAAAGTTAGAGATTGCGAGAAAAACGAGAGAGGTAAAGAGAGAGAAAGGCACAAATAAGATGAAGAAGATAGAGAGAGAGAGAGAGAGAGAGAGAGAGAGAGAGAGAGAAAGAAAGAGAAAGAAGGAGAATGAGGTAGAGGGAGTGAGAGAGACAGAGAGAAAGGGAGAGAGAGAGCAATGAAGAGAGAAACATATTGAGGTGAGAAAAAGCTGCCCTTGAGCCTAGATAGGCAAGAAGGGTCTTTATAAGGGGGCAGAATAAGCACCGAGAGTGGTAGTTCATTCAGAACTGATCCAGCTGGCAGAGTTCCCTTGTGTGGTATAAGCACCAGTTTCTAGAGTATTTTGAACTCAGTCAGCTAATCTATCTTTATGTTCTACTGGCTAGACTAGCTGCTAGATTGAACTTAACCACTTCCTTGATAAGGCCGTCTTTACTTTAGTTCTCGATCTCAGCAAGAAGCAAGGTTATCTTAAATTTGATTTTCAAGTTATAATTTATTCTGTGCGCACATGATATTCAAAGAATAATTCGGGATTTGTAAATCAAGAGGGATTGGTCATGGATTTTCCTTTTTTTTGTAGCAACATATTTATGCTATTCCATAACATACTTATCGATTTTATCTCTATTTTTTTAAAAGAAAACATTATCAGAAGTTCTGACCATTGAAGCGTTTTCCCAACTCATGCATTGAAGATTAGTATCGGACTTCAGCTTTTAAAGAGCATCTGATATGGTGATCGCAGATGATCAAAGTAATTTGAAACTTCTTCGCGCCGTCCCAATCTGGCCGAGGTCGAAGTAGAGTCAACTGTTGGAAGATTTTAAAAGTTCCTGGACCTCTATTTTATTTTAGAAAAATGCAGAATCGTCAAACATGTCAGATGAACGAATCGTTTAAAGTTGACTTTTTATACTCACAGAAAAAAACTTAGAGATGCTTTGATAGACCTGCTTCAAAAAAAGTAAATATATTTTATATTTTTTCTCGCTTTGATTTTTGATTATGAAGATATTATTACAGTTCTTCTTCTTCTTATTCTTTTTCTTCTTTATATTATTATAATTATAATAATAATAACAATAATAATAATAATAATAATAATAATAATAATAATAATAATAATTATTATTTTTATTTTTATTATCATTATTTTTATTATTATTATTCTTATCATTATTGTTATTATTATTATTCTTATTATTATTATTATAATTATTATTATCATTATTATTATTATTATTAATTTATTAGTCATCAAGTGCATTATGAAAGTTATTCATTTGAATTTCAAGATTCTGTGATCAACTTTTCCTCAAGACTTCGCCCTCTTTGATCGACCAATGCTTGACACCGTTTAGACTCACGCTTGCGACATTCCGTTACTCATTGTGAATTAATGTTGCATCGAACGTGCAAGGAACACATAAAGAATCATTTAATGATTGAATAATGAGTGAATGAATGAATGAATGAATGTATAAAATAATGAATGGATGAATAAATGATTCAGTGAGTTGGGAGAAGAATGATTCGACATTGGGACGACGTCATTATCACGACTTGTTGTCTGACGACACTGGCAGCCATCGGTGCGTCGCTCTTCTCGCTCGTAGACATTGTAACGGAGATTCATGAGATTCACGATCAGTCTATCAAGGACCTCAAGGAGTTCAAGGTTTTGAGATTGCAAGTTCCATAGTTACAGTGCATAAAGTTCATTTCCATCCTTCTTGTAAATATTTACGGGTTATAATTAATTAAATAATTTTTAAGTTATAATAATATTTATAACAAGGTTTGGTAACTTACCAGCAAGTATGCTTGCTGGTAAATAGAGCTGGTCAATATCGCTCTCGCTCAGCCAGATAACAACGGAGACCATCTTTTGAATCTCTTCAAAGTAAAAATTTTTTCGGAATATTTAATTTCGATATATCATACATATACATATGTACTTCAAGAAGGTTTTTTTCAGAGTCATTACAAGTCTGAAATCCTATTTTCGTTTAAGTATCTGCTAAACACTGAAGTAAGATTATAAAGGCTTAGTAGAAAGTTTCTTGAAAACGTGAACTGAACTAGTAACTGAATTCATGAACTCTTTTATCATTGTGAATGTGAAATAATTTTGTATCCATCCTGTTCGCATAATAGCTCTTAATCACTCAGATTGTATGACGATGTTTACTCATCTTAATTGAATCATGACTTGTTATTTTTATATCATGACTTTCAACTCATCTCTCATGACTTTCAACTCGTCTATCATGACTTTTTATAGGTTTTGGCCGACGATGCCTGGGAAGTGATGATGGCTGAGCGCCTCGAGCATGAGACTTACTCGGAGAAAGAGCACTTCGAGCATATTCTACGCGTAAAGCGGCAGTATCGAACTGCGTTAGTAGTCATCACTTTTCTCACTGACGGGAAATGTACCTTTACTATTTGGATTAATTTATACTCTTCATGTAAGATGAATTTCATTGTAAGGTCAGAAACCCGAAATAACTAAACTCATGTTTGTCTTTCAATTCAAAACTTATCAAATTCAAATGCACTCTATAGAAAACAACTTTTTAGAACCTCAAGTTTCAAGTTTTTATTATCACGCAATGTAGAATAGAGCTTTATGGGGTATTAGGGAAGATTTAGTTTAGCAGAAGTTTGATGAGCTACGGGTTGAAGAGCCTGGAAGCGGTAAGGGAAGATGAGAAGGAAGGATAAGGGCTATTGACAGTCGTTCCAAAGCGGCCATTTAGGAAAAATGGAGAAGTGAAGAATGATGAATGGTTGATTTACTTTTGTTACATAGCAGCCGTTCCGGGGGTAAGGGAAGAAGAATGATTCGAAGAAGAAGAATGGGAGAACCTATTCATTTTCGAGCGTTTTGAAAATTTTCCGAGCATTAAGAGTAATTTTAGAGCTTTTCTAGTAACTTTCAAGTAATTGTTGAGCTTTTTGAGTAACTTAGGAGTGTTCAGATTAAATTTCGTGTTTTTAGGTTTTAGAATCCCTTTTTTGAAAAAAATTTATCTCACAGGCCTCAGCAGCCTTATTTTCCACCGCAGCAGCTAGGAAGGTCGGGCGGCTACCGGCCACAGGTTCGAAACCTTAGAAGCTCACTCGAAGCAACCAAAAAGACGACGACATAAGCTTTAAAAAACGGCCTTTGTTGTGGTTACAAGAATAATACTCGATAATCACTGGACTGCTATTGAAAATATCGACTTTTTGACGAAGGCCGTGTTAGGATATGTAATCTGAACTTTAAAAGGTGTGAAAAATTAATGGCAATGTAATTGTTATTGTTAGATAAAACTCGCTCAACCGCTGAGTCTTGTATTTCGAGAATTATTCAGAAACTACTTCCGAAAAATTAATTTAACAAATTGGGAAAATTTTTCGTGACTTTGACTTGTTACGAAGGCGTATCATCAATAAAGCATTAACATACACTTTATACAATGAAGTCTCGAATGAGAATAGCAAACGCATTCAGTTATCAATTCAGTTATCAAGAAACTACTATAAATGGAAATTGACAACGGGTCGTATGTTCAACATGAATATTATTTGAGTTATTATGTACATATATTATTTAAAACGTATCATCTCCATGCTAGTTTCAGCCAGGCCCTATGCTGCCTCCTCGACCAGTTCCTATACCACGTTAGTCATAAGAGCAATTGAGATGCAACGGATGACTCAAGTCATATAATACTCTTTATTGATTTCAGTCACCAGAGCTTCTTATGAATGAGAATTGCACACAAAGTCATTTGGCTTATTGCTGTAGACATGAGTCACGAAAAAAATCATTATACTACAAGCTAAAGTTTAAAAAAAATTTATTAGTGAAAATTTATTAGTGAATTCGACCCTGAAAGTGAACCATTCTCATAATTTTAACCATTTCGAAAACAACGAAGACACCTTTCAGAGCCTAGACCGATGCCTGGACCATCATTGGGATGCGGATGTGAGCGGATAAATCAGCTTTCCTTTCTTTCAGATTAATCGTTCACTCCTACGTTGAACTTGATATAGAACATTTATTGTACGCTCAATTCATGTTTCCAAGGAAGGTGGCCTCAAATTGTTTTGAATAGAAAGATAACTTGCTAGTAGCTCAAAAAATTTCTGTGTTTAAAACTGGGAGATTGTTTTGCTCACTCTTCTGAACAATAAACCCGTTTAGCTTGTTAACTTGAAGCTATTCATGCTGGGTAATCTATGAAACATAAATGAACGTATCGAAAAAGTATAGAAATGAACTGAGATCACATAACTGGAGCTTTAAAAAGCAAATCTAGCTTAATGAGCTGAAATTAATAATATCAAGGAAAAAAAACAGCGAAGTACTTTGTTTCATAGTTATATATAAATATTATACACTTAAAAATATTATTAACTTGCGTAACATTTAAATTTTTTAAAATATCCTGCATAAGAAGTACTAAATTACATATCAAGTTACATATGCATAAGAACTTAAGATTTATATATTAACTGTGAAATTATACTTGTTGAGCGTGCGCTGCTAAAGCATCTCGTTGCCCTCCAGGCCCTCCCGGTCCTCCTGGTATGCCGGGTCTCAGAGGAGGTACAGTTTTTGAACCAAAAACTTTTTTAAAACTTGTTTCATATAGCGGGAAAAAGGTCTTAGAGTCCGGGAAGGGCATAAATGAGCCTGCGATTGTATTTTAACGGTTAGCTGCCTATGAAGCGAACGCTCGCGGGTTCAATATCCTGTTGGAGTACAAGGGTACAGAGTTCCAGGCGCTTGGACCTTCTCCCATAAGAAACGCCATTAAACCAAATACTCTTCCCCTCGATTTTCCTTTACAGCCTGAGTTATTGGATACATGAAAATGCTTTGAAATCGGGATATGATCAAATTTAGTTGTATTCAGACGCGGTCCACTCTAACATGGCACGAAATAAGACTAATACTTCCTGAAAAATAGCTTTTTTCTGTGCGATAGTTCAATCATTTGTCATATTAACCAGGCGTCACTGCCTTTAAACTTTGTAACTTAGAATTTGAAGATTTGTCATCCAATTATTACTTCCTCATAATTGTTTATTTCTCGTTCTCTTTACTTCTTTGTTTCCGCTTTTCTCGCTCACATTCTTGTTTTCTTCTTGCTCTCTATCTCTCTCTCTTTCGTGGTATACAACCAAGTTTTCTTGCAGAGAATGGCTTGCCTGGACTACCAGGTGGCTCGTCCAGCATGGTATACGGTGAAACCCGACAGGGCAGCCGGCCCGGTTGTCCGTCTTGCCCGCCTGGACCACCTGGGAGACCAGGTTGGGTTTGCCGAACCTTGAACCTATATATTCAGGCTTGACCACTGACCCGAACAGAAGCCGAACTAGTGGAAGCAGATTGAGGTAGTTTCAACACTGAACAAATGTGTTACATGCTCAAGGACAAGACAACAATGTTTTGAGAGAAAAACTTTTGGATGACTTTTCAACCGAAAGTTCTACTAGTGAACAAGTTCTGACAAATCAGGACTTTTGAAAAGGATTGTCAACAATCATAAACTTCGCATCAATCTGACGCTTTCGAAGACGCATCCGACCACATCAAACAAAAATTTATATTCATTATTGGATCGAAAAATCTTCGAGCAACAATACAATATTAACAGAAAACCACAAAACTTATTCGAGCACAGTTAATACGTTTAACAGACAATAAAAAGGGAAGAATCAGAATAAGACTTGTGACAAATATATTTTTTCAGGCCCAGACGGTGGTCTGGGTTTGCCCGGGCCTCCTGGAATCCCAGGACCTCCTGCTAGTGGAGGCGGCTACTCTGGGATGGGACCACCCGGACCGCCTGGAGACCTTGGCCGACCAGGTTGGTTTTCTACAATGAAACCAGAGCCAATCAGACTGATGATTGAAAAAAGTTTTCGAGTAAATTTCAATGACTTTTCAAGAGCTTTAGTAGTTGGTAGTCAAGTATTACATTAATTGTGTAACCGAGACAAAAAAGGAACACTCGATTCCATCTTTATCGAAAGCTCGCATATACCGAATAACTCTCTTTCTAACCTATCGTTCACTTGTTTGACTCCTAGTCTATATTCTCAACATTTACTTCTCAAAGTAGTACAAAGCATAAATTTACATTCCAAGCGCCTTTTATTCATGAAGAATCAGCAAGAGCAAAACATTCAATGGTTTTGCGTAGATTGATCAGAACTCCGCAAACGCTTAATTGGTTTTACCAGGTATGCCGGGCCAGTCAGGCAACCCTGGACAACCTGGCAGACCGGGTATGAGAGGCGGCCGAGGTCGCGGGCCACCGGGCCCACCTGGTAGCATGGGCACTCCTGGTAGGCCGGGTCAGAACGGAAACGCGGCGTATGGTGTCGGACCAATGGGTCCGCCTGGCCTGCCTGGCATGGCTGGTAACCGAGGACAGCCGGGAATACCGGGACAACCCGGAAGGGTTAGTTCAATTATGAGAGTGAGGCAGAAAGAGATGAGTACATGGTAAAAAGTATTTACTGGCATACGTTATGATACGTAGATTTTAAATTTTCGCGTTCCGTCTAGTTACCGCATTTCATACGCATTTTCTCGGCTAATCGTGGTGAGACAAGCCAGCGTACAAATTTACTACTGTTATAAATGTGCTGTCACAGAGTGATTTAACCCTGTTAGAGCGTTTTGCTTTGTTTTTTGGGATTCTAACTGGACATCACCCCTACCAAGAGTTAGAGCGTGGTACGGTTACAGGTATCTCCTTGCTCAAGACTTTATTTGGCGCGATCAAGAAGGAGACCCAAAGCGATCCTTTTCTAGGTGGGCGGCCCGGGAAGCCCAGGTGGGGACGCGGAGTATTGCCCGTGTCCACGGCGGCAGGCGAGGGACTCCGGCGTAGGCGGAACTCCGCGCGTCGACGGCGCCATCAAGCCCAATTCGAGGCACAGGAAAGACAAGAAACATGTGAGAGAAAGATTTAGAGGCTCAAAATGGTCCGCAAACATCTCCAGGCCAAAAGGGGTCAGCGGACATAATGATTTTGCGGTCCGAAGAGATCTCCAAAGATTCCGATTCCGTGGTCTGAAGAGATCAGCGTACATTTCGAGGAAATTGGAGGTCATTTTTGAGGTCTAAAGAGATCATCAAACATTCAAATTTTAATGCCATGTCTTGGAAGTTGTGACCAAAAAACAATTGACTTTCAGACACGCCTTGGAAAACACTAGTTTCAGACTGAAAAAAATCCTATATTGATCAAGATTTGAAACTAATGCGGTTCAATGAAATAATCGGGAACTTCAAACTTAAACTTCTTCTGATGCAAAAACATATACATATACAGGGTGTACAGAAAGTCCAGGTGTGTAGTATTTTTCCGATAAAAACTTAACGGATTGAGCAAATCAAACAAAATTTTCATCAAAGTTTATTCAAATAGTTTGGGATATAACTGCTTTTTCAACTTTCAAACAGCCCTCCTTTCTCCTTGACACAGGCGCAGAGTCGCTTGTGGAAGGCACCCACCGTGGTGGACAGGTAAGCGACGTCAAGATCATCCCACGCCTTCTGTAGGGCGCGCTTCAAACTTTCCAAATTCTTGTGTTGGGAAGCACAGGCCTTGCTCTCAAGGACCGACCACACAGAGAAGTCCAGAGGATTCAAATCAGGTGAGTACGGAGGCCATTCGGCGGATGTGATCATGGAGGGGAAATTGCTCTTGCACCAGTCTTGCACCACATTAGCCTTGTGGGCGGGCGCAGAGTCCTGCTGGAACGTCCATTTGCGTCCCGCGAAGTGAGCCTGGCTCCAGGGAAGTACTTCCTTCATGAGAATGTCGTTCAGGTAGTTATTGGCATTCACTTTGACTCCCTGCTCGACGAAAACGAGTGGAGTCTTGCCAGTCGCGCAAATCCCGGCCCAGACCATGACAGAAGCAGGATATCCCTTTCTCGAGACGTAACGGCCACTCTTATTGGCACCTTTGACCGATTTCGACCAAATCCTATCGTTCTGGTGGTTGAAGGACTGCTCAATATTAAACAACTTCTCATCGGTGAAGAGAATATCCAAACAGTCCACCGGCTTGAACTGCTTTGACAGTTCACGACATCTCCGAAGACGGGTCGCCTTCATCTGGTCCGTCAATGCGTGAGTCTTCTGCAGCTTGATGGGGCGAAGTCCCATGCGAGATTTGACGATCGTCTGAACAGAACTCGCCGAGATATTCAGCTCCTTCGCGAGTTTCCTGAGACTCCGCTTGGGGTTATATCGAATCTTGTCTCGGATGCTTCTCACGTTGAAGGAAGTGGTCGCGATCACTGGTCTGCCACTCCTCGGACGGTCAGTCGTTGTACCAGTCTCACGGAAGCGACGTATTGTGTTTTGAATGGTCCTGCGCGATAATCCGGTGATTCTGGCGCTGTGCTTCTGAGTGTGCCCGGACTCGCTAAAGCGCAGAATACACCCTCGGTCAATGTCAGAGACCATATCTAAGAACGAAAAAAGACATCACTCTGATTTTTTCAGGGTGTGATGTTAACGTTATGCCTGAGATACACGCAAAAAATCACAGTACCGCTACACCAAACAAAAAAGACAAAAAGTGACAAATTCAGACACCTGGAATTTCTGTACACCCTGTACATATATACCTGGTCAACGGAGGATGAATGATGTTTTTTTAAAGTGAGTATCGAACCAATTCAATCAGGTACATTGTGTGAAACAGGGGTCAATCCGTTGAATAATTAGATAAATTAAGTTGAGGTTCCTTAACGAGGGGCATTCAATTTTTATATATATATTATTTTTTAATATATTTTTTTTATACTTGAAGGACAATGCGCACACGACCTCTCCGCTGGCGCGAGGATTCGCTAAAAGACATCTCGAAGACGCCGATCGCAAAAAGAAACCCAAGGCTTCCAAGGTTGAAACCGCTGTTTTTCCAGGGCAGATGAATATTTATTGAATTGTGCCTTGAATAGATTCAAAGAATCATGAAAGATCAAAGACATCACACTAGAATCGATCGAAAACCTGATACTAGAATCGAGCGAAGACATAAAACTAAGACCGGTCAAAGACGTAACTTTAGGGTCATACGAAAACATAACACTATTTAGGTGGGGAACAATGAGTAATGAGCAAGTTCCACCCAAAATCAAAAATTCTGGGTGGAACACCCTTTTAAAAGTAGGGGTTAAAAGAAGCCATACAATTTCTCAAAAGACTGATTGATTATTTCGAGGAAGAATGATAACTGTTTTCTCAACCCTGGCCCATGTCGCAGGGTCGCGCCACAGCGAACGCAGGGAAACGATCGCATCCTACCTTGGTGGATGAATCAAGGAAGAAGAGCCTGAAGGCAGCGCGTCAGAAGCATGCCTAAAACTCTACATCACCAGACCCCTATTCTTCTACCTAACGTTTTGAAAGACCCTTAATGCTTTGCCCTTCAGCTTACGAGACCCCTAATCTCTTGCCAAACAACTTCAAGGACCCTCAATTTATTGTCACATAGCTTAATAGACTCCTAATTCTATACCTATCCGCTTGAAAGACCCTCAGTTCTCCACCCTTTAGCTTATGAGAGCTCTATTATTCTGCCCGCTTTAAAGACCCTCAATCCCTTGTCCCTAAGCTTACGAAACCCTTATTCCCCTGCCTTATCGCTAAAAGACCAGAATCCCTTGCCACTCAGCTTAGGAGACCCTTAATCTAATACTCATCTACTTGGAAGACCCTCAATCTCCTCTTGTAATAATGGACCCTATATACATAGAACTATTTCAATCTACTCCATTCAAGCAGGATAAAGAAGTCAATTACTATTTTGATATAGTTGGGCAACATCTGAAAGGCTGAAGAACACACTTTCCTCACATTTGACAACCTACAAAAATCTCGAAATAAAAAGATGAGAATCAAAGAAATAAGAGTGAAAAGAAGAAATTCTTCGATTTCAGTGATTTTGTGGAGTGTTTTTACCCTCACATTTGTCAGAAAACTTCCAATAAATAAAGCAGTAAAACTTTATCAGATAAACTCATTTCAGTTCCGAAAAAGCAAGCAAAAACTATTATACAAGTTTCGGCTATTTCCATGAGCAATTTTTGATTCTTCAAGATTCTCCAAGTCCCTAAACCAATAGAACCTGGCTGACTTTTCATCATTTCAAATAAATACCTACTAGTTTCATAAATTATTACTTCTTCTTCTTCTTAGCGTTGTCCCGCGCCGGCCGAGGTCGGAGTAGGGTCCGCTGTACGGCTTCTAGCTCTCCAGAAACATCTGTCCGTTGCGTCTTCCGAGTGGAGTCTTGCAAGGCGCAGGTCTTGGTTGAGCGTATCCCTGGTACTTCCATGTCAAGGGCGTGTCTTGCGATGTTGGTCGTGTCTCATAAATTATTACTTACTGACTAGTTTAAACTCTTAACTTATTTAGAATAGTTTACCAAGTTCAAATATTCCGGCTTTTCAAGACAACAAATATTTTTCCGGGAAATATATGAAACTTCTACCAAATAATATGCTGAAGACCACCAAATAAAATGCTCACGTCCACCAAATACTGTGGAAACGTCCACCAAATTTGGTCCACGAAAAAAACTTTAAAAATTTTTTTGTCTTTGTAAATATTAATTATTGATCTATGTAATTCGTTTAAGCAACGATGGGCTGAGAGTATGTATGAAAGAAATCCATGGCACGGGCAAAAATGGCACTCGGCCGGGACCGAACCTCCGCTGCACAACCTTTGTCGAGCGTTATCAATACACCAACCGAGCACACATTGTCCCATGCGATTTCTTTGAATTACCGACACTTTGTACCGCGTCACTTTGTATACGACACTTTGTACCCCGTCACTTTGTACCACGACACTTTGTACCGCGTACGGCCTCGTTAGATAAGCCGTACGGCCTCGTTATCGTAAACTTTTACTAAGCCTAAGCGTTTTTTAATGTAAAAATATGTTTTAATGTAAAAATAAAACGCGCGGCCTCACTCAAGTCGCGGTACAAAGTGTCGGGTACAAAGTGTCGTATACAAAGTGACGCGGTACAAAGTGTCGTGATACGGATTTCTTTCTATGTCTAAGGCTCAATGACCGTTTTGTAAACAGTTTTTTAAAAATCTCTTTTCGATTATCCGTCCTGGTTATGCTTGAAATTTCGTCAAGTTCGTTTCTAGGTAAGCTCATGCATGAACTTACCAGATGAGGCCGATAGCTTCTAGAGTGAATTGTTCAATAGTAAGAGTAACTTGTCGTATAAGTGAATTTTTGGGGGTTAATTGTCGTGATACCGTCATAATGGGTTTCTATCTACGAGTCCGCAAATCACAAAAAAAAATTTTCAGAAGGTGTCCACATTTTTTTGGACGACGTGCACATTTTATTTGGCGGACGTTAGCATTTTATTTGGCGGACGTTAGCATTTTCTTTGGTGGACGTGAGCATTTTATTTGGTGGACATGAGCATTTTATTAGGTGGACATGCCCATTTTATTAGGTGGACGTGAGCATTTTATTTGGTGGTGTTTCATTTTTTTTGGTGGACGTTCATGCCCATATTTTTCTCACAAAAAAGGTATTTTCTCAAAAAGGCGGCAATCATTTCAAATGGAAGAATTTCTTAGTTCAATGTTATCTCTGTTGGATCCATTTGAACAATGTCTTCATTCTTTCACAGAAACTAGTTTGTGTTGCGATTCCTAGCGACATTGTTTCCATTTTAATGCTTTTCAACACTAAGTTCAATAATAAAACATCTTGTGTTGTGAAATGAATAACAATGTTTTGTTCATCAAACAATGCTCATCCTCTCACTATGTGAGATTAGTTACACAAATGCCAATAACAACAATGGTAAGATTATTCATACAATGAAAAATAAACCTTCCCACAAAAAGGGGCTCACGATATCCCACCCTACTGTAGGTAGCCCATTTTATACCGTAGCTCTCTCAAACGAGTTATCTCGAATCTCATTCATTTCTACCATCTCTATAACCTGCTTATCTTGTTCCTCAATTAAGATTAAAATCGGGTAGTAACAAATATGTTAGGTTCAATAAAATTTTGCACGACAGTTCGCCCCCAAAACTTCACAATCTTATTCTCTAAAGTTGTAATCATGTGGCTAGTCTCTTTTCCCAGAACTGCCTACTAAGCCGTGAGGCCTCGTCAGCGTGAACTTAACTAAGTCTAAGCAGAAATTTAAGATATAAAAATATGGCATTGCACCGATTGCGAAACGTCCTAATGCGAAATATCGCGGTACGAAATTTCTGTTACCAATCTGTTCACACACCTACATACCTACTGAATATTTTCTATTTCCCACGAATAACTGAACAATCAAGCGAATATTCTCCTCATAGTCCATTTAAATCCTTTCATTCCTCCAGGGCCAAAAAATCGATTTCCAGCTCGCTTTTCATATCTATTCATCAAATGAAGAATTCTGGCCTCTAGCAAGCTTTAAAAACTTCGAGACCTCAAAACAAATTATAGGCATTACGTTCTAGACTCTCACTGATAAAAACAGTAAAACCATGAGGAATCGTTTCAATTGATAACGATTTATGCATCACGTAAACAATAACCTAACATGAAATCCGCAATACTGTAAAAGTAAACTTGAAAGGAGACAAAAAAAGGATTTTAAAATCCCAACTTCTTTTGTCTATGAAGTTGATAATAGACAGAGCGAAGCATTGTTTTAAGTGGTCATCAAGAATGCAACAAATCGAAAAAGTTTTGTTTCATTGCTTCAGCTTCATTTTTATTACACAGATTTTAAGCACAAAAGTTTACTTTCTGACAGAGACATTATCCCGCATAAAAATACCTAATTCTGTGATTTTCTCGGAATTGTTAAATGTCGGACATCTTTCTGAATGTTCGAAAAGCCCTCACTACTCCGACAATTAAGCCGACAGTTAAAGGCGATGTGTCATCATAGAAAACACACAGCAGCCCTTCAAGAGAACGAGGAAAGTGCGTAATGAAATCTACAGTAGCTTAGAACATTATCCCAATCAAGCTGTACACACTAAAATGAGCGAGCTTTCTCAGGACCTTCCTTGAATTTCAGCCGAAAAACTGCCGATTTCCACTCAATTAGCAGAGTAAGATGCCTGTCTGTTCCCGGCTCGAGCCGCTTTGTACGTGGAAACTGTCAGAATAATAATGTAGATCAAGACGAAGCTGGACACTTCCATTGGCCGCTCCTCTGGACAACTATTTGTTGATAGAATACGCGGGAACCTGAACAATGGAAAAACCTCTCATTTCGTGTTATCTGAGAGAAAAGGAGAGAGAAAGTAAGAGCATCATCTCTCAGAACTGAGAAGTCTGGAACAATTAGAAGCGAGCTTAAGGTAAAGAGCGGTTAAGAGATAGCTAGTCATTATTTCAGACTCCATCGCTCAAAGAACGGTTGTTTTTTTAAAGATTCTGCATGTACGTATGTGCTATTCTATCATGTGAATTGGAATAAATGATTGATCTATTTATATACTTTTCAATCAATAGCAAATATTGAAGTTACACCGAGCATCTCTTCCTATCTTCTTCTCTCTATCTCTTTTGATCTCTCTTCCTATCTTCTTCTCTCTAGCTCTTTTGATCTCTCTTCCTATCTTCTTCTCTCTAGCTCTTTTGATCTCTCTTCCTATCTTCTTCTCTCTAGCTCTTTTGATCTCTCTTCCTATCTTCTTCTCTCTAGCTCTTTTGATCTCTCTTCCTATCTTCTTCTCTCTAGCTCTTTTGATCTCTCTTCCTATCTTCTTCTCTCTATCTCTTTTGATCTCTCTTCCTATCTTCTTCTCTCTATCTCTTTTGATCTCTCTTCCTATCTTCTTCTCTCTAGCTCTTTTGATCTCTCTTCCTATCTTCTTCTCTCTAGCTCTTTTGATCTCTCTTCCTATCTTCTTCTCTCTAGCTCTTTTGATCTCTCTTCCTATCTTCTTCTCTCTAGCTCTTTTGATCTCTCTTCCTATCTTCTTCTCTCTATCTCTTTTGATCTCTCTTCCTATCTTCTTCTCTCTATCTCTTTTGATCTCTCTTCCTATCTTCTTCTCTCTAGCTCTTTTGATCTCTCTTCCTATCTTCTTCTCTCTAGCTCTTTTGATCTCTCTTCCTATCTGCTTCTCTCTAGCTCTTTTGATCTCTCTTCCTATCTTCTTCTCTCTATCTCTTTTGATCTCTCTTCCTATCTTCTTCTCTCTATCTCTTTTGATCTCTCTTCCTATCTTTTTCTCTCTAGCTCTTTTGATCTCTCTTCCTATCTTCTTCTCTCTATCTCTTTTGATCTCTCTTCCTATCTTCTTCTCTCTAGCTCTTTTGATCTCTCTTCCTATCTTCTTCTCTCTATCTCTTTTGATCTCTCTTCCTATCTTCTTCTCTCTATCTCTTTTGATCTCTCTTCCTATCTTCTTCTCTCTATCTCTTTTGATCTCTCTTCCTATCTTCTTCTCTCTATCTCTTTTGATCTCTCTTCCTATCTTCTTCTCTCTATCTCTTTTGATCTCTCTTCCTATCTTCTTCTCTCTATCTCTTTTGATCTCTCTTCCTATCTTCTTCTCTCTATCTCTTTTGATCTCTCTTCCTATCTTCTTCTCTCTATCTCTTTTGATCTCTCTTCCTATCTTCTTCTCTCTATCTCTTTTGATCTCTCTTCCTATCTTCTTCTCTCTATCTCTTTTGATCTCTCTTCCTATCTTCTTCTCTCTATCTCTTTTGATCTCTCTTCCTATCTTCTTCTCTCTATCTCTTTTGATCTCTCTTCCTATCTTCTTCTCTCTATCTCTTTTGATCTCTCTTCCTATCTTCTTCTCTCTATCTCTTTTGATCTCTCTTCCTATCTTCTTCTCTCTATCTCTTTTGATCTCTCTTCCTATCTTCTTCTCTCTATCTCTTTTGATCTCTCTTCCTATCTTCTTCTCTCTATCTCTTTTGATCTCTCTTCCTATCTCTCTTCCTATCTTCTTCTCTCTATCTCTTTTGATCTCTCTTCCTATCTTCTTCTCTCTATCTCTTTTGATCTCTCTTCCTATCTTCTTCTCTCTATCTCTTTTGATCTCTCTTCCTATCTTCTTCTCTCTATCTCTTTTGATCTCTCTTCCTATCTTCTTCTCTCTATCTCTTTTGATCTCTCTTCCTATCTTCTTCTCTCTATCTCTTTTGATCTCTCTTCCTATCTTCTTCTCTCTATCTCTTTTGATCTCTCTTCCTATCTTCTTCTCTCTATCTCTTTTGATCTCTCTTCCTATCTTCTTCTCTCTAGCTCTTTTGATCTCTCTTCCTATCTTCTTCTCTCTATCTCTTTTGATCTCTCTTCCTATCTTCTTCTCTCTATCTCTTTTGATCTCTCTTCCTATCTTCTTCTCTCTATCTCTTTTGATCTCTCTTCCTATCTTCTTCTCTCTATCTCTTTTGATCTCTCTTCCTATCTTCTTCTCTCTATCTCTTTTGATCTCTCTTCCTATCTTCTTCTCTCTAGCTCTTTTGATCTCTCTTCCTATCTTCTTCTCTCTATCTCTTTTGATCTCTCTTCCTATCTTCTTCTCTCTATCTCTTTTGATCTCTCTTCCTATCTTCTTCTCTCTATCTCTTTTGATCTCTCTTCCTATCTTCTTCTCTCTATCTCTTTTGATCTCTCTTCCTATCTTCTTCTCTCTAGCTCTTTTGATCTCTCTTCCTATCTTCTTCTCTCTATCTCTTTTGATCTCTCTTCCTATCTTCTTCTCTCTATCTCTTTTGATCTCTCTTCCTATCTTCTTCTCTCTAGCTCTTTTGATCTCTCTTCCTATCTTCTTCTCTCTATCTCTTTTGATCTCTCTTCCTATCTTCTTCTCTCTAGCTCTTTTGATCTCTCTTCCTATCTTCTTCTCTCTATCTCTTTTGATCTCTCTTCCTATCTTCTTCTCTCTATCTCTTTTGATCTCTCTTCCTATCTTCTTCTCTCTATCTCTTTTGATCTCTCTTCCTATCTTCTTCTCTCTAGCTCTTTTGATCTCTCTTCCTATCTTCTTCTCTCTAGCTCTTTTGATCTCTCTTCCTATCTTCTTCTCTCTATCTCTTTTGATCTCTCTTCCTATCTTCTTCTCTCTAGCTCTTTTGATCTATCTTCCTATCTTCTTCTCTCTATCTCTTTTGATCTCTCTTCCTATCTTCTTCTCTCTATCTCTTTTGATCTCTCTTCCTATCTTCTTCTCTCTATCTCTTTTGATCTCTCTTCCTATCTTCTTCTCTCTATTTCTTTTGATCTCTCTTCCTATCTTCTTCTCTCTATCTCTTTTGATCTCATTTTTTATTATTATTCTCTCTCTTCCTATCTTCTTCTCTCTATCTTTGTTGTTGTTGTTGTTGCCGGCAAGCATCCCGCATCGAAGACTTGGTTATGAACACTCTCTTTAATGAGAGAAGTTCTCGTGTTCTTCGGACAAGATGCGTCCGGAGAAGGGTTTTGATGTCCTTTGCAGTCCTGAGACTGTCATGCTGCACCTTGTGAAGGCGGACATCGTTGTAGCAACCTGTTCATGCTATAGGCCTTGTGAGTGGGTGGTCAAGCCGGCCTAGCATCGTTTTGGGTGGGAGTAGAGACGTCTCGCCTGTCGTTGACCGGAGATAGGCAAGAGGCTATTTGACTGGCGCCTCGACTCGCCATTGAAAAGTATAGCGGAGTATCGGCTGATGTTTTGTCCGGTGGCATGCCCAGGCCGGTCCGGCATCACCCTCCTTTGACGAGCTATACTACCCAGTTTTGGTCCGCGGCGGGATTTCTCCCGCTACCTCCCAGCACGAATAATTCGTAGGGAGGCATCCCTCTATCCGCCACCTGAGGTCGCGCTCGATTCTGGACAGGATGATCCGGCTCCATCCGTGACAGGCTCTTAAGGCTGTAGAGTCACGAATGGCCACTGTTGCCAGTGTGTTTCGAGATCTCTCTATCTCTTTTGATCTCTCTTCCTATCTTCTTCTCTCTATCTCTTTTGATCTCTCTTCCTATCTTCTTCTCTCTATCTCTTTTGATCTCTCTTCCTATCTTCTTCTCTCTAGCTCTTTTGATCTCTCTTCCTATCTTCTTCTCTCTATCTCTTTTGATCTCTCTTCCTATCTTCTTCTCTCTATCTCTTTTGATCTCTCTTCCTATCTTCTTCTCTCTATCTCTTTTGATCTCTCTTCCTATCTTCTTCTCTCTATCTCTTTTGATCTCTCTTCCTATCTTCTTCTCTCTATCTCTTTTGATCTCTCTTCCTATCTTCTTCTCTCTAGCTCTTTTGATCTCTCTTCCTATCTTCTTCTCTCTATCTCTTTTGATCTCTCTTCCTATCTTCTTCTCTCTATCTCTTTTGATCTCTCTTCCTATCTTCTTCTCTCTATCTCTTTTGATCTCTCTTCCTATCTTCTTCTCTCTATCTCTTTTGATCTCTCTTCCTATCTTCTTCTCTCTATCTCTTTTGATCTCTCTTCCTATCTTCTTCTCTCTATCTCTTTTGATCTCTCTTCCTATCTTCTTCTCTCTATCTCTTTTGATCTCTCTTCCTATCTTCTTCTATCTATCTCTTTTGATCTCTCTTCCTATCTTCTTCTCTCTATCTCTTTTGATCTCTCTTCCTATCTTCTTCTCTCTAGCTCTTTTGATCTCTCTTCCTATCTTCTTCTCTCTATCTCTTTTGATCTCTCTTCCTATCTTCTTCTCTCTATCTCTTTTGATCTCTCTTCCTATCTTCTTCTCTCTATCTCTTTTGATCTCTCTTCCTATCTTCTTCTCTCTATCTCTTTTGATCTCTCTTCCTATCTTCTTCTCTCTATCTCTTTTGATCTCTCTTCCTATCTTCTTCTCTCTATCTCTTTTGATCTCTCTTCCTATCTTCTTCTCTCTATCTCTTTTGATCTCTCTTCCTATCTTATTCTCTCTAGCTCTTTTGATCTCTCTTCCTATCTTCTTCTCTCTATCTCTTTTGATCTCTCTTCCTATCTTCTTCTCTCTATCTCTTTTGATCTCTCTTCCTATCTTCTTCTCTCTATCTCTTTTGATCTCTCTTCTTATCTTCTTCTCTCTATCTCTTTTGATCTCTCTTCCTATCTTCTTCTCTCTATCTCTTTTGATCTCTCTTCCTATCTTCTTCTCTCTATCTCTTTTGATCTCTCTTCCTATCTTCTTCTCTCTATCTCTTTTGATCTCTCTTCCTATCTTCTTCTCTCTATCTCTTTTGATCTCTCTTCCTATCTTCTTCTCTCTATCTCTTTTGATCTCTCTTCCTATCTTCTTCTATCTATCTCTAATGATCTCTCTTCCTATCTTCTTCTCTCTATCTCTTTTGATCTCTCTTCCTATCTTCTTCTCTCTAGCTCTTTTGATCTCTCTTCCTATCTTCTTCTCTCTATCTCTTTTGATCTCTCTTCCTATCTTCTTCTCTCTATCTCTTTTGATCTCTCTTCCTATCTTCTTCTCTCTATCTCTTTTGATCTCTCTTCCTATCTTCTTCTCTCTATCTCTTTTGATCTCTCTTCCTATCTTCTTCTCTCTATCTCTTTTGATCTCTCTTCCTATCTTCTTCTCTCTAGCTCTTTTGATCTCTCTTCCTATCTTCTTCTCTCTAGCTCTTTTGATCTCTCTTCCTATCTTCTTCTCTCTATCTCTTTTGATCTCTCTTCCTATCTTCTTCTCTCTAGCTCTTTTGATCTCTCTTCCTATCTTCTTCTCTCTATCTCTTTTGATCTCTCTTCCTATCTTCTTCTCTCTATCTCTTTTGATCTCTCTTCCTATCTTCTTCTGTTGTTGTTGTTGTTGCCGGATGTAGCCGGCTTCGAAGAACGTCTGTGTACTTCGTTTCTTGTTCTTCTTCTTTTTTTTTCTTTTTCTTATATCTTCAAGAACGCTGCGACATCCAGCGGCTTGGTCCAGAGGTCGATTGGAGACAGCGCGGCCGGGTGGCATGGGCAGTTGAAGAGATGCGCAACGTCGTGAGGTCCGGAAGAGCAGTCGGGACACACGTCGGGGATGGATTCGTCAATGCGGTGGAGGTAGTTGTTGATGAATCTGCTGAATCCCGAGCGGAGCTGGCTGAGCGTGCATCTAGTCTTGCGGGGTAACTCCTTCTCTTCTTCCTGGATAAGGGGCGGAGGTCTGCCTCCCAGGATGACGGCACCCTTCAACGATTGGAGTTCGTTCGAGACCATCATCGAGTGTACGGTGTTTGCGACTGATTTCCCATTGTTCGGATCCTTTGACATCTGGTTCGCGGCTTCGACAGTCTTCTTGCAGCTCAACACGAGGTTGTTCTTCATTGCGCGAGGGGGCGCCGGGCAGTCGAGGAGGCCGTGGTGGATGTGTTCTGGGTCCAACGATCTCGCGAGGTATTGCGCGGCGAGCATGTTCAGATGGGATTTGGTGCGCATGACCTTTGATTCGCGATGAATATGGTCAGTGTCGGCCATTTGATGATTCCCTGTCACGACGCGGAGTCCGGAGTTCTGAGAACGTTGGATTTTGGCGTGAGCGGAGTCCGAGAGGAAGGTGGACCAGGCGGGTGCGGCGTAGTTGCAGATCGCTTGCGAGATGGCTTTGAACGTGAGGCGGAGGGTTTCTTTTTGGTTGCCCCAGGTGCTTCCGGCTAAGGCTTTCAGTACGTTATTGCGCTGCGACATCCGTCTCGCGATGTCTTTGGCATGATGGCTGAATGTGAACATCGAGTCGTACGTGACGCCGAGTAGCTTGGCCTGGTTGACGGTGGGGACGGGTGATCCGCAGATTGATATGTCCAGAGTAGACTTGAATTCACGACTGAACGGGGTGAAAAGCATGAGCTGGCTCTTGGTCGGGGAAATGATGAGTGACCGTTCTTTGAGGAAGGTTTCAATTTTCGTGATGGCCCTGCGTAGATTTTCGGAGGCGACGTTGATGTCGGGATCTGACGCCCAGATCGTGATGTCATCAGCATACGAGATGACGTTCGTGTGGGCATCGTCTGTGGGAAGATCGCGGAGGTAAAGGTTGAAAAGCGTGGGCGAGAGGGCGCTGCCTTGTGGGACTCCGTTTCTGAAGAGTCTGGAACTTGATACCGAGTCGCGGAAGCTTGTGCGTCCTGTTCTTCCTCTAAGGTAAGATGCGAGCCATTTTTTAATGTAGTTCGGCGCGGTTGTTGTCTCAATGAGGTCGATGAGCTTGACGATGTCGATACTTTCGAATGCCTTGGACATATCAATTGCCATGAGGACCGTTCGACTAGCGGGACGTTTCTGGTTAAAACCGTCTGCGATGCTCTTCGAGAGAGTTACGAGGGCCGAGGTTGTAGAGCGTCTTGCCGTGAAGCCATGTTGGTGGTCTGCCGGGGGAATGTGCCTCTGTAGGGAGCCGAGTAATAGCCGTTCAATCACTTTGGCGACGGGCGAGAGTAGAGATATCGGACGGTAGCTGGAGCCTTCGGATGCTGGTTTGCCTGCTTTCAGGAGGGGTAGTATGATCGACGATTTCCATATCATGGGGATCCTGCCTGTGCGTAGGGAGCTGTTGACCAGGGAAGTCAGGGCGCTGATTCCTTTCGGACCTAAATGATGGAGAATTATAGGAGCGATGCCATCTGGACCAAGCGCGGTGGACTTCTTCGTGGATCTGATGGCGGCTGCTACGTCTGTGGTAGTGAAGTCCTCGAAGTCATCTGCGGACAGGCGGTGTATTTTCCTCATAGTCTTCCTGTTTTCCTTTGAAGTTGTATACTGGACTGGACAAGTGTAGGCTTTGTTGAAGCGGTTCGCGATATCGGAGGCGGTCGTGATCGTCTCATTTCTGAAGGATATGGCGCAGTTCGGCGGTGGTCTTCCTTTGTTGTTGAGGATTTTGATGGTATTCCAGAGCTTGTTGACATCTTTCTTTGGATCGAAGGACTCCATCAGTGCGCGCCAGATATCCCGTATGTTTTTGTCGGTAGCTCTCCTTATGTTCGTGTTGAGATCGTTCAAAAGGTCGCTTGTCGGATTCGATTCTCTGAGTGTGTCGCGATGATGCATCCATTCTCGTATCTCTGTCGTTAGGGCGACTTCTCTCTTCTTGATCCGGCCGCGTGGGATTGTTTTTGCTGCAGCTGATACGAGTATTCTTCGGAAGAGAGGTTCTGCTTGAACGGCTGGTAGATTGGGAAGAGGATTTTTGGACAGGCTTTCTTCGACGTGTTGCTGGAACGCTTCCCAGTCCGCTTTCCGGTAATTTGTGAAGGTTGCGTCTCTGTGAGTGTGGTTGAAATTGCTGCCTTCTAGTTCGATGATTATCGGAAGATGATCGGAGCTGCCTTCAGTGATAGTTTTCCATGACGCTTTTTGGAGGAGATCCTGAGAGCAGATGGAAATGTCTGGCGAGGAAGGGCGACCGTTTGAGGGAACTCGTGTGGGCATGTCGCGGTTGAGAGTGGCGTGTTCCGAGTCGTCAATAGCACTGGAGATGACGTTTCCTCTGTTGTCTGTCGAGTGAGAGTACCAGCTGGAGTCGTGGGCGTTAAGGTCGCCTAGTATGATGGAATTCTCGCGGTTGCGTAGAAGGGGGGATAGATCCGGTTGGTAGCCTGTGTTGCAGGAGGTCATCGGAGGAATGTAGACATTAGTGATGTCCAGAGAGAGGCCGTTGTTGTCCGAGATGCGAACAGTCAGTGATTCCAGGTGAGGATCTGTGGTAGACGGGACGACGGAGTAGATTAAAGAATGGGTGATGCCTGTGAGTAGGCCGCCACCTGTGTCGGTTCCGCGGTCTTTTCTAGCAATGGAGTATCCGGGGAATGAAGGAGTTTTAGCGCGATCCGTCAGCTTCGTTTCTTGTATTAGGAATATGTCGATCTTCAGGCGAGTTAGGAGGTCGAGGATCTCTGTTGTCTTGCCATTTATCCCATTACAATTGTATTGTAGCAGTCTCAGGTTCTTGTTGCCTTTGCGTCTGTTTCGAGCGATTGGAGCGAGAGCTGCGTCTGCAGATGGCGAGGGTGTGTCTTGGCGGGTCTGACATGGAGGGCATCGGTAGGTTGTAGGGACGTAGTCCTTGAGCGATGGAATACCGCTGCACTTCGCTTTGATGTGTGTCCATTCGGAGCAGAGAGAGCACTGGATGCAGTTCGTGTTCGCTGTCTTTCGGCAAGTAGAGCAGAGCCAGGTGGTGGGAGGTCCTGGGTTGCGTTCGATGTCTCCGGCTTGTAGAAGTAGAGATTGAGACAGACTGGCCGGGTCAGTCCTATCTTCTTCTCTCTATCTCTTTTGATCTCTCTTCCTATCTTCTTCTCTCTATCTCTTTTGATCTCTCTTCCTATCTTCTTCTCTCTAGCTCTTTTGATCTCTCTTCCTATCTTCTTCTCTCTATCTCTTTTGATCTCTCTTCCTATCTTCTTCTCTCTATCTCTTTTGATCTCTCTTCCTATCTTCTTCTCTCTATCTCTTTTGATCTCTCTTCCTATCTTCTTCTCTCTATCTCTTTTGATCTCTCTTCCTATCTTCTTCTCTCTAGCTCTTTTGATCTCTCTTCCTATCTTCTTCTCTCTATCTCTTTTGATCTCTCTTCCTATCTTCTTCTCTCTATCTCTTTTGATCTCTCTTCCTATCTTCTTCTCTCTATCTCTTTTGATCTCTCTTCCTATCTTCTTCTCTCTATCTCTTTTGATCTCTCTTCCTATCTTCTTCTCTCTATCTCTTTTGATCTCTCTTCCTATCTTCTTCTCTCTATCTCTTTTGATCTCTCTTCCTATCTTCTTCTCTCTATCTCTTTTGATCTCTCTTCCTATCTTCTTCTCTCTAGCTCTTTTGATCTCTCTTCCTATCTTCTTCTCTCTATCTCTTTTGATCTCTCTTCCTATCTTCTTCTCTCTATCTCTTTTGATCTCTCTTCCTATCTTCTTCTTTCTATCTCTTTTGATCTCTCTTCCTATCTTCTTCTCTCTATCTCTTTTGATCTCTCTTCCTATCTTCTTCTCTCTATCTCTTTTGATCTCTCTTCCTATCTTCTTCTCTCTATCTCTTTTGATCTCTCTTCCTATCTTCTTCTCTCTAGCTCTTTTGATCTCTCTTCCTATCTTCTTCTCTCTATCTCTTTTGATCTCTCTTCCTATCTTCTTCTCTCTATCTCTTTTGATCTCTCTTCCTATCTTTTTCTCTCTATCTCTTTTGATCTCTCTTCCTATCTTCTTCTCTCTATCTCTTTTGATCTCTCTTCCTATCTTCTTCTCTCTATCTCTTTTGATCTCTCTTCCTATCTTCTTCTCTCTTCCTATCTTCTTCTCTCTAGCTCTTTTGATCTCTCTTCCTATCTTCTTCTCTCTATCTCTTTTGATCTCTCTTCCTATCTTCTTCTCTCTATCTCTTTTGATCTCTCTTCCTATCTTCTTCTTTCTATCTCTTTTGATCTCTCTTCCTATCTTCTTCTCTCTATCTCTTTTGATCTCTCTTCCTATCTTCTTCTCTCTATCTCTTTTGATCTCTCTTCCTATCTTCTTCTCTCTATCTCTTTTGATCTCTCTTCCTATCTTCTTCTCTCTATCTCTTTTGATCTCTCTTCCTATCTTCTTCTCTCTATCTCTTTTGATCTCTCTTCCTATCTTCTTCTATCTATCTCTAATGATCTCTCTTCCTATCTTCTTCTCTCTATCTCTTTTGATCTCTCTTCCTATCTTCTTCTCTCTATCTCTTTTGATCTCTCTTCCTATCTTCTTCTCTCTATCTCTTTTGATCTCTCTTCCTATCTTCTTCTCTCTATCTCTTTTGATCTCTCTTCCTATCTTCTTCTCTCTATCTCTTTTGATCTCTCTTCCTATCTTCTTCTCTCTAGCTCTTTTGATCTCTCTTCCTATCTTCTTCTCTCTAGCTCTTTTGATTTCTCTTCCTATCTTCTTCTCTCTATCTCTTTTGATCTCTCTTCCTATCTTCTTCTCTCTAGCTCTTTTGATCTCTCTTCCTATCTTCTTCTCTCTATCTCTTTTGATCTCTCTTCCTATCTTCTTCTCTCTATCTCTTTTGATCTCTCTTCCTATCTTCTTCTGTTGTTGTTGTTGTTGCCGGATGTAGCCGGCTTCGAAGAACGTCTGTGTACTTCGTTTCTTGTTCTTCTTCTTTTTTTTTTTTTCTTATATCTTCAAGAACGCTGCGACATCCAGCGGCTTGGTCCAGAGGTCGATTGGAGACAGCGCGGTCGGGTGGCATGGGCAGTTGAAGAGATGCGCAACGTCGTGAGGTCCGGAAGAGCAGTCGGGACACACGTCGGGGATGGATTCGTCAATGCGGTGGAGGTAGTTGTTGATGAATCTGCTGAATCCCGAGCGGAGCTGGCTGAGCGTGCATCTAGTCTTGCGGGGTAACTCCTTCTCTTCTTCCTGGATAAGGGGCGGAGGTCTGCCTCCCAGGATGACGGCACCCTTCAACGATTGGAGTTCGTTCGAGACCATCATCGAGTGTACGGTGTTTGCGACTGATTTCCCATTGTTCGGATCCTTTGACATCTGGTTCGCGGCTTCGACAGTCTTCTTGCAGCTCAACACGAGGTTGTTCTTCATTGCGCGAGGGGGCGCCGGGCAGTCGAGGAGGCCGTGGTGGATGTGTTCTGGGTCCAACGATCTCGCGAGGTATTGCGCGGCGAGCATGTTCAGATGGGATTTGGTGCGCATGACCTTTGATTCGCGATGAATATGGTCAGTGTCGGCCATTTGATGATTCCCTGTCACGACGCGGAGTCCGGAGTTCTGAGAACGTTGGATTTTGGCGTGAGCGGAGTCCGAGAGGAAGGTGGACCAGGCGGGTGCGGCGTAGTTGCAGATCGCTTGCGAGATGGCTTTGAACGTGAGGCGGAGGGTTTCTTTTTGGTTGCCCCAGGTGCTTCCGGCTAAGGCTTTCAGTACGTTATTGCGCTGCGACATCCGTCTCGCGATGTCTTTGGCATGATGGCTGAATGTGAACATCGAGTCGTACGTGACGCCGAGTAGCTTGGCCTGGTTGACGGTGGGGACGGGTGATCCGCAGATTGATATGTCCAGAGTAGACTTGAATTCACGACTGAACGGGGTGAAAAGCATGAGCTGGCTCTTGGTCGGGGAAATGATGAGTGACCGTTCTTTGAGGAAGGTTTCAATTTTCGTGATGGCCCTGCGTAGATTTTCGGAGGCGACGTTGATGTCGGGATCTGACGCCCAGATCGTGATGTCATCAGCATACGAGATGACGTTCGTGTGGGCATCGTCTGTGGGAAGATCGCGGAGGTAAAGGTTGAAAAGCGTGGGCGAGAGGGCGCTGCCTTGTGGGACTCCGTTTCTGAAGAGTCTGGAACTTGATACCGAGTCGCGGAAGCTTGTGCGTCCTGTTCTTCCTCTAAGGTAAGATGCGAGCCATTTTTTAATGTAGTTCGGCGCGGTTGTTGTCTCAATGAGGTCGATGAGCTTGACGATGTCGATACTTTCGAATGCCTTGGACATATCAATTGCCATGAGGACCGTTCGACTAGCGGGACGTTTCTGGTTAAAACCGTCTGCGATGCTCTTCGAGAGAGTTACGAGGGCCGAGGTTGTAGAGCGTCTTGCCGTGAAGCCATGTTGGTGGTCTGCCGGGGGAATGTGCCTCTGTAGGGAGCCGAGTAATAGCCGTTCAATCACTTTGGCGACGGGCGAGAGTAGAGATATCGGACGGTAGCTGGAGCCTTCGGATGCTGGTTTGCCTGCTTTCAGGAGGGGTAGTATGATCGACGATTTCCATATCATGGGGATCCTGCCTGTGCGTAGGGAGCTGTTGACCAGGGAAGTCAGGGCGCTGATTCCTTTCGGACCTAAATGATGGAGAATTATAGGAGCGATGCCATCTGGACCAAGCGCGGTGGACTTCTTCGTGGATCTGATGGCGGCTGCTACGTCTGTGGTAGTGAAGTCCTCGAAGTCATCTGCGGACAGGCGGTGTATTTTCCTCATAGTCTTCCTGTTTTCCTTTGAAGTTGTATACTGGACTGGACAAGTGTAGGCTTTGTTGAAGCGGTTCGCGATATCGGAGGCGGTCGTGATCGTCTCATTTCTGAAGGATATGGCGCAGTTCGGCGGTGGTCTTCCTTTGTTGTTGAGGATTTTGATGGTATTCCAGAGCTTGTTGACATCTTTCTTTGGATCGAAGGACTCCATCAGTGCGCGCCAGATATCCCGTATGTTTTTGTCGGTAGCTCTCCTTATGTTCGTGTTGAGATCGTTCAAAAGGTCGCTTGTCGGATTCGATTCTCTGAGTGTGTCGCGATGATGCATCCATTCTCGTATCTCTGTCGTTAGGGCGACTTCTCTCTTCTTGATCCGGCCGCGTGGGATTGTTTTTGCTGCAGCTGATACGAGTATTCTTCGGAAGAGAGGTTCTGCTTGAACGGCTGGTAGATTGGGAAGAGGATTTTTGGACAGGCTTTCTTCGACGTGTTGCTGGAACGCTTCCCAGTCCGCTTTCCGGTAATTTGTGAAGGTTGCGTCTCTGTGAGTGTGGTTGAAATTGCTGCCTTCTAGTTCGATGATTATCGGAAGATGATCGGAGCTGCCTTCAGTGATAGTTTTCCATGACGCTTTTTGGAGGAGATCCTGAGAGCAGATGGAAATGTCTGGCGAGGAAGGGCGACCGTTTGAGGGAACTCGTGTGGGCATGTCGCGGTTGAGAGTGGCGTGTTCCGAGTCGTCAATAGCACTGGAGATGACGTTTCCTCTGTTGTCTGTCGAGTGAGAGTACCAGCTGGAGTCGTGGGCGTTAAGGTCGCCTAGTATGATGGAATTCTCGCGGTTGCGTAGAAGGGGGGATAGATCCGGTTGGTAGCCTGTGTTGCAGGAGGTCATCGGAGGAATGTAGACATTAGTGATGTCCAGAGAGAGGCCGTTGTTGTCCGAGATGCGAACAGTCAGTGATTCCAGGTGAGGATCTGTGGTAGACGGGACGACGGAGTAGATTAAAGAATGGGTGATGCCTGTGAGTAGGCCGCCACCTGTGTCGGTTCCGCGGTCTTTTCTAGCAATGGAGTATCCGGGGAATGAAGGAGTTTTAGCGCGATCCGTCAGCTTCGTTTCTTGTATTAGGAATATGTCGATCTTCAGGCGAGTTAGGAGGTCGAGGATCTCTGTTGTCTTGCCATTTATCCCATTACAATTGTATTGTAGCAGTCTCAGGTTCTTGTTGCCTTTGCGTCTGTTTCGAGCGATTGGAGCGAGAGCTGCGTCTGCAGATGGCGAGGGTGTGTCTTGGCGGGTCTGACATGGAGGGCATCGGTAGGTTGTAGGGACGTAGTCCTTGAGCGATGGAATACCGCTGCACTTCGCTTTGATGTGTGTCCATTCGGAGCAGAGAGAGCACTGGATGCAGTTCGTGTTCGCTGTCTTTCGGCAAGTAGAGCAGAGCCAGGTGGTGGGAGGTCCTGGGTTGCGTTCGATGTCTCCGGCTTGTAGAAGTAGAGATTGAGACAGACTGGCCGGGTCAGTCCTATCTTCTTCTCTCTATCTCTTTTGATCTCTCTTCCTATCTTCTTCTCTCTATCTCTTTTGATCTCTCTTCCTATCTTCTTCTCTCTAGCTCTTTTGATCTCTCTTCCTATCTTCTTCTCTCTATCTCTTTTGATCTCTCTTCCTATCTTCTTCTCTCTATCTCTTTTGATCTCTCTTCCTATCTTCTTCTCTCTATCTCTTTTGATCTCTCTTCCTATCTTCTTCTCTCTATCTCTTTTGATCTCTCTTCCTATCTTCTTCTCTCTAGCTCTTTTGATCTCTCTTCCTATCTTCTTCTCTCTATCTCTTTTGATCTCTCTTCCTATCTTCTTCTCTCTATCTCTTTTGATCTCTCTTCCTATCTTCTTCTCTCTATCTCTTTTGATCTCTCTTCCTATCTTCTTCTCTCTATCTCTTTTGATCTCTCTTCCTATCTTCTTCTCTCTATCTCTTTTGATCTCTCTTCCTATCTTCTTCTCTCTATCTCTTTTGATCTCTCTTCCTATCTTCTTCTCTCTATCTCTTTTGATCTCTCTTCCTATCTTCTTCTCTCTAGCTCTTTTGATCTCTCTTCCTATCTTCTTCTCTCTATCTCTTTTGATCTCTCTTCCTATCTTCTTCTCTCTATCTCTTTTGATCTCTCTTCCTATCTTCTTCTTTCTATCTCTTTTGATCTCTCTTCCTATCTTCTTCTCTCTATCTCTTTTGATCTCTCTTCCTATCTTCTTCTCTCTATCTCTTTTGATCTCTCTTCCTATCTTCTTCTCTCTATCTCTTTTGATCTCTCTTCCTATCTTCTTCTCTCTAGCTCTTTTGATCTCTCTTCCTATCTTCTTCTCTCTATCTCTTTTGATCTCTCTTCCTATCTTCTTCTCTCTATCTCTTTTGATCTCTCTTCCTATCTTTTTCTCTCTATCTCTTTTGATCTCTCTTCCTATCTTCTTCTCTCTATCTCTTTTGATCTCTCTTCCTATCTTCTTCTCTCTATCTCTTTTGATCTCTCTTCCTATCTTCTTCTCTCTATCTCTTTTGATCTCTCTTCCTATCTTCTTCTCTCTATCTCTTTTGATCTCTCTTCCTATCTTCTTCTCTCTATCTCTTTTGATCTCTCTTCCTATCTTCTTCTTTCTATCTCTTTTGATCTCTCTTCCTATCTTCTTCTCTCTATCTCTTTTGATCTCTCTTCCTATCTTCTTCTCTCTATCTCTTTTGATCTCTCTTCCTATCTTCTTCTCTCTATCTCTTTTGATCTCTCTTCCTATCTTCTTCTCTCTATCTCTTTTGATCTCTCTTCCTATCTTCTTCTCTCTATCTCTTTTGATCTCTCTTCCTATCTTCTTCTCTCTATCTCTTTTGATCTCTCTTCATATCTTCTTCTCTCTAGCTCTTTTGATCTCTCTTCCTATCTTATTCTCTCTAGCTCTTTTGATCTCTCTTCCTATCTTCTTCTCTCTATCTCTTTTGATCTCTCTTCCTATCTTCTTCTCTCTATCTCTTTTGATCTCTCTTCCTATCTTCTTCTCTCTATCTCTTTTGATCTCTCTTCCTATCTTCTTCTCCCTAGCTCTTTCGATCTCTCTTCCTATCTTCTTCTCTCTATCTCTTTTGATCTCTCTTCCTATCTTCTTCTCTCTATCTCTTTTGATCTCTCTTCCTATCTTCTTCTCTCTATCTCTTTTGATCTCTCTTCCTATCTTCTTCTCTCTATCTCTTTTGATCTCTCTTCCTATCTTCTTCTCTCTATCTCTTTTGATCTCTCTTCCTATCTTCTTCTCTCTAGCTCTTTTGATCTCTCTTCCTATCTTCTTCTCTCTATCTCGTTTGATCTCTCTTCCTATCTTCTTCTCTCTATCTCTTTTGATCTCTCTTCCTATCTTCTTCTCTCTATCTCTTTTGATCTCTCTTCCTATCTTCTTCTCTCTATCTCTTTTGATCTCTCTTCCTATCTTCTTCTCTCTATCTCTTTTGATCTCTCTTCCTATCTTCTTCTCTCTATCTCTTTTGATCTCTCTTCCTATCTTCTTCTCTCTATCTCTTTTGATCTCTCTTCCTATCTTCTTCTCTCTATCTCTTTTGATCTCTCTTCCTATCTTCTTCTCTCTAGCTCTTTTGATCTCTCTTCCTATCTTCTTCTCTCTATCTCTTTTGATCTCTCTTCCTATCTTCTTCTCTCTATCTCTTTTGATCTCTCTTCCTATCTTCTTCTCTCTATCTCTTTTGATCTCTCTTCCTATCTTCTTCTCTCTATCTCTTTTGATCTCTCTTCCTATCTTCTTCTCTCTATCTCTTTTGATCTCTCTTCCTATCTTCTTCTCTCTATCTCTTTTGATCTCTCTTCCTATCTTCTTCTCTCTATCTCTTTTTATCTCTCTTCCTATCTTCTTCTCTCTATTTTTTTGATCTCTCTTCCTATCTTCTTCTCTCTAGCTCTTTTGATCTCTCTTCCTATCTTCTTCTCTCTAGCTCTTTTGATCTTGTCCCTCTGAAAAACCTGAACAAGTAAGAGATCGGCCAGAAGCAACTCTGCGGCAGGCAGAGTGCAGTCGGGTGCGGCAGTACATTCATCAGCACGACACACGACAGCTGCACAATCACAGCAGCAGCTAGGGGAAGGAGCGTGTGGAAGGATGAGCGAGAAGATGAAGCTGGCACAGAACCATGGTGGAAATTATAGACTAATGAATGAATTGATGAATGAATATTATATATCTCATATTGGATGACTGGATGAATATATACAGTGCTGGACATAATGATAAGACATCCCTGATTTTCGATGATATCAGCCGAACGGTAAAGGTAAATGAAAAATTATGATTATCAAATTTTTTTCGCCCTCGAAAACCATAGTAACCGTAGTTTAAAAAAACAAAATTTCTTAGTTCTCGAGAAAAACATTTTTCAAGGACTTTGACCTGGACATAATGATAAGACACTTAACAGCTCTTTATCATCAAATCTTTATTTGATATTTATTGTCAACAGAAACGATTCAATAATTGATAGCACGACCTTTCTTCAAAAGAATGTCAGAAATCCGATTTGGCATGCTTCTATATAACGCAGAAATTACATGTGGCTCTATTCCATCCAACTCCTTGGTTATCGCAGCTTTAAGCTCGGCTGTAGTGGCGTATTGTTTGTTATTTTCATAAACCCGACGAACCAAGAGTCCCCAGAGATTTTCCATCGGATTCAAGTTCGGAGAACGAGCCGGCCAAGGTAGAGCCGGCCTGGACATAATGATAAGAAACACTTAAGACACACTTAAGACACTGGGCCGTTCGCGTACTGTCATTACCAACTACCTCGCCGACCCTCTTGGATATGGATCGAAAACCTCTGGAGGACGTCCACGCAAGCTCACGGAACGAGAAGAGCGGTAAATCGCTAGAAAAGCTTCGAACTCGACCGCCTCCGTAATGGACATTAAGGCAGAGTTCAACTTGAATGTCTCTCGCAGAACGATTCAACGCGCTATTCGCCGTAATCCTCACATCAAACGTCAGAGGTGCTGGAAACAACTCTCATTCCATTCATGAGGAGTCACAGCAGTCGTCAGCTTGTCTACCAGCAAGACAACGCTCCTATTCACGCCAGCGCCTCCACCAAGTCATGGTTTTTGGCTAAAAACGTCTCTCTGCTACCTTGGCCGGCTCGTTCTACGGACTTGAATCCGATGGAAAATCTCTGGGGACTCTTGGTTCGTCGGGTTTATAAAAATAACAAACAATACGCCACTACAGCCGAGCTTAAAGCTGCGATAACCAAGGAGTGGGATGGAATACAGCCACATGTAATTTCTGCGTTATATAGAAGCATGCCAAATCGGATTTCTGACATTTTTTTTGAAGAAAGGTCGTGCTATCAATTATTGAATTGTTTTTGTTGACAAGAAACATCAAATAAAGAATTATTGATAAAAAAGTTGTTAAGTGTCTTATCATTATGTCCATGTCAAAATCCTTAAAAAAATGTTTTTCTCGAGAACTAAGAAATTTTGTTTTTTTAAACTACGGCTACTATGGTTTTCGAAGGCGAAAAAATATGATAATCATAATTTTTCATTTACCTTTACCGTTCGGCTGATATAATCAATAATCAGGGGTGTTTTATCATTATGTCCAGCACTGTATATGTATGAATAAATGGACGCATATATAACATTTTTTATTCTACAACTGGTGAATCGATAAGAAAATGCACACGTTTATGGTTCTACTTTTGGTCGAAGCAAGCGCCTACATCGTCTATTCCTACCTTCAAAAAGGAAATAGTGAGAAGGAGGAGAAAAATATTGCGATTCCGAAAGCAGAGCCAGCTAATCACTTATATCGCACTATTCAACTTCGGCCGCTCTCGGTAAAAAGGAAGCCCAGTTCAAGAAGCTATTCTTTGAATCTGAAAGCCCTGCATGAATATATATGAATATATGAATGAATGATTAGATATGTATGAACGAATGATTGCACAGATATGTAAGAATGAATGAGTGAAAAATACTGGTTATAGACTAAAGATGTATAAATAGATGAATGAATATATAAATACTGAAAAAAAAAGGATGAAGTCACTACATGAACTAATCTCTGACCAAGTCTATCGTATTCCTCCCGGAGCCGCTTGATTTGTCTCTCGAGACGAAAGTATGCGGCCAGGTCGTTCACTGGTGACAGAAAACTTTGTTCTCGCAAAAGTTCTTCCAATCGAGTATACGTTTCTTGCATCTAAAACAATTACTTCACATTTTGACTCTCGCAATCAGCTTCCGTTACACCACGAAATAATTCATGTTTCTGACCTGAACGTGAGCTTCTGCCCAACCAATAACTTCCGTATATAAACAAATTGTTGTATGGGCCTTAAAACGTGCATTATATTGTTTACGTGTGTATTTCAGTTGGTAAGAGCATCGACCAGAAAGCGGAGGTCGTAAGTTCGGTTCCCGACATACCATACGATTTTTGTACAAGTTTCTGCGAGCAATCCGATCTTCTGCTCAGTACAAAAATCCGTTACTTTGCTTGAGATCAACAAGGAGTAGGGAATACTCTTATTTACAAAATACTCAAAGCATAACATATTTAAGTTTTTTTCCAGCTCAATAACTACTTCGGTTGAAAATATAAAGCTTTGACTAGACATATGTTCGACTTAATTACTATCGTAAGCATAAGTATGTAGTATCGACTCTTTACCTTAAACCTAACCTTAAGTCAACATATGCAGGTTTTACCTTTCCTAATTACTACCTTAACTCAAATATAGTGAGGTTTCGACTGTATGTCTGACCCGATAACTACCGTAACCAAAAAATGGGCCAATAACTATCGTAACCAAAAGTGCGCAGAAGTGACCTTCTGTCGGACTTCCGGACTGCGTTTGCGTTCTTCGAGCATGATTTCCAGAGCGGACGATACGATGCTCGTGATGTTCTCTCGTCGAAAATAGGCGAGCAGCACGAGAAAAGAGAGTAACCAGACAACCATGGAGAAGACCATGTCCACCGGGAAAAACTCTGATCAGAACTAGAAACTTAAAAAAAAATCTTTCTCGCGCTCGTTCCCGCCTCGCAGCAGGGTTCGCGCTCTCCTGAGATGCGAGACAGACCTATCCTGGTAGAACCAGTAGCTGTCCGCTAGATCACTGCTAGTGTGAATAGCAGCAGTGGGGAGAGTCAGAATCGTGCCAGTGCCCTATCAACGTTTCGTAGCCCCATTGGTCCGTGTTAATCTGTCCGGGGTGGGAGTCGAACTCGGGACTATCCGCACAATAGTCGAACACGCAACCATTATGCCACTTACAAACTACTCAAAACTTCCCCCCTAAAAATACATATTTAGCTTGTCGCCTGCTTGGGGTGAGGGTTGAACATAGAACCCGTCGCATAGCAATGAGTAAAACACCACCAAACAATTTTCAACAACCTCGGTTCGAGTAGATCGGATCGATTTGACACACACCAGGTTCATTAACTCGCGGAATATGTTTTTCCTAAAAAATATTTTTTGAAAAGAGATTCCAACCTCTTTTGACCAAGCGCTTCCGATGTACTGTTTGGAAACCAACATGACTGCAAATGGAACTGAGGCTCGTTTTAGGTCTTTTTCGCTGATTGTTGTATTTTCAGACTAAATTTACAAGCCATGTACATAAAATTTCCATCTCCTCATCTTCACAGTTCCTGCCTGCTCTTTTCGTTTCATTATAACATTCAGCAGTCTCAAAAAATACATTCTTACTCTCCGAAAAGCATGAACGTCTCGCTTAACAATAATTTTCTGTTCCGTCATGAGTCTCTCATAACAACTTTCACTGCTAAAACATGATTGAACTACCCTACGAGCAAAACTAAATCTGCGGGGCAGAATCGAACCCATGCGTCTATTTCTCTATGGCCAGAAGTGCGAGAGCGTTACCAATTACATAGCCCATGACTATTTTAAGACAAATCTTCAAATGCTACGTTACACAGTTCAAACTCGAACTATGCAGGCAGTGACGCCTGGTTGAGAAGACAAATGAATGAACTATCGCACAGAAAAAAAGCTAGTCCACCGGGCAGGATCGAACCCAACCATCTCTGACTCAAACCGGGAGTGCGTGTTACCATTATACCACGGGGACACATTGCTATTTCGTGCGATAGTTATATGGGGCCGTATTTGGTGGGAAATGATAAAGAAAATAGTGTTAAGTGTTCTGGATAATACTGTTTTCTTCATCACTTACCACCAAATATGGTACGTGCATACGGCCCATGAAAGGCTCATATGCCTTGTTTTCTTAGTCAAGCATGCTTATCAAGTGATTGCGTCATGAATAGAGCGTAACTTTAAAATTAACTGTCAAGACAGAAGAGAGATGGAAGATAAATCTTGAAATGCTAAGTTACACAGTTTAAAGGCAGTGACGCCTGGTTGAGATGACAAGTGATTGAACTATCGCATAGAAAAAAGCTAGTGCACCGGGCGAGATCGAACACAACCATCTCTGACTGTTACCATTACACCACGGGGACACATTGCTATTTCGCCTTTCAAATAACTCTATCGCACGGAATAGCAATATGTCCCCTTGGTGTAATGGTAACACGGTTTGAGTCAGAGATGGTTGGGTTCGATCCCGCCCAGTGGAAAAGCTTTTTTTCTGTGCGATAGTTCAATAATTTATTTTCAAGACATTTCTCTTTTTATTGCGTTCTTTTATCAATGTGCTCGACTAACAACTACGACAGGTTTCTAATGCGCGTGCTATAAATATCTCAGAAAAAGAAAAATGAATACTGCATAACTAGCGATCTTTTGAATATTCAACATGTCTTCCCTCCAAACCGCTTCTGTTTCCTTTCAAACTCGAACTATGCAGCGAGATTTCCTTTCGTTTAAACGATAGGTCATTTTTGGCTTAAACAACGATCATATGTACAAAAAAATTTCCACGTTTAAAATTCTTTTCTCTCAGCACAAATTATGCAAAAAATTAGAATGCAGTTCCCCTGATGTACAGTAATATTATGTACAGTAATCAGGTAAGAAAACATTATGAAGTAAAACGAACGTGAGAGAGAGAGAAATACAGCACGAGAAAAAGATCAAGGAAGTAAGAGAAAAATAAAGAGCGAAGGGAGAACGAGAGAGATAGGGAGAGAGAGAAAGAGAGTAAAAGAGAAAAAAGGCAGCTTTCTATTCTGCGATAAGCAAACATTAGTGTTCCTTTTAAACAATTACAAGTTGAAGTCGATGCGTATCCGCAATGATTGCTCTTCTCGAATAATCGAATGTATTACAAGTGCACGGAATAAATAATGAATGACAATAAGAACGATTTCGAAAAACTTTTAACAAGAAAAAAATTTACAGATAAAAAGTAAATACTAACTCATCCAGGGGATAAATGGAGCCGCCCAATTTGGGTTTACATGTATCCACCGCTCAATGTTTCGAGGAAAAAAGAAGAGGGGATGAAGGAAAAGGGTAAGAAAAAACAAGGAGTTTTTTGTCAATAGTGTGTGTACATGTATCCGCCGAGGGGACCAATCCGGTCACTATTTAACCTTTGAACTCATCACATTGCTCAATCAATTTAATCAGAAACTGCCTATCCGTTTCTACTTCAACAAAAGTAAAAATAAAAGAATATTTCCTTCATATTTGCGTATAAATATCTACTCGGTGCGTTACGTTCGAATGAATCATCGAAACTCAGCGGCGCTCACTCCTACCATCTTAAAAAGCCAACTTTTGCAGAAGTGAGAGCTTTCGTTAGCCAAGTGATTTTTAACACGAAATGATACCATCCTCAAGATAATTATTACCCAGGAAAAAATTCAATAATTCAATTCATGATCAATACATAATCACTCGGTTAAAGGCTAAGATTATGACGAGAGTGACTTTTGAACACGCACCAATTTGGGCATACCAAACACTGCTCCGAATACTTCAAGCAAATTATTAAAGAGCGTTTACACATTAAACTTTCTACTAACCCGGATCTAGAGAATTTTAATTAACATCCCTCGTAGCTGTCATCAAAGGTTTTCCTCAAAATTTACCGTATCACTGAAACAGCGCCCTATTTAGAAGAAGAGCGTTTTTTGTTGCATATTCTCCAACAAAGTAGGTCCAGTTACATTCGTAGAAGATACATTTCAACGCTTTTGAGCTAAGAAGATGATCTATATGGGAAACGCTTAACAATATTTATTCGCAGCTTTGCTTTCAATTTACCTAGCGCTTTTACCATGATACTCTGCACTCGAACTTTCAAGAAGTAGCCGGGAAAACTTGAAATTATGACTCGGTTTAAAAATGCGTCGAACACAAAAAGCAATCTTTCTAACAAATAAATTCAGTATTCTGAAAAAACATTGAAATTTGACACATTTAAAACCAACTTCAACTCTGAGAGCATAGAAACAGGCGAAGTAAAAATCAATCAACAAATCAGTCATTTTATCAATAAATCAGTCGGTTAGAAGCACGTAGAACCAATAAAACTCACTAAACATGGCACTTTACAGATTGGGACAAACGAATATAATCTGTATAAATTCAATAACCTGTACAAGAGGAGTCCATATAATCTTCACATAAACCATGAAGTTGTAATTATGGCGCTTTAGATCTTTGACATAATGCAATTCCTAGCACCAAAAATTGGTGAAAATCACAGCAAATGATGCGCGAGGTGAAATTAACGAATTGAAAACAGCTGGTGCATTTAACAAATCAATGTTTAGGGCAGTGGAAGAGTGTCATTGATCTTCGCTTTTATATGAAGGTTCCGAACATAAGATTCCAAGAACTCGATCATCGTACCATTGTAGAAAATGGAGGAGAGCAGAGGACGCATCTGGTGACATTCAACAATGAAGATTTTACAACTAGTGACATTAACGATTCAAGTTGGAAGTAGTGGTATTTTATTAGCTCTAGGAGACCTACATAGATCCAAACTCTTCCTAGAGCATGCAAATCCGTTTTCGGAGATCCCACATGGGAACCCGTTTGCACTTCACAATTTCTCATTTTAAAGTCTCAATTGAGTCTTCACAACAAAATGGTCTTCCTTGTGCTTGAAACTTCTCATAAATGTCTCCCTTGTTAGATAGACAGACTAGCCGATTGGTTCCTCGTTATATCTCTCATGTACAAAAACCTCCTGACGGCGGGATCAAACCCAGCCGCCCTATCTTGTGCGCGTTACCTCCACCATACCGGAAACACATCGCTGTTTTACGCGACTTTTCTAAAACAAATGGAACAAGTTGCGACTGATGATATAATAATTGAACCAAATAACCTGGTAGTGAACCAGGAAAACCTTTCACTGTACCAAAGTGAACTATTATCGCCCCTTATGTATAGGAAGAAACAGTGAAGTTACCTTTTTCTCCATGGACCTGACTTCCTGATTAATTTTATCATGAAAGAGAGGCCGGAATCGAGCTTGCCTAACGCGCCAAGTCAAATACCGAAGTTCTTGCACCTGGAATCAAAATCGAAGAGAAATCCACACACTAGAGTCTACAAGGGAAGGAAAGAGAAAGAGAAAATAGCTGTTTTGTCACACCAATTGAGAGAGAACATAAGCCTTGCAAAAATGGAAGTTAGTTTGGGTATCTTTTAAAGAATGATCCAGAGACAGAGATAGAAAGAGCTAGTGCGAGTGAGGGAAAGAGTAAGAGTAAGAGAAAGAGAGAGAAAGAGAGGTAGAGGGAAAAAAGAGAAAGAGTGCGAGTGAGGGAGAGAGAGAAAGAGAGGTAGAGGGAAAAAAAGAGAGAGAGAGAAAGATAGAGAGAGGAATAGTAAAACGAATGAGTAACGCCGAGAAACTCTCCAAGGGCCAGGAACGCCAACATGACGGCCCTTTTCTAAGTCTGAGCAACAGGAAAAAACGTATAACTCAAATCAATACTCTCAACCGAACCATTCGATAGAGATCACTGCCGGGGAAGACACACTCTGTGAACGATTGCTCCTTTTCCGGATAGTAAACATCACCTAAGAAGAACGCCGGAGCGAACAGCGTTCTGTTGGTCACCAGGGGGCAATTCAGGAACTTCTGCAAGGAGAACGATCTTCACCCAGTTCGCTCAATCCCTCATTCAATACATATAAACTCACATAACTTCAATGTTGCGATTTTACAGTACCGTTTTCACCGAAATTCTACCCTCTGCTCGAGCTACAGTATTTTCATGAGTCTTGAAATATTTTCTTTTATTATGCATGTCTCGCCACGAATTCCACAGGCCTGTTTCATAATCACGATAACCGTAACCTGGAACTTCTTCAAAATCTGGGTTTTTCTTTCAGAGAAAAAAGAAGTCCACATTTTAGATGGAATACTCCCATTTCACAATCCAAGGACGCCCTTAATAATCTAACTTGAAACGTCATATCGACTACTAAAAAAATCTTCTTTTTCAAACCAGTCTCTCTGAAGAAACATTGACCCAGAAAACTCTCTCTTCTTTAGTCAAGATTATTAGGGTGAGTCAATAATATATTGAGTGTGAAACCAATACATTAGGATTACACAACGAAAATCTCGTGACTGCTCCCTTCCAATCAAGAGCTTTAACAATGTTATCCAGGAACCTTGACTTTGAGAGTGGTCTCCCTGCTGGGTGCCAGGACATCCTGGAGGTAGTAGACGTTGACGGCGAGAGAAGGCAGGCTTACTGGGAGCAGCTCGCACAGAGGCTTGTGGTGCGAGAAGCGTGACCATCCCGTTAATATGATGCCTTCCACGCGACCTTTCAATTCCTATAAAGATCATCAACATATTTTTCATTCTCTTCTAACATCCAACCCGTGTTTTTCAAACCACGAGTAAAATCTATGCGCAATCTAAGAAAGATAGTGATAAAAAATTATCTGATCGTCTGCATCCTCTATTTTATATCACACGCTCTTGCGCTCTCTCAAAGGCTTGCTATACACGCTCTTTCTGTGGGTGGGAAGAAACAGCGTGCATCCATCCCTCGACACCCATTTTCCAACTCAATGTTATGAGCGGTCGTGGATTCATCTTAAATTTGCTCAGTCTTTTCCAACTCAATGTTATGAGCGGTCGTGGATTCATCTTAAATTTGCTCAGTCTTTTCCAACTCAATGTTATGAGCGGTCGTGGATTCATCTTAAATTTGCTCAGTCTTTTCCAACTCGATGTTATGAGCGGTCGTGGATTCATCTTAAATTTGCTCAGTCTTTTCCAACTCAATGTTATGAGCGGTCGTGGATTCATCTTAAATTTGCTCAGTCTTTTCCAACTCAATGTTATGAGCGGTCGTGGATTCATCTTAAATTTGCTCAGTCTTTTCCAACTCAATGTTATGAGCGGTCGTGGATTCATCTTAAATTTGCTCAGTCTTTTCCAACTCAATGTTATGAGCGGTCGTGGATTCATCTTAAATTTGCTCAGTCTTTTCCAACTCAATGTTATGAGCGGTCGTGGATTCATCTTAAATTTGCTCAGTCTTTTCCAACTCAATGTTATGAGCGGTCGTGGATTCATCTTAAATTTGCTCAGTCTTTTCCAACTCAATGTTATGAGCGGTCGTGGATTAATCTTAAATTTGCTCAGTCTTTTCCAACTCAATGTTATGAGCGGTCGTGGATTCATCTTAAATTTGCTCAGTCTTTTCCAACTCAATGTTATGAGCGGTCGTGGATTCATCTTAAATTTGCTCAGTCTTTTCCAACTCAATGTTATGAGCGGTCGTGGATTCATCTTAAATTTGCTCAGTCTTTTCCAACTCAATGTTATGAGCGGTCGTGGATTCATCTTAAATTTGCTCAGTCTTTTCCAACTCAATGTTATGAGCGGTCGTGGATTCATCTTAAATTTGCTCAGTCTTTTCCAACTCAATGTTATGAGCGGTCGTGGATTCATCTTAAATTTGCTCAGTCTTTTCCAACTCAATGTTATGAGCGGTCGTGGATTCATCTTAAATTTGCTCAGTCTTTTCCAACTCAATGTTATGAGCGGTCGTGGATTCATCTTAAATTTGCTCAGTCTTCTGCGAAAGATGAATTTCTTGAAGGATTTTCATTCCATGTCTAAGGTAATGAAATCGTCTCCTATGAACCCTTTGCAGCTCACGAGAACTAAAAAACTCCAGAACGAGAGTGAAACAAAGAAACAGAGATAGAAAGAACAAGAGAAAAAGAGATAGACACAGAGACTATGAGAAATAAGAGAGAGAAAAACAGTAAAAAAATAGAGACTCCATTAAAAACCCGCGAACCTTCTGGAATTGTCGGTAGAGTTTGATGTAGCTCTGTTGGTTTGCCAGGTATCGGTCAATGGTCAAAAACGGATTCGAGGCGCCATTGGCACCCTTGAACGCTGACGCGAACCACATCCGACGGAACACCGGAAATAAAGAGCGCGTTTAGTTACAGCGATCCTCTCTCTCCCTCACTCGCTCCTCCTTCTTTCTCCCTGTCTATCTCTTTAGCCTCTTTCTTTTTGTCTCTAATCCTTCTCCTTGTCTCTTGCATCTCTATTTTTCCTTTTTTCATGATCAAAAGTCTTGTATAATATTACCGAAGTACCCATCTCTCATCTACCCCCTCAAACAACTCTGAATAGTTCATCTTTACTCCATCTTCACCCATTATTCAACAATTCTGTTATCCTCAATAGGCAAATAATTTCAAAAATTATCAGACGAAACTCTCGGATGCAATCAAATTCTGGAAGAAAATCGAATCTTCCTCGCGCTTGTTACCGCCTCGCGGCAGGGTACGCGCTTTCCTGAGTTGCGGGACAACCCTATCCTGGTAGAACCAGTGGCTACCCGCTGGGTCACTGCTTATGTGTGTAGCAGCAGTGGGGAGAGTAAGATTCGTGCAAGAGCCATAGCAACATTTCTTAACCTCCATTAATTTGGGTGAATTGAGGTCTAACTGGTGGTTTTTCGCATAATAGTCGCGTAAACTACCATTGTGCCACGCCCGTACTTTTTGATAAAAAATTGAACATTTGATATTCGTTGGAAGAGCCCTCGCGGGAAGTAGCCTTCCTTGGTCACGTCTACTGCGTAGCCCCACACGACTGGAGTCACCAAGAGATCGAGACCAGACTGCAGTAATTCTCAGAATGCTCATTCTATAGTTTTCATTGAAAGTCAAGAAGTTTAGTCATAAGTCATGCAATCTTTTTCTCACAAGTCAACACAAAATTTTTGGAGTTTATTAAATTTATACAATAATTCTAATGGTACCAAGCCCATAGTCAACACAAAAAAGACAAGTCAAAAAGTTCGGTTATTTTATGGTTACGACTTTTCTAAATCCAAATAAGAGTATAATCTACTCTTCTTTGAACTCAAGCAACGGATTTTTATACCGAGCCGATTCGCTAAAACCTGTGCAAAAATCGTGTGGTGTCACGGGAACCGAACCCGCGACCTTCGCTTTCCGGGTGATGCTCTTACCCACTGAGCTACACACTCACACGATATAATGCACATTTTAAAAGTTACATACAACAGAAAGCGCCTATACATACTTCGGTCAAAAATTGCCGCCAATAAGCAATTGCTCACGATCATTTCGCTATTGGCCCCTTCTAAGCTCCGCCTCCGAAGTTCACCTGCTGGATAAGCTCCACAGAAGCGTCTCCGAACATGTCATTCCACACAAATACTTCACTGAAGTTCACTTCACGAGCCAGTCTTGCGCTTCTATAAACAATCGATAATGATAACCTTATTGTTACTTCTTCTTCTCGCTCTCTCTCTCCCTCCCTCTCTCTTTCCCTCCCCCTCTCTCTCTTTCCCTCCCCGATCTCTCTCTTTCCCCCCCTCTCTCCCTCCCTCTCTCTCTTCCTTCCCCTCTCTCTCAATCTCTCGCTGTGCTCTCCCCTATTGGTGACTAAGAATAACAAAGAGATCTACCAACCTCGCAATGTGTTCGAGCTTCAATCGCTCGACGCTGTTGTTTAGCCGAGTTCTCAATTCATTCACACAAGGCAGATCCTCACCAACGTAGTATGCCTCATCTGCACCGATGTGTATGCGGGTTGCTGAGGGGTGGAAGACTCGGATCTGGAAAGAGAGAGAGAGAGAGAAAGAGAGAGAGAGAGAGAGAGAGAGAGGGATAGATAGAGAGAGTAAGAGACAGAAAGAGAGAGAGAGACAGAAAGAGAGAGAGAGGGGAAGAGAAAGGGAGAGACAGGAAGAGAGAGAGAGAGAGAGAGGGAGAGCGATAGGGGGAGAGAAGGAAAAAGAATAAAAAAGAGAGAAAGAGAGCAAGAGAAGATAGAAAAAAAGACAGCATGAGAAAAAAGAAAAAATATATAAAAGAGAGAGATAAAGAAAGAGAGGTCGCAAGAAATATGAAAGAGAGAGATAAAGAAAGCAAACGAAGAATATGGGGCCGTATGCAAGTACCATTTTTGGTGAGAAATGTTGAAGAAAACAGTGTTAGAACAATTAACACTATTTTCTTTATCATTTCCCACCAAAAATGGTACGAGCATTCGAACCATGGCAAGATGAAGCAGTAAAGAATTGATAGATAGAGAGAGAGAGAGAGAGAGAGAGAGAGAGAGAGAGAGAGAGAGTAGGAAAGTAAAGAAAAAGAAATGGTAGAGTAGAAAGGTAAAGAAGATAAAATAATATGAGGCCGTATGTACGTAAGCATCGTTTTCGTTGAAAATGTTCCGAATCGGTATTCGCGTACCATTTTGTTTACCCGTCTTTGGACTCCAAAAACTTGCTGAAAACAAACAAACCAAAAAGTTTACATAAATTTTCAAATAAATGTTGAAATCTTTGAAAGAATCTCGCGAGAAGTTTGATCTTCTTACTAGCAATACATCTTCTGTGGTTTGTGCATATCATATCAATCATAATTTTTCTCCAAAACGGTGAACTCCAAAACTCCAAAAACTTTTACGGTGAAAACATTCTCCCTAAAAACTGTTTCAAGAAAAAAATGTTTGCTGCGTGTACATGCATACGGCCTATGAACTGAACTGATCTGATAATCAGACTATAATGTCATGTACCGACTCAATATCCCTCCCTCTCCTCCCTTCCTCTCTAAGATGTCTGCCGTCTCTGCTGATCCGCCCGCTGCCCAGGTGCCCGCTGGCGGAGGCAACTCCAACCATCAGCTCGTCAACTCCGGAGGTTCTCGCCTCGCTTTCAAGGTCAAGTCATCGAACAACAGCGAGTATCGCCTGCGGCCTGTGTTCGGCTTCATTGAAGCCGGTGGCTCATCTCGTCTGGAAATCACTCGCCTCGCAGGTCCACCCAAAGAGGACAAACTAGTCATTCAATTTGCCGAAGTTCCTGCCGAATCTGCTGATGCGCAGGAGGCCTTCAAAGCTTCCTCGGTCGCCGGAGAAGTTGTGTTGCCGATGAAGGCGGAATGAGAGTTTCTACCTCCAACTACTGCCCCGATGCCCCGATTCCTCTAACTACTCGATTTTTTCTCACTCACACACTCAGATTACATGCTTGATAATAAAACTAAACTGAGAAAAAAAAATCATAACAACCTGTCTTATGAGCTCAGCGATCACTGAACGAGACTCGTTCTTCGACGGGCAAATGGAGCTGTCCTGAAATTCATTCTTCCCGTCATACATTCTATTCATACATTCTATTCATACATTCTATTCATACATTCTATTCTGCACATACATAAATTTTCATCATACACCACCAAAGATATGTTAAGTTATACATAAGTAATAATATGTCAATTTATACATCTATCCGGGAGTGGCATAAGGGTAGTGTGTTTGATTATTGTGCGAATCTCGAAACACACTGGCAACAGTGGCCATTCGTGACTCTACAGCCTTAAGAGCCTGTCACGGATGGAGCCGGATCATCCAGTCCAGAATCGAGCGCGACCTCAGGTGGCGGATAGAGGGACGCCTCCCTACGAAGAATTCGTGCTGGGAGGTAGCGGGAGAAATCCCGCCGCGGACCAAAACTGGGTAGTATAGCTCGTCAAAAGAGGGCGATGCCGGACCGGCCTGGGCTTGCCACCGGACAAAACATCAGCCGATACTCCGCTATACTTTTCAATGGCGAGTCGAGGCGCCAGTGAAATAACCTCTTGCCCTTCTCCGGTTAACGAATGGGTCTCGCCAAGAGGATCGCCGACTGCGGTGCGAGTGTAGACGGAGAAAATCTCTCCGGACTCAAAAGGATCCTCACCAACCTATCCCAAAAGGACTCCTCTCGACAGGACCTATGGGCAAAACAACAACAACAATTATTGTGCGAATGGTACTACAGCCCACAAGTTCACACCATCGAAAGGGACCGGTTTATCCTCACCGGTATCGAGCGCGTCCTCAGGTGGCGAATAGAGGGATGTCTCTTTGCACAAGTGCATTGGAGAAAGCGGGCTTGGGTTAAGAAATGTTGGTAGTGCTCTGGCACGAGTCTGACTCTCCCCACTGCTGCTATTCATACTAGCACTGATCTAGCAGGCAGCCACTGGTTCTACCAGGATAGATCTGTCCTGCATCTCAGGGGTGCGCGTACCCTGCCGCGAGACGGTAACAAGTGCGAGGAAGATTATTATTATTATTATTATACATCTTTATTGACGCGATAAACTGTAAAGGTTCTATGAGCGAGAAATTTCAATAGGTTTCAACCTAAGTAAGACATTTTTCATTTAAAAAAACTAATCTTTTCCATCACATTCTTCCATTGTTTCATTATTGCTTGAGTAGATATCATATAACGAATAGACGAATATGAGGTGCAAGACAGCCGATCGAACCTGTTAAATCTACTCTTCTTGAATGACACGAACATGAATATTTTCATGCTCTTATCATTAGAATGACGACTTTAAGCTAGGATCAAATTCATACACAAACCTCCTCTTCTCGCTCCCGCAAGTGCGCAAAGGATGCATGCTTCAAGACGTACTCGAGGTGTCCGAAGGTTTGCACCAATGGAATAACTTCTAGCGCCGATTCATTCGCTGCCTGAGGCAAACTTGGGTTTTGTCTAAGAATTCATATAATTTTTTAAGTGAACGATAAAACCTCAAAAGGAAACACACTCGCAGAACCGAACCTAGGTGTGCCACACGATAAAGAGAGTCCGGCTGCTACTATACCCAGGGGTTAAATGGTTACCGGACCAGTCATGATGGCGCATACATGTTCGCGCCGAGAATGATCTACATTCACTTCTTTCTCCGTTCTGTTTCACTTTTTTCTTTACTTTTCTTTTCACTCTTCTTGCCTTTCCTCACTCACTCGGCGCGTACAAACATGCCTTAGACCGGCCTCATTTAACGCCTGACTATACCATGCTCATTAGTGTTTATCGGGTCCTAAACCGACCACCCTGTGAGCACAGGTACCCTACAGTACCCTACAGCTGTCGAATAAATTGTTACCAATGAGGCCATTAGAATAACCAGAAAAAGACTGTTCAGTCGTTTTCTGGTTATTCAAAGAGAGGGCGAATTGGTCATCCAGGAAATATTGGGAAAACCGGGCATCAAGCCGGAGTGAACTTGCCCCTTCATTGGAATCTATGATAGAGACACCTTTAGTATACTGTGTACATCTTCGACCGTATACGAGTCTCTCTTCCTTAGCAACTCAAGCGATCCACTGAATGGCAACGTGTCCTGCAGGTTGAACAACTTTTGGACTAACTTTTCGAACTAGTAAACGTCGTTGTGTATTAACATACCGTTACACTAAAAAAGTAGCATAGCTTATTTATATTAACAGATAATGTCTTTCTTGCTAACAAACTCAGCAGAAAATGACATTCAACGCTTCTTTAACCCAAAGATTTTTTTCTCGACAATTTACAAACTTTGCGCCCGTAACCGAATACATTGAATTCGGATCTTCTACAACTAACTCAACAACTTTTCGCTCAGCTCTAACAAGGTCATGAGTACACACTTGAACCAAGCTAAGCACTCGGAGCTCGTTTTATTCTTTCTAGCATAGTGCTCAGACAATTTACTCTGAATAACTTTTCAACCCTTGGCTAGGTCTTTAGAACACACTTGATCTGAGCTAAGCACTCGGAGCTCGTTTGATCCATCATAGTGCTTAGAACCCGCTAGTTCTGAATCTAGCCACTCGCCTCCCACTCGATGAGCAAAGCCGTCGCACCCAGGGAGGCGAACAAGGGGAAGAGGCGCGTAAGATGCGACACTCGCGGATGCGCGCCTTTGAGGTCCAAGTGAATTATGATCTTAAATGACATATCATGACTCTGATGACTGTACTGATTACTTTTGACTGTAATAAGTATAATGATATTCAATAAATATACTTAGTTATCATGACAGTTATGACCACAGCTCACTAAACTTGTTAATTTTCTCCCGGTCACTCGCTTGGTCTCGAAAACTTTTTACTGGTAAATAAAATATAAAAGACGTTTAAAGTTCAACAGAAACATTATTGTTCCTGAGTTGTCATAAATTCGAAAGTGGAACTCCGGCCTTTTTTTGTTTTGTTGACTCCCCACCCCTTTCCGGTCGCCCAGGCTCCCCCGGGCACCAGCTCAATGAAAAATTTTTTCCAGCACATCCTTATGAGCTATGGTTATAGTGACTTTTCATTACGGGAATGACTTTTCGATGTTTTTATCACTGAAATCACATTCAATTTAATTGCATTACTTCTAATGACTATTTTTATTCTCTATGAATTAATGACTTTTCATGACTGTTTGTATCTAAAAAAAATTTTTTTAATGTAACAGCTCAAACCGAACCAATACTTCTAGGAATAAACTCTTATAAACCAGGAGTTCTTGGCGGATGAAATTGCCACCGCCAAGCCATTGTCAGAGAATATTATCTCTCCGTAATGAAAAAGATTTTCCACCTAATTTTGCTTTTGCTCTTCTCTTTCCCCCGGAACGGCTGCGATGTAACGTCCATAAATAAACCCTGCCGTAATGTTTTCCTTCTTCGTCCTACTCGAATGGCCGCTTTGTAACGACGCCCAACAGACCTCATTAAAAAAACCATTTTATATTGTCGCCTGAAGCCTCTGCAACCCTCACTCCTAATAAGATTTCATCTTCTCAAAAACCCTATTATGCTCTATCATACACTGTGTGATAAAACAATTCAATTCTAATATTTCAAGACTACGTCCCTCGGCAAAAACATCATTTGGTGTTACCGGAAGTACTTGGATCAGTAAAACAGTACATAAATGTACCTATATGTACCAGGTTTAGCATCCCATGTATACCTGCTTGAACGGTTGACTTCCTCGGGGATCTCCTGCCGTTGGTAGTTGCCATCGATGTGCGCGGTCCGGCGCGCGTCTTTTCTGGCTTGAAATTTCTTCTCCTGGTGTCTCATCGATTTGGTCATCCAGGAACAAGACGAGAGCATAGAGTGTCACGCAGAGGGCTACTGTAACACATAGAGTGTCACGTAGAGGGCTACTGTAATACATAGAGTGTCACGCAGAGGGCTACTGTTACACATAGAGTGTCACACAGAGGGCTACTGTAACACATAGAGTGTCACGCAGAGGGCTACTGTTACACATAGAGTGTCACGCAGAGGGCTACTGTTACACATAGAGTGTCACACAGAGGGCTACTGTAACACATATAGTGTCACGCAGAGGGCTACTGTTACACATAGAGTGTCACGCAGAGGGCTACTGTAACACATAGAGTGTCACGCAGAGGGCTACTGTTACACATAGAGTGTCACGCAGAGGGCTACTGTTACACATAGAGTGTCACACAGAGGGCTACTGTAACACATATAGTGTCACGCAGAGGGCTACTGTTACACATAGAGTGTCACGCAGAGGGCTACTGTTACACATAGAGTGTCACGCAGAGGGCTACTGTTACAAATAGAGTGTCACGCAGAGGGCTACTGTTACACATAGAGTGTCATGCAGAGGGCTACTGTTACACATAGAGTGTCACGCAGAGGGCTACTGTTACACATAGAGTGTCACACAGAGGGCTACTGTAACACATAGAGTGTCACGCAGAGGGCTACTGTTACACATAGAGTGTCACGCAGAGGGCTACTGTAACACATAGAGTGTCACGCAGAGGGCTACTGTTACACATAGAGTGTCACACAGAGGGCTACTGTAACACATAGAGTGTCACGCAGAGGGCTACTGTTACAGATAGAGTGTCACGCAGAGGGCTACTGTTACAAATAGAGTGTCACGCAGAGGGCTACTGTTACACATAGAGTGTCATGCAGAGGGCTACTGTTACACATAGAGTGTCACACAGAGGGCTACTGTAACACATAGAGTGTCACGCAGAGGGCTACTGTAACATATAGATTGTCACGCAGAGGGCTACTGTAACACATAGTGTCACGCAGAGGGCTACTGTTACACATAGAGTGTCACGCAGAGGGCTACTGTAACATATAGAGTGTCACGCAGAGGGCTACTGTAACACATAGAGTGTCACGCAGAGGGCTACTGTTACACATAGAGTGTCACGCATAGGACTACTGTTACACATAGAGTGTCACACAGAGGGCTACTGTAACACATAGAGTGTCACGCAGAGGGCTACTGTAACACATAGAGTGTCACGCAGAGGGCTACTGTTACACATAGAGTGTCACGCAGAGGGCTACTGTTACACATAGAGTGTCACGCAGAGGACTACTGTTACACATAGAGTGTCACACAGAGGGCTACTGTAACACATAGAGTGTCACACAGAGGGCTACTGTAACACATAGAGTGTCACGCAGAGGGCTACTGTAACATATAGATTGTCACGCAGAGGGCTACTGTAACACATAGTGTCACGCAGAGGACTACTGTTACACATAGAGTGTCACGCAGAGGGCTACTGTAACATATAGAGTGTCACGCAGAGGGCTACTGTTACACATAGAGTGTCACGCAGAGGGCTACTGTTACACATAGAGTGTCACGCAGAGGGCTACTGTTACACATAGAGTGTCACGCAGAGGACTACTGTTACACATAGAGTGTCACACAGAGGGCTACTGTAACACATAGAGTGTCACGCAGAGGGCTACTGTTACACATAGAGTGTCACACAGAGGGCTACTGTAACACATAGAGTGTCACGCAGAGGGCTACTGTTACACATAGAGTGTCACGCAGAGGGCTACTGTTACACATAGAGTGTCACACAGAGGGCTACTGTAACACATAGAGTGTCACGCAGAGGGCTACTGTAACACATAGAGTGTCACGCAGAGGGCTACTGTAACACTGCCATGAGAGCATTCTGTAAGCACAATGTTTCTCTAATACAAACTACGGGTGAAATCTGAGCACGAATATTAAATATTTCAGAAAATCAGTGATATATTTTTGTTGTTGCATGTTTGACATTGCCTGCTTTACCTACAAGAGCTTTCAGCCTCTCTCCAAAATCTTCCTATAATAAACGTTTTGCTTGTTTGCCGGGTAGTAAGAAGAATCTTTCTGTAACACTGTCATTTAAGACGACCAGTAGCACTGCCATTGAAGACGACCAGTAACACTGTCATTCAAGACGACCAGTAACACTGTCATTTAAGACGACCAGTATGTATTTCTCTTTTTTCTCTCGCAATTCTAACTTTGTTAACAAGATAATGTATAGCAATTCACACGAATAGTCTGGAAGACGAAAATATTTTCCACCGGCGAACAAAGACAGTCCTATGGTCTATTACGATGACATTGAAACTATCAATGTCACAAGTTAACTAACTCGTTATGGTGATATAACTGAAGCCTTCCATTAAGCTAGTGCAAAAAGCTTTGAGGACCAATTTTGAAGACTTCAAAGACCTATTCAAACTGTTACCTGTGACAATAGTTATCCAGAACTTGAATGCGCTTGTGCGATATGCCGTCGCAAAATACGAGTGTGGTCGCATTCTGAAATTTAAAAAAAACTATTGAGCTAATGTTTCAGTCCAGGATAATTTTTTTTCGAAAACCAAATCCCAGCTCGAAATTAATTTTCGGTTCTTTTTTCAAGAGCTCCGAGAAATTTGAGCACCAACCAGTGTAGCTTCCCTCAAGATAAGCACTTCATGGTTCTTCCGCGTATGAATTGTCACTTTCTTAATCAGCACTTCTGACTATTCTCCTTCTTCTCATCAACTGTCGTCAAAAAGATTTCAATTTTTTTCCTGAAATTAGAATTTGTTTACTCTTTGTCTATATCTGTTAACTTCTTCAACGATTAGCCAATTGGAACTTAGAACTTAACTAAATACATAAGTCATTTACACTTGGAGAAAAAAAACTTGTATATAAAACGACCACTCTTAGGGTGGAGATCTAGAATAATGAGAAATGAGCTTTAGTTTATAGACGAAGAAGGTAGACAAATTTGGGATAAATGGGAGGTCAAAATACTTGCTCACTTATTATTACATTATAGGCTGTATTATAGGTATCGCGACAGTTTGTTACAAGACACTTTGTTACACGACAGTTTGTTACACGCCCTTCACAGATTTTTTCGCTTAGGCTTACTTAAAATGTATGCTGATGAGGCCGTACGGCTTAGGAAAGAGACCGCATGAAAAAATTTCTCCCTTTCTAGACTTTTTGTCGATTCATACAGTAGTTTAAAACACTAAAACAAAAGCCCCTGTAACAAAGTGTCATGGATCCGTATTATAGGCTACAACGAAAAGTCGATTCATACAGTAGTTTAAAACACTAAAACAAAAGCCCCTGTAACAAAGTGTCATGGATCCGTATTATAGGCTACAACGAAAAGTATTCGTTTTTCTCTCGCTTTCTTGACATTGTATTTTTTTAAATTTATTTTTTACCTATTAATTTTTTATCTAAAATTTACTCATGGGCTTTTTGATTTTTAGGCGCAACTGACAATGCATTCAATGCACTCTCGTCATTTCATTCTTAATACGACATGCATGACTCGTTCCAATGACTAATTTATATAAATTTGACCGTGCCGAAACCAGTGTCGTGCCAAATGTCATCTGATCAATTTCGAGTGAAATCTTGAATGCCTGGACCTCATAAATACATTATTAGTTTTGAATCTGACAAATATCAAAATCTCGAACATCACTGATAACTTCCAAGTCTTTATTGCGTATGACCCTTCAACACGCGAACCAAAATTGGATGAACCAATGCCACAATCGAATCTATTCCAAAAACATATGGCACAAAACGAAAGAAGCTTCAAAATACTTTCTGTTACTGCAAGATTGTGTCAAATCGATTGAAAGACATTCTTGGAATGACATAACACAGTTATTAGATTCAACAACACTAGGATCCGCTGAAAATCCCCTCAGTGTCTCTAATTTTCGCGTTTCTGGCACAAACGTTTTTGGGTTGTAGAGTGTAATGGTAACACGCGCTCCCGGTTTAAGTCGAGATGGTCTTGGTTCGATCCCGCCCGGTGGACTAGCTTTTTTCTGTGCGATAGTTCAATCATTTGTCATCTTAACCAGGCGTCCCTGCCTTTAAACTGTGTAACTTAGCATTTGAAGATTTTTGGGTTTTTATTTTTTGGACGAAATTTTTCTCTGCCTAGTTTTTAACATTTACTAGAGCCCTTTCGATGCTTCTTCAGAGTTAGGCATTGAGCATCAAGAAAGTGAAAATATTCTTGTGTCAGAAACGCATACGGGAACTTTCAACAGATCCCAGATCCGATCAAAATCTCATTTGCAGCAGAAACCGCATTCGAAACACCATCTTGATCTATAGCGGCGACTAGAAAACGTTTTTTTCCTAACTCTTCTTCACCTTTTCCCCGAATCTAGTACTCAAGTATTAATTAAAACATTCCATTTTTAGAGCGACTCTCAAAATAATAAATATATAGCTATTTGTTTTACTAGCTCAATAGTAATTAGTTAGCCTTTTCAAATAGTTCTAATCTAGACACTGAAAAAGGGTCAAATCTATCACTTTCTAGAACTGCCAATTAAATTCAGGAAAATTCATATCAAATATATACTATGTATATGATGTTGTTGTTTGCTCATAGGTCCTTTCGAGGGAAGTCCATTGGGATAGGTTGGAGTTCGGAGAATAATTTCCCTTTTGAGTGCGGAGAAAGTTTTTTAACTATGTATATCACATCTCTACCTCTCACTGAATGTACAAAAGTATACAAGACATCAACCGGTTTAATAATATCTTATTTTTGGTTCAAGCATACGAGCCCGCTAAAAGAACAACAAAAAAACTTCAGTTACGGCGAAACCGAAAACAGCAGTATTAACAGAATTTAGTTTCTCCAGCAGGAATGCTCGGATAACCGATTTCGTTTTCCGATATCGCTAAGTTACATCCAGGATTCTCCACCTGCAGTAAGCCCTCTGTCGCTGCCCTAATCAAAGAGCTTCTGCAGCTTCTGCTTCAGATTAGCAACCCGCCTACTCTCTCTGCCCAGTGAGATGCTGCCCTCTGATTGGGTGGCGGCTAAAACGCGGATCTGTCGTCCGGCCGTTCTCTCGAATGTGAAGTAGGCAGCAGGTTTCCCACTCAGCTCACTCACATCTGACCAGAAGCGATCATCGTTGGTCACCTGCAAAAAGAGAGAGAGAGAGTGAGTGAGAGAGACGGGTTAGAGATACAAGAAGAGAGTCACAGGAAAAGAGAGGGAGAGGATAGAAAGAAGACGGACAGAGAAACGAAAATGAGAGAGAGAGTGAGACTAAGAGAGATAGAACGAGCGAGAGAGCGAGAATTAGAGAGAAAGAAAGAGCAAAAGAGAGAAAGAGAGAGAGAGAAAGAGAAAAAAAGAGAGAAAGGAATACAAACCTGACTATTTGCTGGATGGAGAGTCACACTCGGGTAAGGCAGTGAACCGGCGACAAGAGGCACTACCGCAAAAGAAACCTGCCCGAGGCCAGAGTCTTTCAGCGAAAAGGCTGCAAATGGCAGAAGATCTTCTGTTGTTGTTTGCTTGGAGGTTCTGTCAAGTGAGATTCCCAATTTGAATCAGGGTGTTCCTCTCATCCGCACACACAGTAAGAGGATCGCCGACTGGGGTGCGAGTGTAGACGGAGAAAATTTCTCAGGACTCAAAAGGATCCTCACCAACCTATCCCACTGGACTCCATTCGACAGAACCTATGGGCAAACAACATCCGCACATCGGGTAAAAACTATGCGCTTATGTTTGCGCTATCCAAGCAACATGGTGATGTGAATTATCTTCTCGTGACCCATTCTCTTTACAAAGTATGCCGTCCTTTGATAAGTAGTCTTTTCGATTTATGATCTTTATTTTGCGAATGATGGAAAATAACCTTTTTGTAATCGGGGAAAGAGTTGCATACACCATGCAGAAAATTTAACCGTTTTTCTTAAATTGATCGTTGATAGAAACCTGAATTTTCATGTTCAAAAAGCCAAAAACAAGTTTCTCTGGCTAGATCATATACAGTGCTGGACATAATGATAAGACACCCCTGCCGAACGGTAAAGGTAAATGGAAAATTATCATTATCATATTTTTTTTCGCCTTCGAAAACCATAGTAGCCGTAGTTTAAAAAAACAAAATTTCTTAGTTCTCGAGAAAAACATTTTTTAAGGATTTTGACCTGGACATAATGATAAAACACTTAACAGCTTTTTATCAATAAATCTTTATTTGATATTTCTTGTCAACAAAAACGATTCAATAATTGATAGCACGACCTTTCTTCAAAAGAATGTCAGAAATCCGATTTGGCATGCTTCTATATAACGCAGAAATTACATGTGGCTCTATTCAATCCCACTCCTTGGTTATCGCAGCTTTAAGCTCGGCTGTAGTGGCGTATTGTTTGTGATTTTTATAAACCCGACGAACCAAGAGTCCCCAGAGATTTTCCATCAGATTCAAGTCCGGAGTACGAGCCGGCCAAGGTAGCAGAGAGACGTTCTTAGCCAACAACCATGACTTGGTGGAGGCGCTGCCGTGAATAGGAGCGTTGTCTTGCTGGTAGACAAGCTGACGACTGCTGTGACTCCTCATGAATGGAATGAGAGTTGTTTCCAGCACCTCTGACGTTTGATGTGAGGATTACGGCGAATAGCGCGTTGAATCGTTCTGCGAGAGACATTCAAGTTGAGCTCTGCCTTAATGTCCATTACGGAGGCGGTCGAGTTCGAAGCTTTTCTGGCGATTTACCGCTCTTCTCGTTCCGTGAGCTTGCGTGGACGTCCTCCAGAGGTTTTCGATCCATATCCAAGAGGGTCGGCGAGGTAGTTGGTAATGACAGTACGCGAACGGCCCAGTGTCTTAAGTGTGTCTTATCATTATGTCCAGGCCGGCTCTACCTTGGCCGGCTCGTTCTCCGGACTTGAATCCGATGGATAATCTCTGGGGACTCTTGGTTCGTCGGGTTTATAAAAATAACAAACAATACGCCACTACAGCCGAGCTTAAAGCTGCGATAACCAAGGAGTTGGATGGAATAGAGCCACATGTAATTTCTGCGTTATATAGAAGCATGCCAAATCGGATTTCTGACATTCTTTTTGAATCGTTTTCGTTGACAAGAAATATCAAATAAAGATTTATTGATAAAAAGCTGTTAAGTGTCTTATCATTATGTCCAGGTCAAAATCCTTAAAAAATGTTTTTCTCGAGAACTAAGAAATTTTGTTTTTTTAAACTACGGCTACTATGGTTTTCGAGGGCGAAAAAAAAAATGATAATCTTAATTTTCCATTTACCTTTACCGTTCGGCTGATATCATCGAAAATCAGGGGTGTCTTATCATTATGTCCAGCACTGTACTTAAGCCTACTAGCCAATTGCAATCGTCTATACTCAAACTCGGATACAAATTTTTTCGAATACCTACGTGTCCCGTGATAACGAATACCTGATTCGCCAAACCCAGTTACTTGATGTTATATTCTTAACCGTCTTTACCCATAGCTCACCAGAATGTTCTGAAAAAAATTTCGGGTGGGCGACCGGGCGACCCTTGGGGACCGGAAAGGGGGGGAGGTTACCAACTTTTTTTCTCCCATGTGTGTGTGTTTTTTAACAGTTTTTTTATCGTGGTATTTTTTCTTTGACGCCCAAGTATACGAGGACAATGTGAATGTAAGCCGCACAACACGAACAATACCTCATTTACCTCATTGAAAAAACCAACTTTTAGCTTTCTCCGAACAACTCCAATTCTGCTCGTCTGCGGTAATTGCGACAAGCACCGTGGTGTCCGACTCCACACTTAGAGCTCTACTCCGTCGACAACATACTCATACTCGCGCTCTGTCGCCGCCTCTCTGACACTTTCGTCCCAGGTACTGTAGATGACTTTGACTGAGAAATGCGGCAAGGAGACGACCGCCTCAGGCAGCTGCCAGAGCATCGCGTAGGACGCGCCTTGCTCGATCGGCTGCAAAATAGAATTTTGGCTTCTCCTCTAACACAAACGTGAAAATCCCTTTTTTTCTTCCTAACCGAAAAAAGAGCGTGTATATCGAAACGACTAATGATTAGGGAATGGCAGGCCTTTGAGAGAGCGACAGAGCGCGTGATGTAAAAGAAAGGATGCCGATGATCAGTGCATTTTATCACTAGCTTTCTCGGATAGCGCATAGGCATTTTATCACTAGCTTTCTCGGATAGCGCATAGATTAAACCCACTGTGCAAGTTCGAGAAACACATTGGAAAAAAAAAGCATAATTTTACAGTTTTTTTGTTGCAATCATTGAGAATTAGAAAAAAAGACCACTCTCCAAAAGTAGGAGCTTTGACTGATGAGAAGCGGGCTGGAGGTGGAAAGCAGAGAATATAAGGCGTTTTCTATTTTTTCATTCCCCCCTCCCCACTCTCAAATAACGGTAGTTTTTTTGTTGGATTTTTCAACAGTGCTTGTCACTTGGTCAGAAAAAAACCCTCGAGAAGACACCCATCATAAGCCTCTAAGTCTTTTTAATTGAATTTAAATGATAAATTATCTCCATTTTTGTGGATGCATTTTTCAAGTCGGCAATGTGTTTTTGCTTCCTATGCATTGCCTAACTTTTTTGCTTAACTAGCCGAGGAAAATCAGTGATATATTTTATTTCATATTTCAGAAAATCAGTGATATATTTTTGTTGTTGCATGTTTGACATTGCCTGCTTTACCTACAAGAGCTTTCAGCCTCTCTCCAAAATCTTCCTATAATAAACGTTTTGCTTGTTTGCCGGGTAGTAAGAAGAATCTTTCTGTAACACTGTCATTTAAGACGACCAGTAGCACTGCCATTGAAGACGACCAGTAACACTGTCATTCAAGACGACCAGTAACACTGTCATTTAAGACGACCAGTATGTATTTCTCTTTTTTCTCTCGCAATTCTAACTTTGTTAACAAGATAATGTATAGCAATTCACACGAATAGTCTGGAAGACGAAAATATTTTCCACCGGCGAACAAAGACAGTCCTATGGTCTATTACGATGACATTGAAACTATCAATGTCACAAGTTAACTAACTCGTTATGGTGATATAACTGAAGCCTTCCATTAAGCTAGTGCAAAAAGCTTTGAGGACCAATTTTGAAGACTTCAAAGACCTATTCAAACTGTTACCTGTGACAATAGTTATCCAGAACTTGAATGCGCTTGTGCGATATGCCGTCGCAAAATACGAGTGTGGTCGCATTCTGAAATTTAAAAAAAACTATTGAGCTAATGTTTCAGTCCAGGATAATTTTTTTTCGAAAACCAAATCCCAGCTCGAAATTAATTTTCGGTTCTTTTTTCAAGAGCTCCGAGAAATTTGAGCACCAACCAGTGTAGCTTCCCTCAAGATAAGCACTTCATGGTTCTTCCGCGTATGAATTGTCCCTTTCTTAATCAGCACTTCTGACTATTCTCCTTCTTCTCATCAACTGTCGTCAATAAGATTTCAATTTTTTTCCTGAAATTAGAATTTGTTTACTCTTTGTCTATATCTGTTAACTTCTTCAACGATTAGCCAATTGGAACTTAGAACTTAACTAAATACATAAGTCATTTACACTTGGAGAAAAAAAACTTGTATATAAAACGACCACTCTTAGGGTGGAGATCTAGAATAATGAGAAATGAGCTTTAGTTTATAGACGAAGAAGGTAGACAAATTTGGGATAAATGGGAGGTCAAAATACTTGCTCACTTATTATTACATTATAGGCTGTATTATAGGTATCGCGACAGTTTGTTACAAGACACTTTGTTACACGACAGTTTGTTACACGCCCTTCACAGATTTTTTCGCTTAGGCTTACTTAAAATGTATGCTGATGAGGCCGTACGGCTTAGGAAAGAGACCGCATGAAAAAATTTCTCCCTTTCTAGACTTTTTGTCGATTCATACAGTAGTTTAAAACACTAAAACAAAAGCCCCTGTAACAAAGTGTCATGGATCCGTATTATAGGCTACAACGAAAAGTATTCGTTTTTCTCTCGCTTTCTTGACATTGTATTTTTTTAAATTTATTTTTTACCTATTAATTTTTTATCTAAAATTTACTCATGGGCTTTTTGATTTTTAGGCGCAACTGACAATGCATTCAATGCACTCTCGTCATTTCATCATTTCATTCTTAATACGACATGCATGACTCGTTCCAATGACTAATTTATATAAATTTGACCGTGCCGAAACCAGTGTCGTGCCAAATGTCATCTGATCAATTTCGAGTGAAATCTTGAATGCCTGGACCTCATAAATACATTATTAGTTTTGAATCTGACAAATATCAAAATCTCGAACATCACTGATAACTTCCAAGTCTTTATTGCGTATGACCCTTCAACACGCGAACCAAAATTGGATGAACCAATGCCACAATCGAATCTATTCCAAAAACATATGGCACAAAACGAAAGAAGCTTCAAAATACTTTCTGTTACTGCAAGATTGTGTCAAATCGATTGAAAGACATTCTTGGAATGACATAACACAGTTATTAGATTCAACAACACTAGGATCCGCTGAAAATCCCCTCAGTGTCTCTAATTTTCGCATTTCTGGCACAAACGTTTTTGGGTTGTAGAGTGTAATGGTAACACGCGCTCCCGGTTTAAGTCGAGATGGTCTTGGTTCGATCCCGCCCGGTGGACTAGCTTTTTTCTGTGCGATAGTTCAATCATTTGTCATCTTAACCAGGCGTCCCTGCCTTTAAACTGTGTAACTTAGCATTTGAAGATTTTTGGGTTTTTATTTTTTGGACGAAATTTTTCTCTGCCTAGTTTTTAACATTTACTAGAGCCCTTTCGATGCTTCTTCAGAGTTAGGCATTGAGCATCAAGAAAGTGAAAATATTCTTGTGTCAGAAACGCATACGGGAACTTTCAACAGATCCCAGATCCGATCAAAATCTCATTTGCAGCAGAAACCGCATTCGAAACACCATCTTGATCTATAGCGGCGACTAGAAAACGTTTTTTTCCTAACTCTTCTTCACCTTTTCCCCGAATCTAGTACTCAAGTATTAATTAAAACATTCCATTTTTAGAGCGACTCTCAAAATAATAAATATATAGCTATTTGTTTTACTAGCTCAATAGTAATTAGTTAGCCTTTTCAAATAGTTCTAATCTAGACCCTGAAAAAGGGTCAAATCTATCACTTTCTAGAACTGCCAATTAAATTCAGGAAAATTCATATCAAATATATACTATGTATATGATGTTGTTGTTTGCTCATAGGTCCTTTCGAGGGAAGTCCATTGGGATAGGTTGGAGTTCGGAGAATAATTTCCCTTTTGAGTGCGGAGAAAGTTTTTTAACTATGTATATCACATCTCTACCTCTCACTGAATGTACAAAAGTATACAAGACATCAACCGGTTTAATAATATCTTATTTTTGGTTCAAGCATACGAGCCCGCTAAAAGAACAACAAAAAAACTTCAGTTACGGCGAAACCGAAAACAGCAGTATTAACAGAATTTAGTTTCTCCAGCAGGAATGCTCGGATAACCGATTTCGTTTTCCGATATCGCTAAGTTACATCCAGGATTCTCCACCTGCAGTAAGCCCTCTGTCGCTGCCCTAATCAAAGAGCTTCTGCAGCTTCTGCTTCAGATTAGCAACCCGCCTACTCTCTCTGCCCAGTGAGATGCTGCCCTCTGATTGGGTGGCGGCTAAAACGCGGATCTGTCGTCCGGCCGTTCTCTCGAATGTGAAGTAGGCAGCAGGTTTCCCACTCAGCTCACTCACATCTGACCAGAAGCGATCATCGTTGGTCACCTGCAAAAAGAGAGAGAGAGAGTGAGTGAGAGAGACGGGTTAGAGATACAAGAAGAGAGTCACAGGAAAAGAGAGGGAGAGGATAGAAAGAAGACGGACAGAGAAACGAAAATGAGAGAGAGAGTGAGACTAAGAGAGATAGAACGAGCGAGAGAGCGAGAATTAGAGAGAAAGAAAGAGCAAAAGAGAGAAAGAGAGAGAGAGAAAGAGAAAAAAAGAGAGAAAGGAATACAAACCTGACTATTTGCTGGATGGAGAGTCACACTCGGGTAAGGCAGTGAACCGGCGACAAGAGGCACTACCGCAAAAGAAACCTGCCCGAGGCCAGAGTCTTTCAGCGAAAAGGCTGCAAATGGCAGAAGATCTTCTGTTGTTGTTTGCTTGGAGGTTCTGTCAAGTGAGATTCCCAATTTGAATCAGGGTGTTCCTCTCATCCGCACACACAGTAAGAGGATCGCCGACTGGGGTGCGAGTGTAGACGGAGAAAATTTCTCAGGACTCAAAAGGATCCTCACCAACCTATCCCACTGGACTCCATTCGACAGAACCTATGGGCAAACAACATCCGCACATCGGGTAAAAACTATGCGCTTATGTTTGCGCTATCCAAGCAACATGGTGATGTGAATTATCTTCTCGTGACCCATTCTCTTTACAAAGTATGCCGTCCTTTGATAAGTAGTCTTTTCGATTTATGATCTTTATTTTGCGAATGATGGAAAATAACCTTTTTGTAATCGGGGAAAGAGTTGCATACACCATGCAGAAAATTTAACCGTTTTTCTTAAATTGATCGTTGATAGAAACCTGAATTTTCATGTTCAAAAAGCCAAAAACAAGTTTCTCTGGCTAGATCATATACAGTGCTGGACATAATGATAAGACACCCCTGCCGAACGGTAAAGGTAAATGGAAAATTATCATTATCATATTTTTTTTCGCCTTCGAAAACCATAGTAGCCGTAGTTTAAAAAAACAAAATTTCTTAGTTCTCGAGAAAAACATTTTTTAAGGATTTTGACCTGGACATAATGATAAAACACTTAACAGCTTTTTATCAATAAATCTTTATTTGATATTTCTTGTCAACAAAAACGATTCAATAATTGATAGCACGACCTTTCTTCAAAAGAATGTCAGAAATCCGATTTGGCATGCTTCTATATAACGCAGAAATTACATGTGGCTCTATTCAATCCCACTCCTTGGTTATCGCAGCTTTAAGCTCGGCTGTAGTGGCGTATTGTTTGTGATTTTTATAAACCCGACGAACCAAGAGTCCCCAGAGATTTTCCATCAGATTCAAGTCCGGAGTACGAGCCGGCCAAGGTAGCAGAGAGACGTTCTTAGCCAACAACCATGACTTGGTGGAGGCGCTGCCGTGAATAGGAGCGTTGTCTTGCTGGTAGACAAGCTGACGACTGCTGTGACTCCTCATGAATGGAATGAGAGTTGTTTCCAGCACCTCTGACGTTTGATGTGAGGATTACGGCGAATAGCGCGTTGAATCGTTCTGCGAGAGACATTCAAGTTGAGCTCTGCCTTAATGTCCATTACGGAGGCGGTCGAGTTCGAAGCTTTTCTGGCGATTTACCGCTCTTCTCGTTCCGTGAGCTTGCGTGGACGTCCTCCAGAGGTTTTCGATCCATATCCAAGAGGGTCGGCGAGGTAGTTGGTAATGACAGTACGCGAACGGCCCAGTGTCTTAAGTGTGTCTTATCATTATGTCCAGGCCGGCTCTACCTTGGCCGGCTCGTTCTCCGGACTTGAATCCGATGGATAATCTCTGGGGACTCTTGGTTCGTCGGGTTTATAAAAATAACAAACAATACGCCACTACAGCCGAGCTTAAAGCTGCGATAACCAAGGAGTTGGATGGAATAGAGCCACATGTAATTTCTGCGTTATATAGAAGCATGCCAAATCGGATTTCTGACATTCTTTTTGAATCGTTTTCGTTGACAAGAAATATCAAATAAAGATTTATTGATAAAAAGCTGTTAAGTGTCTTATCATTATGTCCAGGTCAAAATCCTTAAAAAATGTTTTTCTCGAGAACTAAGAAATTTTGTTTTTTTAAACTACGGCTACTATGGTTTTCGAGGGCGAAAAAAAAAAATGATAATCTTAATTTTCCATTTACCTTTACCGTTCGGCTGATATCATCGAAAATCAGGGGTGTCTTATCATTATGTCCAGCACTGTACTTAAGCCTACTAGCCAATTGCAATCGTCTATACTCAAACTCGGATACAAATTTTTTCGAATACCTACGTGTCCCGTGATAACGAATACCTGATTCGCCAAACCCAGTTACTTGATGTTATATTCTTAACCGTCTTTACCCATAGCTCACCAGAATGTTCTGAAAAAAATTTCGGGTGGGCGACCGGGCGACCCTTGGGGACCGGAAAGGGGGGGAGGTTACCAACTTTTTTTCTCCCATGTGTGTGTGTTTTTTAACAGTTTTTTTATCGTGGTATTTTTTCTTTGACGCCCAAGTATACGAGGACAATGTGAATGTAAGCCGCACAACACGAACAATACCTCATTTACCTCATTGAAAAAACCAACTTTTAGCTTTCTCCGAACAACTCCAATTCTGCTCGTCTGCGGTAATTGCGACAAGCACCGTGGTGTCCGACTCCACACTTAGAGCTCTGGCGATAAAAGTTTGTTGATAATCATGATGAAGATGATAATTAAACGATATATCGAGTATACTTATGTAAAAATTAAATTTATAACATTCAAGGAAAATCGTTATAACAATACGGGGACACATTGCTATTCCGTGCGATAGTGTTGTATGAAAGGCTCATATGCCTTGTTCTCTTACTCGTGTCCCCGTGTTGTAATGGTAACACGCGCTCACGGTTTGAGTCGAGATGGTTTGGGTTCGATCCCGCCCGGAGGACTAGCTTTTTTCTGTGCGATAGTTCAATCATTTGTCATCTCAACCAGGCGTCACTGCCTTTAAACTTTGTAACTTAGCATTTGAAGATTAATAACAACATGTCGATCTGCAAATAATAACCGTTCCCCAACTATGGGCAAATAACACTTCAATCTAACAATGATGCTATCAAATGAATCCTTAGGCTTCAAGAGTCGAACCTGAGAGAAACAATGAGATGGCAAGGCTTGCCCACTCTACACAACTGCGCCCCAGGCTGTTGTGATAGCACTTGGGAGCAGATTTCGTACTCCACCTGTAAATCCCTCAGCGTATTTTTCCATTCTCAATTTATTATTTCTCAAATCCTCCCTTTCATTGATAAACAGACATTTATAGCAAGCACAGGAACATGAAAGCTCGCGTGAGCCTGTGCAAAAATCGTGTAATTGGCTGTAATCGAACCTACAACTTTTGGTTTTTGCCCTCCCTTGAAACATATAAGACGATGCTGGGAATAATTTTCGCCGAAATGCTCAAAATGTTGTTCCTCGGGCAGATTTCCCTTGAAAAACCAAGCTTTTCCATGGCAAGAAACGGAAAAAGCGCCATGATAAATGGCAGCAAATAACATGCGTTTTGACGGGCCTACCAAGAAAAACCGTCAAAAAACAAGCTTTCTACTCTGTACTCGTTTTGTCACCGCTTTTGTCTTTGCCAGAATCCGGTTTTTGTTTGTCCTCGTTTTGTCATTGCCAAAATCGGGTTTTTGTTTGTCCTTGTTTTGTCACTGCCAGAATCGGGTTTTTTTTGTCCTTGTTTTGTCACTTCCATAATCGGGTTTTTTTGTCCTTGTTTTGTCAATGCCACAATTGGGCTTTTTTTGTAGCCCCTGCAACCCCTTAGCCTCATTTCTGGGATGATGGAGGATCGCTCTCAGCAACTCTTTGGGGAGTGCCAATACTAGACTTTGATCTCATCCAAAAGGCTGAGATGCAATACCAGCAGCTACAACGCCCACAGACCAACCATTTCTAGCGACGAACATTTTGAGCATTTTGGCGAAAATTATTCCCAGCATCGTCTTATATCGTACTTGTTTGCTCAACGCACTTGAACACTGGAAACGATTTGAAGCAAGGTACACGCTCCTCTGAGATGAGATACCGATCTAAACTGGTAGAACCAGTTGGTGCTCTCTGGTTGAACGCTAGTGAGTTACGCTGACTGTCGGTAGCGCTTACGCAAATCTTACTCATTTATCAGAGACTTGAGCGAGCACCACGCACATTTCCAAACCTTCTTGGTTTGAATAGACATTAGAAGTTGGTGCTCCGCTAAATGCGTATCATATCCTTCAAAAAATCTCTGAACTACCTAGACTAAAAATAACATCTTGATAAATAAAATACTGTATGCACCTTATTGATGAGCATGACTCCGTCGACAACATACTCATACTCGCGCTCTGTCGCCGCCTCTCTGACACTTTCGTCCCAGGTACTGTAGATGACTTTGACTGAGAAATGCGGCAAGGAGACGACCGCCTCAGGCAGCTGCCAGAGCATCGCGTAGGACGCGCCTTGCTCGATCGGCTGCAAAATAGAATTTTGGTTTCTCCTCTAACACAAACGTGAAAATCCCTTTTTTTCTTCCTAACCGAAAAAAGAGCGTGTATATCGAAACGACTAATGATTAGGGAATGGCAGGCCTTTGAGAGAGCGACAGAGCGCGTGATGTAAAAGAAAGGATGCCGATGATCAGTGCATTTTATCACTAGCTTTCTCGGATAGCGCATAGGCATTTTATCACTAGCTTTCTCGGATAGCGCATAGATTAAACCCACTGTGCAAGTTCGAGAAACACATTGGAAAAAAAAGCATAATTTTACAGTTTTTTTTGTTGCAATCATTGAGAATTAGAAAAAAAGACCACTCTCCAAAAGTAGGAGCTTTGACTGATGAGAAGCGGGCTGGAGGTGGAAAGCAGAGAATATAAGGCGTTTTCTATTTTTTCATTCCCCCCTCCCCACTCTCAAATAACGGTAGTTTTTTTGTTGGATTTTTCAACAGTGCTTGTCACTTGGTCAGAAAAAAACCCTCGAGAAGACACCCATCATAAGCCTCTAAATCTTTTTAATTGAATTTAAATGATAAATTATCTCCATTTTTGTGGATGCATTTTTCAAGTCGGCAATGTGTTTTTGCTTCCTATGCATTGCCTAACTTTTTTGCTTAACTAGCCGAGCTTTAGGACCATAAAAGTCCATTTTCTACACTTTTAAACTCTAATCGGTAGCTTCATGCTGGCTAACACAGATGAAAGGGAAATTACTAGTTTTCGCTGGCCTCCTGCTTTCGTCCTCCCCCCCTTACCAACTCTCGCTCTCGTCTTACACCGCTCTCTCATCATCTCTCTCCACTTTATCTCTCTCTCTCTCTCTCTCCCCCCCTCTCTATCAGTTACCAGTAATGATGTATGACCAGTGGTAAAATAGTCATATAAGACGGTGCTGGGAATTTAGTTCGGCAATTCGCGTTGCTTCGGTGTCTGTGGCGAGTTTTGAAACATGGCAGTAAAAAAACTCGTTTATCCGTAAATTGCACAGAGGATTTGAAAAAGAAACACGTGTCATATTTAATATACAGATTTTTGCTTTAGCAAGATAAATAAGAAACAAAAGCACTGAGTGTCAAAGACATAAGAGTTGGCGAATTTAGAACGGTTCGAATATCGTCACCGGTTGATGATCATTACAAGGAAATTTAGAACGGTTCGAATTTCGTAATCGGTTGATGATCAGTACAAGGCTATTCAGCAAAATAAGAGCAGACTTATATAGTATGAACAAAACGAGCAACCTATACAGACCGGGTTTGCACGAACGCTATAATATTTTCTTTTTCTGTGTCGCGAAAAGAGAATAGTATAGCATTTGTGCAAACCCGGTATGTACAGGGTGCGGCAAAAGTCCAGGTGGACAGTATTTTTTTCGATAAAAACTTAACGGATTAAGCAAATCAAACAAAATTTTCATCAAAGTTTATTCAAATAGTTTGGGATATAACTGCTTTTTCAAATTTCAAACAGCTCTCCTTTCTCCTTGACACAGGCGCAGAGTCGCTTGTGGAAGGCACCCACCGTGGTGGACAGGTAAGCGACGTCAAGATCATCCCACGCCTTCTGTAGGGCGCGCTTCAAACTTTCCAAATTCTTGTGTTGGAAAGCACAGGCCTTGCTCTCAAGGACTGACCACACAGAGAAGTCCAGAGGATTCAAATCAGGTGAGTACGGAGGCCATTCGGCGGATGTGATCATGGAGGGGAAATTGCTCTTGCACCAGTCTTGCACCACTTTAGCCTTGTGGGCGGGCGCAGAGTCCTGCTGGAACGTCCACTTGCGTCCCGCGAAGTGAGCCTGGCTCCAGGGAAGTACTTCCTTCATGAGAATGTCGTTCAGGTAGTTATTGGCATTCATTTTGACTCCCTGCTCGACGAAAACGAGCGGAGTCTTGCCAGTCGCGCAAATCCCGGCCCAGACCATGACAGAAGCGGGATGGCCCTTTCTCGAGACGTAACGGCCACTCTCATTGGCATCTTTGACCGATTTCGACCAAATCCTATCGTTCTGGTGGTTGAAGGACTGCTCAATATTGAACAACTTCTCATCGGTGAAAAGAATATCCAAACAGTCCACCGGCTTGAACCGCTTTGACAGTTCACGACATCTCCGAAGACGGGTCGCCTTCATCTGGTCCGTCAATGCGTGAGTCTTCTGCAGCTTGATGGGGCGAAGTCCAATGCGGGATTTGACGATCATCTGAACAGAACTCGCCGAGATATTCAGCTCCTTCGCGAGTTTCCTGAGACTCCGCTTGGGGTTATATCGAATCTTGTCTCGGATGCTTCTCACGTTGAAGGAAGTGGTCGCGGTCACTGGTCTGCCACTCCTAGGACGGTCATTTGTTGTAACAGTCTCAAGAAAGCGACGTATTGTGTTTTCAATGGTCCTACGGGAGAATCCAGTGGTTCTGGCGATGTGCTTTTGAATGTGCCCGGACTGGCTCAAGCGCAGAATGTAGCCTCGGTCCATATCAGAGAGCATTACCGGAAAACAAAAATAGTTATCATTCTGATTTTTTCAGGGTATGTTAGCAACATTATGAATAAGATACAAGCAAAAAATCACAGGACTGCTACACCAAACAAAAAAGATGCAAAGTGACAAAGTTGTCCACCTGGACTTTTGCCGCACCCTGTATAGGTTGATCGTTTTGTTCGTACTATATAAATCTGCTGAATAGCCGGGAGAGTGCGAAATTGCGAGAAGATTGTGAGATTTAGAAAGCGAGCATCGTAACATGACGAAATTCGAACAGTTCGAAAATCGTCAAGTGCTGAGCATCGTAACGTGACGAAATTCGAACCATTCGAATTTCGCCATGTGATGAGTATTGTAGCATGACGAAATCCGAACCATTCGAAATCCGTCAAGTGATGAGCAATAATACATGACGAAATTCGAACAGTTCGAGTTCCGTCAGGCAAGATTCGCTATTTGCTTACTCTTGTGTTTCATATTTGATTGTTTATTGTGCCAAAAGTGATGAAATAAAATAAAATTTTGATTCCACGAATTCACAAAGAAATGGCGAGAAATTCCGATGAATTTTACGATAAACTTGCCACAGACACCGAAACAACACGAATTGCCGAACTAAATTCCCAGCACCGTCTTATATCATACCTTCTGTCGGCGGGCTTCTGTTTTTCCAAATCATAAGGGGGGACTCTTATGTCAAACAAACAAACAAAATTTCGCGGGCCCCTTTTTTTCCCATTAGGGGAAACCCCTATGCAAAAAAAAATTTCCCGCTTTCGGCGGGCGTCTGTACCTCTTTCTTGCACACTAAAACCCCCTGTGTATGACTAAATAAATATCACCTCTAGACTTGTATTGAGCAGCTTGCCGAGTTGTCTCGGCTGTTTAGCGTTCTTGTCGAAGATCATCAGAGTGGCCTCTTTAGGTAGTACGGTAACTCCAGGAGCCAGGGGTCGTTCTATCAAAAGCTCGAACAGGGACCTGCAACTTGGAGACCCTGATCAAATATAAACCAAAACCAATCCTTTACTTGATTAACTCTATCTCAAAGACTCTGTTCACTTAAAACCCAATGATAAAAAACTTCACTAATCTCACAAAAAGTACGTGATCGAACACTAGAGAAGGACTCTTCGCTCCATACAATAGAAAGTGGGCCTCAAAACTCCTCGATTCCCCTCTTCTCCTTCCGATGTGCTGTCCACGTGAACCTTTTGCCGCTTCGCTCCATACAATAGAAAGTGGGCCGCACCTTTTAGGAGATGAAACCGTTACCTCCCTTCCAAAAACTCAGTTCTCCAGGCGCCACTGAGAATCGGCGTGAAGCGAAGAGGAAAGGAGAAGGTCCGATGTAGCCATTCCAAATTGATCTACAAAAGGAGAAGGTCTGATATAGCCATTCCAAATTGATCTACAAAAGGAGAAGGTCTGATATAGCCATTCCAAATTGATCTACAAAAGGAGAAGGTCTGATATAGCCATTCCAAATTGATCTACAAAAGGTGGTCTGATGTAGCCATTCCAAATTGATCTACAAAATACATCTACTTTCAAATGGTCTACAAAATACATATTTTGAGGGCGAATCTAAGCGTCGGTAAAATAGCCTTTTTCCCGGTCAACCAACGAGTATCGACGCTCGCGGTGCGAGTTTAGAAGAAGCAAGTTTTACAATGCCAAAAATAATCCTCACCTAGTTATACCAAATATAATTTAAGCAAAAAACAGAATACATCGATTTTGAAGCGATCTTGAAACACACAAAAGTTTATGATCTACGCATATGCGACGAATCACGCCCACTAAAGCACAAAAAAAGTTTCTCAACCCCCCTTATGCTAACCCTGTCTCATCTAGGTCGCTAGTTTTCTCATGGATCAACTTCACCTTGCAGGTGAATTCCGTGTGACTGGATGGGTGGACCAGAAGGAGACAAAGTTTGATCTCTGATGTGTGACTGCAACGGAAATTAAATTAATCAATATTTTTCCCCTCTTGGAAGCTCAAAAAAACATTCCTTATCTTTCTTCTTGTTCTTTTCGTCTATCAACAGTTAAGGAAGAACCTCGAGCTATCAACGTAAGCTGTTGAAAAATATCTACTTGAATGTTGATCTGGCAAGCCTCTAACAACCAAGGGTTAAATAGTTGCCGAACCAGCTATGTTGGCGCATACATGTATGTTCGCGCAGAAAAACTACATTCTCTTCTCCGTCCGTTCTATTCTATTGTACTTTTCCTCTACTTCTACCTTCCCTCTTTTCGCCTTCTCTCATAAATTTTCTAACTCGCTCATACAAACATGCCTCGGACCGGTCTCATTCATGGTGTTTCTTAGCACCCGCAAAACTGTTTTCGAGCGCATAAATTTTTTAAAATTTCAGAGTCAAAAATCCGATTTTTTAATGATTTGGACTTTCCCTACGAAAAAACCAAGAAAAATTTTTTCAAGCGCATAGATTTCAAGGTTTTTTGGGGTTTTGGAGAGCGCATACATTTTTTTTCACACGCAGTGCGGGTCAGAGAAACATCCTGGTCTCATTTGACACCGTCTAACAACTGATCTACTTCGGCAATTTTCAGATAAATTATCAAGGCCTTTCTACTACAAAAATACATATTCTTGATAGAAAGGTTTGGTTTTCTTTCTCACATGGCGAACCTCTCGTCTTTCCTGATTGCATCAATTTGTCGAACGATAAGAGTTTCCCACAGGCCGTCTTCACTCTTCAATTAACAATGATCTGCTCAAAAAGAAGCAAGCGCTTCATCCTCATGTTCTGTTCTACACTATCAACTTCCACGCACTTATTCCCGCTTTGCCGCAGGATTCCATTGCTTTATCAGAACTTGTGACTCATAGATGAGGGCCAGAAACCGATCATGTGACTCATAGATGAGGGCCAGAAACCGATCATGTGACTCATAGATGAGGGCCAGAAACCGATCATGTGACTCATAGATGAGGACCAGAAACCGATCATGTGACTCATAGATGAGGGCCAGAAACCGATCATGTGACTCATAGATGAGGGCCAGAAACCGATCATGTGACTCATAGATGAGGGCCAGAAACCGATCACGTGACTCATAGATGAGGGCCAGAAACCGATCATGTGACTCATAGATGAGGGCCAGAAACCGATCATCAGAGAGAATCCCTTGCGGTTCGGAAAGAGAAATTTAGGCGCTCACTTTACAAGACACAAAACAAATCTGGCATCACCATTGGTCGCTTTTTGGATCTGTAAGTGTGTTCACGTCTACCTTTGTAGCAGCGGGCGAATGAGGGGGGGGGGGGTGGAGGGGGTAAGTTTCGTAACAGCTCTACCGACATGTTGCCAACCCCTAGGTTTAATTCAATCCATCTCGGGGTGAAAATCGAGGGTTGTAACCTATTGGCCCAATAGTCATTTGTACTGACCTATGCAATATTTTTCTGTGAAACTAAATATTGCTTCTATATTTCAATCGTTCAATCGATTCAATTGGAGGCTTTGAAAACTGGATCTCAAAGAGAGAGCGCCCCGGGCCAGCCGTGTCTTCATTCTATCCATACTGCGTCCTACATCACTCAATCCGAATTACTAAGTAAGGTACAGGCTACAAAGGGTGGCAGGCCTGTAGATCGTTGATTTGCATCTTCAACTCATACTATTGAGACCTTCCTCCTTCGTAGTTTTCTAAGATGATACTACACTAGGTAGTACTGTACTACACTAGGTAGTACTGTACTACACTAGGTAGTACTGTACTGAAAAGGTCTCCATTTCGAAGCTAATCCATCTAGAATCAACTAAGGAAATGATAGATAAGCGTGCCTGTGTGATGAGAGCAAAAACGAAGGACCGCTTTCTTGAGCAACACAATGGAATGATGCCCAGAGGGCAAACATCAACAACAGAAGCTACTAAGAAGTTACTTGCTACTCTATTAAGAACTTACTACCCTAAAAAGCATCTCACTTCACGGAGAAACTAACTACTTTACTCTAAGTCTACAACAAAAATTATCTTTTCATTATCTTATTAGAAAAAACTCACAAAAAAATCAACATGTGATTCATTCAAGCTCTCGCAAGCACTCGTGATGCGCAAGGAAGACGAGGGCGCATTTTGTGAGCCAGCTCTCAAGCAAACGCTTATGCTTTGCGAGACGCCGGCGAGGAGTTCACCTGTAAAAAACCTTTCTCATGAATACGCGAGCGCATTTTGCAGTTTTGACGTTGTCAACTTTTTAAAAATCATTCGTTTTTGTCATTCCTTCTCAATTTTTTATATTTATTGTCCATTGTAACCGCTTCGAATTTAGTTTCCAGCTTTTTGGTCATCGCCGAATACCAGCAAGATGCCTGTGAACGTAATAGAACCAGGGTGTTTCTTTCACCCGCACTGCGGGTGATAAAATCTATGCGCTCTTCAAAAAATCCGAAAATACATTCAAATCTATGCACTCGAAATAAGAAATTTTCGATTTTTACCTAGGAAAAATCCAAATCTTCGAAGAAAACAATTCCAAAACTCTTTTAAATTCTGGAAATCTATGCGCTCGAGGAAAATTGTTCGGGTGGTAAGAAACACCCTGAATAGAACCGCTGTGATACTTTTTCTATTATTCTTTATCACACACTCTCTCTCTCTCTCTCTCTCTCTCTCTCTCTCTCTCTCTCTCTCTCCGTGTCTGCTCTACCCTCTGTTTTCTATTTCTTCACTTCTTTCTCGCGCTCTCTCTACATCTCTCTATCCTCCTTCTCACACAGCCTCTTTCTTTGTTCTCTCTCTCTTTATCTCTCTCCCTATTTTAACTCTCTAAACCAACCGTTCTCTGGTGTGATATATACGGTGGGCTGACGACACTCCACCCCTCTAATCAGCGGCCTTTCTTGAAAGCTAATCTCCGAGTGTGGTATTTCCAGTAGAAGCGCCCCAGAGCAGATTTCGATCTGAAACCAAAGCTATGTGGAGGGTTACGATAGCAGATCTCGATTTGCAACCAAGGCCGTGTTGTTGCTGTTGTTTTCCCATAGGTCCTGTCGAGAAGAGTCCTTTGGGATAGGTTGGTGAGGATCCTTTTGAGTCCGGAGAAAATTTCTCCGTCTAAACTTGCACCGCAGTCGGCGATCCTCTTCGCGAGACCCATTCGTTAACCGGAGAAGGGCAAGAGGTTATTTTACTGGTGCTTCGACTCGCCATTACAAAGTATATAATGGAGTATCGGCTGATGTTTCATCCGGTGGCATGCCCAGGCCAGTCCGGTATCGCCCTCCTTCCACGAACTATACTATCCAATTTTGGTCCGCGACAGGCAAGCCCGCGGTGTTATGTATTACGAGAGCAGATCTATTTCTAGAAGAAAGATCATCTTTTACTTGATAATTGTAAGAAAATAATAGGTTTATAAAAATACCTTTTTTAAAGTTAATTTTTTAAAACATAATTTTATACTTAATAACTGAGCTTCATAGGAACCGTGATCATATGCAAAACATGTCTCAATTTTTCGTTAGGTCGGTCGCACGAGTAGGTCAGAACTTTATATTTTCATTTTTGAAAAATCTAATCGAGCTGAGTTATAAATATTCAAACTTTGAGAAAAAAAAAGGTATCTTGAATTTTTTCTTGAGGTCAATGAGGAAACGGGTCGTTAGTTCTGTGGTTTTGCCAAAACATTCAGCTAATTGGGATTTCACTATTACCGCGATCAACTTTCAGTTGGCATTTCGAGCCAAACAATTATCAAGGCGTGGTTCCGTCTATAGCTTTTGGTAAGAAAATTGCAACAGGGAGATAGATACTGTAATGGTGGATAGTCAAGAGAGAGAGAGAGAGAGAGAGAGAGAGAGAGAGAGAGAGAGAAAGAGAAAAAGAGAGAGAGAGAGAGAGAAGATAGAGAGAGAGAAGATATTGAGATCTTTTGTGTAAGAACTCTTTGACAAAGCATCGCAAAAACAAAATTGGCATTTAGAGCAAAAATAAAGGAAAATAAAAGGTTTAGAAGGGTACCAAAAATACAAAATGCAGAATTTTTTCGAACCTTCAGATGATCCATTACATACATCCCCGTCTCCACCGCTATTGCCGTCAGAATAATTTCATCTGAATCTGCAACAGAAATCATTATTGATATATGATTAAGCACTCGCCAAAAAAACCAACTTTTGATTGAACTATCGCACAGAAAAAAAGATTGCTTGATAAGCATGCGTGACTGAGAGAACAAGGCATATGAGCCTTTCATATAACACTATCGCACGGAATAGCAATGTGTCCCCGTGGTGTAATGGTAACACGCGCTCCCGGTCTGAGTCGATATGGCTGGGTTCGATCCCGCCCGGTGGACCAGCTTTTTTCTGTGCGATAGTTCAATCATTTGTTATCTTAACCAGGCGTCACTGCCTTTAAACTGTGTAACTAAACATTTGAAGATCTACTAACTTTTGTTTTTAGAGCCCTAACTCATCAATTAGAGCATGAATCGAGATTTAAATTTCGATTAATTTCAAATGACTTTACGGTTCCCGATAGGAATGTGTTAAACTTAAACTTTAAGATCAATCTTTTCTTGGTTTCTGAGGTCTTAAATAATCGATAAGAGTACGACCTCAAGGCAATTCTATCCCATTAGAGACTAGATTCTTCTATTACAAACATTGATAATGAAGGTAGCTCGTTGAAAGTCGTCAACTCTTGGACACAACTGAATTAAAGAATGACAACAAATCGATACTGTACTCATCTTCATTTCATTATTCTTTTTACCCCTCCCTTCCACCTTCTTGCCTCGCCTACCTCCAATCGCCTCGCATACCTCTACTCCCCGGCCTCGCGTACTCACACTCGCTTCGCATACCTCGGCTCCCTGAAATCGCGTACTCCCACTCCTCACATACGTCTACTCCCTGGCTTCGCGTACTCCCACTCGCTTCGCATACCTCGGCTCCCTGAAATCGCGTACTCCCACTCCTCACATACGTCTACTCCCTGGCTTCGCGTACTCCCACTCGCCTCGCATACCTCTACTCCTACTCCTCACATACCTATACTCCCTAGCTTCGCGTACTCCCACTCGCCTCGCATACCTCTACTCCCTCGAATCGCGTACTCCCACTCCTCACATACCTCTTCTACTCCCTGGCTTCGCAAACTCTCACTCACCTCGCATACCTCTACTCCCTGGAATCGCGTACTCCAGCTCCTCACATACCTCTACTCCCTGGCTTCGCGTACCTCTACTCCTTGGAATCGTGTACTCCAACCATGCCTCGCATACCTCTACTCCCTCGAATCGCGTACTCCCACTCCTCACATACCTCTTCTACTCCCTGGCTTCGCGTACTCCTACTCTTTTAGCATACCTATACTCCCTGGAACCGCGTACACCCCTCTACTCGCATACCTCTACTCCCAGGAATGGCATACTGACACTTCCCTCTCGACTCGTATTATACGAGTCGTATACCTTTTTTCCCTGGCCTCGCCTACCTTCTTTTATCCAGAATACCTCTATTTCTCGCCTCGTTAACCTACACTCGCCTAGTTAGCAGACTCTTTCCTCTCGTCTTGCCTACGTCCACTAGCCTAGCATACCTTTATTCCTTAGCCTCGCGAACCTCATCTCTCCTTGCATATCTCTCCTCCCTGAACTCACCTACTCTCCTTCGCCTCGCATATTCCTCCCAATCTCGTTTACCTTCTCCCAGACCTCACCTATCTCCCCTTCGACTCGCATACCTCTACTGCCCGACCTCGCCTAGCTCCAATCCCCTCGCATAGCTCTACCGCTTAACCTCACCTACCTCATCTCGCCTTGCAGATCTCTTCTCCCTGGCTTCGCCTACTGTCTTTCGCCTCGCACACCTTTTCTCCCGACTTCGTTTACTTTTTTCCTGGCCTCATCTACCTCGCCTTCACCTAGCACAAGTCTTTCTCCCGACCTCGTCTACATCCCCTCACATATTCTCTGATCTTGCCTACCTCCACTCGGTATGCTGATGGTCGCCTCTGCTGGCTGGAGAATCATCTCCACTACCGTACTCTCCACCCTGCTGTTGGTGTTGTCCTTGCTCCTGGTGACACAGCAGACCCGAGCTGATCCGTCTCGGGGCTGGAAGAAAGCGTCTCAGGCTTTATCAACCTTGCTTTTTTATTTCTTTTCTTTCTTCTCCATATTTTCACTTATTTGTCTCTTTCTTGTTTCATTACTCTCTACACCTCTATCTCTCTCCCTCTTCCTCGCTACTTTTTCTTTATTTCTCTCTTTCTCTCTCATTCCAATCACCTCATACTCCGTAAAATAAGCTGGTCTCTGATCTCTCCCAAGCGACCGCCTGTTGATCTTTCTCATCACTAAGGCTATGCTGCACTCAGGAAGGGCTGTCGCGAACTCCGATTGGACACGCACACTGAGTGCGCAGGGCATTCCTGTGAACAGGCGTGTTTGAAGTGGGAACACACCTTAAGCGACAAAATCTTTCTATTGAGTCTACCCATTATTAATTTAATTTAAACGCTTTATCAAGATCAGCAAGCCACATCGGGATTATAACATCATCGATTATGGGATCTGAGCGTTGAGCGGAGGTGGAGCGAGGCATGCAATAGCGATCGAAGTGCTACTCTTCCTCTCCTGTCGCTCATCATGGCGCTACTATCCCGGAGCGCCAAATCTTCTCGGGAAAGGACTCTCACAGACGAGGAATGAGACGGTGCAGGAGCAACCGCTTAGGGAGGGAGACGAATGAAAGAATGAGTTTTTTTTTTTCGCGTTACATCCTGTAAAAAATACATCCTGTAATTAAGTCTACCCATTACATTACATTACAGTCTACCCATTACGTTACATCCTGTAAAAAGTCTACCCATTACATCCTGTAAAAAATATTTTAAAAAAAACCTGATGTAGAAGACACATTAATAACTCATCTATGAGGGAAAAAATGTCGTTTGAAAGCATGAACTACTCACCTCTGAATTAAAATACACGTAACGGTGAATAAATTACAGTATGCATATATGCCACTGAATTACAGTATTCTTAACTGACACTGAATTCAAGTATGCGTTTGTGCCACTGAATTACAGTATGCGTAACTGCCCCCAAATTACAGTATGCATAACTTCCTCTCAATTGAGCTGTCATGCTTGATTGCCGTAAGCGCCACATTACCCGCTGAAAAAACCTACCTGAAACCAGCGGCGTAGCCGGTGATTCTGGCGCGTTAATCCTTACGCGAAACGGACACTCTGGTACCGGCCGGAACTCATTCGCCCTGGAATAATTCATAGTATTCGGATGCATACTTAACTCGTCGAAAAAATTAAAAGACAAAAGAATCACCAATCTGGACCAAAAACCTAGAATAATGAGAGAAAGACGTGGTTGAGAGACTAGAGAAAAGAGATAGCGCGAGACAGTCAAGATAGAAAGCAAGCTAAAATAATATTGGGATTGAGATACAAGCTAGCAAATACTCGAGTGATTAAGAAACAGTCCTTCCCTGCTGGAACCAGTGACAGCTCCCTTTGTCTGTACTAGTTCGTACAGCTTGACGGCAAAAAAAGACTAGTGCAAGGACTACTTAAATTTTCTAACCTCTATGGTTTCAGTGATGTTCGGGGGAGAAGGGGTGAGAAAGGGGGAAGGGGGGAGTAGGGGGAAGGGAGGGGGGAAGAGGGGGGAGAAGAGGGGGAGAAGGGGGGAAGGGGGGGGGGAGAAGAGGGGGGAGAAGGGGGGGGGGAAGGGGGAGGTACCCTTCGCTCATAAATCATCCTTACAAACATTATGCCTTGCTCGAATTTATTTGAAAATTTGTAACTGACAATATTCTCTCGGCTGATCTTTGCCGACCCTTCTCCAATTCGAGTGCCAACTTCTCTCCGGCCTCTTTCTTACTATCTTCGTCTTGCTCTCGTGTCGATAAGTACAGCAGAAATTGTATTTTTCTTAAAATATTCTAAATTTTTAAAATGAGTTTTAGGTGAATGTTACGTCAATTTGATTTTAGCTATTGCGGTCTCTACTTTAGTTATGGACCAAAAAAAAACAAAATTACTAAATCAATCCAAAACTGTTCACATCAGCGGTGAACCGCTTCCGAAGACCTCCGAATTCAAGTACCTTGGTTCTGTCATCTCCTCAGACACGTCAACAAATGCAGCGGCACGCCAAAGAGTAAATGCAGCTTGGATGAAATGGAGAGAAGCTACAGGTGTCCTCTGTAATAGGAATATCACAGCTGGCATACGCGGAAAGATGTATAAAACAGCAATCCGTCCCGTGCTTCTCTATTTGACGGAGACCTGGCCTACAACGCGTATAACCGAGAACATTATCCACACGAATGAGATGAAAATGTTACGCTGGACACTAGGACTGACTCGCCTAGATTGTTTGCGTAACACGATTGTGAGAGGGAGACTCGGCGTTGCCCCAATACAAGACAAGATGCGAGAAGGGAGAATTAGATGGTATGGACACGTGATGCGAAGAGACGCGACCAACATCGCAAGACACGCCCTTGACATGGAAGTACCAGGCAAACGCCCGCGAGGCAAACCGAAGACAAGATATATGGATACGCTCAACCAAGACCTGCGCCTTGCAAGACTCCACTCGGAAGACGCAACGGACAGATGTTTCTGGAGAGCTAGAAGCCGTACAGCGGACCCTACTCCGACCTCGGCCGGCGCGGGACAACGCTAAGAAGAAGAAGAAGAAGTGAATGTTACGTCAACACTCAATTCTCGAAAAAAACACAGGCATTCGAATAACTAGCCTTTTTTGCAAACCGCATAGATCTGCGCATAGATTTTACCAACAGTACGATTTAGAGAAATACCTAGCTCACAAATGTGGGTTAGAAGTCATTCACCATTGAGTGAACAAATCGTTACGATATAATATTACTTCGCATAACACAAGGAGAACTTAAAAACCTCTAAAAGTCATCTACTTGTCAAAGTGATGAGCTTCAAATAGCCACTCGATATCGATAGCCATATTAGTCATGCGATAATAGTCACCTGAGATAGTCATCCGGCATATGGAGATCCTCAATAGCCTCTTTGACAACTTTCAGGGTCAGACTAGTCGTGTTGTTGTCTAGCAGGAGACCTTCCACAAAGCGTAGTGTATATGGTAGCGCAGCTGTAGGCTTCCCAGCTTTTCTCAAACACGGCCAAGAATTAAATGTTCTCATCCAGCGACTTATCTGGAACGGGTTTCTCGGGCGTGGTGAGCAAGAGTATGGGAAGAGGCAAATCTCCCCCGTGAACTAAGATGATACCTATGTGACACAAAAACTTACCGAACGATTCTTTAATTCAATTACTGTTTCTCATACTATCTTTTTGCTACCTCTCTCTCTCTCTCTCTCTCTCTCTCTCTCTCTCTCTCTCTCTCTCTCTCTCTCTCTCCCTCTTGCCCTACTCTTTCAATTCCTTCCTCTATCCTTGTCTCCACTTATCTCTTTTTCTTTTCCAATTTATCTCTCTCGCTTGCCTCGATAACATCCCTGTCTACCCGCTTACTTCAGATGCTGCCCAAACGCATATCCAATGGCTGCAGCCGTTCTTTTCTGACAGGATTGCGTCAGAAAAGAGGAAGAGGCGTCGTGAACTCTCTGCAGCTCGAACATGAAATCGGCGCTGTTAGGCACAGTCGCTGCTAGCAGACCGATGACTTCACCTAGAACGTGACTTTTTCCTAGCTTTGGTCGGAAAATAGGGCTTAACTAAAGGATGGGCTCTCTCTCTCTCTCTCTCTCTCTCGATTTCTCCCCTTCTTCAACCTTCTCTCTTTCCCTCTCTCTCTACCTCATCTTCTCTCTCCTCTCACCTTCTATTTCCTTCTCTGGCTATCTCTCTCTCTCTCTCTCTATTTTCTCTCTCTAGATTACAAATTTCAGTGCGGGATGAGAATTCCATACTGTTTTTTTTTAATAAAAAAAACAGGATTTCACGTTGACATGGATACAGATTTCACATCGACTCTCATAACAAGACCGTGTCTAAAAACCACGAACTGGAGTACTCCCTGTTCCCCTGCGTCTCTATCCAGCTGAGCAAAGCTGTCTTTCTCGCCTCTTCCGCTCTTGCTTCGGTTATTGCCATCCACTGTAAAACTCTCTGTCTAGCATGCGTGATACGTTCATGTTTTTAGTTAAAAACTTGAAGATGGTAGAAAAATGGGTTCAAAGTCCGAAAATAACACTGACTACTCGCAAAAAGCGGTTGCATTCCTGAACTGAGACACACCGGGTAAAAAAAGGAATTGAAGCTTATTGTGACAGATCGGGTTTTATACGTTATAATCCACGCTTGAACGGGAACAGGTAAGAGAGAAGAAGAAAGCCAGAGATGAGAGAAAACGAGAGAGAGAGAGAAAGAGAGAGAGAGATAGCGAAAGAGAGAGAGAGAAAAATAGAGAGATAAAGAGAGAGAAAAAAAGTAAAAAAGTTGTGAGTGATGGATAGAAAAGGAAGAATTCTTAAAAATATTAAAAAGCCATCTATACTAACGGAGTCCCATGAGAGTTTGTGCAAAGCGCAGCAGACCTCCTTCATGTCTTCAATCCGCTGCACATCGAAAAGGAGCGAACTCAGCGTGAAGCTTTCTGCTGTAACAGTAATCATAAAAGCAACCTCCTCGTGCTTTTTCGCATCACGGCTTGGGAACGCCGCTCCCCCGAGATATTTGACAGACCTACCCTGGTAGTACCATCGGCTGCCCCGCTGGGTCACTGCTAGTGTGTAGCAGCCGTGAGAAGAGTCAGATTCGTGCAAGCACTACCAATTTTTTTAAAGCCCACTTGGTTTGGGTGGATCTGCCTAGAATGGGAGTCGAACTCGAGACCCTTCGCACTATAATCGCCCACCATTATGTCACGTCCGGACAATCATAATTATGAAGTACTCCTGTAAAAGTTTGGGAATAAAAAAATTAGCAGAATGCCGATATTCAGGGTGTGGGCATGATGACGACTATTGGAAGAAAGTCTCTAGTTCGACCTCACACCCCGAAAAGATACATCAGAGCCGATAAGTCTGTGAAATGCTGGTACTGTCTGCACTAACATCACTCTCCAGATTGCTATTCACCAGCGTGTTTCTTAGACCGCACCACGGTAAAATCTATGCGTTATCCAAGAAGACCGCACCACGGGTAAAATCTATGCGTTATCCAAGAAAGCTAGTGATAAAAATGCTCTGATCCTCTGCATCCATTTTATTGTATCATATCACTCTCCTAAGCCGTTCCCTCATCCTTATCTATCTTGATACACACATTCTTTCTGCGGGTGTGGAGAAACAGCCTGCTTTTTAACCCATCAGAAGTGAGCAGGAAGCAGCCAATGGCTGTACCAGGTTAAGAGTCTCACCAGGTTAAGAGTCTCACCAGGTTAAGAGTCTCACCGGGTTAAGAGTCTCACCAGGTTAAGAGTCTCTCACCGGGGTTTAAGAGTCTCACCAGGTTGAGTCTCACCGGGTTAAGAGTCTCACCAGGTTAAGAGTCTCATCGGGTTAAGAGTCTCACCAGGTTAAGAGTCTCACCAGGTTAAGAGCCTCACCGGGTTAAGAGTCTCACCAGGTTAAGAGTCTCACCAGGTTAAGAGTCCTCACCGGGTTAAGAGTCTCACCAGGGTTAAGAGTCTCACCAGGTTAAGAGTCTCCACCAGGTTAAGAGTCTCACCAGGTTAAGAGTCTCACCAGGTTAAGAGTCTCAAAAGGTTAAGAGTCTCACCAGGTTAAGAGTTTCACCAGGTTAAGAGTCTCACCAGGGTTAAGAGTCTCACCAGGTTAAGAGTCTCACCGGGTTAAGAGTCTCACCAGGTTAAGAGTCTCACCAGGTTAAGAGTTCTCACCAGGTTAGAGTCTCACCAGGTTAGAGTCTCACCGGGTTAAGAGTCTCACCAGGTTAAGAGTCTCACCAGGTTAAGAGTCTCACCAGGTTAAGAGTCTCACCAGGTTAAGAGTCTCACCAGGTTAAGAGTGTCACCAGGTTAAGAGTCTCACCGGGTTAAGAGTCTCACCAGGTTAAGAGTCTCACCAGGTTAAGAGTCTCACCGGGTTAAGAGTCTCACCAGGTTAAGAGTCTCACCAGGTTAAGAGTCTCACCAGGTTAAGAGTCTCACCAGGTTAAGAGTCTCACCGGTTTAAGAGTCTCACCAGGTTAAGAGTCTCACCGGGTTAAGAGTATCACCAGGTTAAGAGTCTTACCAGGTTAAGAGTCTCACCGGGTTAAGAGTCTCACCAGGTTAAGAGTCTCACCAGGTTAAGAGTCTCACCAGGTTAAGAGTCTCACCAGGTTAAGAGTCTCACCGGTTTAAGAGTCTCACCAGGGTTAAGAGTCTCACCGGGTTAAGAGTCTCACCGGTTAAGAGTCTCACCAGGTTAAGAGTCTCACCAGGTTAAGAGTCTCACAGGGTTAAGAGTCTCACCGGGTTAAGAGTCTCACCAGGTTAAGAGTCTCACCAGGTTAAGAGTCTCACCAGGTTAAGAGTCTCACCAGGTTAAGAGTCTCACCAGGTTAAGAGTCTCACCAGGTTAAGAGTCTCACCGGTTAAGAGTCTCACCAGGTTAAGAGTCTCACCGGTTAAGAGTCTCACCAGGTTAAGAGTCTCACCAGGTTAAGAGTCTCACCGGGTTAAGAGTCTCACCAGGTTAAGAGTCTCACCGGGTTAAGAGTCTCACCGGGTTAAGAGTCTCACCAGGTTAAGAGTCTCACCAGGTTAAGAGCCTCACCAGGTTAAGAGTCTATCTCATTTTGGGGAGAGCGCGATCGCGAGGTGGATATAAGCGCGAGAACATCAGGAATTTCATTAAATTTTCGTCATGTTTTATTTTACCAAATTTGTTTTATTTTAACTCATTATTTCAAATGACTTGACCGTGTTTTATTCTAGCAAAAAACTAAACTCACTGCTTGAAATTAAATCGGAAACCTCTACTGGTCACTGCACTCTTTTCACTGATAAACTTTACAATGTTTATGGTATTCTCATTATCACTTCTGGTTACTGTATTTGATGATAACTGTACATTTTAGGTTACTGTGCTTCTCTGAACACCGTAAAACTGCGCCGCTAACCCGCGAGTTGCGCACACCACACGGCCAGGTCGATCCGCATTTACAGCTGCCTCAAACACGAACGGATGAGGGCCTTTTGGAATCGAAGCTACAGTAATTTGATATGCCCTACTCCATATAATATGTTTTATGTTTACTATCGAGTGGGATTTTTTTCTCAAAGTTTTGTTCTCAGAAGAAGACAAACCTATTGGTACCGAATCAAAAAAGGAATAAAAGAGAGAGGGGATTAATATTAGAAAGAGGGGGAGAGAGAGAGAGAGAGAGAGAGAGAGAGAGAGAGAGAGAGAGAGAGAGAGAGAGAGAGGGGAGAGAGAGGAGATAGAGAGAGAGGAAAAAAAAAGATTAGAAGGAGAGAGAGAAATAATATCAGAAAGAGAAAGAAATAATAACAGAGAGAGAGAGAAAGAATATCAGAGAGAGAGAGTAAGATCAGAGAGAGAAGATAAGATCAGAAAGAGAGAGAAATAAGATCAGAGAGAGAGAGAGAGAGAGAGAGAGAGAGAGAGAGAGAGAGAGATAGAGATCAACAAGACTGTAGAGACGATTGATGCGACAAGAAGATGATGAATGTTTTCTTAATCACTAATTGAAACTTAAGCTGGCAAGAAACAACAACAACCACTGCTTTAATCTCTTTTGCTATCTGTCTTGATCTCTTTCCCTGTTTCTCTCTCTCTTACTCTTACTCTCTTCCTCTCTCTCCCTCGACAAACCTCGAGTACTGCGCACTGCGTGCGTACCGTATGCCACGCATGGCATGCGTAGTTGATCATTGCGGAGGCAAGATCTCCTCGCATAGAAGGCGCAGGTGCCACCTGCAAAAATAATCACTCGACAGGGACTTGTACTTACGAGTTAATGGATTACCGGACTAGCGCTACAACCATTGAACAACACGCATTAAGATCCCTTCTCTAAGCAGAATGACCCACCTCCCGCGTGCATTCGTGCATTGTAAAGTTGCAGGTTAAGCAGGAGCTTTTGAGCAACCAGTAAATGTCGTAATCCTGGAAAAATAGGTTAATGGATTACCGGAAACATGGGTGAATTACATTAACATGAATTAACATGGGTGAATTACATCGAGTAGGCATCCGGATGTTTCTTAGCACCCGCCCAACTTTTTTAAAGCGCTTAGATTTTAAAAATTCCAGAGTTCAACATTCAATTTTTCCAAAGATTCGGACGTTCCCTACAAAAATCCGAAAAATTTTTTTAAAGCGCATAGATTTCATGTTTTTCGGGGTGTTTGGAGAGCGCATAGATTTTTTACCCACAGCGCAGGTCAGAGAAACACCTGGTAGGGATATGACCCATTTTATCGCAGTGAGATTGAAATCAAAAACATTATCTCACCGAGGCAAATCATGATTTGTTTAGATGAATAGATATCAAGCCTTCGTTATATATTATCAAACGCTCATCTAGTTCACTGGTTTCATCATGACTAATTTGGTTCACTGAAAGGAACTCATAATCGAAAATCAGTGACTATAATGACTTACAGGTAGTGAGGCGAATTCCTTTGACGCATTATTAACTCTCATCGACTCAGTCAATGAGGGACAGCTCTCTATGTCTTGCGAGGGGCAACTTCTTCGAACGCATGGCAGAACTGAAGCGAATTTGAGACTACTTCCTCCCTCATGACTACTTATAGTCACTACTAATTTTTTTAGTGTTTTTTGAGATGACTATCAATCTTTACATTAGTACTAGCTATCTCACAAAGACTAATTATCACGAAACTCCTAGCTATTTCATGACTACTTAAGTGGGTTGACTAAAAAATGACTAAAAAAACCATGCTATTTCGATTTTCTTTGGAAACGTCGAAGCTTCAAATGTTTATGTTAGTGATGTTTTTTATCCGGCCACGTTTGGTGACTTAAAGTATGAATATTATGAAAGAATGGTAAACAACTTCATGACTCATGACTTCTGGGTATACTATGACTAGTTATTTCAATACTATTCTCTCACGAGGTTATCTGATTCTATTTTCTTCTAGTTTATTCTATTTTTCATTTTGTATTTTTTGAGGGTAACGTGTTAACAAGGTATCTCATTGTGATCAGGGGTTAAATAGTCAGGTCGGACCTTCTGTGGAGGGGCCTCTTTTTTAACGAATCATATAGGGGGGACCCTTATGTAAAACAGAAAAGCCTTTGTTTTTTCATCATAAGGGGGACCGTTATGTCAAAAAAAATTTTCCGCTTTCGGCGGGCGTCTGTACCTTTTTCTTGCACACTAAAAAAACCCCTGGTTGTGATTCTAAAAAAAAAAACTATTGAAACAACAAAATGAGATTTCACCTGAGGAAATATTTTCATCGAGCGATCGTATCTTTCCAGAGCGTGTTCCAATGCTCCAAGAGACCAGAAGAGCCTCGCATAGTCCATCTGTGAGATTGAGTGAATACTTTACAACATGAGCCAAAGGAATAAGGGTTTTATGTTTAGAACTCGTCCATTTTTGAGTTAAAGCGAATATTTCATGACAGATGCCAAATAAATAAGGGCTTCGAGCTTTGAACTCGCTTGAAAGAGAGCTTACTTTTCTTTTTACTTCCCTAAACTCCACTCTCTCCACTTATCACACACGCACTTTTTTCCATTCTTATCCTCATGTTTTTTCTCTCTATCTCTCTTTTAATAATTCCCTCTCCTTTTGTCCCCACACTCAGTTGCGCGCCACTTCTCACTATCTCATGTCTCTCTCTCTCGTTCTCTGTCATCTTCTCTCTCTCTCTTCCTTTCGGCGGGTTTTCTCTTTCTCTCATCATTCCTATCCACTCATTCTTACTAATTTGTATGTTTTCTATGCGTCACCTGGCTTACCCTTCTGGTTTGAGGTATTCTTCCTTCATCAATTCTGTTCTCTACTAAATATAGATGATTGTTTTCTTCTTCCGGGCTTTTCTACTTTTTTTCCATTTCTATCTAACAATGTTTCTCTGTTTCATATGTATGTCTCTATCTCTCTCTCACTACCTTTCTTTCCCCCTATCTCTTTCTCTATCTCTCTCACTACCTTTCTTTCCCCCTATCTCTTTCTCTATCTCTCTCACTACCTTTCTTTCCCCCTATCTCTTTCTCTATCTCTCTCACTACCTTTTCTTTCCCCTATCTCTTTCTCTATCTCTCTCACTACCTTTCTTTCCCCCTATCTCTTTCTCTATCTCTCTCACTATCTTTCTTTTATCCTTTCTCTCTCTCTCTCTCTCTCTCTCTCTCTCTCTCGTCTCTCTCTCTCTCTCTCTCTCTCTCTCACTATCTTTCTTTATTCTTTCTCTCTCTCTCACTATCTTTCTTTTATCCTTTCTCTCTCTCTCTCCGACAAACGACGTAAACAATCGTCCACACCTCCTGATTCATGATGGCGACCAAATCGAAGTCAACCTCTGACCCGCTTCTCCCAAAAGCTCTGAATAAGAAACTTTTTCTGAATCGTTACTTCCACATCTTAAACTATGTACAATGTAATTATTAGAAAATTTATACAGTCCCTTTTCGGAAATGGATGGTCTTCGTCAGGGGTTAAATGGTTACCGGACCAGCTATGTTGACGCATACATGTTCGCGCCGAGAATGATCTCCTTCCGTTCTGTTTCATTTTTCCTCTACTTCTCTTTTCACTTTTTTTGCCCTTTCCCCATACCTTTTTCACTCGCTCGGCGCGTACAAACATGACTTATAGCCGGTCTCATTTAACGCCTGGTCTTCGTTAACAAACTTCAACCCTTCGCTACCGAAAATCCTTCCAAATCTGAACAGCTATCATGCATTTTTGTTTTCATTATCATTCTCAAGTTTTTTTTTTATTACATTACAACTTTCATTCCACTGAGTCGATCTATTGATATACTTACGAGCAGAAAATCGCGTGATCCAGTTCGTCTTCGACGATCCAACTGTTTATCGATTGATTGGTCCAGATTTCCCTCCCTTCTCCACTATACATCTTACCTTGAGCATGAGTTCCCAGGTCTCGACGAGAACGTCGAGATGGGCAAGAAGACTGGCTTGGAATGCAGTTGCCAAACCGGCAAAAGATCCATGCTCCACAGACTCAGAGACCTCCACAATCCTGTTGAGCACACATATATACATATACATATATATACATGTATATATTTGGGTCGGACGTTGCATAATGGTGGTGTGTTCGACTATTGTGCGACGAGTCCCGAGTTCGACTCCACCCAGGACAGATACACCCAAACCAAGTGGGTTAAGAAATGTTGGTAGTGCTGATGCACGAATCTGACACTCCCCGACTGCTGTTATTCACACTCGCATTGATCTCGCATTGATATCACTGGTTCTACCAGGATAGATCTGTCCTGCATCTCAGGGGAGCGCGTACCCTGTCGCGAGGCGGGAACAAGCGCGATAAAGAGTATTATTACTATTATCAATATATACAAATTTTTATATATGTATATATTTGTATTTTATATATATTTCTTATTTATTTTTATAATATATATATATATATATATATATATATATATATATATATATATATAATATATATATATATATATATACACTGAGCGTCATAAATTATGCTAGCACCCTATTTTTTCAAGTTTTTCGGAAAATAAAAAAGGATGTAGGCTGTAAGATATATCAATAGTTCAATACTGTTTCAGAGTCATTGTCTCTGAATTTGGTGTAAATTGATCGACAAATAAGTTTTTTCACAATCTTTTATT
>OZ057407.1:29491069-29691499 GCA_964056735.1 Allodiplogaster pararmata
GTGATAAGATGAGAAGCGGAGGAACAGTTAAATAGAACGGAAGGAGGCAGAGAGAATGTAGATCAATTTCCGGCGCGAACATGTATGCGTCAACATAGCTGGTCCGGTAAACCATTTAACCCCTGACGAAGACCCTTCATCCATTTCCGAAAAGGACTGTATAAATTTTCTAATAATTACATTGTACATAGTTTAAGATGCGGAAGTAACGATTCAAAAAAAACATGTATACGCCAACATAGCTGGTCCGGTAACTATTTAACCATTGGGTATAAGGGTCTTTAATGGCTCACGGCGGGTCTTTGTAGCCGTTTCAGACCATTTAAGATAGGCCACCAGCATGTTGAAAATTTTCAAAACGACCGTTTTACGAGCAAGAGTCTAGAGTAATGAGATCATTCATCTCTGCCCTTCGACTCTACTGCGCTTCTCATTTATAAAGACTACCACGCTCAAAAAGCGGTCGTATTCTTCAATTTTTAGGGCAATTGCATTTAAGCTGTGTCAAGCTATGCTGAGTTTTTTCACCCTGTCATGTGACCGAAATTCAACAAAGGTCTAGTGTTTCAACTTGAAGAAACCGGTTGAGGCTGAGTTATAACTAAAGAAACGTTATTATTTGTGTAGAGAAATGGAGAGTTTTTCACTTTCAGCTGAGATGATACATTCATTTCGAGTAAGGGAGAGGGTCGGTAAGGTCGGTCGCCCTAGAATTTTTTTTGCCACATTGCGGTTTACCTATGAGTTAAAACTGTTGAAAATTTGTAAAGAACGAGCCCTCTTCGTGCGGGGGAGTCTGGAAGAATGATAAGCGAGCTAAAGGTAAAGATTGGAGAAGGGATATCTAACCAATATTCCAGACTCCATCGCTCAAAGATGCCGGCGACCTATCCCTGTAACTGACCGCTGCGGTGATGAAGAAGACGTTCACGAAGGCGACCGTCTTCAGCGAGTGGACATTTGTCGTCTGCGAGAACAGGAATCGCTCATCGAAGGGAACGAACTTCAGCGGGAACGTCAGTGGATACGGAAAGTACCGGCCGTTTCTAAAATAAAGAAACATTGGCCATCTGCGCTCTACTGAAAAATGACAAACCACCGGTAAGACGCAAGCGATTCAACAGGCTTCACTTGTTACAAAAAACCAATTTCTCACCTTTCTCTGGTCTTCACTTCTATCTTGTTTGTAGGTACTATTGACCTCCCATCTTCCCCCGTTGAAAAAAAGAAAGTTCACACGTGAGTGACCCATACTGAGGTATGTATGAGGAGAAACAGTGATATCGAGAATCTACAAACCTAGGTTTGAATAAAGACTCTAGCAGCCACACTTGAGGAAAACATGAATGAATCTAACCACGAAAATTACACCATCTCACTGCATTTAAAGTCTACGCTCTTGCCAAAAGTCTTCTTCTTCTTCCTCGCACTTGTTCCCGCCTCGCGGCAGGGTACGCGCTCCCCTGAGATGCAGGACAGACCTATCCTGGTAGAACCAGTGGCTGCCCGCTATATCACTGCTAGTGTGAATAGCAGCAGTGGGGAGAGTGAGATTCGGGCATGAGCACTACCAACATTTCTTAACCCCCTTGGTTTGGGTGGATCTGTCCGGTGTGGGAGTCGAACTCGGGACTCTTCGCACAATGGTCTATCACACTACCACTATGCCCCGCCCGGACTTGCCAAAAGTCTAGCAATACAAATTTTCTATTTGTTTGAAACATGTTAGTTTTTTCATCACACGCTGTCGGCCTTACTCCGTTCTCTCATGATTAGTTTTCTGTAACCTACAAGTTTTTTTCTTCGAAGGTGACAAGAAGAAACCTGGATATGTTCTCTAAAGAAAATTCTAAAAATTGTTTCGAACTTTTTCCATGTGATAGGATTCAGCGAGAAATGCGTTGCAAGCGCGTGTTGATACACAGCAGAGTCACTTCCTTTGCCTGTAATCATAACTTTTCTAAATCGAAATTTAAAAAAAAACTGCATTTGTATTTTTTTTAATAGCTCTTCGATCAGGGGAGTCTGGAATAATGACTCGCGAGCTAAAAGTCAAGGAAGTTTTTCTCATGCGGTCTAGTTAGCCTAAGCCGTACGGCCTCGTTAGAGTAACCTTTGGCTGAGCCTAAGCGAAAAAAGTGAATAATAGCTGAAAACAGCTATGTCAATTTCCTCAATTGGACTGGATAAAACTAAAATATTGTGGCTAATTGTTCTATACGGCCTCGTTCCTAAGCCGTAAGTCTCGTTAGCATACATTTTACCTAAGCCAAAGCGAAAAAATCAGTGAAAAGTGACCTGCCCCCCCAAGTAAAATGCGCCCCCCAAGTAACAAAGTGCCAAATTATCAATATATGCGTTTATAAACCCCCCTACCAGAGGTTCAATGGGTCATACGTCTGACTTATTTACATTTACAAAACAATTGTTTTTACATTAAAAAAGTTATTTTTACATGTAAAAAAATATTTTTACTTTAAAAACGATTAGGCTTAGGAAAAGTTTACGCTAACGAGGCCGTACGGCAAGACCGTATAAAAAATGCCACTCTCATCTGACCCATTGAACCTCTGGTGGGGGGAGGTCCATAAACGTAAACAGTGTCGATTATAAGTATAATTAGCTCAATTAAACAAATCTTACATGTAGCGTAGACCGGGAACGTTTTGTCAATCTTCAGCAGACTGGACAATTCTGCGCGTGAAGTTGACGGCATAAACGTCATCTTCCATGCAAGCTAACTGCTTCAACGATGTTTATTTTTAAAAACATGTATAATGTTCTCCATTCCATGCAAAGTTTGCTGATACCAGATACCGCTCTTGAGACCGTTCAAACAGAGCGAGCATAAGAGCAGATGTATAACTCTTGCATGTGATTGTTACAGACCGATTTTACATTTCTTGATTAGTCAAACAAAGGTGCACATAAGTATTCTAAACGTTGAACTCTTTACCATGATGAGAAGTACTATTGATAACTTATCGCATGCTAATTTTTTGGGGGAATATAGACATTCAATTCGAATTTCATAGTTGAAACCAATTTGTTATATTTTCAACGTTTCTCCTCTTTTGAGCAAAAAAACTCTCCGTTTCTCTTTCATAGTCACATCATTAAAAAATTGGCGTTGAACTTCGGAACGTCGATAAACCGGTTTTCATCGATGAAAAGGTACTGTATTGTTCACAAAATGCACACCAACTCTGGCTAAAATGAAACATGATGTGTGAGAATCGATATCGATTGGGATATCGATATTTATGTTTTACTGTTACATTGTTACTTGTTGCACTCAAGAGACATGAGCTTAGGATGACAGCTTTTCACTATTAACGATTGATCATTTATCATCGAACATTAAAAATTTTCGGCCTGCGTTCAAAACATAAAATAATTAGGTTTCATATCGATTTCTGCAAATCTTGGTGAGAAAAGTTACATTCAACTGTGGAGTTGAGTTGAATGTAACGAAAGGATGAGACCACCCTAACAGCTTTGAATGAGTTCATCACGACGAAGCTAGGGGAATGAACGAGTCCGATAAAAAATTCTGACTACAGGGCTCTATGACACGAGGTCAACTTCATATCCTAGGTAATAACCCCTAGCTATTAAGAAAAAAGATGGCACACTTTTGAACACCCTAAAACTCGTCTTGCTTAAGACAACAAACATTTTAAAGGTTGTGGCATTATGGTGGTATGAGCTGGAAATTGTGCCATGTTCGACCGAAACCTTGAACTTTATAAAAATATCGGGAAAAGGTACAGAATTACAGAAAGTATTAAAAATTAGTGTTAGGGTTTTGGGTAAAATAATTATGATAATCTTCACCTGAAAATAGACATTTAAGTGATTTTTTCGATTACAGTTTCCGATTACTGCTCGTGTGTATAACAAAATAGTTTCAGATCCGTGCAAGAACTACCAACATTTTTGAATCCCTAGGTTGGGGTCAATCTCTCCGTGATATGAAGGGGGGTTAAACTGGGTAAACGGAAATTAGTCAGGAAGTCAAAAAATAGCATCACCTCATGAGAATGAATCTTTTGAACTACAGATGACTACGACCCGAAAAACAGATGACTACGACCCTACATATGACTAAGACCTGAAAAACAGATGACTACGACCCTACACATGACTACAACCCGAAAAAAATTTTTCTTCTTGATTCCTCGAACACTGTACATGCAGAACCTCGCGAACAAGTGATTTAGTGCATTCTACAAATCACAGCAACAGAATGAGAGGAGGCGTCGACAGTTAGTAAACTGCACTCAGCTTGGCCCACAAGTCTTTCTATTCTTTCTTCGCCTTCGTAGATATTCTTCTCCAGATCGCTTTCACGGCGCATCGGATGAGCAGGAGCAACAAGATCAGAACAGTTATCACAATAAGAGCGAAGACAGCGACGACGTCGATGACGTAGTACTGGAAGAAGTTCAGATTGCGGCCGTAGTGGTTTAGGTTATTCAGCGGTCCGAATTGGGCCAGGAACTCCATGTTCCGAACGAAGATGTCGCGCATCGGGAATGGCCGGCTGGCGATCAGAGCCGCCGTTCGCTTCGCGTTCTCGCGGTACCTGCATAGACTCCTTTACACAAGATTACTGTTAATGGTTTGAGTACTTGTAAATAATGGTTTAAAGGTTACTGTAGCCTTAAATAAGAGAATAAAACAGTTTTGAAATTTGTAACTTCATGTGTTTGGAGTTATATATGTACATATCAGCTAATTTTGATAACAGGTGACTTGAGCAACCACGGATTCAAGAATGCAAACACCGCACTAATAGATTCAGTTCTTCGATAATGGTTTCTGTGCTAGACCGAGCCGAGCCGAATCGATAGAGGAAAAAGAGCGAGAGAGAGAGAGAGAGAAAGAGAGAAAGAGAGAGAGAGAAAGGGAAGGAAAGGAAAAGAGAGAGAGAGAGTATTATAGTGCTTGACGAACCTGTTGTCAGTTAGCAGTTTTTGTACGGCATCCTGGAGGATCTCTGAGTGTTCCAGATTATCTTTCTCGAGAATGAGGCCCGTCCCGAGTCTTTTTACCACCTTGAAGCGAATTTTTTAGTTGTTTTTTTAAAAACAAATATTGAAGAAAGAATTTGTAACTGCCACAAAAATTAGATCTTCATCTTTCACTTTTCTCTGAAAGATTCGCTCATTTGAAGATTCAAAAAAACCTACCTACAATATTATTTTTCTCAGCCGCCAGTCTCTATTTTTCTCTAACGCTCTCTCCCTCTCCCAGTTTTTTCTCTTTGCTAACTCTCTCTCTTTCTTTTATTCTATATTCCCTTGTCTTTCTCACTCTTGATCCACGTAAAAAAATGTCTACTTCAGCTTTTTATTGATCTCTTTTCTATCGCTCTTACTCAAAAACTTTTTATTGATCTCTTTTCTATCGCTCTTACTCAAAAACTTTCTCCTCACTTTGTAATACAATACGTCTACTTTGTTACTGGTTCATTTTCTCTGCGTCGCAAACTCTCTATTTCTCCATTCATCCTTTCTTCTCGTCCCTTCTCTGCGTTTTCGAATAAAATTACTATTTTAAAAATTATACATCATCAGTTACCTGTGCATTTCTCCTCTGATCGCCCAATACCGGGATAACGATCAGGGGAACACCCGCAGTTGTTGCTTCCGTGGTACTTCCTGCCCCACAGTGAGTGATGAAGAATGAGAGGCGTTTGTCATCTGAGCCGTCAAAAGTAGGTGAACGTGTCAGTTAGTTTGGTTATTTGAGATGTCTTGAGTAGGTGAAAATGTCAGTCGGTTTTGTCATTTAAGATGTCTTGAGTACGTGTAATTTTTAGTTAAGCAGGTCTTCTAAGTTGACAATAATGGTTTAAAGTGTCAGTTTGTTCGATCATCTGAAATCTAATTAGTAGCTGAAAGTGTCAGTTGGTAAAGTCATTTAAGATGCTCAAGTGGTTAATAATGTCAGTTGGTTAGTTTTTCTGACATGTAATGAGATTTAGCTAAATTGATCTACTCTGATGCCATATGAACATTTGAGTTGGCTTGATAATCTTAGATTTCAATAATGGGTTGGAATGTCAGTTCGTTCGGTCATTTGAAATGACATGAGTAGTTATAGTGTCAGTTTTCTAGGTCAACTAAAAAAGGGGTGATACTGTCAGTTGGTTATGAGAATGAGGTCCTATGTCATATTAAGTACATCGAAAAGTACCAGCCTACCACTGAACGAAACATTAGAGTGCTCTTTAGTCAGGAATGAAAAGGAAAGATCGTCATTTCATAACCTTGATTCGAATGTTATTATAACTGTCATTGCCACTGACAGAGCATGTCGTTCTGTGGGATCCAGTCACTAATGATGACATTTTCCACTCCAGATGCAATCTTGTCTCCCGGTTTTTCATACTTCCAAACGAAGGTGACATTGGGGAATCTGAATATCCTCAATAGTCACACTCTTGTAACTTTTGTCATATATCTTTGTACTTTAATTTACTTTCATAGCTCATCTTTGCACTTCTAGTAACTTTCTATCAAAAGATGACTTAATGCCTAATTGCTTGAAGTCATATACTCACAATCCAAAGAACCTCTAAAAAAGTTTGAAAAAAGTATTTTTTCCACCCAAAATTACCTTTTTGCTAATCAGAATGCGGGGTTATCAATATCATTAGGAAAGAGTAAGAAAAAAAGAGAGAGGTCTCGGAAAGACAGGAAAAAAAAGAAAATATTTGAATCAGCTGAATTATATGTCTCAAAAACTACCCGAAACACTCCTTTAAAAATAAATCGTGGCATTTATTTGTAAACTTGAATATTTTCAAGTAACGATCGCCATCCAAACCCTTACAAGCTACAAAAAACTTTTAAAAAGAAGTGTTTTCAAGATTTTACATATTTCTGTGCATAGAATAAAGTAATGAAATACGAAGGAGAAGAGTAAGAGATCAGAAAGAAAGAAAAAAGGCCAAATGAGAGAGAATGGCAAAGCAAGAAAAAATTTGTGGAAAGAGAGAGAGTGAGCCACAGGACGAGAAAGAGAGAAAGGGATTGAGAAGAGAATCCAGTTCTAAAAACTGACTTCTTGAACATTTCGATGATGCTGCTCTTGTATTTGTCAGGCATGAGGTAGCTCTTGGCTACGGTCCCGAAGGAGATCAGGACTGTATGAGGCCGAAGACTCATGATCTTGTTCCAAGTCTTCAAACCAACTAATTTAAAAACAGGGCCAGTATTTGAACTTGAAATTAGAGGACACCGGAGAAATGCTATTAAAATGACAACACATTATAAAAATGAGTGAAAAATTAGGTACAAAAACGAAAAATTAGGTTCCAAAACTTACACACAACAGAAATAGAGAGATACAGAAAGAGATTAAGTGATACAAAGATGAAGATAAACAATATAACAGAGAAAGAGCAACCGTGATACGTCTGCTAAGCAAGAAAAATATTCGAAGAAAAAAAGGAGAGTAGGAAATAGTCAAACAAAGAATTGTATGAGTGGTATTAACATACAAATGTAACTGTAATCTATCAAATCTATGTAAAGATGCGAGTTCTTTGAATGTTTAACTCAGAAGTTTTAGTTAAACAGTATGTATGAACGGCTTTGGAACAATGTGTCCACAATGATTATTATAAAAATGTTTCACTCTGTGCATTAGTATTGGGTGTCTACTGTGTATACTGTGTCTACTGTGCACAACTCGACAGGGTGCAGCAAGCTGTGGTGGCTTAAGGCGAAGAGAGCGCCAAGACAAGATTCCATGACTATGCGCGACCACATATTGCGAGAAAAAAAACGGTTCAGAAGATGTTGGAGCTGGGATGGGAGTCGATGCCTCACCCACCGTACTCGCCCGACATGGTACTTTCTGACTACAACCTATTCCGGTCCTTGCAGAACCACCTCGCTGAGAAAATAATTGATAACGAAGGTGAGTTAAAATCATGGTTGCAAGACTTCTTCGACTCGCTCTCTCCGGGGCTCTACCACAAGGGTATCCAAGATCTGCCCACGTGATGGCAACACATACTCAAACATGATGGATCATACTTTGTTGATTGAGGTTCTTGTTTGACTTAATAATTAATAAATAAAAAAGATTTTTAAAAAACGAGGATATTTGCTTGCGCACCCACAATATAAATTGAACTCACATCCGTGAAAATCAACCACTTTGTATAGTTATTCTGACATACCAAAATGGAGTAAAGAATGAGTTAATTATATTCTCTGGGCTGTAACCTCGTTCAATGGAGAATGCCCATCCGAGACGGTGATTCCTCCAATGTCGATCATTTTGTGCACAGTCACTTTTGGGAAGTCCGTGAGTGGCTCCGAATTGACGAACACGAGTGACACGTTTGCAGCCAACTCCTGAGAATGAGTAGTTGTGCATCAAACTGGTAACGCAGTCCAGGACAGAAAGTTCGATTCCGCCTGGTGGACCAGGACAGAAAGTTCGATTCCGCCTGGTGGACTACCCTTCTCTGTGTAAAAAGTAATCATTTCTCCTCTCAACCAGACAAACTGTTTTACTGAGAATTTGAAGATTTATAGTTTTGCATCAGTTACGTAATGTAACTTGTCCAATCATCGCTCAGTAATTCTCACGAATTGGATTAACGCATCAAATCCAGGTAAGTCATATGAAAAGTTCGAGTCCTTTTTTGAGTTTGAGTTTTTGAGAAGCTATTATTATCAATTTTGTTTGGGAAAATTATTAAAACCTTTTTCTGAAAATCAACTCTTTGTCAGAGGCTCTAGTCCTCTATCAAACTCGAGAGGTTTTTTTCGAGTTTGACGATGCCAACTATTGAGTAAAAGAGATCGAATTCATTCATAATCACAAGATTCTTAGTCATTCTTATTCATGTACGAATTACTCCCGCTCAGAGTCATCTATCAAGTTCAGTAGTTTTTTTCATGACTGGCTTAGGTCTAGAGTCCTATTTATAATATCAGAGGTTTAATTCAGATGTCAAATACGATAATTTCCTGTCAGTTATCATCAACAATGCTCTAAGCCCTTTTCAAGGTACTATTTTACTTACTACAATACAAAAACTTTATATAGTATTACTTACTACGGAAGGGCTGAATTGAAGTCGAATTGATTTTTCGAGTACTTGAGGGCGACTAGGTTCACTATCGAGTTACATATATATCGGCGTCCTTTTCGAACCCAAACGTTTACATCATATTTTGAAGACGTAAGGTTAGTTTTATGTCGGTTTCAACAATTTATTTTCCCTCTCGAACTCTACATATTTTCTAAAGATGAAGTCATGAAAACAAAATATTTTACGACGATTTTACGAATATAAGCGTTAAAAAAACAATTAAAAGTGAGGAAAAACCGAAAATGTAACCTGTATTTTGGGAAAGCGCTCCCCATATTTCTGTTCAGCAAACTCGTCATAGAAGGATCGAACCCAAGGAAGGAAGACCTTTGCGAAGGACACGGCGAAGGTATTCGCGAAACGTTCGGAGAACGACATCTTGTCGCTGTAGTAAGCTACCATTCCTTAAATCTTTTCATCCAAAAGATTTTCTTCCAAAAAATATTCTCAAAAGTATAAAAAACAGAATGACTATGGCTCGCTGAACTTTTCGAAACTGTAAAGCAACCGTTTATGCGAGCGGAGGGGAAGGGTGGCAAAAAAAATGAAAGCGAGGAGAACTTGACAGTTTATTAAGCGAAAGTTAAATGGCTGAGAAAGAGAGAAAGAGATTCGGCAACATGAATGATTATAATTGAGACTGTGAAATTTCTATAGGCTCTTAATTTACACAGTTCAAAGACAGTGAGGCCTGGTTAAGATGAAGAATGATTGACCTATCGCACAGTAAAAAGCTGGTTCACCAGGCGGGATCGAACACAGCCATCTCGACTCAAACCGGGTAACTTAGAATTTGAAGATTTATCATTCATCTTCCATCTCTTTCCTGTCTTAATCGTGAATTATGGAGTTACGCTGCATTCATGACGCAATCGCTTAATAAGCTTGCGTGATTAAGAGAACAAGGCATATGAGCCTTTCATATAAGAAAGACTATCGCACGAAATAGCAATGTGTCCCGTGGTGTAATGGTAACGCATGCTCCCGGTTTGAGTCGATATGGCTGGGTTCGATCCCGCCCGGTGAACTAGCTTTTTTTCTGTGGGATAGGTCAATCATTCGTCATCTCTAGGCTCCTTTTCGATTGAGTCACAATTTTTTTCTTCAATTTTTTTTGTCAAATGCAAGTTATTGATGAACAATAATTACCATTTGGAATGAATTCTTTTAGCAATTAATATTCTTTGTACGGTACTTCTAGGCCGGAATATTGTTGAGTCAAGCTGATTGGATAAGTATACAGAAGACAGAACACTATTTGCTGAGTCGTGCCTTCTTGAATGAGCTGTTGAAGAACAAAAGGGGTCCGAGACATCAAGTTCAGTGAATAATGTTCATAGTGGTCTGTTTGCTTCTCTTCCCCGAAGTGACTCATTTTTTGGTTTTCAGGTAAAACTTGAATTTGTAGAGGGTATTCTTGAGCTTTTTCGAATATCACAAAGACTTAAATCGATTAGAACATTCAAAGAAAAAAGCTATAAGCACCAAAAACACGCCTGGTGTAACTGCGAAAGTTTCTGCGAAAATTTACCAACCGGGTATGTAGCTCGGTATTGTGGGAGCTCCCGTGATCTCGAAACCTGTCTCAAACGTCGGAAGGGAGACCGCAACCGCAATTTTCTTCACGCCGATCAGATGAAAAATTACTGAGAAGTATGCGCAATTCATTTAATGAAGCGAGATGGTTGTTCGATTCTAAGTATTGTTAGGAGCTATTCTTTTTAGGACGCCAACCACACGTCCACCTAATTCAATGAAGTGTCTGCCTAATTTAGTGACACGCCTACCTAAAAGCAATTGCAAATAACATTTTTTTCTTCAGATGAATGAAACCTTTATATAAATTCAGATGAATTTATATCAAGGTATGGTTTTTTTCGAACACGAAGTCTCAATGGAAAAATTCTTCACCTAATAACTACAATTCAACAAGCAACTATTTTGAAAGGGTGGGGGTTTACCTGAGCAGAGAGGGAAAGAAGCTTTGAATGAAAAAAGGGGGCCTACCCAAGCAAAGGGGAAGGGGGCCCTAAAAAGAGAAAAGGCCCTACAGGGAGTTAGTGGGCCCTAAGGAGAGGGGAGGATAGAAATTAAAAATCTGAAACACTCATTCGGAAGCACTGTTTCTAATTCGTAAGTTGCTGAATTTAACTATAAGAGCCTTCGTAACTAATCAGGTGTTTTCTTCAGGCCCTCTCGCAGATGACTGTCTCTGATTGCTAACTTTCAATCTTATCTGCTAAAAACCTACAGCTTCGAGCATTTTTTTGGAAACTGAATCTATTTAAACTTACTTCAAACCCCTTGAAAACCGAGTAAGATCTACTGTCATTTAAAAATCATTTTAAAATTGGGCGAAAAAAACAGGGAGAAAAAAGGATGACTCGGGGTCTCAAAAAATACTCCTAAATAAAACAGACCTTGGGAACTACATAGATAGGCTTACATGTTTCGCATTTTGAAAATTATGACTGAACAGAGGAAGAGAAGTAATAAGCATATGTATCTGAGAAAAGTAAAGAGATATGCAATACCTTTTCTCCTTCAAGTGATTTTTCACTAACACGTTGACAACGATGAGGTATGTAAGCACCTAAAGACTATACATGAAATCGGGCACTTACACCAATGAGCCCCATCAAAACGTATATTTTTAAAATACTTTTTTACAATGCAAATATTCTCAAAATATGATTAAAGTACCACAAAAAAGGACGTTCCAATTTATTTCTGGTACCAGTTTAATCAAAATAGACGTTTTGTCCAAAAAAGGTAGACGTTTCACTTAAATAGGTAGACGTGTCACTTATTTACTAGGTGAAAGTTTTTGTCTAAAAAGGTAGACGTTTCACTAAATTAGGTAGACGTGTCAAAAAATTAGGTAGAAAATTTTCTACTATTCAGAAGTGTTTTTAAAATGGATAGATGTTTTACAAAATTAGGTAGACGGTTCTTTCATATCTTTTTAAAAGGTAGTCTTTCTTCGCTCCAAGTGACCGAATCATGCTGCGATTTTTAGAATCTCATGGATAAGCTATAGGAAAATATCAAATACTTGTGAAATAGCCTTTCAGAAACAAATATTAATAATTTAAAAAAAAATTATTGAATTTTTCCACTCACTGAAAGAGCATACATCGATGGTTTCCGTGTACGCAACATCGAATTTTTCCGCGCGCAGCTTATCGAGCAAGCCAGGAGAGCTCAGAGTTTCTTAGAAAAATGGTAATGACCTAAGCATTTTTTTCTTCAATTTTGAGTTAAGAAAACTATTTCAATTTGGTTTGGAACTGCACACAAAGTTAATTTTTTTGCTATTTGAAAAAAACACAAAAGTTTATTAAAGTAGTGTTATAATAAGGATAACTCAAAGCATCCACTCAGCTTTGTATCATTTATGAAGAAAAATTGGCAATTTATAAACTTGAAACATTGTTAATTTTTTGACTAGAAGTTTGAAATCCTTGAGGATGAGAAGAAGTTAACATATAAAGAACTTAAAGATCGCCCTGAATTGTTCCAATTTCGTTGATTTTGAAAAAAAGTAGATAAATAAAAAAACTTACTTTCGCATTGACTTATCCAGGCTTCCGTATAGTTCCCGAAACTCTGAAACAAGATTTTTTTCTATAAAAAAAGGTTTTCAATTCTTTACTTTAAAAAGTAATAGAGCAAGCTGTTTAATAACTGGTCTCCAGAGCTTAGACATGTGTCCTCCGTTGTAAGAGAACTTCAGGTTTGGGTTCCGTCCAGGAACTGTTTTTTGTTCGTACTTCAGTTTTAAATCATTCAGTCTGAAGTCAAGTGGACATAAAGTTGACATTGACTCGTTTCGAAAAACTTGCCGTGAGCAAAGAGAGGAAAGAGTTCGTATTCCAAGTGTTGACCACAAATCCTTTCGGGCCTAACATGTGTTTCTCCATGAAATTGGCTGCTTCCGATTGTTCCACCTTGAAAATTATGCGTAGATATTACAAAAAGTTTTTTAAGGCTTCAACAAAAATAGTTTTTTTTCTTCTCTTAGATTTGGTTGAATAAGCAATTGACTTTTATATTTCGAGGTTTGGGTGAATTTTCTGTATTAAAAACAGGCTCATTCATGGTGAGAGGTCAGAACGAAATGGCGAAAAAGTTTGGTGCAAAGGGGTTATACCTACTTCCACTCTACTATCTAATAACAGCGCGGTAAAAACAATTCTCCAGTTTCAGATTCCAAAACTTCTTCTTGTTATCCCACTTGAGCCCTTTTTTAAATCTAGTGCAAGCCTATCTACCATAAGTCTTTTCATGTGATAATTTACGGTACTTTGCGTGATGAACAGTTGACAGAAACTATGCTACATGTGTATGTATGCTAAATATATGACCATCTTGTCAAATGAGTCACTATTTCAACCCTATAAGAATTTTGAACAAGTTATTCACTTTTTAAAGTATTGATGATGCGTTTTTAGTGAATTGTTTGAAACATTCATTTGACGATTTGATCATTTATTGACTGAGAATTTTTAAAACAATTTTTAATAAATGCATTTGACTGTTGGAAAAAAGACAACAATACTCTTACTTGGAATATTCTCGCCTTTGTTGATCCAATGGTGCCTTCATAAATCGTGAAAAGTGGAACGAGTAGGACCTGTAACGAGTAAGTCCTGTATGTACTATGTACTATAAACTAAAATACTCAAACTGCCCTGAGTATAATATTCAATGTACTATGCTGTACGTACTGTATACAGAAAATTGTTGCCGTATTTAAACGGAGTTCTTAGGCAGCAGTGAACTTTCATGCGAGATTATGAAAGACATACTACAGACGTGATTAACAGAACAACGAGGTTGAGTCTTTCAAATAGCACTATCGCTCTTGATAGCAATGTGTCCCCGTGGTGTCATGGTAGCGAGCTCGAACTCAAGGTTGGAGATTTCGAGAACGGGCTAAGTTCGTTCCCGTCCGGTGGAATAGTTTTTAAACGGTCAACATACTGCAGGTTTCATATGTGAAGCTCCCCTCAACATACTGCAGGTTTCATATGTAAAGCTATGTAAAGCACTCCCTAAAAACCACTACTCTTACTTTGATTTGGCTTCCTTGAGGTACCTCACTTTTTCTCCTATCACTTTTCTGAAAAAATCTGGTTTCCTTCAGAGAGTTAACGCAGAGCTTTTTTACAGATTTGACGCGGACTGCTATAAAGTGCTTTTGTGCGGTACTTGATGGGCTCAAGAATTGGAATGCCTTTGATAACTGGAAAAGTCTGTAATATTCCCAAGCGATTTTTTCACGCGTTCAATTTATCTATTTGGAAGCTTAAAAAGAGTATTTTTTGAAGTATTTTCATTGAATTTGGATTTTTAGAATATTAGTATGAGTCATTCTCGCTATGAAGCTTTCTAAAGGTCATCTTGTGATTTTTTTCTCGTGTTCGTTTTTGCCCCCGCTTTTTTTTCTTCGCGACGGGATTTTCTCAACAAACATTGCTAATTTAAATTCCATTTGTACTAAGCAAATAGAAACGTCTCCTAGTTCTCCGTTTTACTTCTGCTAAATATTTGTGCGGAAGCTTTTTTATCAGAGAGGTTCATCTTTTTTAAAACTACTTTTTTGTTTCCGACCCCTTTTTCTACTAAAAAGCGGGTTTAGCCGAGTTCTCGGTCCTACCACTTCATGTCCGGCATCAATGAGCGTGTCCGATATCTTGCCCATGAAGATGGAATGGCTTCTGGCAAACATTGGGGAATAAGCGAGAAATTTGTAGGATGCACCAGATTCGGCGAGCATCAAAAGTACCAAGAGCCTATGTAGCGGCATGAAAGAACCTCGCATGGTGTTGAAGAGCCCTTAAAAGGCCTCAGATTACGCTTACTGATAACAGTTCTCAGATTCAAGGCAAAACACCGAAAGTTTGAGTTTTACTAGGTAGTAGCGAAGTTTCGCGAGTCTTTTTCTGTCAAAACTCTTTCATGATCGATTCAATTAGTATTGATTGTTGACAAAATAATAAATGCATTTTAACATTCTAAAAGACGATGTCAGTAGTTAGCGCGAAATTGATGATGAAAGCAATATAGAAAGAAGGTTGAAGAGAAGAAAAAAAAACTAAAACCCAACTTACAAAAACACGAAAACTTGTTCTATGAATGCAATGATGTTGCATGTTTTCACGTGCGCAAAGGTAACATTATTGTGCGAAATTGGGTAATTCAGCATGAACCAAACCCACGACCTTAACTTTCTAAACGATAATTCCCGCACTGAGCTATCAATGCACACAATCTTTTCCAGTTTTAAAGCATTTGGCACATGATTAACTGGTGTTTCCAAGCGATATAGTAATTTTTAGTGTGACCTCCAGTATTATGGCATACTACGTGGAAGCTTTCCTGGGACAGGCAGCTATGCTCGCACTATGCTATGCTCGCACTCGCACATGCTTGTAAATCAAAAGAAAGCGGTCCGGTCATGTATGTACATATGTAGGGAAAGGCTAGATCTCAGCAATATTCTATATATATATATTTTATCGACATTTTGCAATGCAAAGTTATGGTGAGAGACATTGTAAATAATATTCAAGTGTGGCTAGAAGTAAGGCAAATATCTAAAGTAAGGCAAATATCTAAAAGTAAGGCAAATATCTAAAGTAAGGCAAATATCTAAAGTAAGGCAAATATCTAAAAGTAAGGCAAATATCTAAAGTAAGGCAAATATCTAAAAGTAAGGCAAGTATCTAAAAGTAAGGCAAATATCTAAATGCTACTAGTTATTCTCCAGGTCACATATCACATTCTCGTTACGGAGACGATTTATAAACTGCTCTACTGTTCTTGAATTCAGTATTTCACTCGGGATTACGTAAAACATTCTTGAAACACGTAAACCGAAACAATTGAATCTAGACGTCGAAGAAGTACATTCAATAGCAATACCATTCATATTAGTGCGGGTAGAGGAGGTGCTCTTGAAAATGCGTGATTTTTCAATAATAGACTTGTCATTGAAGATCTTCCAACCCATTTTAAGGTCGGCAATCACCCTTCTTTCGGCTAAAGTACTTAGGCCGATTAGATTCAGACGATCTCTGTAACATGGAAGGCTGAGAGGATAATCAGGCTGTGGGAAACATCGATAAAAGAGTATTCTAGAGAAAGATCTCAAAACCTTTTCTAGGAGATCAGAATCCTTCCGGTATATTGGATTCCATAGACAAGAGGCAAATTCTAGATGAGGTAGAACATATGTATTGAAACACTTAACAAGTACTTGGGAATCATTGATGCTTATAGAGCGGAGCATAGCATACATCGCTTTAGTAGCCTTCATAGTTCGTTCAAGAATCGCGTCATGTCTGCGAAGAGATGGTACTAGTTGGACTCCAAGGTCTCTCACTTGAGTAGATACTTTTAAAACACAGTTATTTAGGTGATAATTGAAAGGAGGAGAAGTTTTGCCTAAGCGTAGATGATAGGTCTTGTTCGAAGATAAAGAAAGGTGGTTGGCTACGCACCAATTATACACATTATCTAGACAATTCTGCATTTCGATAGTTCGTTCAGTTATATTGTGAGCACTGTGAGATACATATAACTTAATGTCATCAGCGTATGCTTGATAGCGTATATTCGGATAAGGGCTAAGCACATAATTCAATTCGCTAATGTATAGAGAAAACAGAAGTGGTCCTAATACGGAACCCTGTGGCACGCCAGATGTCACAGGTTGAGGAGCAGATATTGTCTTGCCCATTCGTACAGAAAAAATTCGACCGTCAATAAAAGATTCTAGCCAAGACATCAAAGATAGGGACAAACCGAAACGTGCAAGTTTTGTCAATAACTTAGGTATACTTATCGTGTCGAAAGCTTTGGTAAAGTCTAGATAAATCACATCGATAGATAAGCCTTTACTGATATCTTGTGTCCAGTCGTCTTCACAGACTAAAAGATTAGTGATTTTGAGGTAACAATTCGAATTTCGCTAAATGTTCATCGATGATAGCTCTTATCAAACGTTCCATGACTTTAGAAGCAGGGGAGAGAATGGATATTGGTCTATACGAGGACGGTAGGGAAGAGTCTTTCGCTGACTCGCTGACTTAGGGATAGCAGTAATCAGAGAATGTTTCCATACGGAAGGTGTCTTACCAAGCCATAAAGAGAAATTGAAAATGTGAGTGAGCGGAAGAGCGAGTGATTTCGCACACTTTTTGAAAACTATTTGAGGAATTCCATCCGCACCGACGCTACCAGTAGGTTTGAGCTTGGAGAGAACTCGGTAAACATTACATGGCAAGAACAAATGATCATCTTTTTCTAGAAAAAAAGAGCTTGCAACTTCGATTACTAGTTCTGAGCCAAACTGGATCATTCTGGTAGACATAAGGTTATCACACTCAATCCCCCGGTCAAGGTCCCCCCCCCATAACACGGGCCAAATTGGTACCCAGCCATCTCTTTACTCTTACTTTAACACTAAAGAAAACACTAATCATGAGTGCTGAATTCCAATTCTTCATAAAATTATTTTTTTAAAAAAACAACTATAATTTTGAGCCGTTGATAGTGGAATTGTATAGCATACATAACAAAAAAGTGAACAAGCGAAACTTAAACCACCAAGCGATGAAAAGTCAAGTGAAACTGATATCTCGTGAAATGGTTAGATATTGTGTTTTATGAGTCCCAGTGTTCTGCTCCTTATCAGAAAGGCCCGCTGATCACTAATTACCCTCCAGTCTCTAATCATCGTTGAGAAGAGGTCTTGAGAAAGACGGTTAAGAGAAAAGGAAGGATAGAGAGCAAGACATAGAGAGATAAATAGAGAAAAAGAGAGTTAGAAACATGTAGAGACAGAGAAAGAGGCACGCAGAAAGATTTTAAAGAGGTAGAGGAAAAGAGGAAAAGAAAAAAAGAAAAGAAAGAACGAAATAGAGGGAGAGAGAGAAAGAGAGAAAAGAATAAAAAAGAGAGAGGAAATGAGATAGACAGAGAGAGAAAGCTAAAAATATTGCATAGCACCTGACGATCAATCATATAATCACATACAAACGAGGTAACATGGGTCTGCGTCCTTGTATTTTCCAAGATTTCACAATGTCCTCTGAACGCACTTTCTGTTGTATGTAGTTTCGTTCTGCGGTTGCTTCTCTCAACTCTTTTTCAACTTCATATTCAGCTGTAGTCTGAAGTGCGTGGGACCCTCACTTCATATTCAGCTGTAGTCTGCAGTGCATGGGACCCTCACTTCATATTCAGCTGTAGTCTTAAGTGCGTGGGACCCTCACTTCATATTCAGCTGTAGTCTGAAGTGCATGTGACCCTCACTTCATATTCAGCTGTAGTCTGAAGTGCATGTGACCCTCACTTTATATTCAGCTGTAGTCTGAAGTGCGTGGGACCCTCACTTCATATTCAGCTGGAGTCTGAAGTGCGTGTGACCCTCACTTAATATTCAGCTGAAGTCTGAAATGCGTGGGACCCTCACTTCATATTCAGCTGAAGTCTGAAGTGCGTGGGACCCTCACTTCATATTCAGCTGTAGTCTGAAGGGCGTGGGACCCTCACTTCATATTCAGCTGTAGTCTGAAGTGCGTGGGACCCTCACTTCATATTCAGCTGTAGTCTGAAGTGCGTGGGACCCTCACTTCATATTCAGTTGTAGTCTGCAGTGCGTGGGACCCTCACTTCAAATTCAGCTGAAGTCTGAAGTGCATGTGACCCTCACTTCATATTCAGCTGTATTCTGAAGTGCATCTGACCCTGACTTCATATTAAGCTGTAGCCTGAAGTGCATGTGACCCTGACTTCATATTCAGCTGTAGTCTGAAGTGCGTGGGACCCTCACTTCATATTCAGTTGTATTCTGCAGTGCGTGGGACCCTCACTTCATATTCAGCTGAAGTCTGAAGTGCATGTGACCCTCACTTCATATTCAGCTGTAGTCTGAAGTGCATCTGACCCTGACTTCATATTCAGCTGTAGCCTGAAGTGCATGTGACCCTCACTTCATATTCAGCTGTAGTCTAAAGTGCGTGGGACCCTCATCAGCTCAAATCTTCTCTCAGAGATATCACGCAGGTTGATTCTGTTCGCCCTTCTCGCTCTCTTCTTCAGCTAAGGTATACAATTTTTTTTAAAAAAAAACAACCGTTATATTCATTTTAAAGTAAGCGCTCTACAAACCCCGGTTAGGCGGCGGGGTTCGGTCCCGGCCGAGTGCCATTTTTGTCCGTGCGATGGATTTCTTCTTCTTCCATTCGTTATGTTCCTTCATTCAGTCATTATATGTTGTTAACATTATATAGAAATATCCTATTCATTATATCATTATATGAGAACTATCAAATTCATTCATTTTTTTAAACCTCAAAGTTATCCAAAGTTATTCTGTTTTATGCCTTAATTTTTTCCAGAATAAGTGCGAATGTGAGATAATATTTTCTCTACCTTTCGATTGAGATGAAAATCAATTTAATAATGGCTCTACTTAATTTCTTTTCGCTCTACTTAATTTCTAAAAATTGGGTTTTTCCTATGTCATTCTTCATTTTCCGGCTGCCAAGACTTAGCAATACAGTATTTTAAAAGGTACTAAAAGGATATCAGGCTTGGTTACCAATTTGGGTTTCTTCGCAAGAAAATATGTTTTGGAATCCTGTGGATCTCTTCAACCGTTTCCGAAGCACTTTCATACGGAGAAATCCTTTTGTAGCGAATCTACTTTTCTAGTGTAAGAGAAAAAGAGCGGTAATGTCATACTTTTATTAATCGATTAGGTAGGTTCAGTGATGAATTACGGTGTTTTTAATGCTGCATTTCTTGTATATTAATAGCTTTGTCCAAAAAAGCAACAAAAACACCGCTATTCATTACCATTTAACGTCAAATCGAGGTGAGACAAATGAACGTACCAAATCATCCCTTTCTTTATCTCAAATTTAAAAAAATATTTATGAATTTTAACGCTCTTTTCATCTTGATACTTCATGCTACCGGGCAGGTATCTGTTCGAGCATTTTCTGACAATTTATCAGGCTCTGTGTCCGTTCCAAAACCATTATAAAACCCCTTTTACCCGATGTGTATTGAAAAAGGGCTATCATTAAAGTGTACCGTGCTCTCTCGCGGAAGTAACGATGGAAAGAAGAGTACAATTTTTCGGCTGAGCTGTTTGTGTTTGATTTATGTGTATGAATGTATAACAATTGAAACATGTGCATGTATAACACATACATTGTGTACGCCTAACAAATACAATTAATGTATGTGAAACAATCACTTTGTGAAAAGGGACTCGTATGTGTATGTACAAATGTAACAAAATAACAAATACAGTGTATGTATAACTCTTACTTCGAGATGGAAAAATCTACCTGTACGCATAATGAATACAAGTTCTGATTGTAAAACCATTTCGTTAAGACGCCTTTGTATGTGTAGTACTAGAGCATGTATAAATAGCTGAATTTCATGTCTCCAATGTGAATAAACGCAGAAAACACCACACTGAGCTTCTTTATACTTTGAATTATTATAACATCAATATCTCAAAGAAATTATCATATTGACAACAGAAAAAAAGGTTTTTAAAAAAAGCAAACAATCTAAACATTCCCAACCGTAATCGCTATCAGGACACACAAACATTAAATATTTGATAATCTTATTCTGTTCTCACAACTCAAACGTATCTCCCGCAATTTGCTTTAATCAAATAGAACTAGTCATTTCTACCCTTGCCGAAAAGAAATCATTCGGGCTTAATGGATATGTGAACACTTTAGATCAAAAGTTTTACATAACGGGTGATCTTACTCATTATCGTTTGAAAAAAACAATTCTTTCTGCGAGAAAAATTAGTACAATGGAGATCTCGTGATGATAAAACTTCTCATGATCATGAGCCACTGGGTATTGATGATGAAGAACCGGCTCAGAGTGATGGACAACTGGGTCATCGATGGACAACTGGGTCATCGTGTTAGTCTTATAACTTCTGACAATGTTTAAATAGTAATTCTCTCAAGTTGTTTAACAAGTAATTCCCTCAAGCTAACAGTCGAAGGCGACTTGAGTTCGGCAACAACGTTTTCTCGCTTCTTTATAAAGTCTAGCTTTAAAGATTACAAAAAAGAGTAAAAGATGGGATGTATGATGTAATATATAACTTTTACAATTATTACTCGGATATATTAATCTATGGAAATTGCTTATATGCTTACATATGTATGAACAATTGATTTTCATACATATACAAATGTATCAACAAAAGAATCAATAATCTATGCTTGACACTAATTATTTTTCATGTCAACTCGTATCAGACTGTCCAAAAAGAATGGATGTTGAACTTGAAAAACTTTGATGTAGATTTTGAACCCGTTGATGTTTTCAGGAAAGTGGAAACTTTTGATTCGAAGCTCGCTCTACACTTTGACTTAAAAACCCTTTTAAGGGTGGAAAAAGCTAAACGATAAGATACTTCTTAAATCGTTCCTTTTTGGCCTTGAATCAGCAAAATAAATATATTTCAAGTCCATAGTTCCTTTATAAGGAAAACTGAAATACATCTTTGTATGCACATTTAAGTAAATTATAAAGTTGAAAGAAAAAAAGAAAAGGGGGGCTATTATCCAAGAAGATTAAGAAAAGGGGGGCTATTATCCAAGAAGATTAAGAAAAGGGAAGAATCAGGGCATGAATTCGAAGATGTTCCAAGAGGTATAAGGATATTTTTTGTTATATTTAAGTAGAAGTAAACTAGATTATACTAGTATTTTAACCCAGAAAAATAGTTTAAATTATTATTTTACTATCTTCTTAACTTTAGTCACCGTAACGAGACTGCTCTGATAAAGATACTATTTTTTTGCTATAATATGACATTTCTGAAATGTATTGCTCCATTGTATCTTTAGTATTAATTGATACACATTTTCTATTAATCTAATTTATATAACTCCACTGATGTAATTCTTGTACTAGTGTTATTTTTACACACAAAGCTGTACTAACTGCAACAAAGAATGATTCGAAAACAGTAGATTTCACAGTGTCAATCAACCAATATTCTCACAAATAAAGGTGTAAATTTATACAGTAGGAATGTTATCGCGGAGAGACCTCCGACGAATCGGTTCCTTTTCCTTGCCCGAAAGACTGGAAGATTTCGTCTAGTGTTGTTTGAGAAAGAGAGAAGTCTTCTACGGCGAATTGCTCTTTCATCTAAAACTTTCATTTGATTACTCTGTTCCAAAAATGGTTCATAGGGCATGTTATAAAACCGTGCATTAGACATTATAAACGGGTCCTACTTAAAAAGTTGCTTCAAGTTTTGACTAACGTTATCATCTTTTGAGCTTTTGATAAAAAATTTCGCAAAAAAATCCCTGTGTATAGCGAAACTCGAAACTGTAGCTGTTCTAAATACCAGAAAAAAGCTTCCAACAATATGCTACCCAGTTTTTACGAGCTGAAGTCCTTCTGACTGGTTCAAAATGTTTAGTCTCCCTCAAAACTGAAGTGTACCAACCTTGTTGACAACTGCCAGGATATCAGCAACGGTGATACTTTCTTTACTGATGTGCAGGTATATTACTGTACAATGAAGAGCGACCAGCTAGAAACAGACTACTTACTTAGTTCAAGATAATTGAAGTAACCTCTCATAGTTCGAATGAACTCTCGACATCTTCAACCCAACTAAATAATTATGATTATAATAATCTTCCTCGCGCTTTTTTCCGCATCGCGGCAGGGTACGTGCTGCTGCGAGATGCGGGACAGTCCTATAGTGGTAGGACCAGTGGCTGCTAGTGTGTGTGGAGAGTTAGTTTCGTGCCAGAGCACTATTAACCTTTCTCAACCCCCTTGGTTTGGGTGAGTCTGTTCGGGGTGACAGTCGAACTTGGTACTCTTCACATAATAGCCGAACACACTACCATTATGCCACGCCCGGACGTCCTACCAGATGACCACTTATTGGTAGGCCTTTTGCGGAAAGTCAAGCAGTTTCATTCTCAGTCACTATCAAATTCCCATGATATTTGATAAGTCGCTCAGCTTTTTAGACGTAGAGTTATCAAACTCGCCGACAAAACAAAATGAACGGGTGCGTTTTTTATGAGCTTAAAAGCAACAACTCATCGTTCAATATTTAAAAGAAATCAAAATATGTAAGTATGACTTTTTCAATTGTGAATAATATTCAAAATTATTGAAATTATCATACATATAAAGAAACAGATACATAAAAAAATAAAGAAACAGAAAAACCAAATAATAAACTTAATACTTAATTAAATAGTGAAACATTAAAGTCTCAAAGTCGATAAACCTTTGATCCTGGCAAAGATTCTATCACAAATTCGCTTGCACGTTCTGCTTCCGAAGTGTTGGAGAGCTTGATATTGAGACTGAAGCCATCTCCGAATCTGGTAAAATATTTGACTTGCTCAAATTCTTCCATTTTAAATTCGTTTAACTCTTCTGAAGTCATTAATACTTACTTTTTTTACTTACCAAATACTTACTTTTTTGAATGTTTTTGTGAAAAGAAATTCAGAAATCACTATTCTCCATACGTTATTAGCTGCTGAAAATATAGCTCAAGCTTGTGTTGGATTGAATTTGATAACTGCTCAAGAGCAATCTAGTACTTTCTAACTTGTTTTTGAGATGCTCCTTGCTACAAATGTTGCTAACTGCTCAAGAACAATGTAGTACATTCTAACTTGTTTTTGAGATGCTGCTTGCTACCAATGTTGCTAATTGCTCAAGAGCAATCTAGTACTTTCTAACTTGTTTTTGAGATGCTCCTTGCTACAAATGTTGCTAACTGCTCAAGAACAATGTAGTACATTCTAACTTGTTTTTGAGATGCTGCTTGCTACCAATGTTGCTAATTGCTCAAGAGCAATCTAGTACTTTCTAACTAGTTCTTGAGATGCTCCTTGCTACAAATTTTGCTAACTGCTCCAGAACAATGTAGTACATTCTAACTTGTTCTTGAGATGCTGCTTGCTACCAATGTTGCTAACTGCTCCAGAACAATGTAGTACATTCTAACTTGTTCTTGAGATGCTGCTTGCTACAAATGTTGCTAACTGCTCCAGAACAATGTAGTACATTCTAACTTGTTCTTGAGATGCTGCTTGCTACCAATGTTGCTAATTGCTCAAGAGCAATCTAGTAGTTGCTAACTTGTTCTTGAGATGCTGCTTGCTACCAATGTTGCTAATTGCTCAAGAGCAATCTAGTACTCGCTAACTTGTTCTTGAGATGCTGCTTGCTACCAATGCACTTGATTTTCCCTTGATCAAGAATGGCGATTCTGGTACAGAGCGCTTCGCATTCCTCCATTGAGTGTGACGTCAATACAACAGAGCGACCTTCAAAAAGGGGTGATGATGCTAGTTTCTTGCTCGTGATAAATGTGCCTTTGATATCTCATCGGTCACGTGTGCGCTGCCGGTAAGACAAAAGCGGCTGGGTTCGTTCCCGTTAAGTGGATTATCTGTTTTCCGTTTGCACTTTTTGCGATAACCACACGGTTTGCGCTCACATCTCGTGAACGAACCTGATTTGCGCAATCGGTTAACGACGCTCCAAAGGAATTGTTGTGAGTTGGGATCCATCCCAGCTGAGGGCTCGTCCTAAAAAAGAGGGACTCGTATTCTAAAATTAGCTCTAATAGACAAATATTATATCATATTGAATATCAAATGTTTTACCCGATCAACTGCACTCTTGAATCATTTAAAAGGGTTTTTAAAGTTTCCGTTGCTTTTTATTCGTCTGCAATACAAAGCAACTTAAACTTGCAAAAGAAAAATTTGGGACGGTTAGTAATAAAGCATCAAATCCTTGAAATTCATAGCAATCGAGATGGCTACTCTATATAGAGCAACCTATGTAAACCGGGTGTGTGAGGTGACAAGAAATGGAATAGAAGCCGAAGAGAGCGATCGGAGACCATCACTTAACCGTAAGCGATAATGAGAGAGAGCGAGAGCAAGAAAAGAGGCGAGAGGAAGAAGAGAGAGCGTGTGCGTAAGATACTTACCAGCATTATGACAGGAGGCTGACTGATCAATGCCACGGCCACGGAGAGCTTCCTTTTGTTACCTCCGGAGAGTCTTGAAGCGACAATATCAGCATAGGGAAGTAGATGTAGAACACGCAGAAGAGAACTCGTCATCTGATAGGCTTCCAGTTATTCTTTCATCCTATTTGAGTTGACTTTTGAAATAATAGTTCTGTTGAATTAGAAAAATGAAGATTTTTGTACAAAAAAGAAAGGTAATGAATGATAAATCTGAACACTTCAACACTCAACGCGAATCTGTGCGAGTTATATGACGAGTTGTTCCCGTTTCAAAAATCAGGTATAAATTCGAAACCTCTGTAAGCATTCAAGTGACATTTCGTCTATTAGCTGCGTTAATTATTCGGTCGAAGAACTAACATTACGAAGACAGAAAAAAGGTATCTTCGATAATGGTCTAGATTTCATGTTTCCCCGAACTATTCAATGTGTTTTAATGACAACATTTACATAAAAAATATCGGTATGAATGCCTACTTAATCTCATCTGCCCGTATTCTGAACCCTGATGACCCCTTCCTGCTTTCATCGACTAATCAGTCTCAAATATAATAACATTATAAACATGATTCATCATCTCAGTGCCTCAAAAAGATGGAGCCTCAAGTTAATGTATGTGTTTGAAGAGGCCAATTGAGCTTCACGTTCTGAAAACAGCTGTCAAGCGTTTTTTTCCGTTGAAACTTACTTGAGGTATCAATGTCTCTTCTATGCCATGAATACGAGCGTAGAATTCGACGTGCTCTCTAGTCGTCAATTTCATGTTGAGTGCATCAAACTGTGGGCAGTATCCGAGAAAGCGGAAACCGTCCGACGCACGTGAGGTCACACTAAAATTAATATGGTTTCGGAAAACACTGAGGTGTAGACAAACTTTCTGTAAAAGCAATCCGTTAAAGCGAATACCTAATCGATTGGACTTATGTCGATGAAACTGCCAGAGCTCCTCTTCACCCCAGATCTGTTCTGGTTCACAAATTAACTAGACAACGTTAGCGAACTCGTACTTTTTCTCTCTTCTGAGTGCTTCGAGTTCTTATGGATAAAGACAATCAAGTAGGCTCTAAACAACTGTAAAAGAGAGGAATCGGTAGTACTGAATGAACTTCAAAGGATCATCAAGAGCATGGCGTTTCTCTGAATGCTTTAAACAGAAAAGCAGCAAGCGTCCCCTGAGAGGTTGAAAACCCGAGTTAAATTTCTGATAACCGCACGTTTAGAATTTAATTGAATTCAAAGCAGATAGAAAGGCGTTTTTCAAACGATGTACTCACTTCCCTCATATATAATTACAATTCCAACACCCGGGTAGAACATACAATAAATTGTTTCCAGTTCAAAGCCTCGGATTCCCAGCTGGCTTCCAGCATCACGTGAAATGGCAATAACTGCTAGGCAATTGACAAAAGAAGGTAAGGGTATTAAACAACTCAGGCAACTTCTATGTGAAAACACATATTGATTTCGTTCCTAAGCCGTACGGCCTCGTCAGCGTAACCTTTACCTAAGCCTAATCAACAAAAAAACAGTAAAAATTTACTTGAAAGCCTAAGCCAGAGCGAAAAACAGTTTTAAAAAACAACAAAAAAAACCTGGATTGTAAATTGCACTAAACAAAAGATGCCTGAATTTTGTAATACCCTCAACTTCTTTTTTCAATACATGTTCCTCTAGCTTTAGATCAATAAAAGCTTTGAATGAGGCATAAAAAAGCTTGCTCCACAAGTCTTATCAATAAATAAAAAAATTCAATGAATGATTTTTGGGGTCTGAAAAAATCAAAGCCATAAAACGCACGGTTGGCCTCTAATTAAAACTTCGCCGTTGCCTATCTCAGTCTTGCCTGTCATCATCGCGAACGTGGTCGTTTTGCCTTAAATCACATACTTTTATGCGAAAAACTCTTAATGAAAAAATTTCATAGTGCTTTTTTCCCATCCTCACTCATTCTTTTGCTTTCAAGCCCAATGTATTGCCATCTTGCCATTTTTGCCCTCTCAAACTCCTCTCTCTCTCTCTTTTTTAAAATCTCTATTTACATATCTCCCTCTCTCTCACTATCTTTTCTCTGTTTTTCTCTTTCTTTCTATTTAGAAGAATGTCGGTCTTCGTTCAAGTACTGTATTCGGAAGGTCTAGTGATTCCAGGAGGTTAACCAGAAGACCTTCAAGAGGCCTATGAAGTTATTACCTGCTCCATTCAGACCAAGAAGACCGAAACATTCGCCTCTCTCGACGCAGAATGTGACTTCTTTTACCACAAGTTTGTTGTTGAATGCCTCAAAAAACGAAATGGGTGTTTTCTTCGATGACAATTTCCATGTCTACTCATCATCAAAATCGAATGATTTCAACCTTGGCGAGACCCTTGACAATCAGGCCCTCACTTTCGATCTCAGGATCCAGCTTGAGAACTCGGATGCGTTCCTCCGAGACGTCAAAGTCCTGGGAAATAAGCTCCTCGTCGAGCTATCGAAAACTCCAGAGATTCTTGCATTGATAACTAAGTGGTTTAGAGCATTTTCGGTAAAGCGAAGACACGAGTTCAGTTACCAATCACTAATTTTTGCATTATAACGTAGAAATTCACTACTCATGACTTGGTCTATTCATAAATATTCTCTTCATTACTCAATCTCCAGATAAAATTTCTTATTCTAACACTCAAAACTAGTACAGTATCAGATGTAAACTTAGAATCATTTGTTATTGACTATGGTGGCAATCAAAAGTCGTGAAAACTTCTTATCAAAAAGGACGAAATTGAACCAACTTCTTCCGGCTCTTCTTCTTTGATTTCTTGGATGAGGCGAATTGTGGACATCTTCTCTACTCTTCTGAAAAGATTCTAGATTCATTGAGAAACTAAGCAAATACATAGTCATCAAACTTCTAAACGAACAAGGGCTATCTCACTTGATTGTTAATAGAAGCAAGGAATAAATCAATATATTGAAACTTTACCGAACTGATAATTTAATATTTCGATAAACGACAAAAAGCCAATTGAAATCTTGAAACAAACTTTTAGCTTGTACTTTTCCTAGACCTACAAAATATGCAGCTTAATAATACCTTTTAAGTCCAATCTTGCCGTGCTCCAAGATGGCAAAAACAACGATGAAGACGATGGACTCTATGAAAAGGACGAAAATGTGCATCCCCATCAGATTCCACTGCAGCAAGGCTGGGATCGGGATCTTGGAGATCAGGTCGGGACGGTTTAATCGTTCTGCAGAACACGTAGTAGATTTAAACCTAAGCTCGTAAGCTCATGAGCACGGATCAGTCAAAGCACTCGCGGATCATTTTTTCACTGACACGGTACTTTTCTTAATAGCGCTACGAGTGAAAATCTCTACGCTTTTCGATATTAGCCGAGTTTCGATAATAGCCGAGTTTCGATAATAGCCGAGTTTCGATAATAGCCGAGTTAAAACTACTTTCTCAGTTAAATTTGTCTCTTAACCTTCGCTTTTGCTTCGCGAGCAGTAAAGATGAACTTTACGGGAGTTACGAAAACATAAAAGGACTTCTGGGAAGTCTGAAGATAAAAAAAAAAAACAATTTTCGGAATCTTAAGATTTTAAAACTTCCTCTAGAGGAATATAAGACCCAAAATATCTTAATGGTGGTCACACGACCCAAAAATTCTTTTTGGGGTCATACGACCCAAATGAAAAAATCCCGTTTATAGGTACTCCCTAGGACTCAACACGAACTGAGTAACTGCTCTCCGACCGCCACTGCTGTGTAAACTGTTCCGCCTCGGGCCACGCCCATGACGAGATTGTACTGCGGCAGAATGAGAAAAATCCACGCACATATGTTGTAAGCTGATACAATTGTTGTGTCCGAAGCATCCTGAAGCGATGAAAGGTTGCGGTATACTACTCAATGTTTTAATAATCTTCTGAGATTTTTTCCATACTCTAACTTATACATTTTTTTTCTATGAGACCGTCTTAGCAATTTCCTTATAGACGGACTCAAAAAATTTCAGCAAAGCCCTTTTTTGTATCTCTCAGAAAATTCAAGTGCTTTATTCGTTGGAGCTTGCTTAAAATGAAAAGATACAAGCAGTTCTGTCCGCTTTAGGAAAGCGGAATCCTGAAGCTTGCTGAAATATGTTTGGACGGAAAACCAACGTTCGAGGACAAAAAATGTTGATTACTTAACCATTATCGAACATACAAGCACTCTCGGCTCCTTTTTGTCGTTAGAATTTTTAATTGTCTAATTTTATGATCTGTAAGATGGAATCCGAAATTAGACTTCTTGAGGCCCTAATTTATAGACCCACATCAACATCTTTTATTCCCTAACTAGCATTACCTTAAAATGTTCAATTTTTTTAATACTTTTCTGGATTTGATATAAAGCGTTTAAACTGAATTGATTCCAGAGCTAAAAATCAAATTTTCGCTTTGCTGGCAATAACTTGAGCCCCTGAACTATCAGTGGACACAATCCCATGCACCCTTGAAGCCCATTTTTGCTTAGAGTCCAACCTTTGAGATGATTCGCTCTAGGACCAGTATGGTCAACGAGGTCACCGCACCGAAGAAGAACATCCCCAGAGATATCAGAACGAATGCGATAGCAGGGATGCCAAATCGCCTTTGCAGAATGTACACGAATGGAATGGTTCCGAGTCTGAGATGGGGCAAGGATTTGAGAGAGGGCAGACTCAAAAATTATAGAAAGTGTGAATGAATTTTGTTTTCGCAAAAAATAAATGTTTTTTTCAACTCTTGGTTTTTATCAACTGAACGTAAGGAATTAGTCCAAAATCTCTCAAAACTTGATCACCTATAAACGATATAGCTCCATTTATGAACAAAATCCGAAACAACATACCTTTTTCTATCGAGGAATAAAAAGCGAAACCTAGATGAACCATCATTTGAACCAGAAGCTTCTTTTTTCTCTATGCAGCTTAAATGTAAGACTTGATATTCTAACCTTGAATTTCTTTCAGAACGCTTAGATTATAACTGCAATGTGAATTCGAAAAACGCCCTGCTCAGAACCCGGGTTTAAGCTTCAGGTCTAACGATACCGGAGCTTAAATGACCCAAACAGAGACCAAATACCGGCCTCCGACACATACCCGTAAATGACGAAGAGCAGGAAGTGCGCGAAAAAGAAGCTGGAATTGTAGACCAATGCGCCCGTATTGAGAATCGTGTACATCAGCAGAATTATGAGCGCGGAAACGCTGAGAACGGCCTGGGAAAAGTAACCGCATAAGTTAGGGTAGATTTTTTTGTTCTGACAAAGTGTCATAGACACTTTGTTTCTCTTCATTTGTTCCGATAACGGTTTTTAGACACTCATTCGTGTCACCCAAACTATAGGAATGTCTTTGTATTAAATGTAGTCGCAGCATTGCACAATATTGTATAACTATGCTATGGTCTAATTAAAATTAAGCTGAATCATTCTTTTAAAATTGTTTCCTACCTAGCGTTACACGCACATACTAGAATATGTACTCTCTCAACAAGATAAAACGATTTCTTATGGAGAAAATACCCCTTATGGAGAAAATTACGAACGAATAGAAAACGTTTTAGTTCAGAATTATTTGACAATGAAGAGGTCAAGTGAGGAAAAGAATACTGAGAGAATTATGATAAAAATAACATTGTCGAAGAGAAACGCTGAAACCCAATACACACGACGCGAGAGGCCGGAGACGATTTGGAGGTGGTACGAGTCAGTGATTCGGTCCTAAAGCACACTTTTCAAATGTGGTATGAGTTCATACCAGGGTCTTGAAAAATTCATCTTCAATTTAGAAAAATCTTGAGCAGCCGTTATTGATAATCCTGATAATCTTGAGCAGCCGTTATTGATAATCCTGATAATCTTGAGCAGCCGTTATTGATAATCCTGATAATCTTGAGCAGCCGTTATTGATAATCCTGATAATCTTGAGCAGCCGTTATTGATAATCCTGATAATCTTGAGCAGCCGTTATTGATAATCCTGATAATCTTGAGCAGCCGTTATTGATAATCCTGATAACTTCAATTTCTCTACTTTTCACCAACAAAAAACGGTCGATTTCTCTAATTAATCCACCATGAAAAATAATTAATAACCCAGAAAATTCTTAATCCCAATGACCCATTATCTTCTCTAACAAACAAAGCTCTACAAGCTACTCTATCATGACGTGTGAAAATCATTAATAACCTACAATGTCGTGAAACTTCTGAAGCTACATAGTTGGAAATTCTAGCCTAGTTTTAGAGATAAGGGAAAGATAAAGTAAGCGAAGGTCAAGTTTTCGCTGAGAAAAGTATTAATAGGCGTGCAGTTCTACGTTCTCGGGTCTCCAAATCTTATCTCTAACCCTGCACTCGGCTGTCTGGCCCTCTGACACCTTCCGCTTTCACCTAATATCTCTTCTTAAGCTTAGGCTAAGTTTGGGCTAACAAGGTCGTACGGTTTTGAAACGAATTCGTGTAGAACACCAACTTGTGGACCTGGAGATCTTATTTGTGGACCTGGAGTTCAAAATCAGGGACAAGGTTTTGATTATTAAAAATGAAAATGAAAAAAGGAGAATTACCTCAACGAGTGGAATCACGAAGCTGCCGGGTATGATGCTCATAACTAATACGATGAGAATCGCTCGGAATGTTGATCGACGTCTATAAATTCAAGTTTATCTTCCAATAAAAACCTAGAATTATTGTTCAATCGCTTCAATGATTTTCCCTTCAAATATCAATCAGCATAAAAAAGGTCGTCAGAGTCTCAGATGTCATATATAATTTTAAAAAATAGAACTTGAACTTTGAACTTTCAGTTACGCGAAACATATGTATGTATCACGTGAAAGTTTGATGGTGCATGATTGGATGCCTGTATAAGAAGGTGAAGGGAAGAAAACATGTTTCAAAAATGGCTAAGGAGCTTCTGATGGTAAGTAGGAGCAGAAAAATGGTGAGCAGATCATTGATAGCCGTTCTAAACCAGTCAGTGGAGAGGAGAGAGAGAAGGATGAATGATACGACGAAGGGGTCAGAGTGGCATCATAGAAAAGGAGAGAGGAAAGAAGGAGAACCGCTCCCTAGCAGCCGTTTCTTGAGGAAAGCGAAGATAAAAATGATATCAACCAAATGCCAATCAAAACCTGAAAGGCTGTCATCGAACGCCTCAGATGTGACATAAACTGACATATCGACAGCGTCCGCTGCCACCTGATCAAGTGTCTGATTCATCGGATGCTGATGAGTAATGATTCCCAGCCGATCGGGTACGCGATTGGCCGCAGTTCGCGAATCATAGACATTCACCTAGAAGTGACTGGATGTACATATATGTTAGAAGAAGTGACATTCAGAAGTGACATTCACCTAGAAATGACTGTAAATATATGTATACAAATGCATAGTTACTTCTTTTGAAGAGAAACTATTGTTTTATTATTTAGTTACTCTTCCAATGAATAAAGTATGTGTAAGTCAAAACACATTGCGGAATATGCATTTGTTTTTTGTATGCGGAATGTGCAAAAATACGACAAATCTCCCACACTGTGAAGGCAATCTTTTCAAAACGTAAATTTCTTCACGTTTACTCTCTAGCTGAATAATACTATTGTCAAGACCTCTTAAATTAAAAAAAAAAACATAACTAGTCAACTATGACCTCTTTGTAACGAATATTCTTTTCGAGTCTTTAAATATATACATTGTGTTGCACAATGATAGGACAACCCAGAGAGTTTTGTGATTGGGCCGAACGGTACATGAAAATTGAAAAGGTTTTTTTAAATCTTCATTTTTGTTCGTAAAATATTCAAAGATAACAAGCAGTACGCAACCTTAGCCGAGCTCAAGGACGCCATTGAAAAGGAGTGGGATTCGCGGAAGACTATGCCCCCCTATGAAAGCATGCCTAACCACATCTTTGAAACTATCACAAAAAGGCCATGCCATCAATTATTGAGCTATTTTCAATTCTTGCTGTAAATAAACTGCACATTTTCAAAATTGTTACAGTTTGTTACGGCCGATTTGAGTATAATGATATTTTTCTCGACGAATAAACTATGAAGTTTCATGAAACTCGAGGTATTCCAATTTTCAAAAGCGAGGAAAAAAATTATAATAACCCTTTTTTTCAATTTCCATGTTTCGTTTGGCCACAATCACAAAAATTAAGGATTGTCCTATCATAATTCAACGCATTGTGCATATGTATTGTACTAAAAATGAGCCCTCTACTGGTGTGCAATGACTACACATCTTTCCATATGATTCAAGTTCTGAGGATTTGTATTTCGTAACGGACCGAATTTCAATCATGTTTTGGCTGGTTGATATTCGTTCGTTTTGTCAATATTCATTTCACTATGAAATAAGCAATTATGGAAATCTCTCAGCTCATAACATTAGTCCGAGAGCTTATAGATTGTAGTTGCGCACCTTCTGCAGCATTTCGGAGTCGTCCGACAGAGAAGCCGTCAACCGCAGAAGCGCATTCGACAGGATGTTGGTAAAGACTGGAAGCGCCGCCCATCGCTTGTTATCGAACCATATCTAGTAGATCAAAAAGCTCGTACTCCACAAGTGATCTAACACTATCGATCGAAGCGTGTCTTCTCTAAGCGCTTTGCTCGTACTTTATATTTGATAAGCCTTCAGTTATAAAAAAAATGGGTTTGGAAAGGCTCAAAAACGTTTTTGAAGTCGAAATTGGATAATGTAGTTTTGAGAGAAATAAGAATAAATTACTTTTATGTTTTCTTCTGAATCCATGTTGTGAAGTACTTTCTTCATAAAGCCATCCAGTGTGATGTTGGCAACGAAAGTGTCATTCTTCGGCGGGGGAGGTGGGATAGAGGACGTGTCTGAAGAAATCTCATTCCTTTTATCGATTATAAGAGGTTTGAAGGTCTCAAAAAGTTCCAAAAATAAATAAATTGATTGTTTGCATTGGTAGCTTAATGCCCGGAAAACGAAAAAGTACTCTTCTAAATTTTTGGATGATTTATAAGGCTTGTACATTAATAAGAGTGATGTGTAAATAATTGATGCTCTCTTTTTTTAAATCATCAAATAAACTCACCAAAAAAACTCGCAATCAGTTTTCTCCACGACGCATTCTATCCTTCATATCTCCGATCACCCAACAATACTTAAATGACTCAATAAATACTTTTCAATCATAGTTTGAAGACTCACTCATTTCAATATCGATCAAACTTGCTAACTCAGTTTGATCCTAGTAGTTGCTCGCGACAAACTAGTCAGCATGCTCCGCCAGCCACGGAACTGAGTGTCAGCAGCCTCAGACGAGATAGCTCTCGGATTACGGTGGCCGAGTGAGTACCCACTCATTCTAGAATTGTTCGGGCATAGAGGAAAAGCCGATTCACTCTGGTAAATAACTATTATAGTTCTCGAAATACCTTCTTATTCTCGAAACTGTTTACACAGACGTACATATTGAGCAGGCCCGACGTAGATTCCTCTTGCAGAAAACCGAGGAAGTGGGTCATGAGGCGAAATTGAGACAGGTTACGGTAGCTCATGTCCAAAACGATGTCAGTTGTATTCGTCACGAGCCATCTCTGCTCGTTCAGTGGGTAGTCAGCCTGGGTAAACATAGTCACGATCTCAGTCATAGGACATTACTGCCTCGAATCAGTCTTCTCATGAATGAAAACATGATTGAATCAGTTAATGAATGAATGAAAGAGTTAATAAATGATTTGCAGAATAAATAAGTGAATTAAAGAATATATGACTGAATACACCTTCAGAAATATTGGATCACCATTCGTAGGTTATTTGTCAATTTTTCATTGTAAATTTTTGTAAAATTTTCTTCACCAGGAATGAAATCAGTTCTAGGCAGTATCAAGTTTCATCTGAGCTTGACTGCGGTCAAAAAACTAACGTTAACGGAACATTAGGCGAATTATTTACCCTGGAACAGTATCGCTTCCTATCTACATCAGGAACACGAATGATAGGAGCATTAATTGAATATATTGTGTGATCAAAACTACCCTAATTCTGTGTTATTGATCATTGAGTGGATAATATAAACAGCATATGCATCACCAGTTCTGGATAGCATAGACTAAGTTACTAAGTGAGCAATGTCACTTTCACGACTGAAAATTGACCTGTCTGCAGTCAAAATCAGGGCCAGCATAGTTACATGTAGCATTGACATTGTACTTTATCGGAGGACCTGAAAGATGTAACTATCACAAGGGCAAGAATTTTTACCGTACTTTATCGGAGGACCTGAAAGATGTAACTATCACAAGGGCAAGAATTTCTACCCGGCTTAGAACCCAGTCGTTTCTATCTTACCGGGAGCAAAGCGCCCTACCACGTTTCTATCTTACCGGGAGCAAAGCGCCCTACCACGTTTCTATCTTACCGGGAGCAAAGCGCCCTACCAATACGATTCCGACGACACATGTCTGTGATTTTTTGAGCAGAGATCCCTCCCTGCCTTTCAATTTAAAACAAAGAGCTTTTAATGGTTTCTTACTGAAAACTATTCAAAAGACATAGACAGCTTACAAAGCTTTACAGAACTATGTATAAGTACAATACCAGAAAATGACCTTTTAAGTACATAAGAACTAAATAGAGAATTTAAACACAAAGTAACATGTTCTAAAACATAAGAAAAATAATTGCACAAAAAAGAACAAAAAAGGATGAAGCGACAAGTTTTGTAAGAACTGACTAGCATCGGCCATCAGAGAAGTCACTGTTAGATTGCCTCCTTCGGCAGGCATGCATTTAGACGGGAGGAAGTCTCTCAAATCATTTGAAGGGGTAATGTATGAATGAAGGAATAAATTTATGAATGCATAAAAAAGACTCGGATTTGCTGATGCCTTCGAAGTTATGAGTGGTCTTTATCTATGTCCTTTTTATTTCTATCATCCACAGCAAAGAATTTGGTACCTAACGACGTATGTACTGAAAACATGTAAAAACCACAACATTTCACTTGGTTTTCGATGAAGTAATTTTTGAATTCACTTTACAAATTTCTGAACCGATCAACAAAAAAAAGCAGGAAGGATTAGAAAAAACAGAAGAAAGGCACCATTATTTAACTTTAGGAACTATGGGGGTGGAAAAGCGACACCGAATGTTGGGGGAAACCGAAAGGCTCATGTAAAATGTGAGTACGGATGTCCGGTACTCTTCCTATCAGATTGGTCCTACATCTCATATCAAGGGAGCGCGTACCCTGCCACGAGACAGTGAAAATTGCGAGAAGAAATTGCAATTTTTTTAAATGAAGTTCACGTTTAAGGTATGGAGCCTTAGAATTCAACTTTTCTCCTTCTCAACGTAAGTGATCTCGTTGAACGCTCCAATGTCTCACCACGAATTGCCGTGAGAATGGACTAAGGTATTTTTTATATTATAACTTTTATTGTTGAACGTAAATTTTTACTGTTGAACGTTAATATAAAAACACCGTATTCCATTTTTATTCTCACGGCAATTCGTGATGAGACATTGGAGCGTTCAACGAGAACACTTAGCACAGATTACGTTGAGAAAGTGAAAAGTTGAATTCTAACGCTCCATCAGCTATTTTATACTTTTAATATGGAAAGTATTAAGAACTCAGATGCAAGCAAGACAGACTTTAAGAATAACTATCAGAGTACAAAAGAAGTGGGATGGAAAACTGATAAGACAGGGACTTTAAACAAGCCTGAGACAGGACTCATACAAGACAGAGTTCTAAGTTCTCACCTCCAAGGAGAGTCTTCAAGACAGCGCCATCCCATGCCCGGCAGGCCCATGAAGGACGCCGCAACTACTGGACTCAGGCTCTGGTTGCTGCGATCGACCAAACTGGAACCAGTTGGAAAATTTTTTTTGATCAACTTCCGCTCAAGCTCGGAACTCCGCTCCATGTTTTGAGTCAAACAAGCGCGATAAGTTTACTTTTGTATTTTTGTATCTCTGAATTCATATAACTTTGCTTACATTTTCCACTTGAATGTATAACTTGATGTTCATATGCATAAAATTTTATTTAATTAATGTATAAATTTTCATATTAAAGTCTGACTTGATGTATGATGTGGTGTAATTTCCGTACACAGCGCTAACAAGTGGAAGCGATCCTTGCACTCGAATCTGGAACAGGTTTTTTCCCCAAAAAAAATTCAATACGCTGAATGAAAATGACTTGAGATGTTGAGTTTTTCAAACGAACTATGATAAAGCGAAATAGATTCGGTTGTGTAGTCAAATAATCAAATTTTTCATAGGTAAACCAGTCGTTTTTAGATGACATAGACTTGATAAGCAGGACCTTTCCTTTTTATCGTCTGCTAATATATGTCTATCTACCTAGTTCAGTTGAAACCTTGTTTCAAGATTCAACATGCATGAAAGTGTATCAGATTCAAACTTGATGTAAGAATAAATAAATTTATAGATAAATGATTAACCTTAACTCCTGTCGCTCCGATCGGCGACAGGAAGATGGCATACAATTCTGCTGCCAGTAGCAGCAGAATCGGCAAGCACACCTCAAGAACGCAAGTTAGTGAGCACACCCAAAGAACGCAAGCATCTTTTTACTCAAAATGCTAGTATGAAAACTAACCACACAGAAAAGCGTGCGTGCACTGCGTTTCGTATAGCACCATCGAACCTTGAAGAGCGCCAACATGTGACGCTGCTTGCGCACTTTGGTAGCTCGAATGGGAGAGGAAGCGTCTGTTCAAGGTAGAATAATTGTCAAAAAAAGTTTAGCGAATGCTTATTTCATCTCACTTAGTTAATACTTGCCCGAAAGAAGACTTGGGTTGAAAAACCTTATTAACAAAGTAAGAGTAAGCTTTCGCACTGATCGCACTATCGTACAAAGAGACGGGCAGAATTGAACCCAGCCGGTTTCTTTTAACCGATGTTGAGCACGTTACGACGACTCTACCGAGGTCGACTTGGTGTTTTTCACGAGAGGGCTACGCCAAAAGCTCAAAGACCTTACTCTTATGTTGTATAAGAAAATGAGAAGTGGAATCAGAAGAGAACCTCCCAAGTTTATTTCAGAGAATAAAGATAAGAGATGAAATACCAATTCAAAAAATGCTCACTGAAAAGTTTAGAGGTAGCGTTGCCCAGTTAATAAAAAAATAAGTTTTTTTAACGGTGCAATATAATCCTCGGTTGGTTTTTGCACTCACTGACCCATACATGGTTCGCGTAGTTTGCTTTGAATGACAAATTAACGACAAACCAATGATGTCTTCAGTCCGATCTCCAGACACCCCCGTCTCATCAATCAACTCCGCTTTGTCGTTTACGGTGTTCCGAATACGTCTGTTTGATGAATTCAAGTTGAAATGGGGATGAAATCTAACTTATTCTTCTTCTTCTTCTTCTTCTTCTTCCTCGCGCTTGTTCCCGCCTCGCGGCAGGGTACGCGCTCCCCTGAGATGGAGGACAGACCTATCCTGGTAGAACCAGTGGCTGCCTGCTAGATCACTGCTAGTGTGATTAGCAACAGTGGGGAGAGTCAGATTCGTGCATGAGCACTACCAACATTTCTTAACCCCCTTGGTTTGGGTGGATCTGTCCGGGGTGGGAGTCGAACTCGGGACTCTTCGCACAATGGTCTATCACACTACCTTATTATCAGTGTAAAATATACTTGTTACAGTATTCGGTTTTCGGACCTCCGACCAGACCTTCGGTTCAAGTTTCTCACAGGTTATGTGATTTAATTGCATGTAACACGTGTCGGGTTTAAAGCCAGCCTCCTCTATCTTACCGGAAACGAGCGCTTAACCGAGAACTAATTGTCAATCCGAATCATACTGCTTTAAGAAGAGAAATGGCTCAGTTCTATAGGCTTTCCAGAGGATAGTATCGATTAGAGTGGGTGAATTTAGTGCGTAATCGCAGGTATGTATGTTCCGCATGCTTTTATTTACGTACTAAACTAATCAGGAACCCGAAAAGTCAAGTGGATCAAGCTTAATGCTCATCACATGCATAATGATGGAAAGAAAAAAGTTTCATGTCATATCAACGGATAAAATAATTTCAAAATTATCAAATGTTTGGCTTGTGCATACAGCTTGACAGATCGAATGAATCATCTTATACTCATATTCATAGTCCGATGTGGCGTATTGGGCGTGACTATTGTCCTATTATTGACCTACCCCCTCTCCCCGGACAGATACACCTAAATGGAAGGGTTTGGGAAATTTTGGTTTTGCCTGCTGAAATCTGACTCTACCCACTGCTGATAGACAATTTAGATGTAACTTTATATCACTACCTTTAACTGTATATTCAACACATCCTTCTTGAATATGGGGTTGCAGTAAATTAGAGTGGGATGAATGTCACTAGAGCAAGTCATAATTCATGCTGCGATTGACTTTTTGCCAGAAAACTCAAGCGAACCGTTTTCTTGCAATTTTCCCGCAGCATCGACTAAAGAAGGATGTTTCCGAGACCTTATTCAGTCTCATTTCTCCTTGAGGTGCGAGAGAGACGAATATCTGAAGAGGTTGTGAGATAACAAGAAAAGTGGAACAGAGAAACGTAGGGAATATAATTAGTATTTGAAAAGATAAAAATGGGATGATTACAATATCTCGAAAAACAGATTGAAAAACAGAACGAGGAGAAAGAAAGTTAGAGAGAAAGTAGAAGAAGGCGCGAGAACAGAGAAAGAGAGAGACAAAAACTAGAGAGAGAGAGAAAGAGACGGAAAAGGGAAAGAAAAAGACAGAGAGAGATAGAGAGAGACAGAGAGAGAGAGAGAGAGAGATTAACTGAGATTGCTAGAAAGAAGCATGCTAAGCTCTGTAAAACGCGGTTGTCAACCAGCCAGAGAGAGAGCTGGTATTTGTTATGACTGCTTTGAGCTCAAATGGTTAAAACTCAATGGTTAAAACTATTTTGAGCCCAAATTGGTTCTGATTTTTCTGGGCACAAGTATTGATAGACCTGCTCTAGCGATGGCGCGGATACCCCATATTGAGCGACTCCCGCATGCTCCATCTGAGCGTCAAGTGTGCGGAAAAAGACCTCGAGATGCATCGAGTCCGTGCTTATGGGGATGTTGAGAGTTATCTCCTGCAGTACATGTTAATATTACAGTTAGAACAAAGTTCATGCAATACTTCTCATTCTATTTTTAACAGTTTCGGTGGTTGTGTTCCTTTTTAGACTGTTTCTGGCGAATTCATTCGGCTTTTTAACTTTTCCACAAAAACATATGTATGTAATTTTAAAGGAAGAAGCCGTTTTCTGAGAGGCCTTTACAGAGGAATGCCAACTTACTTACTAATGCTGCCTGGATAAGTCGAAACACTAGCAGTTCATATCACAAGAAAGGTCAGTGACACAAAGTTAAATGGTTCAAATTTATTTGTTTGTCGCTGGAAGATTTATTGTTCAAGATTAATGCTTATATATTCTTAGAATGAACAATGTGTCTCGAAATAACGGAACTATGATGTGTGATTATTATTTAGCGACTCTTTTTTATGACAGGGAGCTTGCTAGACATTCACAAATTTGTAAAGTTTGAACAAGGGCTTGTTACGAATAACCGACAGACTCAATTCTATACAAGAAAATGAATTCTAAGGTAAGACTCAAGTTTCAGAAAGATGATAAAAGTATGAATGTAACGTGTAACTGAATGATTGACTGACGTCATCCGTACAATCGGCCAGGAACACTTTGACGTTCTCGTTCATTCCGTTCAGCAACTCGACGATGTCACTGTTCGTCTCCTTGCGAGTCTGTCATTACGTTATTGACTTTTGATTAAAAAGATTCAATAAATTCATTTCATACGCTTTATTCTCGATGTGATAGGATATGAAGCATCATTGATTCAAACTACTCTATCTGGTTTTCCGGTTCTTGATGTTGAGGATGAAAACGTAGAATGTAGACTGGATTGTCGATTACAGTCCATGAGTGTAGTATTTTTTTATGGTAGTCTCATAGGGGAACATACCATCATAATCAGTCGATACATTAGAAAAGAACTAATCGACCTAATTAGAAAAGAACTAATCGACCTAATTAGAAAAGAACTAATCGACCTAATTAGAAAAGAACTAATCGACCTAATTAGAAAAGAACTAATCGCCCTATAAAGTAGACGCAAGGTCGAGGAAGAACATTAAATTTAAAAGTCTCCGTAAATTTATATAAAATTCTCCGGTCGTCCGATCGAATAGGAAATCGCTATAAACGTAACTAAAGCCCAAGTACAATAACCCGTACAAATAAGGTTTTGGGTGGAATCGAACCCAATCGTCTATCACCGGATGTCAGCGTGTTACCAAGGAAGAACTAAATTACCAAGAACACATTTAAGCCCTATTGATTTACCTTTTTGACTAGTGTGAGCGTGAGGAATTGCCCGAAACGGTTCTTCAAGAAGACACTGGAGCCAAGAGCTTTAAGGCGGCCTTCCGAGAGGATCGCAACACGATCCGAGAGCACATCAGCTTCGTCCATGTGATGTGTCGAGAGCAGGATTGTTCTCCCTGAAAAGTTTCTCTTTAGAATTATACGTTTAGAGAGCGAAATTGAACTTTTTGAATAGTCATACTTCACCATCATATGTACATTACGAAGAGAAGATTTTTTTCTGAAGAGTTGAATAAATATTTATACATATATCCGAAAAGGAGGATTGTTCTTTCTGAAGTGCTATCCTTCTCAATGACAGTCATTCATTCCCTTTGAGTTGTTCTTCCAAATCATCTAAAAGCATCGTATCCTTCATCGGCATTTATAGGACATGATTATTATATGTAGCTACAAAATTGCTCTTTTGAATCCTCCTTCCGAATGACGTTGGTTCCTCATTGTATATATAATCAGAATTGGATAACCATTGAAATGACATGTATTTAACAACCATTGATGCTACCGCTTTATACGGAACCAATCGTAAGAAGCGTACCGATTCGTCCGATTACGCACATACAAACACACGTAAACGATTCATAAACTCATCATCGGTAAGTTCAAACTTTTCAAGCAGTCCAGCTTTTTTCTACTTTAAAGTCTGGGTTTGACTTTTTCTGTTAAAACGTAACAAATAATGGTTTCCGATACTAAAATTGAATGAAACTCTAATCATGCTCTATGTTTTACTAGTTTTTTTCGTTTTGACTTGCTCACATGTGCAAGTCACAACAGCTTGACGTCGTGTAATCGGTAAGACTTTCCGTATCATATGAATAAAGTATGAAGAAACACCAAAATTTTTTAAATGAATCAACAAATGACTGCAATAATAGTTTGAATTTCGAATGAATGCAGGAATAAATCAGTGACACAACAAATTAGTGCAAGAATCAATCAAAAAGTTAACAAGTGACTGAATGTTTAACTTACCAATCTTGTTTTTGATGAGCAGCCGCCAGATGTCCTTTCGACTGTTCACGTCTACACCCGCAGTCGGCTCGTCCAGAATGACGAACTTGGAACCGCCCACCAGAGCGATACCAATGGATAAGCGTCGCTTCTGGCCTCCTGTTAACGTTAGGGGTACTGGTACAGGTAACACGTTTTTTTCGGGTAGAAGATAGACCGCTAAGGTCGACTTCGCTCCGTGGACAAAATTTTATACAATGCGTTGATATAATTGAAGTTCAATGCTTTTTATGGAAGCTTTTTTTTATTATTAGTTATTTGAATCACTCATCCTCCCTTGCATCAGTTCTTTGACGTTTTACAAACAAGTTCAAAAAAGTTAAGTGACCGATTTTGAGTTCTACTGATCTACGATGCCTGTGCTTTGAGGCGAAAACAGGTATGTTCAAGATTCTAACCCTCGACATACGGATCGACCAACGTACCTGACAGCTTGCCCGAAAGGTAGTCCTTTTTTTCCACCAAGTCGACTGCCTGCATCATTGTCATGATCTCTGAATGGAGATCCGCGGAGGCTACGCCTTTGAGAGCAGCGTAGAACTTGAGTTGCTCGTACACTGTCACACTGGAAGAGTTCTTGTCACAACTCAGAGAGCCTTAAGAAAATGTCACAACTCAGGGAGCCTCCAGAACTGTAGTAGCACTCAAAAATCGTTCGCTATTCCTAGAGTTAGTGACTTCCCATTACCTTTGTGGTCAGTTCATTTCATTTCATCTGATAAAACTGATTGAGCCCGGCTTTCAGCGGGGAACTAAATACAGTACCGTCCAGAAGTATACCAAAAAGTATATTTTACAGTGTTTCTCTTCAGTGAACTCGAATTAAAGGCTCAAATGTTTATTAGATAATCTTCAAGTACTTCGAATCATAATTTCAACATAACTTTTGAGATGCCCCTTAACTGTGAACAAGAAAAGCGTAAAATATGAAACGCAAAAAAAAACACAATTTGAGCACATATTCTTCAGACACCTATGACATCTTCATTAACAACTTAACCGTTCAGTACTACCTGAAATTTGATTACCCCAGTCTAATACTTTGTCGCCATATCCCTAGCGTCAATGAATGCCTTGCATCTTTGTGACATAGAGACCACCAAGTTGGCAAGGGTTGAAACCGGGAGGACGTGCCAGGCCTCTTCGATTTGGGCGAATTTATCCGCCGCATTCCGAGCAGTCTTGCTTTCGACGGCCTTCCCAGCTCCCAACACACGTGCTCTATCGGATTTAGGTCCAGTGACTGGCTCGGCCAGTCCATGAGGGTACTCGACGCTGACCAAACCAGTCTTGGACCACACGCGAAGCGTGCTTTGGATCATTGTCCTGCTGGTATATCCAGCCCCGGGGCATGTTCGAGCGTGCATATGGCATCACGACATTCGAGAGTACATCTATGTAATCTTCCTTCCTCATAATAACCTCTACCCTGTGCAGAGGCCCGACCCACCCGCGTGGAACGCCCCCCACATCATCACTGAACTTTCCCCATGCTTACAGGTAGGAACCTGATACCTAGTATTGAACCTAGAGCCTAGAGGCCGTCTCACATGCCTAATTCCGTCTGTCTCGAAAAGCAGAAACTTGCTCTCATCAGATTAGAACACCTTCACTGTTCAATGCTGATGGTCCTTTGCCCACTGCAATCGCCTCTCCCAGTTCATCTCCGAGATCATCGGCTTCTTCACCGGGTCACGTCCGAAGAGGCGGGTGATGCGCAGACGCCTATTTACCGTATTGACGGAGATCTGAAAACCAATTTTTGCTCAAGAAAAAAATTTATTTTGCCAAAAAAGAACAAAAAAACTTACTTTAACATTGAAGTGCTGCAGCATTTCCTTGTGAACTTCTGCCGCGTTTTTCCGGGGTTGGTTTTGCTTATCCTAGTTATGACACGGTCGATGCTGGGAGAAGTTATGGAAGGCCTTCCACGTGATTTCGTCCGAATTTGCGTCTTCGCGGAGCGAGAGATCGTGCCAACATCAGTCTTGAATTGGCGCGCCAGATCGGCCAACCTCATGTCCATTTCCCGCCCCCGTGCAATGACCTGCCGGTCCTTTTCACTTAGGTTCTTAGAACCATTGGGTCGACCCTATATCTCAAAATGCTGAAAACTTTTTATGACCTTTGCAATAAACAGAAACAAATAAACAAGAACATATGTCAAAAATCTCGAAAAAGACTGTTTTAGGAAAAAAAAATCGCTGAGCTGATCTGCTTTTTCAGAAACGGCTCTTTTTTCACAATATGACGCAAATCACGAGCCACACAACATATAAAAAAAATGCGCCAGTGGGCGCAAAAACAGAAAAGATATACGACAAAATATACTTTTTGGTATACTTCTGGACGGTACTGTGACTGTGTAGATTTATTACAAATTTTTGTACTGATTTAGTAAATTACATATTGTGACCAAAAGAGCCGGTTAAGTACTGGGTATGAGAAGATGCCACAAGTAGTAAACTAAGGAAGCCTCGAGAACTGCAGCACTCAAAAGCCGTTCGTTATTTCTAGAGTTACTTCCGTTTACTTATGTGGTCATGTCATTTGCTAAGATCAAACTGAAATGAACCAGGTTTTTTTAAGCGGGATTGGGAAAAATTTTCGTCGTTTTGGCCTCGATTTTTCTTCCGCTGAAATATTATAATTAAATGAAGTATGTTTAAAGAAATTTTGAACCGGCAGACTTTGGTAAAACTAAACACAAAAAAACCAGAAAAAATCAAGCAAAATAAATTCTTTTTTTTGTTGAAAAAACGAGTGAAACGTACAGGTCAAAGAGAACGTTGTGCTGGGGGCAGTAGCCCAGTACGTCGCGAATGGAACGCATGTCATACCTTAATTGAGCATTCAAACATATCCAAATCTTGTAGGTGAGTGTGAGAGTATAAATTTACTAATAAAAACTATGTTCATAGTTTTATAGTGTCTTTATAACTAGGGCGAAACTGACTTAAATTTTCGATTAAGTGTTCATTGTATCAGTGATCAACAGTACATCAATCATTGCCTATGGACATTTTTAATGGCAGCGAACTAAAAAAAATTTTTTGAAAAATATTAATTTATTACACAAAAACGTTTCTCTATCACCGAAAACGAGCGCGTTTTATTATACGACAGATGACAAATTTTTAATCCATGCGATAGATTGAATACAGTTTCAGAACAAAATTATAACTAGGTATGTAAATAGTCATATATACACAGTATTATCTTAGATAGTCATATATACACAGTAAATAGTCATATATACACAGTATTATCTTAGATCTAGTGAATAATGGTTACATATAGTGAACAAACTTAGTGAATACTGGTCAGATTCAGTGAATATGGTCTAATCATAGTAATTCCACCTTATGTCCTCTCCATAGATATGCGCAGTGCCAGCAGATGGTGAGAAGAGACCGCACAGTATTGACCTCAAAGTTCACTTTGAAGCTTCATTTGAAAATCCGCCTCTGTTTCTCATTTTATGAATTGAAATGTTTTATCACACAATGTATGATAGAGCATAATAGGGTTTTTGAGAAGATGGAATCTTACGAGGAGTGAGGGTTGCAGAGGCTTCAGGCGACAATATAAGATGGTTTTTTTCAAAGTGAGGTCTGTTGGGCGCCGTTACAAAGCGGCCATTCGAGTAGGACGAAGAAGGAAAACATTACGGCAGGGTTTATTTATGGACGTTACATCGCAGCCGTTCCGGGGAAAGAGAAGAGCAAAAATGAAGAGAAGAGCAAAAATGTGAAGAGCAAAAATGAGTGGGATAACATCAATGAAAAAGTCTTTAGACCTCGAAATCTTGTATTCTTACAAGATCGTTGGTTTGATTAATTGCTAAATCTTTAAAAATAAATTAAACCCTCGCCAGGAAAAAATCGTGTTCACAAAGCGAAATTGAACCCAGCAATCTCTCCACTGACCGCGAGTGGTCGCGTTACAATTACACGACAGGGATACTTTGCATTTCCGTGCGATAGTATATGACTCACATTGTTGTTGTTTTGCCTGCCCCGTTGTGACCGAGAAGACCGGTGATTTGTGACTCGTACATTCGAAGATTCAATCCGTCAAGCTAGAATTATTTGCAGCGTCTCTCTCTTTTCTCTCTATTTTTCTTTTTCTCTCTTTCTCTTTCTCTCTCCTTTTCTGTCTCTTTTACCTCTTTCTTTTTCTATCTCTCTCGTCTTCAAAACTCTATGTCCCTTCATCCCTATTCAAGTTAAATCTCTCTGCTACTCTTTCTTTATTCCTCTATATCTTTTTGTCTGAAACTCTTTCTCTTTCTCTCTCTTCATCTCTCTAACCATCTCTCTCACATTCTCTTCCTTTTTTCTCTACTACTTTATTTCTCTTTTTCTTCTTTCTTTTCCCCTCTCTCTCTCCTCCTCTCCTCAACACACCGCTCTCATTCCATTAGAGTAGTCCTTGATGAGATCGGTGATCAGAACCGTGAGCTTCTCCTCGGTCGGGTCCTTTTCAAATGCGTCGCTCTCCGGTTCGCTGGCCACTAAAGAAAAGATCTTCAGCCATGAAAGTAAACCGAAAGAGTCTCATTTCAAGTGCTCCGAAAAAACCCATTTTCATTATCCCGCCACTGCCATTATTATGCAAACTGAAGAAGATGGGTAGATCCTCCCCTTCTCCGAGCATGTAGATCAGTCGTGTCGACGACTTTTTCAACAGTTCTCTCGACTTGGGTACACTCTTCTACTAACAGAGTTACTGGTCTCCAACTTCTACTTTCATTTCAAAGAGTTCTCGAAAATATTAGGTTGAAGAGCTAAGAGGTCCTCCAAAACTCTTAAGCACAACGCCACAGTTGCTTAATCCTCTTCAAAGGTTCTTAAAAACACTTTCTTTCAACCATGTTAGCGATAACACTGAACACGTTATTGTTTGGCATTGTAAAATTAATAAATCTAAGGAGCTTTTCCTCCAGGAATTAAAAAAAACTGTTTAAAAAATTCCCCAAAACATGTCAACCAAGAAAAACTCTTCTATTTGAACTTCAGCTTCAGAACCCTGACTTCTTATTTCTCACCTTGTAAAGCGTAGGACGTCTCGCTTTTGACAGTGTCAGGGAACCAATAACGACGAAGGAAGCAGAAGTTCCATGGGAGAGAGACCCCGTGCACTCCTAAGCAACATGAAATTCCTAACGACTTTCCATTAATTTTCCCGAATCTATGTCTCTCACTTTCTGTCGTTCGTTCTCCCACTCTTTCTCCTGTTTTTTAGTAACTGTTTTACCGTATTTTCTTCTTTCTCTTTACTTCATATGTAGAGACCGCAATTAAAATATTTTGGTACGCAATTTTTGTCTGCAACACTTATATTCCGTAATTCCAAACCTCTTCATCGGTGTTCTTAGTCGAGATTCTAGAGTTCTTATGGAATCTCACAGCTTAGGTTACCAAATAATATTTTCCTAGTTTTTGATATAAAAACGAACTTCCGATTGCTAAAAGCAAAAAATATTCCATTCATTAATGACAGAACTCAAGTTGACATAATGGTAGAGCAAATTTTTATTTTTATTTCAGCCAAAAAATATGGCCTTTCGAAGTTGAGCCACGCGCTAGAGTAATTATAGTCACTGCTTTATGTAAAGGCGAACTTTCGATTGCTAAAAGCAAAGATAGTAATTCACTTCATTAATGACAAAACTCAAGTTGACATAATGGTAGAGAAAATTTAAATTTTTATCATAGCCAAAAAATATGGCCTTTCGAAGTTGAGCCACGCGCTAGAGTAATTATAATGATCCACTTGACCTTCCGCGCTCTAACGTACCGAAATTTGTTATAGGCAGAATTTTCGAAACAAATCTAATCTATTTTTTCTGCTTCAAAGTAATTTTTTGTTGATTTTTTCATGTTTTCTTGAAAGAATTAAGTGATTAAGAACACATAAAAATAACATTTCACTTGATTTTAGCTATTACGGTCTCTATTCATATGTAGAGACATATTTTTCCCCTTTTTGACAACTACTTAAGTTTAATTGTGTAACTTCCTGTTCTTTTCTCTTAAAAATAACACATACAGTACCGACTAGAAGTATACCAAAAAGTATATTTTGTCAAATATCTATAAAGAATATATTTTGTATCTGTTAACCTTTAGCTCATGAGCAACAGTTTTGAACGATTCTCCTTCAACATATGACTCTCAAACACGTAGAGACCAATATTAATAATTATGTGAAGTGAATTCAATCTCTTTAAGTGCTTAACCTGGATGAATAGCGGATATATACCAAGCGAGCAAGTTGTAGAAGAAGATCTCCACCAGAAACCCATTCAAAACCCATGATAAGTTTATATGTAGACCTGCAAAATTATTTAAAAAAATTGGCGAAAATATTTCAATGTCGAGAAGTTTTGAAACGGAACCTTATGCAGAGAACATTACCTAGAATGAATGTTATAAGTTATTTTATACGTAAAGCTGAAAATATGCACATTTTGATTGCAGAGACTCGTATAATCTAGCGCGAAAAATCACTGAAGGGTCAGAGAGTAAAATGTGTGAAATAAAATTTTTTACTGCTAAACTTCATACTTATGCCTGTCCACATGTTTTTTTTTCTTCAAAAACCGGTCATAATCAAAACAAGAGCTTATTTCTTTGTTTGAGGTACTTATTTCTTCAACAAACATTAGGGAGTGGAGTGATATTAAAGTATAATATGTTCAAGTAGAATAATGTTTTAATGTTTCAGTATAGTAATGAAGTATAACTATGTATGTATAACTATCAAACAACAGCAACAAAAAAAACTCACCCAGTTCGACCTCGGTATATTTGGCCCAAGTAGCCATGAAGTCCTTATCTGCGTATCCAATCATATACAGACCGTAGCACATGGTAGATTGAGGCAGGATAAGCTGAGAAATTCGATCCGTCATGAGAATTTATTTATTTATTTATTACATTATTCAAAATATGACAAAACTTGGGGTATAGTAAACGCAATAAAAACGTGAATTAGAAATATAGTTCACAAATTAGTTACCTGCAACTCGAGTGGGTTTACGAGAACAAGAGACCTTAATCTAGCTTTCAAAACATTAACATTCGGTGCAGAAACAACCTTATCAGGAAGTTTAAAATATAATCTAGCTAAACGGTAAGCAAAAGAATGCAACTGAAGTAGTTTCACTTTAAAAAATAAAGTTTTTTTCGCATTTGAAGCAATAGAGGGTTTCTCGGGATCTTTCTATTAAAGGCTTTTATTTCTTCATTCTAAGCACATTCTTCCTTTCTCTCGTCCTCCGAAGAGACTTAATCTAATGTAACTATTCCCTCTTCATTTCCGAACTCGAATCCCCTCGAACTGACTTCAAAATAGAAAGCGCCTCTGAACCTATTCATTTCTCTCCCTGGTTCTTCCCCTCAATCCCGGTATACTCTCCTACACTTTCTGTCTCCCCGACGCGATGTTTTGAAACACTTCGCGTATGAAAAAGTTCAAGTTAGAATTTCGTCACCGAAATGCGCTGTCCGAAGACAGAGACGCTCCGGAGAGACAATTGGAAAGGGAAGGAGAACAAGAAGTGGACGATGCAAGTGCAGGCTGTTGCTGCAATAAAAAAATCGAAATTGGCAAAGTACTTGAAAATATTGAAATTGAATGATTAGAAAATCATTGGTCATAGAAAAGCCCGGTAAAAAATTATTGCTCGAAAAAAATGCGAAGGTTGAGCATTGGGCGGGAACCGAAACCGCAATTTTTGTTTTCATCCCAAAGAGCTACTGATTCACGAAATCTTTAGCTCAATCAATATACTTGGAAAGTTTTCTTGGAATGTTTTAAATCAAAATGATCACGTTTTTTTGCAGAAAGCTTCCTTTTTGAATCAAATTTAAATTTGTTTTTGTTTTGAATCTCCAGAAAAGTAAATTCCATGCCACGTTGGAAAGTTTTGAAACAAAAACATGTCCATTATCACTGAAATTACTATGTGAACCTCTTTGGGTAAAAATTAAACTCTTGATACATATTTCACCTTTCGGGCGCACCCTCAAATTCACTACTATATGTATCAGCGTTTTAACTCTCATGCCCTAAAAGTCAACCTATGTTCGCATTGGAGAAGAAGGTTGTGATGAGCAAGGACTGGGAGATGATGGCGATGGAGAAAAGGATGAAAAAGCACGCCAGCAGGCTGATGTCCGTGTTAGGCAGAATACGGCCGACCTGTGGGAGAATAACATTTCGCTACGTAGCTTCATCGATTTATTCTAAACCTTTAACGTTAGTGGGTTTGACTACGTTAGGCGCCTGTTCAAGATGAACTTTGGAGGCTGAGCTTTTTTCGAGTCCTTATGAGCAAATGCTGAGTAACTTGCTGGTTTAACTTAGATGAAGTACACATTTAACCAAAGTACGAGAAGAAGAAGAGCGAGTTTATCAGTTACAAAAAGTTGCTTACACTTATGTCAAAAAAGTGTCAAGCGATGGGTAAAGAGTAATGAAAGACGAGCGATTCGCCAAAAATTTAAAGTCTCATATGTATATATGCCCACGGCCAAATGAGCGGTAATTTTTTCAAATTATAACAAGCGCGATCAATTTTGTGAGGTACCAACACTAAATAGGATATCATGTACTAACTGTACATGGTAGATTCCGAGCCTAGAATTCACCCAGAACTGACTTTCAGTAGCAAGATGATGATGAAAATAGACACAAGCTGCAGAAGGAAGGCGATGATTGCCCAAGAAAGGAAGTGAATTGAGTCTCCAAGACCCATGATACGCATCAACTCCTAGAGAGAAAAAAACAGAGTCCTTGTGAACCCGAGTTTCAAACGTAGGAGGGAATTGTTCTCAAAATTTTTTGTTCTGAGTCAACGATCCTACGATGGTAAAGACCCAAGACTCTTCCTTGTATGAGCTACCGTATGCTCGACTCATCTGACAACCTTCCTTATTGTTGAATACTCATTCATTTGAGAAGAAGCTCAAAGAAGGAACCTTGAGTCTTTGCTCTTTTTCGTGGACGATGTTTTTGACAAGCATCGCGCATGGAATCATCCATGATAGCAGCGTGAAAAGTCCGAGAAACGCCGTGACATCGAACCTGAACAAGTTGTTATGTTATTGACTTGGTTAATAGGCTCATTTTCATTATTGGGTTTTTTCTTCATAGTTGGAAATATATAATTTCTCTATCAAACTTTTCAACATTTAAAAAGGGCTCGGCCTCTAAAAAATTTGAAATTATCTTTGGTTCATTCGAGCAATCTTTGGTTCATTCGAGCAATCTTTGGTTCATTCGAGCAATATGTTTTCTTAGTCTGTATTCGTGAGAATGATTCCAATAAACTCATCGGATTTCATATGTAGTTACTATAATGCAATGTGCGAGAGTTCGAACTGCAATCGGGTAAGCAGATCCACACTAACCGAAGGGGTTGAATGATATCCACAGTACTTGTACGTCGTTTTACTTCATTCCGCTACACACAAGTAATGATCAAGGGAGTAGCCACTCGTTAACCCAGGCTATGTCGCAAACCAAGCGAGCTTTCACTCTGCCTCCTTGCTCGGGAAAAAAGTTGTTTAAGTCTCAGAATCCCAGGTTCCCAACAAAAAAAAAAATCCGAAAAATGTACTAACTGGTCTTCACTGACGCACGGATAGGGCTCCTGCTGGGAGTAGACGCCCACCCTTGGCCGCTTTCCAGTCATCATTCCAATCAGAGTCCGATCTATCGCTTCCTGATGAGAGAAATTAGCCTCGACATAATTTTATAAATCCGAAGGAAATAACTCCGCCTCCATTCGCTTCCATCTCATTTCCATGAAACATCAATAACTCTTCAATAAATTGAACTCGCTTACTAACGAAGGCTATTCCGCAAGAAAGGGTCCAACCCATCTATTTTTTGTTCCATCTAGGGACGATGTTACCGCTAGACTTCCGAGGACATTATGCCAACCCGTGGTATGGTGCTTTGTGATAGGCTACACAGCCTTGTCGAACATGTCCTTGTTTTACCATAAACAATGCACAAACTTGACTCAGATTCACAGGTTATATTCATGTAACAAATATCTAATATGGTATCTTGCTTTCAATGTGCTAGGTATGTTTTTGTAGGTATCGAGTGTACTAGGTTTCGAGAACAACAAACCTGCAGGAAGGAGAATCCGAAAGTGACATATTTGAGATCTACGAAGGGAGAGTCGCGCGAAACGTCTCTTCTCAAGTCGTTAAGCGATGATGTTGCTGCAAATTGTCTATAAGATGTTGCTGCGAATTGTCTATTTTCGAACGATCTCCCCTAAAAAGATTTCTCAGCCGCGTCTCATTTAAAATAAAAACACTTCTGACAAGGTGTTTCAAGACATCTTGAAAACCACGGTTTTTTTCTTCTCCCTCTTACCTTTTGAAAACCCAGTGCCTGTGGGTCAACCTTGGAATATCTCATTCGAAACTAGAGCTCCTCCCACAAATATCAGTGAATTACCACTTTCTGATGTGCAGATGTAGCCTAGAGTCGAAAAACTTCTACCGTAATTTATGCGACACGTTGCCGAAACGATTTGAAAAGGCAGCGTTGAAATTCGGTCCCTCTATAAAGTATCATCAAACAAAGAGCAGTTGATTTTCTAATTTTTCAAATTTTGCACGATCGATGTACTCGATAGTAACTAGCTTTCAGTAGCTCATCTTGAGACCTCCTTCCAGCTTCTCTGATTTTGTTACTAACAACTATGAATGTTCTAGATTTACACGGCTTTACCCTAGTTTTGAGATGAAGCGTACTATTTGTGCTTAGAATATATTTCGAATGTTCTATTTTTTTATATTGTTGTGGGGCGAAAAAGAGAGAAAAGCTAACAGTCAACAAGAGTTGAGAGATGTCGTATGCTGTACATCGTCAAATCTTCTAAAGTCGTCGAGTTTGTCGTGAGGTTCATCAAAGAGATACCTGAATCAAGTTCATCAAAGAGATACCTGAATCAAGTTCATCAAAGAGATACCTGAATCAAGTTCATCGAATAGATACCTGAATCAAGTTCATCAAAGAGATACCTGAATCAAGTTCATCGAATAGATACCTGAATCAAGTTCATCAAAGAGATACCTGAATCAAGTTCATCAAAGAGATACCTGAATCAAGTTCATCAAAGAGATACCTGAATCAAGTTCATCGAATAGATACCTGAATCAAGTTCATCAAAGAGATACCTGAATCAAGTTCATCAAAGAGATACCTGAATCAAGTTCATCAAAGAGATACCTGAATCAAGTTCATCAAAGAGATACCTGAATCAAGTTCATCGAATAGATACCTGAATCAAGTTCATCAAAGAGATACCTGAATCAAGTTCATCGAATAGATACCTGAATCAAGTTCATCAAAGAGATACCTGAATCAAGTTCATCAAAGAGATACCTGAATCAAGTTCAAGCCAAAACTAGAAAGTTTCCTTTAGTTACCTAACTTGAGTTGATCGAGAAAAACTATCAATTTGAACAAAGAAGTAATGGATTCGAATAAATATATGTAAGATTAATCAAAGAAAGCTCCTAAGTCATTCAGAGAAATACGCTTAAAGTTATCAAAGGGAAAAAATTCCGATGAAATAAGTCATACCAAATCTAGATCTTGTCAGCGAAATTTACTTGGGAATGCAGGAGATCATCGAATTTATAATAATCAGAATCAGGCAGGTAACTAGTATAACTTTCTAACTGTTTTAGTTCAGACTCAATTCTCCATTCTCAAACTACTGACAAGTACTGAAATATATTTTAATAAATGTCTTCAAATTAAACTGTTTCACTTCATTCTCTGCTGGGAACTGTTCACGGACATCAGGGCCGGGGAAGTTCTTACTTGTTGCGAGTCGATACTTGAGTTCTGCCATTCAAATCTACTACCAGCGGAACACACTCGAGAAGCTCAAGAACAAAATGCAGAGAGTGAGTGGACTCATCACATCCATTAAGCAGTGAGAGATCGCCAGAGTTAGTGTCTTAGTTCTCTTCTATCTTTCAATCCTACATCCTCTTCTTCTTACAAATTCTTCTCCAAGACTTCCATTGTCCTCTACATGGTCAACACAAGAAGGAACAAGCAAGTGAAAAGAGTTGGTGAAGAGGTAAGTAAAAGAGTTGGTGAGGAGGTAAGTAATATTATGGAGAATGAGTCGGCTTCAATGGAAAGCCCTCTTTCCAAAAGTATCAGTTCGACCCTGAAACAAATAATAGCTGATACTCTGACAGCTTCACTGACAGAGACAATCGAAACAATTGTCTCAACGACCTTAGAGAGTCACATGAATGCGCTCACCTCAGAAAACGTTTTCCTCAAGAAACGTCTTGAAGAATTGGAAGCAAAAATGGTCAGTTTGATGGTAAGTATCCCCGACCGTTCTCTCTCAATTCACAATGTTCAAAATGAGTTGCCGCACAATTCTCTCCATGTTCCAGAAAGAAGATCGGTTCCTTTGCCAAGTAGACCAGTTTCGTTGCCTTCTCAAAAACAATTGTCTTCTGCCTTATACTGGAGTCACCTCCATGCTCGAGCTAGGCAATTGTGGTGCTCCCAATCAGAGGAGAAAAACGAAAACGTTGTCATTGAAAGACTTTCGGAGTCCGAGAATGAGCAGCAAGATTGTGAGACTATCAAAGACGTTCTAGACAAAGGAGGAATCAAATCTGATATGATTCTAAGAGTCTGGAGACATGGTACAAAAAAAAGATATGAGACCAAGAGTTCTCAAGGTAAAAGTAAAAAACTCATTAACTAGGGATTTTTTACTTCGTAATTTCTCTTCATTTCTTCCAGATAGTTTCCGTGCACTCAAGTCCCGACCATTCTGTAGACCGGATATGTCCACGGAACAATTGATTCTCCAATCAGAAATGAGAAAAAAGGTAATCGAAATGAATAGTTTTGTGGGCGGACACAGGTTCGCTTACCGAAATCTTTGCATCTTCCAAAGAAGCAACCCGAGGCCACTGGAAGGAAACAGAAAAACCGACATGGACAGTTTCGCCTATCCACAGGTGCCGATGCTTACTTTTCCATAGGAAATCAAGACGCGTTCTCACACTTTCTTAAGTAATGACTTCCACTCAGAAGTTCTTTCGAGTTATGAGAGGCAAGCAATTTTGCCTCAACGTGTATCAATATCATCCGAAAGACTCGTAAGTTTTCCGAGTCTTTCTGGAGTTAAAAGACAAAACGTGTTAAAATCGAATTCACCTTCAATAGAATCTTCTCCTTTCAAATGTGTTTTAAGTAATATACGCAGTATCAGTGATCTTTCTAAAATAAATGAAGTTTACCAATTTCTCGAAAACGAGGAGATCGACATATGTTTTATAGTAGAGAGTTGGACTAACGATAGTACGTCTGATTCTTTCTTCTCCCATCCTATGTATTGTATGCACCGCCAACACAGGCGGAATAGTAAAAGAGGCGGAGGTCTTCTAATTTTATATAATAATGAATTAATAGTTAGTCGTGTCAATATTGATCTTTCCATTAACTTAGACATTGAATTGCTCTCCATAGATGTGCATTTGGAAAAACAGAAAATTGCTAGGTTTTTCTTATTATATTGTCCTCCTAATATGTCTACCTTTTCATACAAGATACGATAATAATTATAACGGCTCACTCCTAGACATTATTCTTACTGAAAAAGTCGATTTAATTACAAACGTTCGAGACCTCGCCCCTCTTTCAGATTCTGATCACATAACTATCTCATTCGAGCTAAAATTTCAAAAAATTAAGAAAAACATAGTAAATGACTCATCTAAATTTTTCGTTGATTACCGTTATGGGGATTTCAATTCAATGAACATTAACTTAGCTAATATTTCTTGGTCACTCATTTTAGATAGTTTAATAGATACACAGTCTAAATACGGCTTTATAATCTCAAATATACACAAGGCTATCGAATTATTTTGTCCCTTAAAGCCGACCCCGAACAAGCTTAAAAAACTCACTTCTCTTAGTATCCGCAAGCTCTTGAACAGAAAAAAAAAGATTTGGCGTAAAAGGTTTACAATTATCGACGACTTTGATTATCAATATAAAACAATCAAGAAAAATGTTCGAAAAGCTAATTCTGAACTTTTAAGAAAACGTGAGTCTCAAGCTATAGATAAGCCCGAGGGAATCCATAGATACATTAAGACTATTCTCAAACCTCACCAAACTATTCCGGATATTAAAGAAGATGGCTCGACTATTCACGAGTCTTCCAAAAAAGTGAACATCTTTGCGAAAGAATTTGCGAAGAATTTTTCTGGTCACATCGAATCTATGTTGGAGTCTGAATTTGAAAGTTCAAGTTCGACATACGACGAAAATGTAGATATCGACTTCTCCCCTCATATCTTGTATAACGTTCTTAAAAAATTGCCCCCTAAGTTTACACAATTTACTGAAAAGATCAATCAATTCGTTCTGAAAAACACTGTGCAATATCTCTTGCTCTACCATTCTCTCTACTATTTCAGCATTCATTTTTGACCGGTCAAATTCCTAACGAATGGAAAATGGGCGAAGTTGTACCAGTTTATAAACGCAATGGGGACAAATCATTAGCAGAAAATTATCGACCAATAACGGTCACATCTGTGATTTGTCGTGTTTTCGAAAGAATACTTGCCAATCATCTTAGAATCAACTACAGTAGCATTATTTCTCGGGGTCAATATGGCTTTCTATCGAAAAGGAGCTGCGAACTACAGTTACTCAAAACAATAAGTGATTGGGAGGTAGAATTGAAAAACAAAAGGCAAATAGATGTTGTTTACTACGATTTTTCTCGAGCTTTCGATAAGGTTTCTCATCTCAAACTGGTTCAAAAACTTCAAAAACTAGGAATAGCTGCCAACATTGTTAGATGGGTATCAAATTTTCTAACTAACAGAACTTATAAAGTTCGAGTTGACAAGGAGTTTTCAAAACCATTACCTGTGATCAGTGGCGTCCCTCAAGGCACCGTACTTGGTCCACTTTTTATTTTATTTTTCATTAACGACATAGAACATGAAATAACCTCCAATGTTAAATTTTCCCTCTATGCAGATGATTTGAAAATCTACAGCCCTGATTCAAACTCCTTACAGAGAAGCATTGACAATATATTCAACTGGTCTTTAAAATGGGAATTACCTCTCGCAAAAAACAAAATATTCTGCTTAAACCTGGGTTCCAAAAATCTAAAACTCAAGTATTTTATAGACAAAGACAAAATATGTTCAAGTAGTTTAGTTAAAGATCTAGGGATATATACATAGACTCTTCTCTAAAATTCGATAGGCATATAGAAGTGCTCCGAGCAAAAAGTTTAACTAAGGTTTCTTAAATTTTCAAAGTATTTAAATATCTAGATTTACAAGGCTTCAGATCTGTTTATTTAACTTATATAAGACCCCTATTAGAATACGCCACCATAATTTTCTCTCCTCATCCCTGTAGCGAATTGGCCAGAAGATTAGAATATCCCCAGAGAATTTTCCTTAAAAAAGCCTTAAGAAGATGTAGAGGCTCCACATTGAACTATCCGGAAAGACTTAGACTTTTCGTTTTAGAATCCTTAATTGTAAGAAAAGCAATGTATGACCTATATTTCTTGTTCAGATTAATTTTTGGTGCTTTAGATTGTGAAGTATGCAGGCGTCAAGTATCATTCAGGACATGTGCTAATCTCAGAACCTCTGCCAGATCGAGCTCACTGCGCCTACTAAATGAAGAGAACTATAAACACAATCAATTTTTCTTCTACCGCGTCGTTGCTCTCTGGAACACAATTGCCGATGATAATTCCGAGATCAAAGAAGTCGAAGCCTTCGTCAAGATCCTGGAAGACTCCCCGCTGACCCAATACATAAGCCTACCTTCCTTTTTGACTTGACATTTCGAGAAAGCGTCCAAGAAAACCACAGTTCCAAAATTCCCTCTCAAGTTCCCCATCATCCATGTCAGCGATAGCCATAACAAGCTATCCTTTCATGATAAAGCTAATTCAATTCAAATACTGGCTTTTCTACATCTGATAGTTATCGAGCTCTCGGTATCTGGTATAAGTCATAATTGTACGTCATTGCAGGGGAAATCTTAAAACTTGATAACAAAGGATTCTTTTCCCATTGCTTTTTGAATTTTATTGTATTCTTGATTTTTGATGAGTCTTTGCTTCTTCGAAAACAAAAAACTATCAACTCATAATTGATTTTTTATACCTGATAAATATTGATTGGTGGGCTGCAAACAAACGGCCACTTCTTCCATATGCGTCTCATCTTTGACTGAGACGAAGCGATCGGCGAGCATGCACTGTATATACATACATACATATTCATTTGAATATCTTTGCAAAGGAGTCCCTAAAAAGATAAAGAACAGGACCTTGATCGGTTATTTTTGAAAGTTTGTCACTGAACCCGCTACCTTTCACGTTGCCAAATAAGTCACCATTAAACCCACTTTTAAGGCCATCGGCTAGTACTCACGAACAGACGTTCTTCGAAGCCGGCTACATCCGGCAACAACAACAACAGTACTCACGAACCTCGGTTAGTCCGATAAGCGTCTTCGCGAAGGTCCGCGTAATGTTTGTAAAGGAGTGATTCGCATCCGGCGGAGCTGAAAGACTTTCGACAAGGGTGTCCAGTTCATCGATAAATGAAGCCAGCTCCGATGTGCCGTTGGTCACCTCGCGCAGCCAGGAAGCAAGGTTCTGGATTACATATAACAAAGTGGCTTTTTTTTTTCTTAACAATGAACTTATGTTCATACAGTACCGCCCGAATAGATTATTGAACATAACTTTTTTCAAAGATAACATTCGAAGCTCAAATTTTCACAGAAGTGTTTTTGAGCGTCTGTACCGTACCGGACATCTTTTGGAGAAATTTATTAATTATCTCCAGGAAATACATCAAAATTGGTATACCTTCAATTTTTCAGTTTTTTCTCCATGATTTTTTGTTGAGTTTTTTTTTGAACTTAGTTCGAATTTTGTTTCAAGTCATTGTTCGAACTGTTGGACATCAAAATACAAGTAAAATCTTGCAAGAAGCTGTTTTTTCTCTATGATTTTTATTATAATTTTTTTTTGTTTTGCGAACTTAATTCATACAATTTTTGTTTCAAGTCATGGTTCGAACTGTTGGACATCGTAATACATGTAAAAGAATCTGAAAATTTGAGCTTCATTCGGTTTTTTACAAAAAAGTTATGTTCAATAATCTATATATGATAACATTTCGGGCGGTACTGTAGATGTGAATGTGTTCAAGAGGCAAAGTGGTAGTGTGTGAGGATACTGTGCGAATGTTCACAAGTTCGACTTCCACCTCGAACAGATCCACTCTAACCTAAAAGGTTGGGTAATGTTGGTGATAGTTTAGTGAACCCCACTTTACTCACTGCTGCTATATGTACAGCCAAGCGGTGAGCCAAATCCTGGTTTTTTTTTCCAGGATTTGTACGTAAGACATGTTTAGGAGTACACTCACTTTCGTGATGGGGAAACAAGCGCGAGAAAGATTATGGCATAGATGTTAAGTTATCCTCATTCTTCACTTTTTCTATCATTCGGTTGCTCTGTTTCTCTGCTCGATCTACCAAATGAAGTTTCGACTCATTGGAAGGGGAGACATTCTACGCTAAGCGGACATTCCAGTGCAATGTCTCAGTTGCATGTTCTTCTGTTCATGTTTTCCTATTTCTGTACTTTCTTCTTTCAAAAGCAACGAAATGGAAAGTATGGGCGTGGCGTAGCGGAAAATTCGTCACCACGTTGTGTGACATAGAACCGAACTAAGAAATAACATAAGTATCCACAACCTGAACGATGATTTTTTTTATATTAATGCTTACCTTTCCTGCAGCCGGAACGTCGCTATTGTTGAGGGCTTTCTGAAGAGCAGGTGCAATGATAGAGTATTCGGGAAAGAGAGAGGAGAAGAAGGCGAAGTGTCGCAGGGGTTCACTGAGCTGAGAAAAAAAGGCTATTGATTTTGCCTTGAATGTATACACATGGCAACATTCTTTTGAACGAAAGCTGCATTTTTGGTTGTGTTGGGATAACGCCTTATCTTGGTTAGAGAGACACGGCTGAGTTCGTAACCGTCCTGTGGGATAATTTTTGTCCGTGTAATAGTTTAATAACATTGTGCTCTTGATAAATGTTTTCTCAAAACTTAATCATCATCTAAAATTTCAATTTTCGATATCTTTGAAACGTATTGAATCTGTCATTGTAATTGTATATTTCGAAAGTTATAATCAAATCACGAAATGACTTATTTTCATTTGTTAGAAACTATTGATAATCTACCAATCGAATTTTTATTTATTAATATGGGTAAATTTCAGCCCATAATAGTAAGTAAAAATTGGAATGGTTTCATCTGATACGAAGGAATAAGTAATGATGATATTGTATGTTGCCACTGAGTCACTTGAATAATTTTATTCGGTCTCTTTTTTTCAAAACTCCGAACGTGTTGTATAACTCGCTTAATGTCAAAGAAACATCATTATCAGTATAGATCCTTGAAGTAATTATCATTCTTTGAATGATAATGTTTGATTATTGGCGAGCACAGCTCAACAAAGGTCGTTTGAGATTCTCGGCAAAACAACACAAAAACTACCGTTATTCGACCTCGAGAGTTTGGAATAACACGAAGCGTGTGAAGGGAAGAGAAGGGAAGAGGGAAGGGAAGAGTGGGAAGAGTCGTTCATTATTCAACATATGTACATAGAATCCAACGCTCAAAGAACGGTATTTTTCGAACTTCTCAACAGTGCTAGTGACCTATGTTGGCGAATCTTGAGAACATTTTAAAGTTTTAAACCTTTCTGATGAGCTCATCAACGACGGGGCTGGCGGGTGACACTAAAATCCGGCCTTGGAAGAGTGCGGAGAACGGCCTCAAGAACCCCGATTGTTCCAACAATGAACAGTTACCAACGTCTGAAATATGTGGTCTTTGTTTTTTTGTGTATTCCTTCGGTTCTTCAACAATTGTTATAACTCGTCAAATCATGACTAAGTTTACATTTAAAGGGTATTTCAAATGTTTCCCGTATGGATTGCCCAAACCTAGGTGGATATTTCATTTAACCAGGCGTCCCTGACTGTAAACTGGGCAACTGAGCATCTTAAATCACTCTCATGTCTTGACCGTTATAAAAAGAGTGCTCTGTTCTCCTATCACTACAAAGTTGCCATGTTTGCATACGTGACTTAAAGATATACACTTTCAAGCTTTCTAAAAAGAGTTATTCGTGAGGAAGTATGCGAAGAGGAAAAAATTAATTTTAATATAGTCAACGTTTGACTATAATACATGCAGCAATTAATACTGCATACTAAGTGATATCCTTCGAATAGCTTTCGGAACAATCTCATTGGCTTACAACTTTTGAATTCTTCGAAAGTATAACTTCATAAGAAATGATTGAACTATCGCAGAGAAAAAAGCTAGTCCAACGGGCGGGATCGAACCCAACCATCTCGACTCAAACCGGGAGCGGGTGTCACCATTACACATGTTTGATTCGAGATGGTCTGGGTTCGATCCTGCCCGGTGGACTAGCTTTTTTTCTGTGCGATAGCTCAATCATTTTTCATCTTAACCAGGCGTCACTGCCTTTGAACTGTGTAACATAGCATTTGAAGATTTACAACTTGATACCTTTCCGAAGAGGAATCCCGGAGCAGTTCGTTGAAGCCTTGTCTTCACTATGACCCGGGGCGATTTTCCTTACGAAGCTAGAAAAAAGCCTAAGTTTCACACATTCATTCTTTCAAATATATAACTTTTTGGTAATGCTGACTAATCATAATTTAGTAGTCACTAATAATGTAGTACAATATGAGCATATATTACTATAGTACTTATGGTACTTATTACTTGTTTCAAGCTGCAAAATTGTTATCATACTCCCTTCTTACTTTTACCGTAAGGTGCTACCCATAACAGAAGATATGTTTGATAAAAAAGCTCATTGTTAGTAATAACACACGTGATTATATTGAACTAATCATACTTATTATATACTAAGAAGCTCCTAATGAACTACATATAACTAACTTGAGAATCTCCATTGTGATTTGATTGGAGATCATTGGATTCGGCTTTTCGTTCTGCTTTGCCGCAGCAGCGCTACCTCCGCTTTTGGACACGTCTGTTAGAAAAAGAGGCTTTTGGACACGTCTGTTAGAAAAAGAGGCTTTTGGACACGTCTGTTAGAAAAAGAGGCTTTTGGACACGTCTGTTAGAAAAAGAGGCTTTTGGACACGTCTGTTAGAAAAAGAGGCTTTTGGACACGTCTGTTAGAAAAAGAGGCTTTTGGACACGTCTGTTAGAAAAAGAGGCTAGAAATCGGGAGAGACGTGTGATTCGCGTAGTTTTTTCTTAGGCGTACTTACAATTAGTACTCAGCGTATCTAATACTAGTAATTCTAATACTTATCGTTAGTCGTACTCCATCTCAAAGCATACAAAAGGCTTAGGCAAACATATAAAATCATAATATTTCTTTCACAACATTAAAAATTACTAATAAACATTCACTAGTTAATTAATACACAATATTTTGACAAATTTGGTAATCATTGTTCAAGTACCCTCACCTACTATGATTTGATCAAACTCATACTGCTTAGGCATGAGTTGTCTATAAGATTTGTTACTAATTTGGCTAAAATGATTCTAATGCTAACTCAATTCTTATTGAACGCATTTTATAATAAATTAAAGTAGTTTATTCTTTCAAATCCTACAAAAACCCTAAATACCTAAAACGGATGATTCAGAGAACGGCAAAACGAACAGTAAAAATTTGAACACATATGTTGATTCTTATTGTATCCTTCTTGCGAATGAAACATTTGGTTTACCAAGAAAACAAAAATGGTAAATAACCGAAGCCTTGTCCGCAGGTCAAAGTCGCAATTAATTTCTCGTGAGAACCCAATGAGTACAACTGCAAAACAAAACCAGTTTTCTTCCTCCACTTTCACTACTGCAAAACTGCTTTCTAGACCCATCGATTCTAAAACTGATAAAAAACCCAAACCTAAACTATTGCAATGAATGTATTAATAATTATAATCTTCCTCGCGCTTTCCCCGCCTCGCGGCAGGGTAAGCGCTCCCCTGAGATGCAGGACAGACCTATTCTGGTAGAACCAGTGATTGCCTGCTAGATCACTGCTAGTGTGATTAGCAGCAGTGGGGAGAGTCAAATTCGCGCATGAGCACTACCAAAAACCCCCTTGGCTTGGGTGGATCTGTCCGGGATGGGAGTCTAACTCGGGACTCTTCGCACAATATCGAACACACTACCGTTATGCCACACCCGGACTTTGCAATGAATTTATTATAAACTAAAATCTTAGATTATTAATTTTGGGAACATTTTAAATTTTCCATACACTGATCATATGTATGAAATGTATGCATTTTTTCATCTCTGCGTTTGCAAATTAATTTCCAAACTCAAAAGAGCTATAACATAGAAATTTTTTATAAAATAACTTCGATAAATGGTAGCTCTCACGTCATTTTAATCGAACTCTGTTAATTCAAGCATCGTCAGTTATTGTGTTGATAGTCGTTGATATCTATTATACAGGCTATATTTGTGTTATTTGTGTTCATTTTAAGAAAACTATTTTTTTTTACTATTTTTTAAAAATAATTTTTTGTATAACTATATATTTGAAGCTTACTCTTCGACCGAACACGAAGAGAGGTTGCGCCATAAGAGTCATACTTGCATTGAAGCCATTCGACAGAAAGTTCGGATCACTCATCGATTGCCCGAGAATCTGTGACAACTCATCAGTTTCTTACCTATATGTATAACTATTTTCAAATACACACAAAAAATGAGTATGAATAGTCATACAATTTCATCAGTTAAAAATTGATTGCAAGTATCAGTTCCTCACAACGAGTTCCGCTTTCCCGCAAGAAGTTACAGAATACTTGACGAGCATAAACAAGATGTATGTAAAGCTAACCGAGCCCGCGAAATCGAGTGAGATTGACGTCTTTCGGTTCCACTGCTTGGTAGAGGAGGAACGGTGTGATGGCACAGAGGGCCTGCGCATCATCCTGTGTCATACTGTAGCCGGAGGCATCTCGAAGGCAGCCGAGAAGATCGCAGGATCGCAGAAGAGAGCCATAGGCTGCAGAGAAAAAAACCGAGAGAGAGAGAAAAAGAGAAAGTTAGAGAAGAAGAGAAAGTTTCCAAGAAAACCCCGAAAGGATATGTTTATGAGTAAAGTAATATTCAACAACTTCATTCTAAACAACTAGGTATTTAGAGATCTTCAGTCTCATGGCCCTGGGTTTATTTCTCTAACCGTGCTCATGCCTCTCTGCTCTCTGGCTCTCCATCAAAAATATCTCTGCTGAAGCTTATATATTTTTTAGCATTATTCAACACTTTAGTACCAAGAACAGTAATTATTCGACTAATTGTTCATACGGTCTCGTTTCTAGGCAAACGGCTTTTTCAACGTAAACTTAGTCTAAGCTTCAGTGGAGACATTGTTATAGAGCGGCACACAAGCGATAGCACGGTTGGAGAGGCAAAACTGCGCCTTGTTATTTCAAAGCCTTACTTAGAATCTATTATTAGCGTCAAACAATAGCTCGATACTTCTAGATTCAAGCAATTGCTAGACAAATGATTGAGCTATCGCAAAGAAAAAAAGGCTAGTCCACAGGAGCGGGATCAAACCCAACCATCTCGACTCAAACTATACCACGGGGAAACATTGCTATTCCGTGCGATAGTGTTATTTGAAAGGCTCAGCGAACAAGGCATATGTGTAATGGTAACACGCGCCCCCCGTTTGAGTCGAGATGGTTGGGTTCGACCCCGCTCGATGGAACAAGGCATATGTGTAATGGTAACACGCGCTCCCCGTTTGAGTCGAGATGGTTGGGTTCGACCCCGCTCGATGGAACAAGGCATATGTGTAATGGTAACACGCGCTCCCCGTTTGAGTCGAGATGGTTGGGTTCGACCCCGCTCGATGGAAACAAGGCATATGTGTAATGGTAACACGCGCTCCCCGTTTGAGTCGAGATGGTTGGGTTCGACCCCGCTCGATGGAACAAGGCATATGTGTAATGGTAACACGCGCTCCCCGTTTGAGTCGAGATGGTTGGGTTCGACCCGCTCGATGGAACAAGGCATATGTGTAATGGTAACACGCGCTCCCCGTTTGAGTCGAGATGGTTGGGTTCGACCCCGCTCGATGGAACAAGGCATATGTGTAATGGTAACACGCGCTCCCCGTTTGAGTCGAGATGGTTGGGTTCGACCCCGCTCGATGGAACAAGGCATATGTGTAATGGTAACACGCGCTCCCCGTTTGAGTCGAGATGGTTGGGTTCGACCCCGCTCGATGGAACAAGGCATATGGTGTAATGGTAACACGCGCTCCCCGTTTGAGTCGAGATGGGTCTGGGTTCGACCCCGCTCGATGGAATAGCTTTTTTATGTGCGATAGCTCAATCATTTGTCATCTTAACCAGGCATCACTGCTTTAAACTGTGTAACTTAGAATTTGAAAAATTGCTAGACACTTTTCGATTCTAAGCGATTGCTAGATGTTTCTCTTATGACAATATGAAAATTACTAAAGGCTCATTACCACAGTTGAGGGAAGTGACGCCTGATTAAGACAGTGATTGATTAAGCCATCGCACGGAAAAAGGCTATTACACCAGGTGGGATCGAACCCAGCGATCTCTTCTGTAACCGGGAGCAATCGCGTTACCATTACACCCCGGTTGCACAATGCTATTCATAAATGTATACTAACCTTGACAATTTGGTCAGGAACATTCCGAATAGCAAAGAGAAGACATCAGTCTCATTGATCGCGCTGCGCATCTTTATTCCCTGTAATCGCACGGTTACTTCGAACAGCTCACTCCATCAGAAACTGAACTTTTGTTGTTAAAACCATTCCTAACTTGTTCAATTTTACCAGAGCGGTCGATGTATTTCTTTTTTTGCTCTATTGCTACTCTCACCTATACTGCTACTCTCATTACTTCTGATCAACAAGACTGAAATTGACTATTATCAGACTTTTTTTGAAACCTGAAACATCGAAGTCGTATGACCGAAAAAATATTTTCTGTTATCACAAACGCCTGAAAAGTTTGATTTTGAACACCTGACTTTTTAGACAAAAAAATTTAGTTTTATTAGCTCACTAAATCAATCGACTAAGAGATCAATTTTGCAAAGTTGAGAAATATTTCCATCTTGTTAATCCTCATTCAAAAAGAAACAAGAACATTCCCCTACAAAACCATTCACCTCTCTAACAGTTTCTGCGTAAAAAGTCCTCGTGAGGTTCGCCTTTGACATGTTGTCTGCGAGGGCAGGACTCAATCCGAGGCCGACTAATTGCTTCGGTAGATTGAAATGAATTGACCGAAGAGCTGGAAAGATTGTTTCGCTTTCGATTCCACAATTCTTTAGAAATTTTTTCTCATTCTATTCACGAAATCGCATAAGATGATTTTCGAACTCCAGCCAAAAGAGTACTCTTTCCTATACAATTCAATAACTTTTTCAGTGCAAATTCGAATAAGCGGTGTTCCCAAAACCCAATTTTTGTCTTTTTGAAACAAGTTTCATTAGATTTTAATTATCATATGTTTTTGAATGATTTTCTCAATTGCCATTCTTTATTAATATCTTGAACGCGATTTTTACGAAACCGAGCGCATTCAAAGTCAATATGTATCAGTATAGTCAATATGTATAGTATGTATAGTATAGGTTACCTAAAATGTATTTTTTGAAGGTTAAAAAACGTTAATCTACTTTTTTCCCTTGTACTTCCATTGAAAAATTCGTATCTCGAAAGAAATCTGCCTCCTCCTCTTAGAATTTTGTAATATATGAACATAGTTTCATAACAAATAGAGATCGTTCGCTTCTGAACACATCTTCAAAAGAGAGAAAGCTAACGCATATACGCAATTACTTTTTCTCTCAAATGTCATTTGCGCATGGAACAAAACATTAACAAACATGAGAACTGAATTAATGAAAGGATGAAATATGTACATATGTATATGAAGTCAAGCCAGATTAGGATTGTAGTTCAAAGTGGGTACATGCGCACTCAATACTAGGAACATGCTGACTTCACTTCCTTCACAGGGAGAGAGCAACTTCCGCTAAGTCACTTGAACCTTTTTATAGCATTCTCTAGAAAGTCTGAGGGTTCTATAGAGAAATTATACGTTTATTTTGTAAAGAAAATGGCTACGACGTGATTTATCCGTCTGGCGCACTAAATTGAGCATTTGTTATGTGTTCGTTCTTCGACTGAAGCGTTTAGGAATGAAGCAGAAACATACTTTTAGAATAGAAGTTTTTTTGTACAAGTTTCTAAGCAGCTTTCTCACACTAGCGCCCGCATTACGATATTTGGCACTAGCGCCTAAAGATATAAGATTTAGTTTTCGAAAAAATACTCTTCAGAGGGTCGATAAAGCCGAGAGTCAGTATAGTAGCGGTGTTTCGATCTCTCCTTCATTCTCTCTCCTTTTTTCGCTCTCTTTCTTTCTCTGCTTCGACCTCTTTGTCTTCCTTATTCTCTCTTCCTCTTCGCCTCTTTCAAGTTTATGCTTGTTTGAAGTTTTATTTAAAAACAACTATTGATTATAGAGAACGAACTCAATTAAGCATTCTGAAATACCCAGACAACAGAAATTATCGCATAACTATAGTCTTTCTCGCGCTTGTTCCCAGCTTGTGGCAGGGTACGCGCTACTTTAAGATGCGGCACAGACCCGCCCTGGTAGAACCAGGGCTCCACGCTGGGTCACTGCTAGGATGAGTAGCAGCAAGTGAGCAGCAGCAGCACTCACTAACCTCTTCAAATCTCAGCTTGCTCCCGGCACTGCTAATCATATTCGCCAGTGCGTGTATCAAGTCCGCGGTTCGGTTGAGAAGAGTCGCGAACTCTTTCGGATTCTCCCCGATGACACTAAGCTGACTCGTGAATGACTGGATGGCCATCTATCAACCTGAAGGCAGAGTGACAGTTTGACCTCACTGCCAGATGATTCATTAGTATTTACTTGTATTGATTTGTATTGATTTGTCCTTGTCAGCTATTGTCTTCAAGATAATCATATGTGTATACTGAGTTCAAAAATGTCAAATTATAGAGTAGTTTTTTTTGTTGTTGTCGAAAACCTATTCGATTTTAAGGATAGGGGTTCCCAGGAAAAGTCACGATTCGTAAATCTCATCGTTTCTTAGTCCCTAGAACCTGATGTTAATAACCAATCCAATAAGATGAAATTGAACCACAGAAATGTTATAGAGTTTCCGAAGAATTTCTCTTCCAGTAACTTCGTGAAATAGTCATCAAGAATTATCAGTTGAAGTTTTCATGATAGTACTACGTAAGTATTTCAACTCCTTACGAGAACTAATCGATAGTCATTAAAATACTTATCGATAGTCGTCAAGAAAAGAAGAGCTAACAAGGAGGTGGCGGCAGGCGATGTGTTGAGAGTCTCCATCTCATCTCCTGTCACCGGGATACTGTTACAAGGGTTGAGGAAGGAGCACATGAAGCCATTGATAAAAGGGAGCAGACCCGCAGACGTGAATGCGCGAGAATTATAGTGGCCTCAATTCAATCGAAAACTCATGATTACTATCCTGACTATCACGATTATCATGACTTCTATTTAATGAGAGGGCTTGGTGATCTTATAAATTGTTTGGCTAAAGTTTGCTGACAGGGCGGCATGTATTTATGTGTTGCTTCCACCAATTGAAACTTCTAAGAAGACATCTTGAGTCTATGACTTTTGCGGCTTTTTCAAGACTTACAATTTATTGAAAATCAAACATTTTATTAAGCCTTCTGCAATCAATAAATCAATCAAAAATATGATTAAACAGAAAATGAAAAATTTTTTAAATTGATAGGTTATGATTTCCAAACTTACAAAGTGGATAAAGCAATGAGAAGTTGCGAGTTCGGATGAGAACAAGGATAACAAAGAGTATGATGGGGACTAGTAGTTCGACTGCCAGCCAGAACTATAAGTTGGAGTATAAATACAAGTAAATATAAATAGAAATATAAGTAAGTAAACAAATATAAATACGAATAAATACATGAATGAAGTATATTTCAACGTATCACTACAGTTACTACTTCCGAATGACTTTCTACCGAAATTTTTTCCGTTAAATTCTCTGCTTAAACGCTTGTTTTTAACAAGTCGTCCTTAAATATATTTCAAAAACTGAAACTTATACATTTGAAAATTGGGCTTGTCATACGTGTGCTGATAAAACGAACTTAAGTTATAGACTTTTGATGCTTTACATGTTTTCATACGCTCATGCTTATCTACATATATTTATTGTCTGATATTAACATCAAATTTCCAATTAATTTATCAAATTGAAAATTCACTCAACTGATTGACTTTTCATTCATCATAGTGAATATTCAATTGTTTCTATTATATTTTTTTATCTGAGTTCGTAACCTTTTGTCTACGCTTGATTATGCTGCCTTTCCAAAGCAGAATCCGTAATTGGCTACGGAATGGAATCATTTTCTAGAATGCGAAGGCCGTCTATGACGGTGAAGCAGTCCCGTTTGACCCAGCGCTTGGATGGTGAATGGGTCCTGTGAAGATTTTTTGGATACTGTTTGAAAGAATGATCTGCTATACTGCATTGCAAATTGGACAACTCATTGTTCCCACCAGGACGACGGAACAAGTTGTCTACTTTCAAAGGAAGCTTTCAACAACAACAAAAAAAACAGTATCATTGTTTCAAGAAAGTGGACTGGTAAAGCCGAAAACAGGGTGAACGATCGCACGAGCTAAACCTAGTTTCTCGAGCGGGATCGAGCTAAACCTAGTTTCTCGAGCGGGATCGAACTTTTCTTACCGAGAACTACCGCGCTACTACTCAAACCGAGGATTTGCAAATTTATTCATTTATTCACACAAAATTTAAAATGCGGCAACACATGAAAAAGAAAAAACACAAGGACAAGGAAACTGAAACTAATGGATAACTCGTTATTTTATTTCAAATACTAGGTTAATAAGCAGATCCAAAAGACGAAATAGGCTCAACCTTGTTTTTTAAAGTAGATACATTAGGAGAGTTTACCACAATCTCGGGCACTTCACAGCGATTTGTGCAATCTTTTCTTCTTCATCAATGGTGCTGTGAATTGAGCTCAGTATTGATTGTAATTGAGCTCAGTATTGATTGTAATTGAGCTCAGTATTGATTGTAAAGACTTTGCGAAGTCATCACACAAAGCATCTCTAACGTCGTCTAATATTTTGAGTCATAAGGGTCAAGTAGATGAAAACTACTGTGCAAATAGATCAAAACAAAATCAAAATGTTTTTGGAACGCAGAACGTAATATGAAAGAACCACGGGGACTAACAGCACTAAACAGAGACATTTTAGTAAAATAATGCGTGAATGAAATTTCAATTTAAGAGATTAAATGAGTACTATGTATTTAGAAACCAATGTTGAATGAATCTGACGAATCGTCAGGTTTTCAAAGCGGTCATTAAGCATAATTTGTTTAGTATATTTTTTAACTTGTGATGTAAATTGTAATGAAAACATCTTTTTGTGCTATAAAATATGTAACGATCATATGATTAAGATATAAATATATCTTAACAAAATACTATAAGTAATCTTCGATTCTATCGATTCTATTTTCTGTGATATATGTAGTATATGAAGAAATAGATAAAGAGAAAGATTAAAAAAAGAACAGAGAAATAAAAGGATTGAGAAAGAGTGAAAAAAGAAAGAAAGTGAGTGAGAAAGAGGGAACGTAAATATATAGGGAACGTGTAAGAGATGAAGTAAACATTGAGAAGATTAAGCAAAAAAGATATGAAGAAGAAAAAAAGACAAATTATGCAGAACAATATACCAAATAGCCAGGACTGTATGCTATACTTTCAAAGAACATGTTTGTACCAGGATTGTATCGCTCTAAGTTTCTCAAAAAAAGATTTCACTCACTGTCTGAGATATGACTTAATGACTTAAGATATGACTATATGTCTGAGATATGTATATGACTATATTATTTAAGAAATATTGTAGCCAAGATCAAGCAAAATGTAATATATTCGATGAAGTAAGTGCGATTAATGTACAGTTGAAAGATGGTGTGCTCAAAGTATCATGAGAAGTGGATACGGTGAAGTACGGTAACAAAGTAAAGTACGGTAAAACAAGTACGGTAACAAAGTAAGTACGGAGTACGCTTAAAAGTTTTGAGCTGAGATGGGACCGGGTACTCGATATAATATACCGCATTAGCATGATTGTTTATAGAATTACTTCATTTATTTAACAATGTTTCTGTTCATCCATTGAAAACCTCGAGCAACAAAGCCATAGGAGCAATCTCCATCGCCTTCATCAGTTATGAGATGTTAAAAAGAAGCTTTGTCATGCTTATGGTACATGCCGTAAAATTAACTTTAATATTATTGGCTTTTTTCAAACTCACTAATGGAATGTTTTCTCAAATAATGTTGTAAACACAGCAGCGATTGCTTCACGGAAAAAAATTTAAGCTGATAAAAAATTCTCAACATGATTGATACGCTGTTTCTACATGAAAACATAGCCAGAAGGTCATGAAGCAACCAGAAATTCAATAACAGATGAAACAACTAACCGGTAAACATCAGGCTGGGTACGAATTTGTACAGGGTTTATTGCAGATTTATTGCTATTTCAACTTGGTTATCAGCCGATTTCTCAGAAGACAAAAAAGGTTTACGTTGAAATTTCTCAAGTTGTTTTCTCAATATGTGTCTCAAGCTCTCTCTAGATACGATTTCAGGACACTGTGGGTGTACTTGAGCACAAATCTCTGCCTGTATGTATCCCCAGATGGCTTATTCGGGGAGGTTTAGGTCGGGAGAGCAGGCCGTTAAACCCACGGCTTGTACACATGGCTGTGCATAACTAGAATTGTTGCTTATTGGCTGATACCATACTTCTCAAAATGAACAGAATTCCACCAAAATTTAGAGGATGTTGATAAGAGACTGTTCTTCAAAAAATCCAATAATTCGAAATTGATTTCAGTCCAACTAATGAGGTCGGAAATTTATTTCAATAAATCTGCTTAACCCTGTACATGAAATCGAGCTCAAAGAGTTTGACTTCGATGATGTTTCACAAGTCATTAAACATATAATTAGATTTTGACCCTTAGTCAAATTTATGGTCTCAAAAATGAAATGAGGTATTTTTCATTGTATTTTCATTGTACATTTGTACATATAAACAGAATAGAATATCACTCCTTCATTAAACTTGCTAGCTCGGAGAATATCACTCCTTCATTAAACTTGCTAGCTCGGAGAATATCACTCCTTCATTAAACTTGCTAGCTCGGAGAATATCACTCCTTCATTAAACTTGCTAGCTCGGATGTTGAAAAAAATCTGTTGTTTTTGTTGCATAAATCAATCTAAAAAAATAAAAAGCTATAGAATTGTTTATGAGCGATGAGAACTACACAAGTTTGAGAAGAAAACAAATTAAGAAATGAAAAAAAAACAAGTGAAATGAAAAGCAATAAAAAAACAAATTTAAGAAAACTATATATATATATATATATATAAAGAATAAAGACAGCTGAAACTCGGAACGGCGGAAAAAGACACGAAAACAACATTAAAAACATAATAGAAGCGTGTGTTTACGAGTATACACCAATCTCTAGTGCCTCCATTCTTATTAATGATAGCTCCCGAAAACGCATTTTTGATTGGCCAAACACCGGTTTTCGAAGCAAACTCTCTTATAATCGATGAAGTTTTTTAGAAAAAATATTGACTTCTTCAGCCCTTTCCGACTTTGAAAGCGGTCATAATATATTGATAAAGTTTCGAAAAATCGCGTTGATATCTTTTTTTTAAAGGTATTGGAATAGTCTTTTTTGCGTCAGAACATGCTTTTATTGCAATATTTGAACAAATGAAATCGTTATCTAAGGTTGCGAGTCTTCAGTGTTGCTTCTCACTGTCAGTTTTTCTCTTTCTCTTACTCTCTTCATTTTCTTTTTCTCTAACTTTTTCTTGGTGTCTCTATCAGTTTCTGAAATCTCTTTCCATCTCTAACTTGGTTTTCGCCATAACATTTCTTCGTTCCCAAGACTGGTCATTTTTTTCTTCATCATCATTCATTTTTCAGAGAAATTTCTTCATCCTGTTCTCCTTTTCTATTCTGCTTATCTCGTTTACATCCTCCGCTTTTCTTCGTGTATAAATCATTGATCTCTCTTCATCTTTTTTGACTTTACCCCTCTCTATCTCTCTTTCTCTCTCTCTCGCTCTCTCTATTTTTCTCTCACAGACTCGATTTCTCTTTCCACTCTTCTCTTTCTCTCTTTTTCATTGATCTCTCTTCATCTTTTTTGACTTTACCCCTCTCTATCTCTCTTTCTCTCTCTCTCGCTCTCTCTCTATTTTTCTCTCACAGACTCGATTTCTCTTTCCACTCTTCTCTTTCTCTCTTTTTCATTGATCTCTCTTCATCTTTTTTGACTTTACCCCTCTCTATCTCTCTTTCTCTCTCTCTCTCTCGCTCTCTCTCTATTTTTCTGTCACAGACTCGATTTCTCTTTCCACTCTTCTCTTTCTCTCTTTTTCCAGCTTCAGAAATGTCTTCAACCAAATATTCAACCAAATATAAATGTGAGTAAATAAAAAAGCAAATACGAAGTATACAAACACTATGTGGCAACTTTATGTACATATGAAGAGTGTATTTTATAGAATCTTTCTCAAAATACATTGATCTAAACTTCTACAAAAAAAAACTGAACTGTCATGATTGACGGAATTTTCTTATTTGCGTAAAAATCCAAGACAAAAAATTTACCTCTCCTTAGGCAGAATTCTATTAACAATGCATATAAACCTATCAATTTTCCACGATCGAAATATATAAAATATAAATATCGAATTATCTCAAGAACAAAACAGAAAAAACTTGATTCTACAAATTTTTTTCTATTAAGAACAAGAGTTTTTTTTTAATATAGCAACTCCACGATTAGCTTATTTAGTAAAACTATTTTTGGTAGGATTGGTAGTTTTCTATTTCAAACTAAAAACTTTAGCGTGTTTCATTTGCAGTGCTCTACCCATTTATAGTGCACATCAGAAAGTTAGACAATGCATACATTATACAAGTTGTACATTTCATAGAAGAACGCAATCCTCCTTATTAATACTCTACACACTTCACACGAACACAGTTTGATCCTCACTCCAGAACACTTGAATGTACAAATGTATCTAATTATATATATATATATATATATATATATATATATATATATATATATATATATATATATTATGTATGTCTAGATAAACGCATACCATGGCGGCAATCAAGCTTACTGTAATGCATCGGAAGCAAACTTGGAAAAGTCCGATTTCTCGGTTGTTATGGTGAACAAGTATGAGTTACATACATATGTTACGATGATCATGCCGAAACTAGTTCATACGTATGCTTGATAACACTAGAGGGAGAATGTGAGTTGAAAAGTCATAGGGTCATGGTTACATTATCATGTGAATCATATAAGGGCATACAATTGAAAAGAGGTATGTAGAGAGAGACAGAAATAAAGAAAAAGAGCGAGAGAGAACTAGAGCCGAAAAAGGAGAAATGGAGAGATGTAGATGAAGACAAAGACAGAAAAGGAAGGAAGAGAGACGAAGAAAGGGAGAGAAATGGAGAGGAAGAGATAGAGAAGAAGAAAGCAAATGGGCAGAGATATTGTTTGGAGAGCGACAACACGCACGTCATAAAAAGGGGGCGGATTCAGAAGACTATAGGGAAGCTTTTTTGTAACCATTAGTTTCCAACTCGAGGCTCTAGACTCCTTTGATAAGAAATTCATATCCCAACTAATCGCTAAGGAGTGAGTCAGTCTATGTTGAAAAAGGAATCCTCTGTTTAGATGATGGGCTGAAAAGGATATTGAATGAATGTATGGATGAATATATAATTAATGGATGTATGGATGAATTAGAGTTTGAATGAGAGAGAATTTGGTCTCTAATGCCTAGGAAACCAACAATTGCTGAATAAAGAGTAACGCCTGAATCACATCCGAAAAAGAAAGAAATGAAATTTTCTTTACAAAAAAAACAAAATAACTCAAAGTAAGACAATCAATAGCGCTTTTCAATAAAAAATGTATAACTTAATTCAAGATGGGACAATTCATAATTTATTATATGCTAACTCTAAATATTTTTCTACGACCAGACCTCGGAAAAACAATCATTTTCGGACATCTTCCTAAGTAAGGTTCATCGGCGCATATTTAAGGTTCATCGGCGCATATTTAAGGTTCATCGGCGCATATTTAAGGTTCATCGGCGCATATTTAAGGTTCATCGGCGCATATTTAAGGTTCATCGGCGCATATTTAAGGTTCATCGGCGCATATTTAAGGTTCATCGGCGCAATTTAAAAAAAAAACAGTCAATGTTCAAAACCCAAGATTGGTATTGGAATAAATCAGAAAAAAGAATCCAATTAGGATGTAGAAAGCTAAATACATAGGTCTCCGACTGGGCGGCGTATACAATATCAAATGGCTTTCATAACGAGCGCAATACATATACATTGAAGGTCGGCTAGGTGCCTAATCTGCAAGGGAAAACGAGTGGATACATTAATAAGTCTATTCAGTATCTTAATAGCCTAGTGACTCGCTTCTATAGTCTTGTCAGTAGAACAATGACTCCATACACAGGACCTCATACAACATTTGCGCCTATTTCGTGCATAAAAGCATCGCGCAATCCGGTGACTACGCGAGCAAGCGGTTATTGAAAAAGTGCTTGAAAAAAGTAAAGCCGAGAACAAGTAAATGTTCGCATTGTAAACAAATGTTTTCCGTTTCGTTTCTGAATCGTTCAGTCTATTCTCTTCTTTTTCTCGCTCTCTATCTTTCCTTTCTCTCCATTCTCCCTTCTCCCCCTTACCTCTCTCTCTCTCTCTCTCTCTCTCTCTCTCTCTCTCTCTCTCTCTCTCTCTCTATCTTTCTCTCTCTCTCTTTCTAACCTTATCTTTCTTCTGATTCTTTTCTCTCTAATCTCTGTATCTCTCCGTGTTTTTCTCCTGTTTCCATAGCGTTCGATTTATCAAACTTTCCCATTTTCCAACGCCTGTACACACAACCTCGTCACGGAAACACAGTTAAGCCAGAAAGTACTTCCTTCTCTACGCTCTTTGCTATCTCTTTCTCGCTCACTGTCGTCTCTCTCACTCTCTTTTCTCTACCTCCCTCTCGTCTCTTTACTCTTTTTTAACTCTTTAGCTCTGCCTTACTCTCTTCTCGATCCTCTGTTTCGTCTCTCCGCTTTCTCGCTCTTTCTCTCTCTCTATCTCTCTCCCTTGCTCTCTCTCCCCCTCTCTCACTTTTTCTCTCTTTTTCTCTATCTTTCTCTCTCTCTCCCTTTTCTCTTTATTAACGCATTACCTCGTCTATTATCTTGCTCTCTCTCCTTTGAACGACCCCCTTCTTCCCTACCGCTATGACACCGGAAGTCAGAGAGAATCAGATTATCTGGCTATTAATGAAGTACTCCGATCAGCCTAGGGGTACATACAAAGCTTCGAAAGGTATAAAAATAAGTCAAAACTTAAATGTTAGCTGTGCTTAACTCGAGATTCGTTTACAAAAATAACATCACAGTCTAGAAATCGATGTCCATACAGTACATAGATAAGCCGTAATATGGAGGCGTAGGTGCACATAAAAGTAGAGGCACCAAGTGGGTACCATTGTGAAGGTTCCACAAAAGGAGAACCAACTGGGTACTAGTGTGAAGGTTCCACAAAAGAAGAACCAAGTGGGTACTAGTGTGAGGGTTCTACAAAAGGAGAAACAAGTGAGTACTAGTGTGAGGGTTCCACAAAGGAGAAATAAGTGGGTACTAGTGTGAGGGTTCCACAAGATGAGAACCAAGTGGGTACTTGTGTGAGGGTTCCACAAAAGGAAAACCAAGTTTTTAAAAGTGAGAGTTCCACAAAAAAGAACCAAGTTTGGTACTAGTGTGAAGGTTCCACAAAAGAAGAACCAAGTGGGTACCAGTGTGAGGGTTCCACAAAAGGAGAACCAAGTGATTACTAGTGTGAGGGTTCCACAAAAGGAGAACCAAGTGGGTACTAGTGTGAGGGTTCCACAAAATGAGAACCAAGTTTTCAAAAGTGAGAGTTACACAAAAAACAACCAAGTGGGTACTAGTGTGAGGGTTCCACAAAAGGAAAACCAAGTGCGTAACATTGTGAAGGTTACAAAAAGGAGAACCAATTGGGTAATAGTTTGAGGGTTTCATAAAGGAGAACAAAGTGGGTACTAGTGTGAGGGTTCCACAAAAGGAGAACCAAGTGGGCAACAGTGTGAAGGTTCCACAAAAGGAGAACCTAGTGGGTACTAGTGCGATGGTTCCACAAAAGAAGAACCAAGTGAGTACTAGTGTAAGGGTTACACAAGATGAGAACCAAGTGGGTACTTGTGTGAGGGTTCCACAAAAGGAAAACCAAGTTTTTAAAAGTGAGAGTTCCACAAAAAAGAACCAAGTTTGGTACTAGTGTGAAGGTTCCACAAAAGAAGAACCGAATGGGTATCAGTGTGAGGGTTCCACAAAAGGATAACCAAGTGATTACTAGTGTGAGGGTTTTACAAAATGAGAACCAAGTGGGTACTAGTGTGAGAGTTCCACAAAAGGAGAACCAAGTTTTTAAAAGTGAGAGTTACACAAAAAAGAACCAAGTGGGTACTAGTGTGATGGTTCCACAAAAGGAAAACCAAGTGCGTAACAGTGTGAAGGTTACAAAAAGGAGAACCAATTGGGTAATAGTTTGAGGGTTTCATAAAGGAGAACAAAGTGGGTACTAGTGTGAGGGTTCCACAAAAGGAGAACCAAGTGGGCAACAGTGTGAAGGTTCCACAAAAGGAGAACCTAGTGGGTACTAGTGCGATGGTTCCACAAAAGAAGAACCAAGTGTGTACTAGTGTGAGGGTTCCACTAAAGGAGAACCAAGAGGGTACCAGTGTGAGGGTTCCACAAAAGGAGAACCAAGTGGGCAACAGTGTGAAGGTTCCACAAAAGGAGAACCTAGTGGGTACTAGTGCGATGGTTCCACAAAAGAAGAACCAAGTGTGTACTAGTGTGAGGGTTCCACTAAAGGAGAACCAAGAGGGTGCTAGTGTGAGAGTTCCACAAAAGGAGAACCAAGTTTTTAAAAGTGAGAGTTACACAAAAAAGAACCAAGTGGGTACTAGTGTGATGGTTCCACAAAAGGAAAACCAAGTGCGTAACAGTGTGAAGGTTACAAAAAGGAGAACCAATTGGGTAATAGTTTGAGGGTTTCATAAAGGAGAACAAAGTGGGTACTAGTGTGAGGGTTCCACAAAAGGAGAACCAAGTGGGCAACAGTGTGAAGGTTCCACAAAAGGAGAACCTAGTGGGTACTAGTGCGATGGTTCCACAAAAGAAGAACCAAGTGTGTACTAGTGTGAGGGTTCCACTAAAGGAGAACCAAGAGGGTACCAGTGTGAGGGTTCCACAAAAGGAGAACCAAGTGGGCAACAGTGTGAAGGTTCCACAAAAGGAGAACCTAGTGGGTACTAGTGCGATGGTTCCACAAAAGAAGAACCAAGTGTGTACTAGTGTGAGGGTTCCACTAAAGGAGAACCAAGAGGGTGCTAGTGTGAGGGTTCCACAAAAGGAGAGCCAAGTGGGTACTAGTGTGGGGGTTCAACGAAAGAAGAACCAAGTGATTACCACGATCTAGCGGTTGTCTAGACGTCTCAGAATTCTTTGTAGAGTAACGCTGGATTTATTCAGGGGCTCTAAGTAGTAACTCTTGGTTTTTGTGCGAATAAAGATTTTTCCTCTAAGAACGCAATGCAAAGCCAAGCGCTAATTCGTCTTTAATGGCATATGTTTGAGTTGTTACCCACACTTTCTTTCTTACTATCTCTTCAAAAACTTTCCTCTTTTTTTAATTCCTAGTTTCGCACTTTCTTTATTCTCTCCTCTCTCTCTCTCTCTCTCTCTCTCTCTCTCTCTCTCTCTCTCTCTCTCTCTCTCTCTCTCTCTCTCTCTCTCTCTCTCTCTCTCTCTCTCTCTCTCTCTCTATTTCTGCCTTTCAACCACTTTTTTCGAGTTAAACAGGTGTGCATAGGAAATGAAGGAGGGAAAAAAGAGTAGTCGAATATTTCTAAACCCTCGCAAAATCGATTGCCTCAGGGCCTTGAGAAAGAGAAACATCCGAAAAGGAGGCCTTCTCGGGCTTCCGAAGTGTAAATTGGCCTTGGAAGTGTTCAAGTATTCTCGTTCACTGGAGTGACATAGGAGTGACGCACTTTTAGGCAACCCCTTCATGCCGATTATTGAATCTTTTATTAAGTGAGGAGAACATCACATATTAAGACGCCTACTTCTCGGGAAGCATGGGAACAGAAGCTCTATTTCAAAACTTCCAAGGGGCACTCGAAACTTTCAAAAATGAATTATTGAGAAAAACTCAGTTTTTCAACACCTAAATCGAGTAAAGCTGTAAAAACCCGTGTTTAAAAACTTAGAGACTCCACGAGGGGGCACAGCATGAAGAAGAAAAGTTGTGTATCTAAAACATAAAAACTTCAAAAAAGGCGTAAATTCCGTCGAGAAAGACTCCGGAACAGAACCCGCAAAAACGATTTTATTTTGCAAGCAAGTTCTGCTTCTAAAAGTGATGCCACTGGAAAGAAGCAGTAGATTTTATGAGTCCGACGTAAGAAAGAAGTGTGAAACAATTGACCCGTTCGGGTACGGTAAAAGAAAAAAGGTATAACTTTGTGTTACATTGGAGAAGAAAAGAAAACCGGACAGGTATTGCAGTTCGATAGGAACTTTTTCCGATCGATTAGTTATTTTTGAAATTTTGTAGACAATTTTTTTTTATCTAGCTTGGGTTTGCTGTGCGATAATTGAAACTTTCGCTTCTCAAGTAGACAAAGGTTCCGTTTTTTTGCGAACTTAACTTTTTGCTATCTCTAAATATTTTCAATGTTTCTCTTTCTAAATCGATCGTGTTTTCAATTTTTTTTTGTTTTTTAAATCGTTCGATTGAAGTTTATATGCTAACGTCGGCTCTTATTCCTTTATCAATAAAACACAGCAAAAAAATTCTGGTCAAGTTCTGGAATTGAACCACTAGATAAGAAAGGAAAAAAGCTAGCGCTTAACCATTTAACTATCGAAGAAAATTTTTTAAAAACTAAATACCGAAAAAAGATTTCTAAAAAAAATATTTAAAAAACCACCGATTTTAACTTCTGATATTGTGGAACTTGTGCATCGCGATGCTTCAACGATGCGAATAGATTGACAGTTCTAAACTGTCAATCTATTCGCATTCGAAGTGTTTAAAATGAACGATTCATTTAATTGAAGATGTCGCTGAGTCGTTTCACGCCTCGTTCAATTTCTCAGGCAACGCTGACCCGCGTTCTCATCTTCAGATGTGCTCATGCGTGAGTTATTGAGTTTAAAATAATTATCCGGAAACTTTTCCGCTCAAAATTGTTCTATTATTGGCTAGATAAACACAGTTTTCTGAACTAAAATATTATTCACAGCTCAATACGAAAGTCAATCAAGTGTATAAGTTACTTTCAGTTTTAAAAAAGTTAATAACTGCCGTCGAGTTTCACTAGCTTTTACGGGTAGTGCATGAATTGCGGAAAGGTTTTAGCTAACGTGCGTTTCAAAAGAACACCCAGTTCAGAAATCTCATTTGTGTACGGTACTACGGGTGCGGTATTCGGGAAAATTTAAGATCCGCGGCAACCCCGGAGCCCGCCAGGCATCAGGTCAAGGTGAACGACGTGAATGGTTTTTTCAAATACACGCGTGACTGGTCTAGAGACAAGCGCTACTCTTCGCCGCAGAAGCTTGGAGACACTCCCGCCAGGTTGGTGTGTGACACTCTATTTAAGTTGTTTGGTTAGAAGTACATTTTGTTTTTTATGCACAATACAATTTACACATGTAGGGATAAGGATAGTTGACGCATATCAGGTGAAATATGTCTTGATTTTTCAATAGGTCCCTCGCTAAAGTAGGCTAAATAATTTCCACTTTCAACTTTTTATGACCAAAGAAACGTTTTTTATCTAGAAAATGAAAGTTTTTTAGCTGAGAAAACTTCGATACATTCATTTCGAGTGAGAAAGAGGGTAGGTCATGCGTGCTAAAAAAATTTTTGCCAGTTGGCAGTTTATCTATGGTGCATGACGTTGAATGTACGCATCCGCTGTAGTAAAATGTGGGTAAACTTTTCAAGTTCTTTTATTGACGTAAATCGAGAGTACTTTTTTCGTACTCTGTCTAGGGAGGAGGATAAAGAGGCGTGTGTGCACAAGTCCTGTATGAATGTTACGGTAAACATCAGTTCTAATTTAGCTAGAGACAAAATTTACTGATCGATAGGGGAGATAAAAGGGTATGAATAAATAGCTGAAGGTGTGCAGCAAGCATATTCGATCCCTGATCCTCAAGCGATACCTGTTTCGGGGTCTAAAGATTTTTGATTCAGACTCAAACGATCTTCAGGGTCTAGATAGAGTTCCAGGGTTCAGTGTATAAAGATTCAGGATCGAAACGTATAAAATATCAAACGCCGTATATGGAATCCTGATTCAGGCAGCAGGTTGTTTCTTTCACCCGCACTGCGGGTAAAAAAATCTATGCGCTCTTTAAAAAGTCCGAAAAAATTCAATCTATGCACTCGAAAGAAGAAAGTTTCGATTTATAACTAGGAAAATCCCAAATCTTTGGAGAAAAAAAATCCAAACTCTTAAATTCTGGAAATCTATGCGCTTGAGAAAAATTATGCGGGTTGTAAGAAACACTCTGTCAGGCAGGAATTGTTTCAGGTTCATGCTTCGCCGCCTGGGACACGCTTACGAGTTGTATCCCTTGCTCTTCTTGACGGGCGCGTGGTTCGTTCTGTTCTGCTTCACAGTCTACTATTCCTTCGAGAAGATCGAGATTTGGCTCGATAGAAGTCAGTTTGTTATTGTTCGTAATAAGAACCATAAGACTGATAATATTGTTATATTGATGATTTTACTTATTTAGAAATGTATTGCAATTCAAGTCACTGATGAAGAAGTTGATAGAGTCACGACTCTACTGTAAGTCACTACGCATGTTTAAAAAAAACTCTTCAAGAAAGGGACGGTCTAGAATAACGATGGCGAGCTAGAGGTGAGAGACGTATAAAGAGAAGGTAGTTGTAACGAATCAGGTCTAGATGTATAATGACTCACTTTCGGATCATTATTTCAGGTCCCTTTCTCGGGGAGTGGTCTTACCCCCCATTTCTCAACATTGTGGGTGATATGAGGATAAAGCTACAATCATACTAATACATGCGTCCTACATCGTAGAATGAGAGGAATTTTTTTGAAGGAAAGTCCGCGAAATTTCTGGAAATCTTTTAAAATGCAGGATTTCTCTATATTGGTTATTGTGAAGAATAGACGACCAATTTGAGCCCCGTAAGGGAGACCTGGCTGTTTCTTCCCAGCCGCAGAAAGAGCGTGTATATCAAGATGACTAATCATGAGGGGACGGCAGGTCTTTGAGAGAGCCCGAGAGAGTGTAATGTAAAAGAGAGGATGCATGCGATCGGAGCATTTTTTGTATAGCGCATAGAATTGGATAGCGCATAAAACTGCGCGTAGATTTTACACGCAATGCGGGTCAGAGAAACGCACTGATGGGAGTCATAGTCTGCGAATGAATTTAGGCAAAGATACAGCTCCTTGGGACTGGGAAAGGATCCGGACCAACTATTACAACAAGCCGACAATTCTGTGAGTTTCATATATGTATACATCTATCTATACATGCAGTTATACATTTTCGAAAAAGTATTTGAATTGATGGTTTATTTTATTGTTTTTTCTCGAAAATCGCATCAAAACAATGATTATTGGTTTATTGAGCAGAATTTTTTTTATATGTTACACACCGCTCTAACGATCTATATCTCGATAATCTCGAGAATTTCAAGCTCTTTCTTTCCCTTTCAAGGGTGAAGATTGATGATCCCTTACCATTTCCCTTGCTCTTATAAATTAACAAATGAAATAAGGTAAATCTGAAAGAGTTCTTTTTTTAAGATTCGATAAGGAGGGAATAACCCATAAGCGACTCGAAATAATGGAAACTCTCCAGGTTGAAGACACTAGAACTTTTTGTTAATTTTTGGATCAATTTTATCAATTTATGATTCACTATTATTGTTATTCAGTCAGTGAATATGTTTTCAATACATACTTTACATTCTTGGGTTTTTGAATACTAGTTTTTTGTTCATATTTACTTATCGAATATTTAATTCATTGCAGGACGAAATGGTCGCCGCAGCGAAAGCTCGTGGCACCCGTTAGACAATGAAGAATTTAAGCCGAATAGGTGATTTTTCCAATTCTTTTGTTTTCAAATCTATTGTTTCAGACAGGCGTTAAATGAGACCGGTCTAAGGCATGTTTGTACGCGCCGAGCGAGTGGAAAAGGCAAAAAGAGTGAAAAGAGAAGTAGAGAAAAAAGTGAAATAGAACGGAAAGAGAAGAGAATGTAGATCATTCTCGGAGCTAACATGTATGCGCCAACATAACTGGTCCGGTAACCATTTAACCCCTGGTTTCAGACAGTAGTCAACCAGAAATTTTCATATGAAGTCAGAGAAAATCAGCTGGACAGAAACAATAGAGGTGTTTGATCCCTTTAGGATAAGGCCATTAACAAAAGTGCCACGGAGTGACACGACACTTGAGCCAACACCGAAAATTGTTTTTAGTGTTGGCTCAAGTGTGATGTCGCTCCATGGCACTTTTGTTAAAGGCCTAGGATAACGGGGCCTTTAACAAACTTCACCCTCTAGGCTTAAGCTCTACGCTCTTTCGTCCAACTTTTCTTACCGTAATCAGAGCGTAGAGGGTGAAGTTTGTTAAAGGCCGGATAACGGTTATTACCGAAGGTTTTATGTATTAGTCTGCGTATGTCTCGTCGATCGGCGAATTATCTGTTTTCACTATTAGAAACGTTTTTTTTTCACATGAGAACCCTTTTCGTTCTCATGTGAAAAACTAATTCATTTTGCCAACGGAGTCCATGTTCCGTCATGTTACGGCTCACTGCCGGCTTTTGATTAATTTTTAGACGCATAGTTTTTGGTTATAAAATCGATATAAGTAGTTTAGGTTGAAAAAAAGAGCTACCCATTCCTCATTTAAAGGTTCTAACCACTCAATGTGACAGCCCTACATCAAATTTAATTCATTCATCCCACGCATGAGTTCGTAACAAAGAACAACGTTAAAAAATGCATGTACTTTTCTTGTTAAAAGCGCTTTAGGGGTGTGGTTCGTCAATTGTTACTTTAAAATTTTTAGAAGTCAACATTGATTTTAAAAATAAGAAAGACATTGTTTCAGATTCTACACGATCCATCTTGTTCTTCTTCTACGCCAAGAAATTTCCAATCACGCATGTGGTTTTTTCTTCATCTTTATATGAAGTAGAGCGAGCTCAATAGATTATACATACAATATGCAATGAGTGTGTTTTTGATGACCGCGTTGAAGTGTTCGATTAAATGCTCTTGTAGTTCATGTTGTAATTTGAATAAATATTTTGTGGTTGGCAACACGTGAAACTAACATGATCGAAACTGATAAAAAATAAGCAACATCACGAGAAGGGTACAAATTTTTTACAAGAGTTCAGCTTTTCACTTTGCAAAGTAATCTCTGCAGTGAGGGATGCGGCCTAGAGCGTTAAACGCTTAACGGGATGCGACCTAGAGCGTTTAACGGGATCACTTTGCAAAGTGAAAAGTTGAATTCCAACGCTCCATTAGTCTCTTCGGGGTATACATAAGGCGAGGATTGACTGCAAGATAGCAGTACATAGGAGGGGTTGAGTAATGAAGTCTTAACGTTCAATTGAGAACCACTGTCTCGAAAGTGTATCTCCTTGTTTTCAGGGTGAAAACCAATCTTCAAATTAAATCTTTGATTGTTCAAGGTTGGTCGAGAAGAATAGATTAGATGTCAATCAAGCTAGCTAGTGGACTCGCACTGAACCCGCCCACTTCATGTTGTTGTTGTTGCCGGCAAGCATCCCGCATCGAAGACTTGGTAATGAACACTCTCTTTAATGAGAGAAGTTCTCGTGTTCTTCGGACAAGATGCGTCCGGAGAAGGGGTTTTGATGTCCTTTGCAGTCCTGAGACTGTCATGCTGCACCTTGTGAAGGCGGACATCGTTGTAGCAACCTGTTCATGCAATAGGCCTTGTGAGTGGGTGGTCAAGCCGGCCTAGCATCGTTTTTGGTGGGAGTAGAGACGTCTCGCCTGTCGTTGACCGTAGATAGGCAAGAGGCTATTTGACTGGCGCCTCGACTCGCCATTGAAAAGTATAGCGGAGTTTCGGCTGATGTTTTGTCCGGTGGCATGCCCAGGCCGGTCCGGCATCGCCCTCCTTTGACGAGCTATACTACCCAGTTTTGGTCCGCGGCGGGATTTCTCCCGCTACCTCCCAGCACGAATTCTTCGTAGGGAGGCGTCCCTCTATCCGCCACCTGAGGTCGCGCTCGATTCTGGACTGGATGATCCGGCTCCATCCGTGACAGGCTCTTAAGGCTGTAGAGTCACGAATGGCCACTGTTGCCAGTGTGTTTCGACTTCATCCGCCCACTTCATCCTCATCGGCGCTTATTCCAACCAATTTCAACTCCATTCATGGATCATCCCGGTCATTTTGGTCACAAACAATCAGTAGCAACCATGGACACCGCATGCCCTCTCTTTCCATTCCTCGATTTTTTCTCACTAGTGCCACTTCTCAATTAACAAACTTTCAACCTTGTTAGTCACCATCTCAAAATTCCAGGTTCACGCCTCCCCAGGCGATTTCTTCTTTCAAAAAATTCCTGACACTTGCAGGTAACAACTTTTTTACCTACCTATTGTCAAAACTTTCTACTTGTACCAAAAGATGCTCTTTCCCCACGTATAAGTTACTCTCTGTAACATCTGCCTCAACCATTTCCCCATTGCATTCCACTTTTCAAATTATCAACTTTACCGATTCCGATCTCCATTATGTGAATGATTACACAATTGCTTCAAAAACAATGAAAGGGCATAACAACTTTATCCGAGGAAACAAACAAAAAGAAGAGTTGGAGTACCCCTCTACTTGAGAGGAATGAATCGAGAGGAGTGGGTGGCGCCGATTCCTGGCCGACCGTGCTTCACTGGCTTGTATGTGATAGCGAACTCACCCAGATAGTAACCAATCATCTCTGGCTTGATTTCCGTCTGCAAAGAAGACGTTCACATATACGGGACGACTGATATACACTCACTTCACAGGCTGAGTTCAAGTACCCAAACAGGATTTCACCGGCAGTAAGCGGTAAAATTTTGGTTTTTTCGATTGTAAACCAAAGCGGAAAAAAATTTCAACTTCCAACCTGGTTGAAAACCTTTCCGTTGTAGATTCCGACGACCGATCCGACCATCTCAGGGAGTACAATCATATCTCTTAGATGGGTCTTTACGCAAGCAGGCTTCTCCAAGACATTCGCCGCCTGATTCAGAGACACGATTTGTGGAAGAAGAAACAAGTAAAATATCGAGAATCATAGCTCACTTATAGGTTTTAATCCCAACCCTCCTTTCTCTTTCAACTCTCAATCGTTGCCCACTTACCTTTTCTCCAGCGTCTTGCTCTCACCTTATTTCCCAATCGTTCGCCTTTCTGTCCGCTTTACTATATCACATCTCACAACTAATGGGGATTACCCGACTTGACGATTTTTCACAACATGTGTACCAGTTCATGTGTCTTATAGCATGAACTATTACATAGGATGTGATCCTACCCATCGTCAGGGGTTATTTAGTCATGTCCGGTCGCTTGTCGGCGGGCGTCCGTTTCAGACCTTCGGCGGACGTCTGTCTTTCAACTCATAAGAAGGACCCTTATGAGAATTTTTAAAAAAAACTTTTTTCTCATAAATTTGAAACTTGAAAAAAAATTCCAGATGTAAGGCAAGTTTCTGTATAAAAAAAATTCCGCTGCCGGCGGGCGTCTGTTGGATTTTCGGACCAACCAAAAAACCCCTGCCCATCGTTATCTCTCCTGCTATTTTCAGAAGTTGAGCGTGAAAAATACTCGTCTATATATATAAATAAATAAATATATATATATATATATATATATTATATATATGAGTAAAAGTTTCTAAAATAAAACTTCTTCCATGATGAGAGAACACTTCGAATAAATGAAACCTTCTTGGCCTTCTGGAGGCGCGCAAGGAGAGCGAGATGCTTCCTCTTCAGGCCGCGAGCCAAACGACGGCGGGGACGAGCTGGCAGCAACTTGGCCAATGCAGTCCTGATAATACCATCATTGTTCACACCTTCACGAGACACAAAAAGTAAGAGGAAGAGTTTTCTCCAACCCACACTGCGAGTCAAATCTATGCGATATCCAAAAAAGTAATTTTTTACCTTTCTCGAAGCTCAAACTCTCGGTGCTTGCTTGTATGTATTACCTAAACTGATATCACTTATGTGACAGTGATCCACTTTGCACACCTATCCTTGTAACACTAGTATGCAATTTGGAATAAAGATTGATTGATTGTAATACAAATGCTCTGATCGTCTGCATCCTCTCTTTTACATCACATGCTTTCCAGCTATCTCGAACACCTGCCGTCATCGTGAGATACACACTTTTTCTAAGGCTGGTAACCAGGGGTTAAATGGAGCCGCCCAATTTGGGTTTACATGTATCCGCCGCTCAAAGTTTGGAGGAAAAAAGAAGAGGGGATGAAGGAAAAGGGTAAGAAAAGAGAGGGAGTTTTTTGTCAATAGTGTGTGTACATGTATCCGCCGACAGGACCGATCCGATCACTAATTAACCCCTGCTGGTAACAAACAGCCTGGAGAGAAAGCGCCGAATCTTTTATTTTGGAAAGCCAGAGGCAGACTGGTTCTTACCCCTCGCAAAAAAAGCGTGACCAGAGAAACTTATTACAAGAGAGTGAAAGAAAGAGAGAGAGACCAAGAAGTGTACAAAAGAGAGCACACACGAACAGAGTTCTTAACTAGTTTTTTTTCTGATACCGCTAGGATTGACGCATGAAATTCAACCGCAGTGCGGGTAAAATAATTACTGTAAAATACCCCGTTGAAAAAGAGCCAACTGCACCATTCCACACTGACGATGACCGCTAATTTAAGCGAGGGCCCTTTGATGAGGAAAAGTTAGAAGGAAATCTCCAGCCAAGAATACAAGTGAAACTTTCATCATTTTGAAAGAAACTCTTTTTATTGTACATAAAACTTCGTTTTTTTGAGATATCACAATCCTGAGTGAAAACGGTCTTCATGTTGACAGTGTCTCTCATTTGTCCGTTTTCTATAAAAACACTGAAAGTAACCACTTTCTTTTTTACAAATTTTTACAAAATTTACAAATTTTCCTGCCACCCTGAATCGAAAACCTACCACATTTATTAATAAATCACGGAAAGTGGTTACTTTCGGTGTTTTTGAAGGGAATGGAAAATTGAGAAACAGGATGAACCACGCGCAGGGGTTAAATAGTGACCGGATCGGTCCCGTCGGCGGATACATGTACACACACTATTGACAAAAAAATCCCTCTCCTTTCTTACCTTTTCCTTCAGCCCCTCTTCTTTTTTCTTCCAAACTTTGAGCGGCGGATACATGTAAACCCAAATTGGGCGGCTCCATTCAACCACTGACCACGCGTTCATGGCCGCAAAAACTGGACGAAAAACCAAGTAACAGAGAAGATGGTGAACTTTTGAAAAATATCTGTTGTGTGCAAGAATGATCTGCCTCTCGCGCGCGATGCGTATCGCGTAAGAGAGCGAGACTAAGAATTAGATTGGCTGGATTGATATATTTATATTTGGACTCTACACTACTCGGACTATATATTTATCATCTCTGGAATCTTTGGACTACAAGGCAAGGTACATAACAGTGGCGATCAGGATTCTGGGAGGAGGACTTCGAAGAGGATTTGGAGGAGGACTTCAAATTTGAAAGAGAGGCAAACGCGCAGAGCTAAAGGTTGCTCTGTGGTCAGTTCCTCATTGAGAGAGGCAAACGCGCAAAGCTAAAAGTTGCTTTGTGGTCAGTCCCTCGTTGTAAGAGAGGCAAACGCGCAGAGCTAAAGGTTGCTCTGTGGTCAGTTCCTCATTGAAAGAGGCAAACGCGCAAAGCTAAAGGTTGCTTTGTGGTCAGTCCCTCGTTCGAAGTTCTTCTACTTGTAATCGTACAAGTCGAACTCAAGAGGCCAGAGAAAGAGCAATAAAGTAAAGAAATGGAGGACAAAGGTGTCCAACAGATTTTGCTGGCAATGCAAATGCAACAAGAGCAACATGCGAAGCAACAACAAGAGCAGAGCGCCCTCGTCAATGCCCTGCTAGAAAGACTTGCAATGAGAGAAGGTAGCAGTCAGGCTAAACCTGCAGGACCATCGATTGATGCGCTTGAGAAACGCATCACAGACTTCGCATATGAGCCAGAAGAAGGTGCAACCTTTGAGAAGTGGTACAGCAGATATGAAGATCTGTTTGAAAAGGATGCTGAAGCTTTGGAAGAAGATGCCAAAGTAAGAATGTTGCTGAGGCATGTGAATTTCGCTGTGGAAAATCGATACCTGGATACAATCGCTCCACACAAGGCAAGCAACTATACTCTGAAAGAGACGGTTGAGAAACTCAAGAAAATGTTCGGAGACAAAAGCACAATCTTTGAGAAAAGATTGAAGATGCTGAACATGAGAATGAGTAAATCACATACTGATGATTTGAGAGTGATGGCAAGCACAATAAACAGAGCAGTGGAAAATGCACAAGTGAAAGACATTAAAGTGGAACAATTCAAGACAATGATGTTCCTTACTTCTATTGATCTACCTCAATTTGAAGAAACGCGTTTCCACCTGTTGGGTGTTTTGAGAAAGAACGAAGAGACAAGTATGGAAACACTGCTGGATGAATGTGATCGATTGCATTCATTACATCAAGAGTCAATGGCAGTCCAAACGCAAGGTAGAACATCTCAACTCAATTATGTGAAAAAGAACCAACAACGGAATCCATCGGAGAAAGGAAGGAAGAAACAGTTCGATGAGCAACGGAAAGAGAAATGCAATCGATGTGGAGTATCACACAGCAATGAATGTTTCTTCCTAAACGAAGAATGTTTGGCTTGTGGAAAAAAGGGCCACAAGAGCACGATGTGCAAGAATAAGCCAAAAGAGAAAAGAAGCAAGCAGTCAATGAATTCAATCAGAGTGATGAAAGTGAAGTCAGAAGATTTTGAGATAGAAATACAGATGAATGGGAAAGCCGTTAGACTACAGGTTGATACGGGAGCAGATCTGACATTCATCTCGAAGGAAATCTGGAAGGACATTGGAGAACCGGAGTGTTCACTTTCGGATTGCAAACCAATTTGCGCAAATGGAACGCCACTAATGATTGTAGGAAAGTTCAAGGCAAACTTGGAAGTCAATGGAAAATGCGCACAAGGGTACGTTCACGTTACCACAGCGCCACTCAGACACCTCGGAAAAGACTTCATTTCACAACTGGAAGTTCTGAAGTTGAATTGGACTAGAGACGCAACTTCGAATGTATGGAAAGTCATGAATAAGGAGCCGCAGTCTACTAAAGAGTATGAAGAGTGGATAAAGAAGGAATATCCGGGAATAGTTGAAGAAGGACTGGGCCTTTGCACAAAGGTAAAGGCAACGTTAAAGCTCAAAGAAGGAGCTCAGCCAGTCTTCAGGAATAAAAGACCGGTACCCCTCGCAAGCATAACTAAAGTGGAAAAGGAACTGGACAGGCTAGAAAAATTGAATGTCATCAGGAAGGTCGACACAGCCAAATGGGCTGCCCCCATTATAGTGGTGGAGAAAGCGAATGGAAGCACAAGGCTCTGTGCCGATTTCTCCACCGGGTTGAACGAGGCGATAGAGCTTCATGCTCATCCACTACCTCTGCCGGAGACGATATTCGCTGGGCTGAACGGTGGCAAACTTTTTAGTCAGATTGACTTTGCCGATGCTTACCTGCAAGTTGAGCTTGATGAAAAAGCAAAGGAAATGTGCGGTATCAACACGCACAAAGGACTTTACCGGTACGAAAGGTTACCATTCGGAGTGAAGTCGGCCCCAGGAATCTTCCAACAAGTGATGGATACAATGTTGGCAGGAAGTGAAGGTGCCGTGGCCTATTTGGACGACCTCATAATAATGGGGAAGACAAAGAAAGAACACGATGATAACTTGAGGGGAGTATTAAGTCGGATCTCTAATTTCGGATTCAAGCTGAAGCTGGAGAAGTGCAAGTTCGGCAGTACAAGCATCAAGTATCTCGGGTTCATTGTGGATAAAGATGGCAGGAAACCGGATCCGAACAAAATCGATGCGATTCGATTGATGCCCGCACCTACAGATGTAGCTACCCTGAGGTCGTTCCTCGGAATGGTGACGTATTACGGACAGTTCATAGCCGGATTGCATGAACTGAGAGCACCACTAGACAATTTGTTGAGGAAAGACGTGGAGTGGACGTGGTCTGAGACATGTCAGAACGCGTTCAAGAAGATCCTCGAAGTGCTAGAAACAGATTTGAGTCTGGTCCATTACGACCCAAGTAAAGAGATTTTCGTGGCTGCTGATGCCAGCGGTCAAGGAATCGGTGCAGTTTTGATGCACAGAGCGTCTAATGGAGCAATGAAGGCTATTTTCCATGCTTCAAGAGCATTGAAACCAGCGGAGCGGAACTATGGGCAAATTGACAAGGAAGGTCTAGCATTGATCTTTGCCGTAAAGAAGTTCCACCGGTTCATATATGGACGGCGATTTACCCTACAAACCGACCATAAGCCACTCTTGGCAATTTTCGGTTCCAAGACAGGAGTACCCGTCCATACGGCGAATAGGCTTCAGAGATGGGCAACGATGCTAGTCGCGTATGACTTTCGGATTGAGTATGTAAGCACGAACAGTTTTGGATACGCGGATGCGCTTTCGAGATTGATCGCAAATTGTCCGTCCCCAGATGAAGACGTAGTCATCGCGAGCATTCAGGTCGATGAAGACGTCATGAGCTTGTTCAAGCGTGACATAAGAGCCCTACCATTGATAGCTGAAGATGTACGTCGAGAAACTCAGAAGGATATTACCCTGACAAAGGTCATGACATGGCACAAGAAAGACGCATGGCCCAAGAAAGTTTCCAAGGACATTTTACCTCTCTACAGAAGAAGAGACACTTTTTCAATAGTGGGAGAGTGCCTGATGTCGGCTGAAAGGGTTGTGATACCAGTCACACTTCAAAAACTGGTTTTGAAAGAGCTGCATGCAGGACATCCAGGAATGGTGAGAATGAAAGCAATGGCAAGAAGCATTTGTTATTGGAATGGTATCGACGGTGATATTGAGGGAGTTGTGGAAAGTTGCGAAAGATGCGCGAACAGCTCGAAGAATCCCGTTAAAGTTCCATTGGAACCTTGGCCAAAGGCAACCAGATCCTGGCAAAGAGTCCATCTGGATTTTGCAGGACCAATCGATGGAGAAAGTTATCTCATAATGGTAGATGCTTTCAGCAAATGGCCAGAAATTCTATCAACGAACAGCATGACGGCTACCGCTACGGTACGCGCGTTGGAATCCTGTGTTGCTCGGTATGGGCTTCCTGAAGTAGTCGTGACAGACAATGGAACGCAATTCACATCGGCGTTGTTCGAAAAACTATTGTGTGAGAAATGGAGTCAGACATATTACCAGCCCACCGTATCATCCACAGTCGAACGGACAAGCAGAAAGGTTCGTAGATACATTCAAAAGAAGTTTGATCAAGATGAAAAGAGAAATGCCCACAGCGGAAATCTTGCACTCTTTCTTGTTTCACTACAGAAAGAACCCGAATGGCCAATGCGAGGAAGGGAAAAGCCCTGCGCAGCTGTTCATCGGAAGACAGATAAGAGGAAGTGTTGATTTGCTGAAGCCTTGTCAAAATTCTCAGGAAGTTGACCAGAAAATGAAAGCACAGTTCGATAAGTATCACGGAGTGAAGCCGAAAAAGTTCTCCGTTGGAGATCGAGTGAAATACAAAATCGGCGTGCCTAAGAACGACGTATACTGGCAAACTGGAGAAATAGTTGCAAAACAAGGCAAGGTTGCTTATTGGGTATTGCTAGATCAAGGCAGAAAAATCAAAGCTCATAGTAATCAGCTCACCCTAAGTATGGGAAATGTGACAGAGGAAATCAAGAAATCATGCTTGCCTCTGCACATACTGAGCGAAGCCTTTGGGTTGGTTACAGAAAAAGATAATGAGTCAGAAACAGAAAGAGCGGAGCCAAACCACAGAAGTGATGAACCCTCTTTCCCGAGAATTGTCAGAGACCCTGTCTCAACCCAAACGAACGAAGCACAACCTGGTGCCAGTTCACACAGTCGACAAAAAGGGCTATAAAGGCGCCGGTGCGACTGGAGGTCAATCCTCACAAGAAGTTTTATTAGATTCGAGCATCGAGTCTAGGCAACATATGTATATAGAATTGATAAAATGTTGCCATGTTTGTTTGTTTGTTTAATTTCTAATGCAAACTATATTGCTCTAATATTGTAAAATAATAGCAATATGGTTTATGCTTTGACTTGTTGTTTTCTCTTCATGGTTACGAGAGAAATTTGAAGATTTTTTACTTCCCAAGTGAAGGTGGGCTATGATATGCCTATCTTTTGAGATAATGATATTTATCTCAAGGGGGAGGTGTTGTGTGCAAGAATGATCTGCCTCTCGCGCGCGATGCGTATCGCGTAAGAGAGCGAGACTAAGAATTAGATTGGCTGGATTGATATATTTATATTTGGACTCTACACTACTCGGACTATATATTTATCATCTCTGGAATCTTTGGACTACAAGGCAAGGTACATAACAATATCCTCCATGTTTCTGAGTCAAATCCTCATATAGACTTTGTTAACTGCACTCTACTGAACACACTTTGGTGTTACTAACTTGCGAATAAGTCGATTTTTATTTTATTATAAAAGCCTTTAACCTCTCAAAAAAAACTTTTTTAATGAGTATCACAAAGCCTCGAACTTTTTTGGGCGATTTTTGACCTAAACCCGCACTTATCTTACTTACGGAAAAAGTAAAATTAATTAACACAAAAAGACAAATAGAGAAAGCATTAAAAACCCAGCATTCTGTGATGCAGAATTCTAACAAACTTTCAAGAGGTGAGAGGCCAAACTATAATAGAACTTCTAGACTTTGTCCCGTGCGGGAGGCTCAAATAGAATTTGACCAAAAAACGAAAAACACAATTGAATGCATTGACGATTGAGACCATCGTTGAGAACTACTTTGGAAACAAAACCCTCTATGTTAGAGATCTTTGTTTTTTGCACAATTTTTACATAACAAATGCTCTCTCGATTTTTCCTTTCTATAAATTTTATCTCCCCCTAAGTATAATACAAGACAAGCGCACTCTCTCAGAATTCGTCTGCCTATCGTTTACCCGGCTAAGTTGTCTACGTTTGCCTCTAGATCGATAGCAATATGGAACTCCCTTCCGGAAGATCTCGTTGTTATCGAAAGTTCTTCAAGTTTCGCGACAGGTTTTTCTTCAAGTTTCGCGAAATTCGATTTGAAGTTGTGCTTCCTTGTCCGAGTGTAACAGATTGATGATTATTTGTATTTACATATGTATTCGACACAATCTTCTGCTTATAAATAACTATAGATAGCTACTTCATATCATTTCTTATTAGATGATATTTGGATTAGTTGAATGCCATTCAGCACTTTTGAATGAAAGACTTTTTTGTCTCCCTATTCTACGCGTCCATGCTTATTTGAACTACCATTCATATTTGTATTACAAGTTGTTGTTCTTTCATGGAATAAATGAATTGAATTGAATTGAAAACACAAAACTAGAGGTATACAAAACAAAAGAGCAGCAAAAACCTGTCCATGTCCAGCAACTGGTCCAGATCGACTCCTCTGTAAGAGAACTTGCGGAATGTTCTCTTCTTCTTCAACTCCGCGAGATGAGCTTCATCTTGATCGGCCATGATAAAAACCTCAAAATTTAATTGAAAATGAAATAAGTTAATTTAAGAAGAAACTATTTGTAAAATAAAAAAAGCCACTTTAAACGAAAAAAGGAGAATCGAGAAGACAGAAGAAAGAACCAAAAACTCAGAGCATCTTGCGAAACTTCAGATCCTACGTAAAGAAAAAGAATTATTTAGTAAGAAAATTCCTCTATAATTTTTAACGGGAATATGTAACGCGAGAAGTAAGCTTAAAACGTGGATATAAGGAAATGAAACTGAATGGCAACAAAAATGATGTAATGACGGCAGAATTTTAGCAATCATTAAAAAAGGATAGCTGATGTAATCCTTGGCGAAATAAAATAACTCAAAAACTTAGGATAAAAAGAAAGAATTTGAACAATATAGATAAAACAACTGATTTTATAATATTACGGAAAAAAGCGCTTCTTGAGGGAAAACTGAGTATCGGAATGAACAGAAGAGTCGATGCGTACAAAAAGTTGATTAGCGCGCGAATTCAAATTTGACCAACAAAGTTTTGTTTGGCACTTTGTTGATAAGAGAGTTGTGAACCGGCACTACTCATTCACTCGTATGCGATTACGAAGAATCGATTACGTTCTGTCAGCGATCGGCTTTTTACTGACTGATTCGGAGGTTGTAATGGGAGTATGCTCGTAAGACCGAATTTATGGTGTATACTCTTGCTTGCCTTCGTCAAAGCAGCGTCAGAATTAGTAGCAGATGACACTTTTATCGACAGGAATCAGCTTCACGCCGGTAATGCCGAGTCTAAAATCAACAAGGAAGAGCTGATATTGGGTAAGAAAGCTTGTTCAGTGGAAAATCTGCAGTCAGAGACCTAAAAGCCGTAGTTCTTAGATCATCCCACCGATGAATCTTCTCCTTTTTATAATGATTAAGTTCATTTATAATTCGGAATAGTCTTAGAAGAGTACATATGTGTGCAAATATCCCAAAAGCGAAACTTTTCTGCAAAATAAGGACTAAGATTAATTGGAACCCTACTAGAGCGAAAAAAACTTATGTTTCTGTTGATAAGGAAGCACTAAAATTAAGTATGAATCCAATTTTTCAAAAGAACAAGCTACATATGTGGTTCATATAACCGTGAAAATAACTTGTTCATGTTTTCTTGAGTAATCAACAAGCTCAGACTAATCATTAAGTTTTCATGTATCACAGACTGATATAAGCAATGATATAATTTGTGATCACGTGTTTGCGATTCGAAAAGAGTTTCGGTGAACCGGTATTCCTTTGAGTTAATTCCGAATCATTAAGTTTGGGTCAAAAACTTCCTCGTTTTCAACTATAACTTATTCACAGGGAATGGTTTTTTTCGAGTTTCTAAGGCCATTTACTACAGTTAGATACAAAGGTAAAATATGTCTTGAATTCTCGATAGGTCGATCGCCCGAATAGATTTAAAGCTTCAATTTTTAACATGAAGAAACCTGTTCGAGCTGATTGATGGCACACGGAACTTTTCATCCAGTATCATAAAAAAGTTTTTCTTTCAACTATAACTTTGAAGCTCTCAGAAATTTATCATTAATTATAGATCAGTGAGAAATTCTGAGGACAGTTAAGGAGAGGGTTGGTAGGTCGGCCGCCCTATAAATTGTTTTTGCCAGTTAGCAGTTTACCTATGGTTAGATGTACCGCAGTAATAATGAAAATTTGGAGTATTCACTAAAGAGCAACTTTATTTACATATGCTTGCGATGGTTCACAGAGTAAAAACACATGCTTGCGATGGTTCACAGAGTAAAAAACTTGTGCGGTGAAACAGAGAGCGAGTGCTTGTTAAGAGATATAATGTGTTAGAGAACAAACTTTTTATCAAATTGGTTTTTTTTGCATCTTGTCAAAGATGCAATCAGAAAAGAGTCTTCGAATCACTCAACCACCTCTGATATCTCGTTTTCCCTTATCATCATGTATCAAAACTTGAGAGAATGCTTCAACGTAGTACTGCCATATGTCACCAGTGAATGATCGGAAATGCTTATTCAACTCTTCTTCCTAGTATTATTCTGTAGAAGCACCCTGTGGACGCAGTTATGAACTCTTGCAGTGGATTACCCAGTCGATTCCCCGGTCAGAGGAGATGTCAACCAGCAGGCTAATTTCAACCAGTCCACATTGGCTAATTTCACTAGTAAGCTCTTTCTACTCGTACTGTAGGGTACTTTTTTATGCAGGGTTCAAGAAACCTCTTTGAGTGTGAGAGTTTAGAACGGTTTCAAAAGACTTTTTCAAACCAAAAATAAAGAATCTTTACCTATTGAAGCAAAAAAGGAGGTTCTTACAGGTTTGTCTGAAACTAAAGAATCAAGTGCATATGTCACCTAAATTTGTCAGAAAAAATTTCGCGGGCGGGGGGCCGAGCGGGGTTTTGTGTACAAATTTGATTCCTTATTGTATTTTCTTAGATTTGAATTCAAGTAATGAAAAAAATTTGAATTTGAAATTTATTGAAAGTGATTTCTCAAATGAGACCGTAACTTCTTCAAATCGAATAAAATGGTAAATGGACTGCTACATACTTTATCGAACACTACAAGCACCATGATAAAACATAAGGAAATAAATCTGCATCGGATAAAATCTTATGAACGTGAGAATCAAAATTTCTTGAACGTGAGAATCAAAAAAAATCGAGAGGTTTTTTGTACCCCTTGGTAACCTATGATCAAGTGCAGTAATGTCTTATTGATTTTTTTATGCTGAAGATGTCAAAAAACATAATTACATCTTTTAATAGAGAAAAGGTCCGTTCTCAGATTGGCAATGAGGCCTCGGATGTGTAGTAGGGTCGCGCTTGCTCCCATTCATAAGAAAAGACTGTGCTTGAACCAATCAATTTTTGCTTCAAAGTTTCCGTTAGTTTGATCATAAAAGTGATAAGTTCCCAAAAACGTGTCTGCAAAATTGCCTCAAAATGGTTAAATAGTAACCGGATTAGCTAGAAAGGCGCATAAATGTTCGCGCCAGAAATGATCTACTTTATCTTCTTCCTCGGTTCTATCTACGTCTCCTCTACTTCTTTTCCCAATTTTCACCTTTTCCCTTCACCAACACTTTCGGCGGGTACAACCATCCCTTTGGCCGGTCTCAATATCTTTTGTTATTGCAGTAGCAACAGAAGTGGATAGTGGAACCGACGAAGATGAGGCTTCAGACTTGGATTCTCACGAGGGAGACGACAATAGCGATGTCAGCGAGGAAAGGTTTCATTTTAAGCGTTTTCAATGAGTTCTCCAAATATTGTATTTTCTGTGATTTCAGGTTCACTATTAAAGATGCTCTCTAACATTAGAATGGTGATAGTAGTGCAGGGTGATTCCGCTCACTTCTTGTGAAGAATCCTTGTGAAGAATATCGACAGCAAAAGCGAATTGAATCGGTTTAACACCTATTATCATCATTTTTTTGATTGAATATCGCACAGAAAAAAGCTAGCCCACAGGGCGGGATCGAACCCAGACCATCTCGACTGAAACTGGGAGAGCGTGTTACCATTTTCTTCTTAACCAGGCGTCACTGCCTTTAAACTGTGTAACTTAGAATTTGAAGATTTATCAATTCTATAGTTTTTTGTTAAACTTCAACTTTTTATTACGTGACATTCACATATCACATGGGCGTAATCGAGATTTTAGAGAAAAGACAGAAGTAAGGAGCAGAGGACTGGGGAGTTGGTCGAAATATCTTCTTTGTAGTCATTCCTGGATGTCAAGAGACAAATTCATTGTAGTCATTCCTGGATGTCAAGAGACAAATTCTTTGTAGTCATTCTTGGATGTCAAGAGACAAATTCTTTGTAGTCATTCCTGGATGTCAAGAGACAAATTCATGAGATTTTTTGAGTTTCTCTCTCAGGTATTGTAGTGAATATTGGGAGAAGGGTTGACGTTGTCAAATTCAGTCAGTCAAACCACCAAAAAATTCATACTGCGATGAACTTGTCTCAGGCGGTCTCATTCCTAAGCCGTACGGCCTCGTCAGCGTAACCTTTACCTGAGCGAATAGGAAAAAAGTATTTTACAAAAAAAAAATACTTGAAACAGGGCTAATATGAGTCGTTCTAAATGGGTACTTGTACGTATCAGGGCGTTTCTTACCATAAGCACAATTTTTTTCGAGCGCATAGATTTTCAAAATTTCCAGAAGTTCGAAGTGTTTTTCGTGATGATTTATCAAATTCCCTGAGGTAAGAATCGAAAAAAGTTTCCGAGCGCATAGATCGGAAGTTTTTCCGGTGTTTTTGGAAAGCGCATAGATTTTTTTCAGCTGCAGTGCGGGTGAGAGAAACACCCTGGTACGTATCCACCAGAAGCCAAAAAAATTTTGAAGAGAAATTTGTTTTGAAAATAAATGAGGTGATGAATGGAAAAATGGAAGCGGAAATGAAAACATGAAGCAAATGCGGCAGACGTAAGTAAAATTAATTTTTAAAAAAAACTAAGTCTTCTCTTCTAAAAGTCTTGAAAGCCTAAGCCTGAACAAAAAAGAGTGAAAAGTGCTGTGTCAAGTGTGAAATTTGGATCATCGGCACTTTGTACCCACGATAAATCGACGAAAAATTGATATTGTGGAAACTTTTTTCAAACGGTCTCGTTCCTAAGATGTACGGCCTCGTTAGCGTAATCTTTTACCTAAGCCTTAGCAAGAGAAAAAGTGGTAATTAATCTGAAAAAGAACAAAAGTCGCGGTACAAAGTGTCGTGGGTACAAAATGTCGGGTACGAAGCATAGGTCACCTAAATTTGTCAGAAAAATTTTCGCGGGCGGGGGGCCGGGTGGGGTTTTGTGTACAAATTCGATTTCTTATTGTATCTTCTTAGATTTACATTCGAGTAATGAAAAACTTGGAATTTCCCAGCTGATTTTTATTGGAAGTGATTTCTCAATTGAGTTTTTGACCGTAACTTCTTCAACTTAAATAAAATGGTTAATGGACTGCTACATACTTTATCAAACACCACAAACACCATCAGAAAAACAAAAAGTAAATCTGCATCTGATAAAAGCTTATGAACGTTAGAAACAAAATTTCCTTTCTGGGCTGGGGGCCAGGAGGTTTTTTGTACCCCTTGGTAACCTATGGTTTTTTGTACCCCTTGGTAACCTATGGTTTTTTGTACCTCTTGGTAACCTATGGTTTTTTGTACCCCTTGGTAACCTATGGTTTTTTGTACCCCTTGGTAACCTATGGTACGAAGGATGCAATATACTTCCACCTTCATCTTTTTCTGTCTCTTGTCAAACTCATTCCAGTTGTGTCGTGCGTTAAGTCACACTCACGCTCGTTTTAAAAACAGTTTTAACCGGTCCAGATTAATTAAAAGCTTTCACTATTTTCGCTTAAAGTATTTCATGAATATTCGCTTAAAGTATGTCAGTCATGACTATTCTGAGATTTAAAATCTATATGTAATTAATATGAAATGAGCGAAAAGTAACACTTCAAATTGAAAAAAAATCTGTTTTCAAGCTGAAAAAAAAGTCAAACCGATTCGATCTACTCTTGCTATCGATTTTATTTCTAATGGACTCATAACGACTCGAAAAAACTTTTTATCGACGAGAAAAAAGTAAAAAAGAAACAGTATTGCCTCAGCAGATACTATTATGAACAGGGGTTAAATAGTAATCGGACCAGCTATGTTGACGCATACATGTTCGCGCCGAAAATGATCTACATTCTCTCCTTTTCCCGTTATATTTTACTTCTTCTCTACTTCTCATTTCACTCTTTTTGCCTCTCCCCATCCCTTTTCCAACTTGCTCGGCGCATACAAACATGCCTTAGACCGGTCTCATTTAACGCCTGATTATGAAGTATTTTTGTTGAGAGAAAGAGGAGTTGAAGGTGAAAGGTTGTTCTTTGATTCTTATAAAAGACCTCCTGGAGCTATAGGAGGTACAAAAAAGAACGTTTTCGAGTACTTGTAGAATGATCTCTTGACAGAAACCCGCTGGATGTGGCAGAGGCGGAGAGACTTCCCGATCTACTCGAGCCCGTCGTTTCTATGATATCCCAGGCATTCAGCAACAAGTATGACTCTATTGTCTTCCCTTCAGGGTGTTTTTTTTCGCACAGTTTTTTTGAAACATGATCGTACGCTCTTGAGTTTGGGTGTACCATTAGCTCTAAATTATTCTGTTTGAGCTAGATACCCATTTAAGGGATGAATAGAAACATTGTTGGTTTTGAAACAGCTGATTCGAACCAGGGGATAAATGGAGCCGCCCAATTTGGGTTTACATGTATCCGCCGCTCAAAGTTTGGAAGAAAAAAGAAGAGGGGCTGAAGGAAAAGGTAAGAAAGGAGAGGGATTTTTTTGTCAATAGTGTGTGTACAGTATCCGCCGACGGGACCGATCCGGTCACTATTTAACGCCTGATTCGAACTAGTTGTTGATTTCAGGAAGTCATTCAGTTGTCCTCGTATCAAAACGGATCTGAAGACAGGGAAGACGATCGGCGATCTCAGTCCGGAGGATATAAGAATCATCGCATCGATGGGTGATGGCATCGCGGTTAGTTTCATTTATCAGCTTGGTTTCTTTCGTTTTTAAGGTAACCGTAGAGGTCCCACGGGGTAATTTCACCAGTTTCACATGAAATAATTAGCTTGCAACTGACAGAAAAGGTCAGGCAATTGTCTTTGTGAAAGGAGGTGAGAGATGCTGGGGCGTAGGAATTAAAGAGTGTGAGAATTAGAATACAGTAGTCATTAGAATACAGTAATACATCAGAATACAGTAGCAGCCCAATTCTGTCTTCAGAGAAATCGGTCAAATAAGTACTTTAGAAGGGCTTTTTGTGATGATTTTTTTTAAGATTTGAGTTTTTTTCCATATGAAGTTCATGAGTTTCTTATCGTAATCCGAAATTCGAATATTGTCAAATACTTTAAAGATTATTTATATTTGGAGCATTTGTGATCGGGAAGAACGGAGATTCAAACACTGGTGCTAAAAAAACAACGAAAATAGAGAAAACATCCCTGGTCTTGAAGAGTAAAATGATGGTCGACCATATAGAATAATATTACGTTCCTATTACAGCCTAAGCACCTTTAAACCCAGAAAAGAGAGAGTCGAAAGTTTGTTTTCCCTCACTCCGTTGTAAGTTATTCGTGTAAAACGGTGGTGTACTCAGGGGTTAAATAGTGACCGGATCGGTCCCGTCGGCGGATACATGTACACACACTATTGACAAAAAACTCCCTCTCCTTTCTTACCGTCTTCCTTCATCCCCTCTTCTTTTTTCCTCCAAACTTTGAGCGGCGGATACATGTAAACCCAAATTGAGCGGTTCCATTTTACCCCTGGGTGTACTAGGTTTCGTGAAGTGTTTGTTACATGGAAAAGCTGATAATTTCTTTGTTTTCTTCCCATGCAAGTTTATGGTTTTGTTGTTGGTTCGTCGCAAGTTTGGAAGAACTTAATGATGAGAATGCTTAGTGATTATTCACGTGATAAAGTTGAGGAGAGGCGAGATATTGGCCAATATTCATTGAGTCCATGAAAACACTTGGCTTTAGGGACTACCGAACCCGCGTTAAACCTAAAAAAGGCGGTTCTCTTTATTTTCTTTCTTTTTCTTGAGTCAGAAACCGTGCTTGATTGGTGTATTTCAGAAAAGCTACCGAATGAAATCAGTTTATCCAGGTATTATGATGACATCCAGGAAGCCTTTCTTCGTGGAATCACTTTTCCGTTTGGCACGAAATAGAAGTTTATAGGGTTGGACAACCATATATATGTTTGTTAGGACTAGTACAGTAAATTTCTGTGATCTCGGCACGAAAGATAGTTGCTATGTTTTCTTGCGAATCGTTTGTTGGTACATAATACATTTGTCGGAGGGGAGTTGAGGACGATGATTTGTTATCAAATTTTATTTTTTTCAGTCTGGTGTTGGCCTGTTTACGAACACGGAGATAGAGTTTCGAGGAGCGGCTTTTGCCAGCGGGGGCGATGCTACGATCGATGGATTGGTGACGATACCGAGTGAGTGACCGGATCTCATCTCGTCTCCATCTCTCTCTCTCTCTCTCTCTCTCTCTCTCTCTCTCTCTCTCTCTCTCTCTCTCTCGGTGTATTCACGCTCTCCCTATCATAATCTCACCTCTTCAATTGGTAGCTCATTTTGTTTCTAATGCTTTATATGTCCCGCTTTCTCATTATAATTTATCACCCTCGTTCAGTATATATCTTTCTGGCCTCGTTTTCTCAGTCTTTTATTCTCATCAGTTTCTGATAGTTGAATCGGAAGCTCATGAGATTCGGTAGTTTATCATGATGATTTGACAACAATTCATGATGATTTGACAACAATTCATGATGATTTGACAACAATTCATGATGATTTGACAACAATTCATGATGATTTGACAACAATTCATGATGATTTGACAACAATTCATGATGATTTGACAACAATTCATGATGATTTGACAACAATTCATGATGATTTGACAACAATTCATGATGATTTGACAACAATTCATGATGATTTGACAACAAAAAAAGTTAAAGAAACCGATGTAATACATGTTTGTACGCTCGGAGCAGTTGGAGAAGGGATGTGGAAAAGCAAAAAGAGAAGGAAGGAGAAGAGAATGTAGATCATTCTCGGTGCGAACATGTATGCGCCAACATAGATGGTACGGTAACTATTTAACCCCTAAGTTCAGGCAGTTGGATAATCTCTTGGTAATAATTGAATGTTCAGTAGCACATTTGGAAAACAGTGAAGGGAAGCAGCTGAGACGATTAAAAGATCGTACAAAAACAGGTCACGGGGCGAGATTAAACAGAATAGTTTCCATTACACCGGAAACGAGTTACCACAACAGTGATAATCTTTATCGCGCTTGTTCCCGCCTCGCGGCAGCGTAGGCGTTCCCCTGAGATGTGGTATAGACCTCTCCTGGTAAAGCCAGGGGCTGCCCGCTGGGTCACTGCTATTGTGTGTACCAGCAGTGGAGAGAGTCAGATCCGTGCAAGAAGACTACCAACATTTCTTAACGCCGTTGGCTTGGGTGGGCCTGTCCGGGATGGGAGTCGAACTTGACTCGGGAGTCGAAATACTCGAGCACACTTCCATAATGCCACGCCCGTACAAGTTACCACAGCAATCTCATTCATTCATTCTTTATTCCTTGCTTATAAATTTAAGATGAAATCACACACATAGGAGACCTGTCGCGGGCGCGAGTTCAGTGTAAGTAAGTAAAAATTCACAATGAAAATGAGGCATACGAAATGGTGAAAGATAGAGATTAGGTTAAACAGAGTTAATCATAATCACAGGCTAGACTACTGTGCGAAGAGTCCCGAGTTCGACTCCCACCCCGGACAGATCCACCCAAACCAAGGGGGTTAAGAAATGTTGGTAGTGCTCATGCACGAATCTGACTCTCTCCACTGCTGCTAATCACACTAGCAGTGATCTAGCAGGCAGCCACTGGTTCGGCCAGGATAGGTCTGTCCTGCATCTCAGGGGAGCGCGTACCCTGCCGCGAGGTGGGAACATGCGCGAGGAAGAAGAAGAAGAATCATAATCACAGGCGAAGTTTCGAGCAGGCAATAATTGCAGTAGGGGGAAGTTTAAAGAGAGCTTCTTTGAATAGTTTAGTGGATGATATTGAAACAATGTGAGAAGCTAAAGAGTTCCAAGAATCAATACAGCGGGAAGAACATGTGCTATAGGAAGCGGTAAGTCTGAATGGGAGAATAATTCTTAACGAAAGACACTTTCGGTTGCTATATGGTGAGGGAAGAAACTGGAACAGAGATGAGTGATCAAAATAGACATGGCTATAAATCGCTTTGTGGAGAAAACATAGGTCAGCACGTCTATACTCAAGAGAATCTAGAGATAGAAGCTTTAACCTAGCGGAAGAGCCAAGCTTGCAGAGACCAGCTCTAACAAGTACTCTTCTAGTTAAATTCCTTTGTATCCGCTCTATGTCATTGATCTGTCCTACCGAGGTAGGGCACCAGATTTCGGAACCGTGTTCGAGAAGTGTAACCGAGAAAAATTCAAGAAGTCATGCTCTTCACACAATGAGCATGTCGGGCTAATTCAACAAGGTCATTGAAAGTTCCACATGACAATGTCTTTCAGTAGTCTGGTTCCGAAGCGCCTGCTTCCGGTAAGTGAGAGATGGCTGGGTTCGATTCTGACCCATGGAGAAGTTTTTGTGCATGCAATACTTCATTCATTTTAGCTTTCTTTTCAAGAAAAATAGTTCGGCGTAAACTGAGCTGAACGATTTAGATAAAAGGGTTTCTAAAGAAAGCGAAGTTGAGAAATTTAATCGAATGAGAGATTGGAGAGTAACAAAAAGGGTTATAATAACAACAATAGTTATAGATATTCTGCGGGAGTTCTCGCCGAATTTGATCGGCGTCTCTCATGGAATGGGTTCTTATGAGAATCTGCCGTTTGAGCAACTTAGCGTTTCTACGAAGGGAGCAACGACGAAGAGCATGCCGAAACAGGTGAGCTGGTAGATCATGAGCTGCTAGGTTATGAGCTTGTAGGTTTTGAGCTGTTTCTTCTCATCCGCAGAAAGAGATATCAAGATGACTAATGATGAGGAAACGACAGGCTTTCGAGAGAGCGCGAGAGCGTCTCGCAGACGATCAGAACATTTTCATCACCAGCTTTCTCGGATAGTACATGAATTTACGCATAGATTTTACACACCCTGCGGGTTAGAAAAACACACTGGCTGGTAGGTCATGAGTAGAGGGATGAATAAACCAACTTTAGAATCTGGGTTGAAACGCAAAGACCCGCCAGAAAGGAACTGAGCTACAGTATTCAGCTTCTGAGAAAATGCTATTCAAAGAAATTTCGACGTTAGGTACATCGGAAATGCAGTCATGGCTCAACAAAGATAAATTTTACTTTTTAAATAATTGAGAAAACCGTCGCTCTTCCTGAGGAGTCTAGAATAAGGGAAAGCTCTCCTTTATTTGTCCCTTAAATCTAGCTCGCTTCAGTAAGAGTGGCTTGAGAGGCGAGCTGAAAGTGAGAAACAGAGAAAAGAGTCCTCTAATTATTTTAAACCCCTCCCGCTCGAAAACGGTTTTTTCCTTCAAATATCCAACATTTTTGGTGATCTATGGACGCAGTTCTGGATTTAGGCGATTGAACTAGTGCGTCGCCTACAGCTCCTGCCTGATGTAGACTACAGGGACCACTGGGTAATGATAATCATCGCAGTCGGTACCGAAGAGGTTAGATTCGAAATATAAGCTATCATGACTTTTGTTGAATAGATACTGTACTCGCTATGTAATTGGTATTGGACAGACTCAAAGGGGAACTACAGTATCTTCTTCATCTTGGCATTTGTCCCGAGCAACGTTTGCTTATTGAAACAGTATATACGCAATAGAGGGTACCGGCTCAAATTTGCTGGGTTAAGTATATTTTTGACGGACGAAGTATATCCTTCAATAAATAATGTATCTAAGTCATAGATTCATTGAATGACAGTGATGAGGCCCAAGACTATAAAAAAGTTATAATAACCATAAGTATTGTTACAGTAACCCGACTGAGTACTGTAGAACTTGTTGAAAGGTGTGCACGAGTTGTGGCCATCCGGACATGAAAGCCCTCCGAGAGGCGCTGGACTATCTCCGAGCAGCCGTTCCGAAGGCCTTCATCGTTCTCCTTGGCCCCATGCACGTCGCCTCCTTCTATGAGCAGAAGAAGAACATTGTCAGGTGGGTATTATGCAGGTTGTTACTTTCCACCCGCAGAAAGAGTGTGCATATCAAGATTACTTTTCATGAGGGAATGGCAGGCCTTTGAGAGAGCGCGAGAGCATTTGATGTAAAAGAGAGGATCCAGACAATCGGAGCATTTGGATGACAAGCTGTCTTGTATAGCGCATAGATTGTCTTGGATAGCGCATAGATTTTACAAGCAAAGTGGGTTTGAGAAAAAACACTGGTGATGAAGACAGGGAGGGAAAAAGCAGGAGATTAATGCTGAAAGCAGAGAAGAAGCGCTCACATGCTTAGAATAATTTTTATCATAGGTTACCATACAAAAGCGAAGAGACATATGAGGGGAGGGTACACGAATAGTTAACGATGAGTCGAGAATGAGATTATAAAAAGTTTTTGTTTTCTTTGTTCCAGATTGGTATTTTCAATAAAAAAATGATCTTTTTTTGGTTACAGTTATCCCACTATCCCATAGTATAACCTTTTGGAAATTCTAATTTTTGGATTTTAAGTAAATCTGTTGTTCGAAATATTTTGTGAAATTTTTTTTTTGTATTTTCGGAATTTGCGTCTATGAGAAATGTTTATGTTCTTTTGGATGCAAAAATATTGTCATTTTCCTTATTTTGCCTATGGGTACCTACTAATGGTTATACCATCTTTTTCCAAACTTTATTTATTTTTCCAAAACTACAAGGTGTGAAAAACAAAAGATTCAATGGGCTTTTTCAGGTTTGTGATTTGGTTTAAACATACCCTTTCTGTTATCAGGGAGCATAGTTAAACTGTCAACTGGCATTAAAATCTCCTTGGGCGACCGATCTATTTATCCTTTCCCTTTTCAAGGTATTTTGGAATTGGAAGTATAAAATTTTTGTTTTTCTCAATTGAAAGTTTCAGTCATAACTTATCCATTTTGAACAGTTGAAATTAGAAACTTTTACATTCTCGGGCGATTGACCTATTTGAAATTCGAGACATATTCCACCTATGTCAGGGAGCGATGTGAATGCTCACGGAGTCAGCCGCCAGGATTCATGAGTGGGATTGGGAATGTCTGGGCGGAGGCTTTCCGGGACCTGCAGGAATACGTTGATGATGCAGCGGTTAGTCCGGGCAAGTGGTTCGAAAGGTCAAATCCCCTCGTTTGCTGGCGGAATTCGAGGGGTCTTAAGCATGTTTCGGAATTCGGCGGGTCTTAAGCAGGGGTTATTTAGTCATGACAGATCTTCTGTCGGTGGGCCTCTGTGTTCTAAATCTTTAGTGGGGGACCCTTATGTGAAACAAAAGTTAAGGGGGACCCTGATATGAGAAAAAAATTTTCACCCCTAAGGGGGGACCCTTATGTGAAAAAATTTTTTTCCGCCTTTGGCGGGCCTCTGTTTTTCCAAATCGTAAGGGGGGACCCTTATGTGAAACAAAAATTTTTCGCCTTCGGCGGGCCTCTTTTTTTATTTGAAAAATCGTAAGAAGGACCCTTATGTGAATTTTTTTTCGGCGGGTTTCTGTTTGAAAAATCATAAGGGGGGACCCTTATGTGAAAAAAATTTTCCGCCTTCGGCGGGCGTCTGTCCCTTTTTCTTTCACACTAAAAAACCCCTGGTCTTAAGCATAGTTCAAAATACTATCGTTAGTTTAGATTATTCGTTGACTTGATGTATAAAAAAAGAGAATGTGAGAATCGAGAGCAATGAAGTCAAGAAATCTACCGTGGGCCGCTCGGGTGCGAGGACGTCCTTAGGGCAAACAACAACAACAGCATAGTTCAACTGTGTTTGAGACTCGTTACTTGCAAGTTGCAACTGTTGAAAAAGTTCAAAGAGGCCATCCATTTTTCGAGTGGAGAAGTCTGGAATAGTGAGAAGCGAGCTAGTATTAATGGGCAGGTAGATTTTCTCAATTTTCTAGACTCTATCGCCCAAATTACAGTAGTTTTGGAAAATTCTTTATAGGGACCCATGGTTTTTCCTGACCTATGGTTTCAAGGAAGCCTTAGATAAAAAAAGTTATAATTTTTCATGAGAACTCTGCAGAGTTCGACGTTTGGTCTACTGGCTTTGCCGAAGCTTACGATAACATCGAGATACCCAACGACTCTTTTCGTCGCATCATCAGCACTTCTGAATAGAAAAGGTACTTTTGAAGAGAATGAATATTCCTGAAATTAACGGGGTTTGTTGAACTTTTTTGCGTGGGGGATGTGCTGGAAAAAAATTTCCGGGCGGGCGACCAGGACCCCCAACAAGAAATTTTTTCCCAATTTCACCCAATTGTATCGGGCCGTTAATGAAGTTTGTTGAAAATGTTTTTTTTAATTGGTAATTATGCACACACACACACACTTGAAACCTAGCCTTTATGGGGCATTTTGTAAGCAACACACAGACGCCAAGAGAATTAGCCGGTTGTTACATAGTGATTAGAACTAAGTGAACTAAATTTCTTTCTCGGAGATTAGGTGGGCGACCGGGAGAAAATTAAGCAGTTTTGGTGAGCTATGGTAAATCAACGAATATTGAAGGTTTTTTGTTGAAAAGATAACTAGTACTTTTGAATGAAATTAATCTGTAACGCAAATAACCGGTAACTTTCATTAGAATACATTGATAGAATACCCTTTTGAGAAGTAAATAAGCAACTTCCTGAGCATCACTCGAAAGAGAACTTGAAAGGTTTAATTAGAATTGAAGAGTTCTCAGTTATACAGTATAAATGCAGTCGTAACTCGTTGAAAATCAATGATTGGACTATGACATGGATGGAAGGTATTACACGAGGCCGGATTGATTTACACGCCGGATTGATTTACATGAATGGAATGTATTACACGAGACCGGATTGATTAGACTATGACATGGATGGAAGGTATTACACCAGGCCGGATTGAATGGACTATGACATGGATGGAAGGTATTACATGAGGCCGGATTGATTGGACAATGACATGGATGGAAGGTATTACACGAGGCCGGATTGATTGGACTATGACATGGATGGAAGGTATTACACGAGGCCGGATTGATTGGACTATGACATGGATGGAAGGTATTACACGAGGCCGGATTGATTGGACTATGACATGGATGGAAGGTATTACACGAGGCCGGATTGATTGGACTATGACATGGATGGAAGGTATTACACGAAGCCGGATTGATTGGACTATGACATGGATGGAAGGTATTACACGAGGCCGGATTGATTAGACTATGACATGGATGGAAGGTATTACACGAGGCCGGATTGATTGGACTATGACATGAATGGAAGGTATTACACGAGGCCGGATTGATTGGACTATGAGATGAATGGAAGGTATTACACCAGGCCGGATTAATTGGACTATGACATGGATGGAAGGTATTACACGAGGCCGGATTGATTGGACTATGACATGGATGGAAGGTATTACACGAGGCCGGATTGATTGGACTATGACATGGATGGAAGGTATTACACGAGGCCGGATTGATTGGACTATGACATGGATGGAAGGTATTACACGAGGCCGGATTGATTGGACAATGACATGGATGGAAGGTATTACACGAGGCCGGATTGATTGGACTATGACATGGATGGAAGGTATTACACCAGGCCGGATTGATTGGACTATGAGATGGATGGAAGGTATTACACCAGGCCGGATTGATTGGACTATTACATGGATGGAAGGTATTACATGAGGCCGGATTGATTGGACTATGACATGGATGGAAGGTATTACACGAGGCCGGATTGATTGGACTATGACATGGATGGAAGGTATTACACCAGACCGGATTGATTGGACTATGACATGGATGGAAGGTATTACACGAGGCCGGATTGATTGGACTATGACATGGATGGAAGGTATTACACGAGGCCGGATTGATTGGACTATGACATGGATGGAAGGTATTACACGAGGCCGGATTGATTGGACTATGAGATGGATGGAAGGTATTACACGAGGCCGGATTGATTGGACTATGACATGGATGGAAGGTATTACACCAGGCCGGATTGATTGGACTATGACATGGATGGAAGGTATTACACGAGGCCGGATTGATTAGACTATGACATGGATGGAAGGTATTACACGAGGCCGGATTGATTGGACTATGACATGGATGGAAGGTATTACACCAGGCCGGATTGATTGGACTATGACATGGATGGAAGGTATTACACGAGGCCGGATTGATTGGACTATGACATGGATGGAAGGTATTACACCAGGCCGGATTTATTGGACTATGACATGGATGGAAGGTATTACACCAGGCCGGATTTATTGGACTATGACATGGATGGAAGGTATTACACGAGACCGGATTGATTAGACTATGACATGGATGGAAGGTATTACACCAGGCCGGATTGATTGGACTATGACATGGATGGAAGGTATTACACGAGGCCGGATTGATTGGACAATGACATGGATGGAAGGTATTACACGAGGCCGGATTGATTGGACTATGACATGGATGGAAGGTATTACACGAGGCCGGATTGATTAGACTATGACATGGATGGAAGGTATTACACGAGGCCGGATTGATTAGACTATGAGATGGATGGAAGGTATTACACCAGGCCGGATTGATTGGACTATGACATGAATGGAAGGTATTACACCAGGCCGGATTTATTGGACTATGACATGGATGGAAGGTATTACACGAGACCGGATTGATTAGACTATGACATGGATGGAAGGTATTACACCAGGCCGGATTGATTGGACTATATGACATGGATGGAAGGTATTACACCAGGCCGGATTGATTGGACTATGACATGGATGGAAGGTATTACACCAGGCCGGATTGATTGGACTATGACATGGATGGAAGGTATTACACCAGGCCGGATTGATTGGACTATGACATGGATGGAAGGTATTACACGAGGCCGGATTGATTAGACTATGAGATGGATGGAAGGTATTACACCAGGCCGGATTGATTGGACTATGACATGGATGGAAGGTATTACACGAGGCCGGATTGATTGGACAATGACATGGATGGAAGGTATTACACGAGGCCGGATTGATTGGACTATGACATGGATGGAAGGTATTACACGAGGCCGGATTGATTAGACTATGACATGGATGGAAGGTATTACACGAGGCCGGATTGATTGGACAATGACATGGATGGAAGGTATTACACGAGGCCGGATTGATTGGACTATGAGATGGATGGAAGGTATTACACCAGGCCGGATTGATTGGACTATGACATGGATGGAAGGTATTACACGAGGCCGGATTGATTGGACTATGACATGGATGGAAGGTATTACACGAGGCCGGATTGATTAGACTATGACATGGATGGAAGGTATTACACGAGGCCGGATTGATTGGACTATGACATGGATGGAAGGTATTACACGAGGCCGGATTGATTGGACAATGACATGGATGGAAGGTATTACACCAGGCCGGATTGATTGGACTATGAGATGGATGGAAGGTATTACACCAGGCCGGATTGATTGGACTATGACATGGATGGAAGGTATTACACGAGGCCGGATTGATTGGACTATGACATGGATGGAAGGTATTACACGAGGCCGGATTGATTAGACTATGACATGGATGGAAGGTATTACACCAGGCCGGATTGATTGGACTATGAGATGGATGGAAGGTATTACACCAGGCCGGATTGATTGGACTATGACATGGATGGAAGGTATTACACGAGGCCGGATTGATTGGACTATGACATGGATGGAAGGTATTACACGAGGCCGGATTGATTGGACTATGAGATAAATGGAAGGTATTACACCAGGCCGGATTAAATGGACTATGACATGGATGGAAGGTATTACACGAGGCCGGATTGATTGGACTATGACATGGATGGAAGGTATTACACGAGGCCGGATTGATTGGACTATGACATGGATGGAAGGTATTACACGAGGCCGGATTGATTGGACTATGACATGAATGGAAGGTATTACACGAGGCCGGATTGATTGGACTATGAGATGAATGGAAGGTATTACACCAGGCCGGATTAATTGTACTATGACATGGATGGAAGGTATTACACGAGGCCGGATTGATTGGACTATGACATGGATGGAAGGTATTACACGAGGCCGGATTGATTGGACTATGACATGGATGGAAGGTATTACACGAGGCCGGATTGATTGGACTATGACATGGATGGAAGGTATTACACGAGGCCGGATTGATTAGATTATGACATGGATTAGGTATTACACGAGGCCGGATTGATTGGACTATGACATGGATGGAAGGTATTACACGAGGCCGGATTGATTGGACTATGAGATGGATGGAAGGTATTACACCAGGCCGGATTGATTGGACTATGACATGGATGGAAGGTATTACACGAATCCGGATTGATTGGACTATGACATGGATGGAAGGTATTACACGAGGCCGGATTGATTAGACTATGACATGGATGGAAGGTATTACACGAGGCCGGATTGATTGGACTATGACATGGATGGAAGGTATTACACGAGGCCGGATTGATTGGACAATGACATGGATGGAAGGTATTACACGAGGCCGGATTGATTGGACTATGACATGGATTGAAGGTATTACACGAGGCCGGATTGATTGGACTATGACATGGATGGAAGGTATTACACGAGGCCGGATTGATTAGACAATGACATGGATGGAAGGTATTACACCAGGCCGGATTGATTGGACTATGAGATGGATGGAAGGTATTACACCAGGCCGGATTGATTGGACTATGACATGGATGGAAGGTATTACACGAGGCCGGATTGATTGGACTATGACATGGATGGAAGGTATTACACGAGGCCGGATTGATTAGACTATGACATGGATGGAAGGTATTACACCAGGCCGGATTGATTGGACTATGAGATGGATGGAAGGTATTACACCAGGCCGGATTGATTGGACTATGACATGGATGGAAGGTATTACACGAGGCCGGATTGATTGGACTATGACATGGATGGAAGGTATTACACGAGGCCGGATTGATTGGACTATGAGATAAATGGAAGGTATTACACCAGGCCGGATTAAATGGACTATGACATGGATGGAAGGTATTACACGAGGCCGGATTGATTGGACTATGACATGGATGGAAGGTATTACACGAGGCCGGATTGATTGGACTATGACATGGATGGAAGGTATTACACGAGGCCGGATTGATTGGACTATGACATGAATGGAAGGTATTACACGAGGCCGGATTGATTGGACTATGAGATGAATGGAAGGTATTACACCAGGCCGGATTAATTGGACTATGACATGGATGGAAGGTATTACACGAGGCCGGATTGATTGGACTATGACATGGATGGAAGGTATTACACGAGGCCGGATTGATTGGACTATGACATGGATGGAAGGTATTACACGAGGCCGGATTGATTGGACTATGACATGGATGGAAGGTATTACACGAGGCCGGATTGATTAGACTATGACATGGATTAGGTATTACACGAGGCCGGATTGATTGGACTATGACATGGATGGAAGGTATTACACGAGGCCGGATTGATTGGACTATGAGATGGATGGAAGGTATTACACCAGGCCGGATTGATTGGACTATGAAATGGATGGAAGGTATTACACGAATCCGGATTGATTGGACTATGACATGGATGGAAGGTATTACACGAGGCCGGATTGATTAGACTATGACATGGATGGAAGGTATTACACGAGGCCGGATTGATTGGACTATGACATGGATGGAAGGTATTACACGAGGCCGGATTGATTGGACAATGACATGGATGGAAGGTATTACACGAGGCCGGATTGATTGGACTATGACATGGATTGAAGGTATTACACGAGGCCGGATTGATTGGACTATGACATGGATGGAAGGTATTACACGAGGCCGGATTGATTAGACTATGACATGGATGGAAGGTATTACACGAGGCCGGATTGATTGGACTATGACATGGATGGAAGGTATTACACGAGGCCGGATTGATTAGACTATGACATGGATGGAAGGTATTACACGAGGCCGGATTGATTGGACTATGACATGGATGGAAGGTATTACACGAGGCCGGATTGATTGGACTATGACATGGATGGAAGGTATTACACGAGGCCGGATTGATTGGACTATGACATGGATGGAAGGTATTACACGAGGCCGGATTGATTGGACTATGACATGGATGGAAGGTATTACACGAAGCCGGATTGATTGGACTATGACATGGATGGAAGGTATTACACGAGGCCGGATTGATTAGACTATGACATGGATGGAAGGTATTACACGAGGCCGGATTGATTAGACTATGACATGGATGGAAGGTATTACACGAGGCCGGATTGATTGGACTATGACATGGATGGAAGGTATTACACGAGGCCGGATTGATTGGACTATGACATGGATGGAAGGTATTACACGAGGCCGGATTGATTGGACTATGACATGGATGGAAGGTATTACACGAGGCCGGATTGATTAGACTATGACATGGATTAGGTATTACACGAGGCCGGATTGATTGGACTATGACATGGATGGAAGGTATTACACGAGGCCGGATTGATTGGACTATGAGATGGATGGAAGGTATTACACCAGGCCGGATTGATTGGACTATGACATGGATGGAAGGTATTACACGAATCCGGATTGATTGGACTATGACATGGATGGAAGGTATTACACGAGGCCGGATTGATTAGACTATGACATGGATGGAAGGTATTACACGAGGCCGGATTGATTGGACTATGACATGGATGGAAGGTATTACACGAGGCCGGATTGATTGGACAATGACATGGATGGAAGGTATTACACGAGGCCGGATTGATTGGACTATGACATGGATTGAAGGTATTACACGAGGCCGGATTGATTGGACTATGACATGGATGGAAGGTATTACACGAGGCCGGATTGATTAGACTATGACATGGATGGAAGGTATTACACGAGGCCGGATTGATTGGACTATGACATGGATGGAAGGTATTACACGAGGCCGGATTGATTAGACTATGACATGGATGGAAGGTATTACACGAGGCCGGATTGATTGGACTATGACATGGATGGAAGGTATTACACGAGGCCGGATTGATTGGACTATGACATGGATGGAAGGTATTACACGAGGCCGGATTGATTGGACTATGACATGGATGGAAGGTATTACACGAGGCCGGATTGATTGGACTATGACATGGATGGAAGGTATTACACGAAGCCGGATTGATTGGACTATGACATGGATGGAAGGTATTACACGAGGCCGGATTGATTAGACTATGACATGGATGGAAGGTATTACACGAGGCCGGATTGATTGGACTATGACATAAATGGAAGGTATTACACGAGGCCGGATTGATTGGACTATGAGATGAATGGAAGGTATTACACCAGGCCGGATTAATTGGACTATGACATGGATGGAAGGTATTACACGAGGCCGGATTGATTAGACTATGACATGGATGGAAGGTATTACACGAGGCCGGATTGATTGGACTATGACATGGATGGAAGGTATTACACGAGGCCGGATTGATTGGACTATGAGATGGATGGAAGGTATTACACCAGGCCGGATTGATTGGACTATGACATGGATGGAAGGTATTACACGAGGCCGGATTGATTAGACTATGACATGGATGGAAGGTATTACACGAGGCCGGATTGATTGGACTATGACATGGATGGAAGGTATTACACGATGCCGGATTGATTGGACTATGACATGGATGGAAGGTATTACACGAGGCCGGATTGATTGGACTATGACATGGATGGAAGGTATTACACGAGGCCGGATTGATTGGACAATGACATGGATGGAAGGTATTACACGAGGCTGGATTGGTTAGACTATGACATGGATGGAAGGTATTACACGAGGCCGGATTGATTGGACTATGACATGGATGGAAGGTATTACACGAGGCCGGATTGAACTCAGCCGCCTCTCTGTTCATGAGAAGAAAACGCGTTACCAATATACTTGAGAAGACCCATTTCTTATTATTGAGATAATGTTGAGAATGAAGGAGTAATTGAAGGTCGAGGATTCGTATGAAGAAAGACTTTATGAAGAATTCAATGAGGAACAGAATTGATCGATAAATGAATTTATGTTAATCTGCCAGGTCATTCTTACGTTTCGAAGTGGCTCTGGAATCGATTAATCAGTGGTGAAAAGTACAATCTGACGAGCGCAACATTGTCTTCGGATTCTTATTACTGCCCGTCTACGGTGAGTTTATAATCCTATTGTTTCACTCTATCAATCTTTGTTTTCTTCCTTCTTATTTTTCGTTTCTCTTTTTCATTAATATAAGACGATGCTGGGAATAATTTTCGCCAAAATGCTCAAAATGTTGTTCCTCGGGCAGATTTCCCTTGAAAAACCAAGCTTTTTTATGGCAAGAAACTTAAAAAAGCGCCATGATAAATGGCAGCAAATAACATGCGTTTTGACGGGCCTGCCAAGAAAACCGTCAAAAAACAAGCTTTCTACTTTGTACTCGTTTTGTCACTGCCAGAATCCGGTTTTTGTTTGTCCTTGTTTTGTCACTGCCAAAATCGGGATTTTGTTTGTCCTTGTTTTGTCACTGCCAAAATCTGGTTTTTTTTCCCTTGTTTTGTCACTGCCATAATCGGGTTTTTTGTCCTTGTTTTGTCACTGCCACAATCGGGCTTTTTTTGTAGCCAATGCAACGCCTTAGCCTCATTTCGGGGATGATGGAGGATCGCTCTCAGCAACTCTTTGGGGAGTGCCAATACTAGACTTTGATCTCATCCAAAAGGCTGAGATGCAATACAAGCAGCTACAACGCCCACAGACCAACCATTTCTAGCGACGTACCTCAACCGAGTTTGCTAAACTCGGTTGAAGTACGTCGCTAGAAGTGGTTAACATGTGGTCGTTGCAGAGCTGTGTTCAACGGACAAAAAGTGTTCAGAAAAAGAGCCGAGTTTGGCAGTGCCAAAACATGTCACAAAGGAAAAACAAAGTTGTCCGTGATTTGGCAGGAACAAAACTTGGCCACAGAGTCATTCATCATTTGGCACTGCGAAATAGTGGCCGATTCTTCGTCCCCATTTTGGCAGCTAAAAAAAGACTAATATCGTAATTTCCTTCTCCCAAGTTCGCATACTCGAAATCTTGGCAAAATAAAGTTTTTGGCTGAGGAACAACATTTTGAGCATTTTGGCGAAAATTATTCCCAGCATCGTCTTATATGTTAAGTTTTCTCTTTATCCTCCTCAGGGGTTAAATAGTGACCGGATCGGTCCCGTCGGCGGATACATTTACACACACTATTGACAAAAAACACCCTCTTTTCTTACCCTTTTCCTTCATCCCCTTTTCTTTTTTCCTCCAAACTTTGAGCGGCGGATACATGTAAACCCAAATTTGGCGGCTCCATTTAACCCCTGATCCTCCTATTACTATACTTATTTGTCTATCTAATTCTTTCCGCTACTTTATCTCTGTTCCTTTTCCCCTGCTCCTCCACTACCTTCTCAATCTTACAGTAATCTGTTTTGACATTCAGGGATGTCCCTATTTTCGTACGACCGCGAATGCGATGAGATGTGAGCTGCTTCCGCTCTCAGAGGCAGCTGACAAGCAGTTGACGCTGGGTAGCGATGGAGTCGTTCTGAAGCGGGTAGCTTAAAAGGGGGAAGGGGAATGATGGTATAAGTAGGGAAGGTATGGTGGTGGGAGAAATGTGGGGTAGTGAGATCCCGCTGAGAGATTAGGAGGAGAAAAGTGAGATGAGAAGGGATGAGACGAGGATGACATGTTCTGAGAGAAATCGGGCAGGGGGCGGTAATGGATACCCGAATTCTCTCGCCAAAGCTGCATGATGAAGCTTCTTTCTGAACAATACCATACTTTTCGAGTTACCAGAGGGAAGTTGCAAACCACTCTTCATCGGACTTTTAGGGTCTCCTCTGTTCATCATCATCTTTATCTTGTGATCATTACAGATGTTACAAACAATCACAAAGTATCCAGCAAAAGGCATTGCACTCACATTGCTTTCGTATATAAATAAAAATATAATTGAATGAAATGAAATGAAATTCCAATTAAAGTTGTAAACAAAATCTTATCTTAAATACTGACGTGGAATTATCAACAATACACGGTTAGAGAATGATTCAGAAGAAATGCTAAGAATGCTATCATCCATATTGTTGACTATTGCATACGTACGATTAGAAAACGAATGAGCAGTAATGTTGTCACTAGCTTTAACAAGCGGAAAAAGCTTATTTGAGAGACCACGAGTATTTGATTCTTTGATAGAGAAAAAATCAGTGATCAAAACATCGGATGAGCCGATCAAAATAGAATGTAGTAATCGAAAAGTTTTCTGAGAGAAGTGAGTGTATCTTTACAGCCAAGACGAACCCGACGCAAGCTATACGTGATAGCGATAGCAATTGTGGTCATCGCCTTTTTTGTCGCTCTGATTGTTGGCGTCTTACTGTATAATCTCAGGTTTGTCATGAAGAAGTTTCTTGTTCCTGAATTCGAATAATGCAATTTGAGTTTTTAAAGTACGGTAAGTGTTTATTAAACCCTTGTTTACAGTAAGCGGAGTGTTCGTGGGCGATTCGAAGTAGCGGATGAGAGACAAACGGACTCACCGCAACCCTTCCAGGTTGGTTGAGCTCATTCAAGGGGAGGGGATGTCGAATGGGTTGAAATAGGGTTCGCCGGTCTATAAAAAGTTGGGTAAACGGAATACAAAATTTAACTGAAACAAGTACAAGCATGATGGAAGAAAAGGCTGGATGGAACAAGGTGTTGAAACACATACGTAAATGAACTACGATTAGTAATAATAATAATCTTCCTCGCGCATGTTCCCGCCTCGTGGCAGGGTACGCGCTCCCCTGAGATGCAGGACAGGCCTATCCTGGTAGAACCAGTGGCTGCCCGCTATATCACTGCTAGTGTGAATAACAGCAGCGGGGAGAGTGAGATTCGGGCATGAGCACTACCAACATTTCTTAACCCTCTTGGTTTGAATGAATCTGTCCGGGGTGGGAGACGAACTCAGGACTCTTTTCACAATAGTCGAACACAATACCATTATGTCATGCCCGGACAAAAGAACTTCGATTAGTGACTCGGACTATAAAAATGAGAAGACGATTGTATTGGGTTTAAAGGCAGAAAGGGTTTTAGTTTTAGAGAAAAAGAAGAAAACGACAATAGGCTTAAAGTTGATACCAGTGTTTATTCAATGCGGAGTCCCGGTAATATCTATGCGCAATCCAAGAAAGTTAGTGATACAAATGCTATTTTCGTTTGCATCCTCTCTTTTACAAGCAAGCCTTCGGGCTCTCTCAAAGTCCCACCGTTCCCTTATCATTAATCTTCTTGATCTACGTACTCTGCACGGGTGGGGAGAAACAGCCTGATTGATACATTGGTTATCTTGATAAAGGTATTCAATCGAATAATTCAAGAGCGGGTCTGGTAACTCGATCAACATTGTTAGTTCTTATGATTGCGTGATGAAAAAGCGTGTTAAATCTCCTGTGTGCGAGCTTGGTTCGAATTATTAGAGAATACATATGTATATGACGCTGCCGTTTTTATTTTTTGCCATAAATCTACTTTTCGGTGATTTTTGTTTGTTATATGGCAGATTCTACAAAAATGCGGGAAAAGCATGGCACGGGCCACAAATTACTTTATTTGACAATAAAAACTCATAACTTCTTGTAAAGTCAGTGAAAATATGACAATTGCTATGATTACAAGATTGTTATCTGACGCTGCCATAAAAATAGCGTTATTTTATGGTTTCTTCTGCCACTGACGAAGGAGCTTTCCAATGCAATTTGGCCATTCACCACTATTTTGATGGCAGTGTCAGAAAACAATCTTGTAATCAATCATAGCAATTGTCATATTTTCACTGACACCATGAAATTATGGGTTTTAATGTCAAATAAAGTAATTTGTGCCATGGTTTTTACGCCTTTTTCGAGAATCCGCCATATAGCAAACAAAAATCATTGAAAAGTACATTTTGGCAAAAAATCAGAACGGCAGCGTCATATATGTACCAGGTTGGTGTATTTTTTTTGATTGCAGTGCCTAGACCCCCCCCCCTTTGTTTCCATAGCAAGTACTTACTAAGTAGCTCATAACATGTATTATCTTGGTATATATCCCGATTCCTCTTGTTGTTTCCATCAGGCATACTTATTTGGGTGGGTGATTCTTGTCCCGAGTTCGGTTACAGTCCTAATGGTTACTGCATGTGTGTTTATGGAAATGGTGTCCGGAATTCTTGCTTTGTTGAAACCAGGATAATTAGTTGCCATTGAAATTCGTTATTTGAACTTATTATTTTAAAATAATTCTTAAGAAAGGAAGGATACATCTGTTTAACATTCATCTTTTTTTCTGATATATCACTAGCACACGGATTTGCTGTGTGTCCTCGGTCGTTTACTACCGGTCAGAGAAAGAGAGATGGCTAGGTTCGATGCCGCCCCGCGACTAGTTTTTTGTCCATTTTTTAGTAGAATCATATTCCCTCGTTACCTGGTGTCATTTCCTTGAAAAAGTGTGTTTGAGTAATTTTTGAATTGTTCAATTTCAGGCACTCGAACCGCAGTTGCATTTGGCAAGGCAGATTGCGGGTAATCGGCCAAACGTTCATCTTCTAGAAGGTCGTGGTCAACAAAACAGAAAGACTGGTCTTCTGCTGAATAATCAAGATTGAATCGATGTTTAGATCGAATAGATATTTCAAGTATTCTGATAGTTCCAGTTTTGAGATCCTCCTAAACAGTTTGAGAATTGTTTCCATTTTTCTTGTGTAAACTCCATCATATATGTAATAATATGATTGTAGAAATATTTTGCTTGCTTCTGAAGCTTTGGTTGGTTTGTGAATTAGATCTACATATAATGAAGAATGAATGTTCTAAGATTGTAAACCTAGGATTTGCACCCAAATATTAGTCCAATAGATTTGTGTAAGATAGTTTCTCTTGAGGAAGTAAGATGTTTAGATATCCAATCGATATCACTTCTATTAAAGGACATTTATGCTTGTGTATAGCTAAGGATTGTTATGCCTTGTTGAAGCAAATATTTTTCAAACAGCTCATTCATTACCTACATATAAGCTCCGATCATTCTATGAGTCCTGAATTCACTTTACTTACGAACGCTGCACTTGAAGCATACATTTCGTGAATTGCCGAAGGCATTGTTCGGGAAGAACAAGTATATTTCCCTTGCCCTCTCTCTCTATGTTTCATTGACCTTTAATGAAGCAAAAAAAATTTGTAGACTTGTATCGCGAAAAATTAGGCTTAGTATTATCGATTCGTATAAACATTTCAGGGAGTGCTTCGCAGTTAGAGCCTTATTGCGTTTGTCGTTTTTCATGATTTTATTATTCAGTGGATTTTTGAACTAGAAAAGTTAGTGAAATGTGATCAAGTTGTGATCAAGGCCCGTTCAGTCTATGAATAAGCCAACCTCCCGAATTGTTCTGCGATATGTGACAATCAAAAGATTCTATCACGCTGGCCTGTAAATAATAATGTTAGTCATAGATATCAGTCGATATTCGACATGCTTTAGGTTATAATCAACGGTTTTCGTCAAGTATTGAGTTCTTATCGTTTCCAAGCCTGTCAGTATTGGTTCCAAGCCTGTCAGTATCGGTTCCAAGCCTGTCAGTATTGCTCATAGTTGTCCCACTTTGAAACTCATTTGCCTATCTTCGAATATGACTAATGTACAGAGTAAAGAACTAGTAATGAAGTATACTTGACATCAGCAGTGAAAGGACTACACTAAAATTTTGGCCATTACTAAAGCACGCCATTCACGCCAGTTCATTAATAATGCACGGGAAAGAGAGAAAGGGTGTTTATGCACTATTACGTTAATTTTTTGATACGGTCTCGTTGACCTGAGCCGTACGGCCTCGTTAGCGTAAACTTTTTTCCTAAGTCTAAGCTTTTTTTAATGTAAAAACAATTTTTTTATGTAAAATTAAAAATTTGCAAACAATACTCATCAAAGCGAATCCGAACTCTCACCGAACTACTCACAGTCGAGCATTCTCACCCTACATTACAGTGCCCTTCATCACTAGATTTGATGAACAGAATAGTACTAATGAACGTAACAGCCAGCTGATTCAGACGAGGATTCCGAGCTAGAGCGATCTGCAAACTCTTGAAACGTCAAAAAAAATTCGTCAAAAACCCATGTTTAAAACGACTTCTTACGAGAGATGTGATACATTAGTACGAAATTTAACAGGTTCAGAGCTGTTTCTGCTCTTGTTAAACATTATTTTGGCTGAGATAAGAAAGAATGAATGAGTTAAACTTCGAATCCAATGCTTTGCTTTACGAATCCAAACATTGAGGAATACTTTGCCTCGAGAGAGCCGGGAAAAAATACCATCTACTTTTTTGAGCATAATCAACCTCCCGTGATTGCTTTCTCGGACAAGCGCTTTCCTACCATTCGCATTATTTTTAAGCGAAAATTTAAAGAAATTTTGCGTCACGATTTAGGAGGGACAATAGACAGGAAAGCGGTTGATCATTTCATTTACGAATATATGTATTAACAACATTCTTCCAAGACTTCCGTGTGACTGATGAAGTGTATCGAAGAAGCAATAAATAATGGAGGCTCAGTGAAATAATAGTTCAAACAGGGATGAAAATGGGCCCAAGCCAAATCAAGGATATCTTTAACGTTTATTCGACATATGTATTTTGTATAATCTATTCATCTTCCAAAGTCTAATGAAAGCGGTTTCTTGATTGAAATTGTGTTTACAAGCTAATGACCGTTATGTCACGACGTGATGCTGATGTCATACAAACAAGGAAAGAACGAAAATTTATTCATTTAAAAGAAATTTGAAATTTAAAAAAACAAAACGGATCAGCGTGACTCATTTATTCATTGTATTAATAAAGCATGGGAAAAGCGAAAGAAATATTGTCGGTGCTTCTTTCAAAAATATAAATTTTGTCGGTGTTCCCACTTCTTCATCGTAAGGATGTAGTCGATGACGCTCATGGCAGGGTGTCCCTGATTCAGGAGCTAATATGATTGCAATATTTTCACTGTAAACAGAGATTTTCCATTCGATTGTCGTTTATCTTTCATCATTTTCTTTAATCAAATTTTTTAGAGACATTCATTCAAAAGTATTTAAAGCCAGAATTAACATCATTATCAGTTTTTTAGTAATTCATTGTCATTTATCACGGGATACACTTTTTTTGCTAAACTGCACTGTGCGGGATTGACACCAGCTGTCACTCTTTGACACCAGCTGTCACTCTTTGACCGGGTGTATTAACTTCTTTGTCTGACTACTTTAAACACATCACTGAGTGGTGTGATAGCACAATCCTTGTACAAGGTTACAACGCATGGAACTGGAATGCGTCCTTATCACTACAGGAGTTTTTTTATATTTCTCGCCCTGGTTTCCGCCTCACTGCAAGGTGAGGTACAGATCTATCGTGTTGGTATAACCAGTGGCTGAGATGGGTCACTGCAAGTGTGAAGCAGCAGTGCGGAGAATCAGATTCGCGCAAGACTACTAGCGACAGTTCTTAAACCTCTTGGTTTAGGTGAATCTGACCGGGTGGGGGTCTAACTTGGAACCCTCCATCAAAAGTCGCGCAGACTACGATTATACATTGCCTCGACTTCATTACTACACTTGCAACTTTATTAAACAGTTGATTTTGCGCCGTGAAATAACTTTTCTTATGAAAGAAATCCATACCACGGGCGAAAATGGCACTCGGCCGGGACCGAACCTCCGTTGCCTAACCGGGGCTTGTAGAGCGTTACCAATACACCAACCAAGCACACATTGTCCGTTCTTTTCTTACATGCAGGGGTTGAATGGAGCCGCCCAATTTGGGTTTACATGTATCCGCCGCTCAAAGTGAAGGAAAAAAGAAGAGGGATGAAGGAGAGAGAGAGAGAGAGAGAGAATGACAAAGAGAAAGTCGACCGCTCTGGATAGTGGAAACAAAATCAAATGCACCATTGTCGGATCTCTCACCTGAGCAGCTGACAACTGTGCGAGACGAGCTGCGACTGTAGCTGTCACGGTCGGACGTTAATTATCTGTTAATTATGATTGTTAGTATTAAATGTTAGTATTATAGTAAACAAAAACTATCAAAAGTGTTAAAACGATTGACCAAAGTTCTAAGGAGAAGGAAAGCGTGTAAAAACATGATTTTATTCACTTAACTACTCTTTCCTCGCTGCGAAAAGAGTTTGTGTAAACCCGGTCTATATAGGTTGCTCGTTTTTCCTATATACAGTTTCTCTACTAATTGAGTAGTGGAGTTCTGAGTGAGTCGAGTGTTGTGTTGCTCTGGGAGCAAGTCGTTTGGATTGGTTTTGTGGTGATTTTGTGAGAAGACAGTAGCGGCGTGAGTCTCTAGGGGCTGCGTCCGTTACAGCTCCAGTTGTTCTACGGGTTCTACGAGCTCGTAGGGTGACTCGAGTGTCTAAAAGGAGCTGTTTAGCCCGCTAACGGGCCTGGTGTAATCGATTGAAGAATTGTTGTGCTTCTCTGCGTTGAAGTTGTTATTTGGTGCTCCTTGTGAAATAAATATCGGCATCTAAAAACTCTGTTTGTGTTCGACATTCCAAGTCAAAGCGTGAAACTAATTCGCGAACTACATTACATGGGGGCCGAACCGGTGCTTACTCAGTAAATTGTGCAATCTAACAAATTGTTGCAGTTTCTGAAAAGCAAATGAGCATCGAGGAAGAAATGAAAGATATGGAGCTGGACGAAAGAGGACAGGAACAGCATCAGGTCAGACTTATACAGGAGATGGAAGAAATTTTGAAAACGCAAGAGCTTGAAATCAACAATTGTCGATTTTCAAAAAAACAAATGTTAGAAGGATCGAGAGAAATTGTCCAAAAAGCTCGAATGATTGTTTCTGAAAAAAATAAAATTGCTGAAAGAATGGAAAAAGAGATGATCGCAACACTGCAGGACTTGCGAGAAAAAGTGAAGGAGGGAGACCAAACCGATCTAGTCGGCCTCATCATGGGAGAAATGAAAGGGGCCATGGAACGGCTCAGAGAAGACCTGCAGAGTGCGCAAGACGTCAGACTGAAAGGTTTCAATACCGAAAGTTTCAAGAAAGTAAGCGAAGAACAAGAAAGTCAAATTTTATGGGGACGCGAACATGGAGAGGAAGTGTTTACCGAAAGATTGCAGAGCTCACCGAGAAACGAGAGAAGAGCGAAAGGACCGCAAGCCCGAGAGCTGATGCCAGAGAAAAGGAAAGAGGAGAACGAAAGCAGAAGTCAGTCGCATACAATTGGACAGAGAGTGCGGAAAAGGTCAGAGGGGAGTGAAAGCGAAGCAGAGCAGCGGGTTTATGAACGCGTTGAAATGAGAGGAGGTAATGTTGAAAGGAAAGAAAGCGAGAGACCGAGAGAAACAAGGCTGGACGATAGAAATGATGGGGAACTGAAGACCATTTTTACCTCACTTGCTATGCCCGTGGTCCCGGAGTTCTCAGGTAAAGGAGGAGTTAAGGCGTTCAGACAGTTCATAGACAAATTGGAAAGAAAGTATGCTGAGTGTGTGAGTGAAGAGAAACTGATTGGACTGATGACTTCTCATCTAGTTGGAGAAGCGGAGAAAGTTTATGAAACCTTGCCGAATTCGATTAAATTTGGTGACTACATCGGTATTGTGAGAAAGATGGAAGAGAGATACAAAGGCGACGAAACAGTACTGAAATATGATGCACAAAGGCAACTTGATAGAATAAGAAAGCAAGATTCGGAGTCGGTCATAAACTTTTGCACACATTTGGAATCACTGGCGCGAAGAGCATATAGTGACGCACCTTGTTCTGAGATTCTAGCGGGAAAGTTAGTGAATGCGCTGTCAAGTTTTGAACATCAACGAGCGCTTTTCGAAGTCCTGGACAAGGCGAAAAAAGGAGAAGAGTACGAGAAAGTGAGAGAAGAAGCAATAAGGCTCGAAACGTTGGAAAAGAGAAGAGAGCGCCCAAGATATGATTCGGGTAGGCCAAGAGAGAGATGGGGTGAGCAGAGGAGAATGAATTACGGAAGGAGAGAGGAAACACCGGTGAACAATGGGAACTCCAGAAGAAATTTTGAGCAGAGAGGCGCAGCGGGTAATGTCACGAATCCGCTAAACCCAAACGCTACTCCCTTTGTGTAGAGAAATTCCAATAATGAGAATCAGAGAAGGCCGGGAGAAATAAGAGAAGAGAGGGACGGAAGAAACGGAGTGAAGTGCTATAAATGCCAGAGAGAAGGACACCTCAGTTACTATTGTCCAAATCAGAGAATGGGAGCGAGAATGATAAACTCAAAAGAGCCAGAAAAAAAAGAAGAGGAGAGAAGAAAGGTAGAAAGCGTTTCTTATTTTGGAACCCTTTGGAAAACCCAGGCAAAGGTGAATACGGTGAATTGCAAAGTACTAATTGACTCGGGAGCAGAAAGCACGATTATACCGGATCAGGTGATGGAGAGAATCGAAAGTGAAAGTAGAGAAAAACCTGAGAGAATGAGTTCCAGCGAAAAATTTGTTGATGCAGTGGGCAGAGAAATTCCAGTGATCGCCAAAACAGAGATAACGCTAAAATTGGAGGGAGTCCAAGAGACAAAAATAGGCGCGTTCATCGTCGAGTCGGAAGAAAACTTCATTTTACTCGGTCAAAACGCTTGCGAAACATGGGAAAAATGGAGAGAACGAGAGCAAAAGGTCAAAACCGCTAAAGTGAACAAAAGAATATGCATTTCTCCGGGAGAAGAAGCGGAAGTTAGTGTGAATGAGCCAGATACAGACAGCGATATAATGATGTTGTGGGCCGAAAAAGATGGTATTGACTCTGGATTGATACAAGAGAAAAACGGTGAATGGAAAGTAAGAGTGGCAAACGAGACTCGAGAACCGCTAGTATTAAGGAAAAATGAGAGTGTGGGAGAATGGAGTGAGCCACTGTGGAAAAGCGTTCAAATGGTGGAGAGAACCGGAGTCGAACAGAATCACAGAAACGAAGAAAGAGGTCGAGAAGTATTGAAAGTCATAGAAGAGCGGGCAGAGATGAAAATTGATAAATGTAGAGAACTGGTGAAGGAATACCAAGACGTGTTTGCGCTAAGTGATGAGGAAATGGGTCGAACCTCACTGGTGGAGCATAACATAGACACCGGTATGCATGCACCGATTAGTCAAAAAGCCCGACCAGTGCCGCTAGGACTTCAAAAGGAAGTAAGAAACAAGCTGGGAGAGATGCTCAAAAACGGGGTTATTCGAGATAGCAGCTCACCATGGTCATCTCCGTTGGTAATTGCAAAAAAAAAAGACAATACCCTCCGACTGTGCGTAGACTATCGGAAGCTAAATGAGATCACGAAGAAGGATGTTTTCCCGTTACCATCGATTGACCAAACACTACAATCTCTGAAAGGAAAGAAATGGTTTTCTACCATTGACTTAGTGGCGGGTTACTGGCAAGTCCCACTAGCAGAAGAAGCAAAAGAGAAATCGGCCTTTGCGACTATGGGCGGCCTCTACGAATACAATGTCATGCCGTTTGGATTAGCCACTTCTCCAGCAGTTTTTCAAAGACTGATGAACAAGGTGTTGCTAGGGATTCTGGGAGACTCAGTGAAAGTCTACTTAGATGATGTCATGATCGCCACAGAAGATGAAGAAAATCATGAAAAAGAAATGAGGAAAGTCTTCGAAGCTTTCAGAAAGCACAACCTGAAAATTAAGGCCCAGAAGAGTGTGTTGGCCCAGGATAAGGTAGAATACCTGGGGCATGTAGTAGAAAAGGAGGGTTTGAGAGTTGATAAGGCGAAGGTAGAAAAGATTGTTTCTCAAAAAGCTCCTCGAAACGTGAAAGAATTGCGACAGTTCATTGGAATGGCGTCATATTATCGGAAGTTCATCTATGGGTTTGCTGAAAAAATTTCGCCACTGACTAAGCTGACGTCAGAGAAAAAAATGTGGGAATGGGGAGATAAGGAAGAAAGAGCGTTTGTTGAAATGAAAGAGAGACTGGCAAGCACACCCATACTAGCGCAACCAGACATAGAAGCAGCGAGAAGCGGGGAGAGACCATTCACAATTTATTGTGATGCAAGCAAAATCGCAGTAGGAGCAGTCCTTTGCCAAGAAGGTGAAGATGGGTACCTGCACCCAATCTATTTCGCGTCAAAGGTGTGTTCCCCGGCCGAGCGCAACTACCACGTGACAGACTCAGAAGCCTTAGCAGTCATGTTTGCGCTGCGAAAGTTCAAGAGTTTCTACCTAGGAACGAGGGTTCACGTGCGAACAGACCACCAACCACTCAGAGCCCTATTCAATAGCACAAATATTTCGGCGAGAGTGATGAGATGGGCATTAGAGCTACAGTGTTACGACGTGATAATAGAATACGTAAAAGGAAGCGCGAACAAGGTGGCGGATGCATTAAGCAGATGTGAGTTGATCGAAAGAATGGAAAGCGAAGAAAGAGATGAAAAGACCGAGATCGAAAGAGTCATGAATCGAGTAGGGTTGGAAAATGTGAAAGAAAAATGGAAAAGAGCGACCGAGCAAGATGAGTTTGCGAAGCAGTGGATTGTAAGACTGAAGGAAACGGTAGGAGGAATGATAAGAGAAAAGGGAATAAGGTGGTCGCTCTCACCTGAAGAGTTACTAGTAGCGGAATGTTCAAAAGGAGGAAAAAGGTGGTATGTGCCAGAAAAGTTGAGAGAGGAGACTATCAAGGAAACCCACGACGGAAAACTAGGAGGACATTGGGGAATCGCAAAAACGGTGAAAAAGCTTAAAGAGTTCTACTGGGAAAACATGAAAAGAAGCGTTGAAGAGTACGTGAGAAAATGTAAAGAGTGCGCACTATTCAACCCGGTCGAAAAGATGATACCCCCGCTGAAGCCAATTGAAACGTCAGAACCATTGGAAATTGTAGGAATGGATTTGCTGGAAATAGGCACGGCAGAGTCAGGAAACAGATACTTGCTCACAATAATCGATTCGTTCAGCAAGTACGGTGCAGCGATTCCTCTAGAAGATAAGAGTGCAAGATCGGTAGCAATGGCGTTCGTATCGAAATGGGTAGCTGAAATGGGGTGGCTTCCAAAGACGATTCTAACTGATCAAGGAACAGAGTTCGTGAACAGAGTAATTTCAGAGATTACAAAGTTATTGGAAGTAGACCACATTCTCACTAAAGGATACAACCCGAGAGAAAATGGGTTAACCGAGAGATTCAACCAAACAATCATACGGCTACTGCAGAAAAAGGTTAAAGAGATAGAGAAATGGGATGAAACGGTGCCATTCGCGGTCTGCGCGTACAACATAACTCCTCATGCGACAACAGGAGAAAGTCCATATTTTATAATGTACGGGAGAGACCCGAAACCGTTTGGAGAAAAATTGGGTAAATTGAAAGAGTCGAAATATGAGGAATTGGATGACTACAAGAGAACTCTGATAGGAAATTTGAAAATAATATGGGAAGAAGTAAGAGAGAAAGCCAAAGGCGAAAGAGAAAGGATGAAAAAGGAATATGATGAGAGGAATCATGTGGACAGAAAAAAACTACCGGAAATCGGCAATAGAGTTTTTGTGAACGTTCCGACAGAGAGAAGAAACAGTGCATTCCCAAAATTGATTAGCGAGTGGGAGGGACCATACCGAGTGATAGAAGTGAGTAAAAACTCAGCAGCGCTTAAAGAGATAAATGGACAAAAAGAGTTGAGGATCCCATTTGATCAATTGAAAGTCGTGAGACCAGGTTTATCCAACGAGAGAGTAGAAACAGAGAAAAGAAGAGGGCGAAAAAGAATGGTGGCTAATTGCAGACAACCGAGCATCGTTGTGTTGACGTCCACCACGGCATGCACTTTCCTGAAAAAGTACCAAGGAATCAGAGTCATCCCAACTGATGAACCTGGAGCGATGGAAGAAGGACTAAGAAAATTGGAGAGCGAGAACAAAGAAGATCTCACAGGAGTGATAGCGATGATGCCATGGGCAGAGGGGAGCGAATGGCAGCCGGAGGTATGGATGCTCCAGACAGCTTGCCAGCGAGTTAAAGAGAAGATCGGCGAAGCCCCGCTAGTGATCTGCCCATCGATGCCATACTTGGAGCTGAAGAAGGAGGAATATGAAGGAGTAGAGCACGCGCTCGAAGCTCTAGAAGGAAACATCGGGGGAGGTAAATGTGTGAAGCTGGAGGCGAAGCAAGGTCTGCACCCCATACTCTACATCAACGGACTCAAGCCAAAAAAGGAGGAGTTCAAAGTCGCAGACCTGTGGCGCTTCATCGTGGCTATGGCGGAGTACACGGGGTGGCAGATCAACTCGAGCCCCATGAGAGAGCGCAAGGAAGACGAGAGCAAGGAAGACACGAGAGGAAAGAAAGAAGAAGCGGGACCGAAGACGAGGAATAGTTTCTTCAACGAAGACCGAAGAGCGACTGGAGGCTACCGCGGGCGAGGAGCGCAGTCAGGCCACTTCTACAGCCCGTACAATCGCCGTGGATCGCCGTGGACGTCGATCGACAATCGCCGTGGACGTCGATTCTGAGGGGCCGGGGATGTCACGGTCGGACGTTAATTATCTGTTAATTATGATTGTTAGTATTAAATGTTAGTATTATAGTAAACAAAAACTATCAAAAGTGTTAAAACGATTGACCAAAGTTCTAAGGAGAAGGAAAGCGTGTAAAAACATGATTTTATTCACTTAACTACTCTTTCCTCGCTGCGAAAAGAGTTTGTGTAAACCCGGTCTATATAGGTTGCTCGTTTTTCCTATATACAGTTTCTCTACTAATTGAGTAGTGGAGTTCTGAGTGAGTCGAGTGTTGTGTTGCTCTGGGAGCAAGTCGTTTGGATTGGTTTTGTGGTGATTTTGTGAGAAGACAGTAGCGGCGTGAGTCTCTAGGGGCTGCGTCCGTTACAGCTCCAGTTGTTCTACGGGTTCTACGAGCTCGTAGGGTGACTCGAGTGTCTAAAAGGAGCTGTTTAGCCCGCTAACGGGCCTGGTGTAATCGATTGAAGAATTGTTGTGCTTCTCTGCGTTGAAGTTGTTATTTGGTGCTCCTTGTGAAATAAATATCGGCATCTAAAAACTCTGTTTGTGTTCGACATTCCAAGTCAAAGCGTGAAACTAATTCGCGAACTACATTACATAGCTGAGCGTGAGTGCAGCGGCTCAGTCACCGGAATTGATGTTGCAGCCGAGGGAGCGACTAGAGGACGGCCTTCTTCGAAGAGCTGTAATGTAGTTCGCGAATAGTTTCACGCTTTGACTTGAAATGCCGAACACAAACAGAGTTTTTAGATGCCGATATTTATTTCACAAGGAGCACCAAATAACAACTTCAACGCAGAGAAGCACAACAATTCTTCAATCGATTACACCAGGCCCGTTAACGGGCTAAACAGCTCCTTTCAGACACTCGAGTCACCCTACGAGCTCTTAGAACCCGTAGAACAACTGGAGCTGTAACGGACGCAGCCCCTAAAGACTCACGCCGCTACGGTCTTCTCAAAAAAAATCACAAAGAAACCAGGAAAGAGTAAAAAAAGAGATGTGACTTTTTGTCAATAGTCTGTGTACACGTATCCGCCGACGGGACCGATCCGGTCACTATTTAACCCCTGCTTACATGTTATCAACTGATACTTTCCCAAAACCTGGTTTTATTACCTTCAAACTACGTAACCGAGAACTTTTCTTGTATGAATTTTTTGTATAATCTAGGTAGCGTGTACATCTAAATGTCATTTTGAAAGTTGTTTTTTGCTTCGAATATATATATATATATATATATATATATATATATATATATATATATATATATATATGTGTGTGTAACAGGAAACCCCAAACTTCTGGACGCGTCTACTATCTGAGCTGCAGGGAACTAACTGCACTACACGAAGGGTAAGATGTATAAGGATAGGTAGGGCATGTCTGATGACTTCACCTTCTTTAATGGTTCATTCCGCGTGGTGAGAGAAACAATAGTGAATTAAAAGTGGAAGCTAACATCGAGTCGAAATTGTTCTCCAAACACGAGTTCCAAGGCAGCGTTGATATTCATTAGAGTTGTATCGATTTGCTGCATCCCCTTTTTTGAGATGTGCTCAGCTTCTATAATCAGTATTATGATATCACTCTTATTCTGCAAAATGTTTAACAAATTTATTTCAAAATACTAAATCGTAGGTAGCTGTTAGCTGTCTGTCGGATTCGCACTCCTAAACTTTTTCATGTTTACGCAGACTTTTCTGCGAGAAATATTTTACTTTTGTTATACAATGATCTTGAAATACTATAAAACATAAATAAACATCTAACTGTAGTTATTTTCGATGAGTTGGTCGATCTCTCTTATGTAAAAGTGTGGCTGATTTGATGTGTCTATTTCTTCGATCGGCGGAATCGAAAGAAGTGGACATTCGTCCGTTCGATGATTGGCCGAATCACACGCAGTGCAGAGGATAACACAACACTGAAAAATCAGTATTTTGGCCCAAATGCAATAAATAATTTATTGGTTCAAAAGTTTTTGAAGTTCTTGATGGTAAATCAAATGGTGCCGCATGCTCCACATTTGCCCCATTCAACGTAGGCTTACTCTTCCGATATTACTTTCCAACCAACCAAAAAAACCAATGTAACGCTTGCCTTTCCGCCTCTCCAATTCTCAAAGTGATCAGGGGCTGTTTAGACAAATCGATGAGAATAAAGTGAAATGGGCCGACCTCATCGCGGTCTTTGTCTAACCCAAACGGCGGGTAAACTCTATGTATGCATAACTTGATGCGCTATTGAAGAAGCTGGTGATACTAATTGATGTTTGTATGGTCTTACACGCATTCAATGCTTGTGCCAAAAACGGTTCTCATCTCATACAGTAGCATTACCAAGCGTTCAATGAGACTGATTGACGTTACCAAGCGTTCAATGAGATCGATTGAAAGGGTGTTTGTACGCACCGAATGATTCAGAAAAGGGAAAGGGACGGCGAAAAACAATGGTAAAAAAGGGAAGGAGAGTTAGAAAGAGAACGAAATAAATGGTGAAAGAAAACGGAATGAGAAGAGATTAAAGATCATTTCCGGCGTGTATCGTGTATCCGCCAACCGAGCTGGTCCAGTAAATAATTAACACCTGCGTTGGACACGCACTGAACAAATGGTAGACGAATGAGAGCGTATGAGAAAACCTTTTTGGATAAAATCGGGCGAACTGACAAATCCAGCAGTGAGAAGTTCCGGTTTTTCCAGTGAGTATGTGAAATCTTCTTCCGTCATTTGAGACAAATATCCTTCAACCTAAAATTTTTGTTTAATTTTCAGAATCAGCCACTGTTGAGATTTTAGAAAACGACCGTTCTCTGAGCGATTTTTTTCTCTGGAATAATGACTAGCTATCCTTTCTCAGCTCTTTACCTTCAGCTCACTCCTAATTATTGCAGATCCCCCGCTCGAAAAGCGGTCGTTCTTTTTTAGTTTTTAACAGTTACACTAGAACTTTGGTGAAATCGTGATTCCATTGTGTAGTTAGTTCAGAATACAAAATGACAAAGAAATTGATTTCGAACAGCAAGTGTGCGTATCGAAAAAGTTTTGAAATTTCATTTGACCGTTTGTACCATGCATGTATCAAACAAAATCATATCTAGAATATAACAAGAGAATAGAGATTATATTATCGATTGAGAAAAGTGAGAAAGAGGGAGAGAGAGAGATCGAGCTACGCATGCTAGGCAAAACTTCAAGTCTAGGCCTTTGTCACATAATAAGCCCTAACCATTACTGTTCCATCGTCGATATTGCGCTTTAAAAAGCAGAGCGGATTCTTGAGCAAACTCACAAGTTTACAAGTAAATTTAAAGCCATTTTAATAGCAGATGTGGTTTCGAACTCGTTGAGACAGCTTTTGGTCCTTCAGAATACTTCTAAGTTTGGTAGTTTGCCGGATTTTTGAGGTATCTGCACACTACACTTCTGCTTATTTCATTTTGATAAGATCAATCTTCAAAGGAAGCCATTGGAGTACAGTGAAGATACAACTGCTTCTTTAGTTACAGAGAGCATCATGGAGCTTGCTTTGACAAATACAATTAACACGGAAGTCTTTTGCGACTAAAAACTAAGTTTCCGCATAATTTTGAATCCGCTCGAAAACACCAAAAAGATAGTGAAACCCTCAATTAACAACCATTTCACCCCTAATTCTCAGCAAAGTTGTCAATTACTACGTGAGAATAGTAGAAAATCTCAGTCTAATTTAGCCCCCTCCCGATATTTCAGAAACCTCAAAAAGATTATTAAATGTAGTCTAATAAAGCTTCGTTTTGACAAAATGTTACTTTGTTACTCAAAATTTGTTGATTCACCGATGATTTGCTTCGATTGCGGTTGACAATAGTTAACCTTCGCCAAATTATGAAATGGTTTGGAATGAGTTTTAAGTCCCAAAAGGGACTCTAAAACTCTATTATCAAATGGTTTGGAATGAGTTTTAAGTCCCAAAAGGGACTCTAAAACTCTATTATCAAATGGTTTGGAATGAGTTTTAAGTCCCAAAAGGGACTCTAAAACTCTATTATCAAATGGTTTGGAATGAGTTTTAAGTCCCAAAAGGGACTCTAAAACTCTATTATCAAATGGTTTGGAATGAGTTTTAAGTCCCAAAAGGGACTCTAAAACTCTATTTAAAAAATCAACTTAATTTTTTATGAATTGTTGTTGTAATCGAAAAGAGATTTCCAGAAGTTTCGTTCTAAAAAAAGTTCATTTTCGACAAATTATAGGATTGAATCGAAAATCGGAAAGTAATAAAAAAGATTTGTTCAAAAAACTGAAAACATCAAAGAAAAACATTTCGAAAAATATTCACAAAAAAAGAAACATACGTAACATTTTTCTTGTTCACTTGGGAGAACAATTTACAGCTTGCAAGCTGTAAAGATTCTCATCCATCTGTTGTAGAGAACTTTCTAGGAGTTCACGACACCTGAAAAATGTGATAACTGCCAAAATGAAAAAAAAGTGAACAAAAAACACCAAAACCATGAATACACTATCAAACATTCTCATATTTGGCGAGACAACAAAATTGTTGAAGTAAAATATTTATTATGATACACTGCTTCTAGCAATCACGATAGCTTAGCACTTTAGAGCTCACGTTTTCTCTAGATACGACAAGCAGGTAGATCATCCGATGTCGATCAAAAAACGGGGCGGGAGAAAAGGTTGGAGAGCGTATAACGATCCGGGTAAATTTAATTTTAATCCCCCGCCTGAAAGCGATTGCACTGTAAGAAAGCAGGTAGTAGAACAGCCCCCTCATCTGCTATTTCTCTCTCTGTACTGCTGTGTTTTGTTTTTGAGCGCGAACGCGTGTGAGAGAAAGAGAGATAGAGAGAAAGTTTGAGAAGTTTTTGAGCGCGAACGCGCATGAGAGAGAGAGAGAGAAAGTTCGAGAATTGGTGTTTGAATACGGGCCTTAGGTACGATAGAAGAGGAGCGGTCGCGTGCGGTAGCACGCGAGAGGTGTTCCAGGAAGGGAGAATATTCAGTCTACGTTTTGTTGTGCCTAAGGAAGGTGTGTTTAGATTGAGTGTAATGTAATGTGATGCCAGAAACGCAAACAGTACCGCAGAGATTACGTTGAGAAAGTGACAAGTTCAATTCTAACGCTCTATAAGCCGTACGGCCGCGTCAGCGTAAAAAAAAACAACAGGGAGAGGGATTAAAGACAGGAAAATGAGAAAGAACAGGAGCAAAATTGTTCAGAAAAATGCAGGGGAGAGGAGACTACGTCGAACTAGACGAGTGTCTTGTTCTTTTCTAAACTTCGAAAAGTTTCAGGAACTTCTTTTGAAAGGTGCTGTTTAAAAACTCATAACTATCAAATCGGCACTTTTTTACTTATCTTGTCTGGAGAAACGGACCAATGAACGGAGAGGGGAGAGCGAGTATTTCTCATTTTCCTTCTCATCCCTCTCGCCCTCTCTCTCTCTCTCTCTCTCTCCTCTCTCTCTCTCTCTCTCACCATATTACTCTATCACGATAAGATTCTCTCGCCGCAGAGAAAGAGAGACATAGCTGTCTGCGATCAGCCATTCTTTCGCTTTTTGCGAATACTTAAATACATACACGTTGATCTCTCACTCAGAATAAGATTTATTCATGAAAACTCCCTTGTGTGATTGCAATCTAGATCAAATCTGTCTTTTTCTCTGGTGGACGCAGGCTCCGCCCCCTCGCGCTTTTTTGTCTCCAGAAAAGACAAGTAAAAAAGTACCATCAAATCAATCTCAGTTCAGTTCCTACCACAAAATTTTCCGAGCAAGCATGACTTGCATTAAAAAAAACTACAAAAAATTGGTACTTTTTTACTTATCTGGTCTAAAGTAATAAAAAAAGCGCGAGGGGGAGGAGCCTGCTCACTCCTTCTCGTCGCAGAGAAAAAGACAAATTTGACCTAGATATGCAATCACATGAACAATATGAAAAATTGTCTTATGCCGTACGGCTTAGCTAACGAGGCCGTACGGCGCGAAGGGGACCGCGACGCGAAAATCCGATGAACCGAAAAAGTACCCTTGAAATCAAACTTTTGTTTCAGCCTAAGCCGAGATTTGAATGAAAACTTTTAATGCCTGAAACCGAAACAGAGCCAGAGTTCAAATATCATATTTACTGAGTGAAAGAATAACATAGTACAAAAAACATCTAAAGCTTTGAAACTTCGTTCGCAAGAAAAACAGCTGATTTATCTTCAGGGGCCATATTCATAGTCCTTGGGTAAGGGTAGGCTACCCAGGGTAGGCCTACCCGGGGTTAAGCTACCCTACCCTCAAAATCCGTATTCATAGCGGAAGGGTAAGTCAACCCCGGGTAGGTTACTCTGGGTAAGCATACCCAGGGTAAGTTTAAGTGAAGCGCAGCTAATAAAAATAGTAGGTTTAGCATGCAGCGCAGTAAAGGAAAGTATCGTAGTAGGAAATCATTTCTTTAACATTCATCAACTTTTTGAACATATTTTAAATATATATTTTCTACTTAGTTCGATCAAAATTTACCTGCATGCTTGAAAACTCATTGGATTTTTCTCTCTCTCTTTCTCTCTTTCACTTTGACCAAATTTTTTATATAAGCAATGAGCCAGAACTGATTTGTAGAAAGACGAAAACAAAATTTCTCCGAGTGCCTAGAATTGAATGAATTTTGCTCAGTTTTTGAATGTATTTTAATCCTTGCTGACCCGTTTTGGCTCTTGTATAGTTGACCAGTCACCGCGTAGAAGTTTTAGTCACTTTGGCAGTTAACAAGTCATGTACCGCGGACATGCATAACTGCCAAAGTCACACGTGTTCAGTTAGCCAGTCCCCGCACGATTATGAATCCTGTTTTCGGCGAGTTTAATGTTTTTTGGCGCTTCTACAGGTCATTGGGCGCTTCTATTTTTTGGCGCTTCTACAGGTCATTCGAACGGGTCAGTCGAACAATTCGAACAAGTCTGAAAGGTCAGTCAACTTTCTCTCTTCTTGTGTTTAAAGTGTTTAATATTTTGGCTCTTATATACTCACGGGCATACCCTGCGTCTTGTCTTGCAGACATTGGAATACTAGACGAAAAATTGGCTTTAAACGCTACGGTTTCGAAATTTTTCTTCATAGGTGATCATTTTGAGCATCAGAGACTCCGGTTCTTGAAAAAAAATTTTTACATCAATAAATTATTTTCACATTAAATTTTTTTTAAATCAACAAATTCTTTTCATTAAAAAAAACATTTAGGCTTAGTAAAAGTTTACGCTAACGAGGCCGTACGGCTTAGGCGAACGAGACAGTATCAACAAAAAAATGCCACTCTGCACTATCTGGCGTCTAGCATGCCCGTGAGTATATAAGAGCCTATTTTTTGATTTCTTTTAATTGTGTTTAATGTATCTAAATACATCAAACACAATTGGCACAATTCAAATGGGAAGCTTCGCTTTACTTGGGGGGCTCTTTTCGGTGCGTTTCAAAAAATGTTTAAAAAATACAAAAATGGTGATTTTTCTTATGCGGTCTTGTTCGGCTAAGCCGTACGGCCTCGTTAGCGTTAACTTTTCCTAAGCCTAAGCGTTTTTTTTAAAAAAGTAAAACTAATCTTTTAAAAAGTTGTTTTTAAAAACCCCTCCTTAAGTACAGCGCCCCCTCAGGGTGTTTCCCTGACCCACGCTGTGGTAAAAAAATCTATGCGCTCTCCAAAAACCCCGAAAACATTGAGAAAAAAATTGGATTTTTTGTAGGGAAATACCAAATCATTGGAAAAATTGAATCTTGAACTCTGAAATTTTTACAAATTTATGCGCTCGAAAAAAGTTATCCGGGTGCTAAGAAACACCCTGCCCCCCAAGTAAAGCCCCCCAAGTTAAAAAGAACCACACAATGTATCATACGGCCTCGTTAGCTTTTGAACTTTTTTGAACCACGGTCTGTCATCGAACGGTAGTACTCACTAGACTATTCAACATTGAAGAAAATAGGAGCAGTGTGTAGAAAACCATATAATTACTAAAAGCGGCATAGGTGAACCATTGGAATACATAAGAAAGGGTACGCAAACCAGTTCCATCTTCTCTCAAAGATGTGGTTCGCGATAGGTCAACTGCACAGTTGAGGATTGATGTTTCAAAAGACTGTTGTATGGGCCTTATAATGTGCATTATCATGTGTGCGTGTGTAGCTCAATGGGAAGAGCATTCGCCCGAAATGCGGAAGGTCACGGGTTCGGTTCCCGTCACGAGTTTTCACAGTCTTGACTCCTTACAAGTCCAATTCATGTCTACTGTGATCTTCACCTCTTCCTCGCTACTCACTGTTTCAGACCACATCCCGCTCGAAAAGCTGCCGTATTTTAAATTTTTTTGTTCACGTTAGATATATGACATTCACAGAAGAAATTCCATGGGTTTTATTTTATTTTTGTATATTGATTTTGTTCGCAGATCTACCTGGGGGAAGCTCAGCTCTGGTCGAAGATAGAGAGCGGCCGCGTACCTGCGCCGGCAGAATTACTGCAGGTGAGCCGACTTTTGCCAAAGCTGATACCTGGTTTCATAAGACTAACTATAACTCATGATTGGGGACCGCTCAAGATAAGTTTGGCCAAAGTGATATTGAAAGCTCATTTCCTATTCACGCGTAGTTTACGCCAGGGTGTTTCTCAGCACCCGCACAGCTTTTTTGATGCGCATAGAATTTTAAAATTCAACGTTTAGATTTTTCAATGATTTGAACTTTCCGTACGAAAAATAAGAGCAAAAGTTTTTCCAAGCGCATAGATTCCCTTGTTTTTCGGGGTTTTCTGAGAACGCATAGATTTTTTTTACCAGCACTGCGGGTAAGAGAAACATCGTGGTTTACGCGCTCCCTTTAAATTAGATAGAAACGTAAACTAGATTTAGGGGGTGCTCATTCGTGAACTGCTAGAGTTCATAGCAGCAGTGAAGAGAAATTGCAAGAAGTGAGATGTTTTCTCTATTATTCATAGGGTTCGTATAAATCGAAAAAACATTGTTTTTCTTGAGTTCATGTAGATTAGGAAGATTGAGAATGAAACACAGCCTGCTTTGTATCCACTTACCGATTTTTCAGCATCTAAAAAGCGACGTTAATTTTCAAGCAGGGTGTTTCTTGCAACCCGCACTAAAAAAACTTGAGCATAGATTTTTGAATTCGCGCCAGATTTTCATGCGCATAGATTAAAAAATGGCGCGAAATTCAAATTTTCAAAAAAGCGCGAAAATTAATGTTGAACATTTAAATTTTGGCGACCTCCCCCCCCCCGGTCGCCAAAACTTTGCCGCGCATTAAAAAAACAAACTTTTTTCATGAACTTTGCGCCAAAAATTTGAATTTTTTGATTTTGGCGCCAAAAAACCGGGAATTTTTTTTCGCGCGCATAGATTTGAATTTTTCGAAGTGCGCATAAATTTTCTTCTAACCCGCAGTGCGGGTTAGAGAAACACCCTGTTTTCAAGCCTCCGGTGTAGGAAAAAAACTAGAGTATCAAGTGGTTAGGTTTTTCTTTTTTTGAATTTCCCAAGATGAACGGTTATTATATGGTTTTGAAGAGAAGTTTTGATGTTCAATGTATGAGCAAGAAAGCAAAAGGCATAAAATCTGTGTATATCGTATTTTGTATTGAGATAATCGACACCCAATTGTATTGAGATAATCGACACCCAATCGCCGACGGAACTCACATTGCCATCCGGGCGCCCGAGCTTTCCAAAGAAGACGCCTACGTTTGCAGAAAAGGAGTTGGTGGGTTATGTGAACTTTTAATGAAAAAGTAATATTGAACTGCTTCGAGGGGGGGGATGCTGCGTTTCAATTCGGGAGCGGGGGCACGTTTTACTCCGGGGGAGGAGCAGGGCTTTTAAAACGATTTGGGGCGTAGTGTAAAAATTTGCCACTTTAGAATTTTTGTTGCAATGAAATATTTTTCCTATTCATCCTTTTTTTCAACTTTTCGGACCGCTGACGCACGACTTTAACTTCAAAAATATTCTCAGGTCAACACAGCATCAATGTGCAGGCAGTGTGTGATCACAATATGAAGTTTCTCAACGTTGACTGCACATGGCCAGGAAGCACTCACGATTCATTCGTTATGCAGAACAGCGCCGTCTGGGATGCTTTCGAGAGTGGCCGACTAAAAGGAATTATCCTCGGAGACTCGGGTTATCCGCTCAAGAAATGGCTCATGACGCCTCTGACGGAACCAAAAACAAATGCAGAGCGCAGATATCAGGCTAGTGTTAATATTATTATGCTCATAATTACACCCCGTCAGCGAGAAGAGGAATGAGGAATTAAGTTTGAACGAAATTTCATTATTTCCATTACAAGTCAGTTTTGTTGTTAAGGCAGCACACACGAGCACTCGATCCACAATTGAACGTTCGTTTGGTCTCTTGAAGCGTCGATTTTCGTGTCTGCACAGTGGGCTACGAATGGACTTGAAGAATGTGCCCAATATTATTGAGGCATGCTTTCTCTTGCACAACATTGCAAGAGATATGAATTTGCCGGACTTTGCTGATGTCGATGTTAGCGAAATTGTCCCTGACACTAGGTTATCTCAGCCTGATGACAGCAGTTATCCTAAGAGATTTCGTGATGAGTTGATACAAAATTGTTTTTCCAATTCCTAAATTGAAACGTGATTTTGCTCAGTGCATGTTTTTTATCGAACTTGAATTTTTTCATTGTTTAAACCATCAAGTTATCGAGCTAGAAATTTTTCACTTTATAAATCGCTTGACTACAATTATTTTAGTTCTATGTGTTTGATAATGTTTAGAAAATATCGTCATCAATAAAATTGTCGATAAAAAATTTGTGTTTAATTTCCACCATTGGAAACAATTCATTAAAAAACAATCACCAAAGCAGTACGGTTTCATCTTGCGAAAAATTCGATCTCCCATCATTTTTTCTTAAAGAATCAATGTGCATCAATCAAAAACATCAATGCGCGGAATAAAAAAATATAATGAAATGATACGTGTTTAATGTTAGTCGAATAAAGGAAGATGAAAACCCCTTCATAATTTATCCGTGCACGTAAGAATTCAATTAAACTTGCACCATTAAATTCGTCTCATCAAGACGTATGAAAACATTAGTTTTCTAATGATGTCTTGAAAATAATCAACTTACCCCGTAACTTACCCTGGTCTGGAGCAGGGTAAGCAAAAGGGCTACCCGGGTAACTACCCCGGGTAGCCTACCCAGCACTATGAATACGAACTTGCTGGGTAGCTACCCAGGGTAACCTACCCGGGGTAGGCTACCCAGCCACTATGAATATGGCCCCAGATGATCAATTGTTTGTCGGAAGACAATGTGTGAGGAGATTCTCAGGGTCCAATCCTTGAATCTACAGCCTAATACATCAAAACATGGCTGATGAAGAAAACTTTAGGCTAAGTAAAGACACGACATCGTGAGTAAATTAGAAATAATCTATGACCTGAGGATCTACCTCTTCAAACACAAATATGCAAGTGACTTTTCTTGAGACTGATTCTCGCATACAACTTGTTTGTTTCTTTCAATAGCAAATGCAACCTTTTTTGATGAACAAAAGCTCAAATGAAATGGAAGCAAATAGAAATCCAACACAGAATTTGAACATTTTACAAGAAGCTTTCCTTTTGAGCAAATTTTTCGTCTTTTGACTACAACTTCCTAGCGGTGCATGGGTTATTCGAGCTCAGATTCCTATCGATTTTTTTTTTTGTTACAGTTTTTCTTCAAAAAATTTTGGTTTCATTTTTTAAAAATCCTTTTTCAGTCCTAGTCAGGAGGCCTTATGCAAGTGTTTGCAAGAAAACTTATTTATGAAAGTTTTTTGAACGATAACAAAATATGGTTTTCCATTCACTAGAGGTAAAGGAAATATCACTCAAAAAGTTGTTTTTCGAAACAGGAGAGGTACATGCAAGACGGTTTTGAAGATTCCCAAAGAATCCGCTGTTTTTCATCTTTTTTTCAACAACAATGTTACGTGCACACACCCCAGAAAATTTGGTTGATGAAGTCCAGCTGTAGTGGAAATTTAAACGTTTTTTACATTTTTAGAACGGCGGCAGATGTCACCTTTTTTAAGGGTTTTAAGGCTATTTTTTACGCAACACCAATGGCCAATGATTTTTGAAAACTTCTGGGTGAAATATTGAAAAATATTGTGAAGCAGTACATAATGGGCACTGACTACTGTACTTAGGGTTTCTATTTTGATCACCATCGAGGACAGTTATCGAGCAAATCAGGCTCAGGAGTGGAGACTTGGGGTACAATATTTTCAGCTGTTGTATTAAATTTGATCTATTATGGTTGTTTTTGTTCGTCTTTGCAGGCTTTACTTTCATAAAGGGTAAAGCAAAATGGGTTATGAATGAGAACAATAGTGTGTAGAAAAAAATTTATCCCTACAAAGTCCCCGAGAGCTGACTATTTTGGAAAACAAAGGTGACAAAAAAAACTCTTACATCTTTTTACCAAATGGTGAGAATAGATAATTTCTCAAATATTTTTGTTTTGGAGTGGGTTCATTATCACGGAGGCTTTCGCTGAATCAGAATAGAATGGCATAAATAAAATTTTCACTAAAAAAATTTATCGGTTTTTAAAAAGAAAAAAGGAGACAACCTTGGGTCTACATCGGAAGCCGGTTTCAAGAGGTTTGTTTTTCGCAAATGGTTTGAGCATAAAACTTTTTACAATAAAACTGAGGCCGGTTTCAAGAACATATTTTGTACGTACTTTTTACGTAGTGTTTTACTTATAAAAGTTTGCTGTTTTTTTCGTTTTTCCACTTGCAAGAAACTTTTGTTTTACTCAATTTAGTTTTTCAAACCCCTTTATAGTACAAAAGTGTTTTTCTAGAGTACCCCACCACAGTAAAACGTTCGGTAAAAAAAGTTTTACTCACAATAGGAAGCACATTTTTCTATTGTTTTTCATCGTTTTCAACAGTTTTTTTGGGTTGATCGTTAAGTTCTTTATGTTTTTTAATTCTTTATGTCCTTTTTATGTTTTTTCGAATTCTAGTAAAATTATTAACTTTTAGAAACGAATGGAAGGTATTGTCAGGGATTGTCGGATGCAGAATTCCGTAGGAGGTACCGTTTTTCACGGAAAGCATTCTTTTAGCTTCTCGAAAGGTTCAAATGTCGCATTTTTGTTTCAAAAATGTATCTGAATAAATAAATAAATAAATAAATATCAGCTAAGCAAGCCAACAAATAGAGGAAATTCTCTTTTACCGGTTCAGCGTTTAGCATTGCACTTGGAGTTCTAGCGTCTAATTCCTTCCAAGGAACTACCGCTGAGGTGTCAGGATATAGCAGAAGCACAGTTTACCGCATCGTTCATGGAGTATCGTCAATGACTGTTCGTAACGCTGATGACTTCGTTTACTGGCCAAGCAATTCCGATTGGCTTCGCATCCATGCAGAGTAGGCTAATTATGTTCAAATTAAAATGACTAATTTTGTCTTATGACAACGGAAAAGTAATTTTGAACTCCAGGTTTCGCGCCATTAGCGGCATTCCTGGCGTGATCGGTTGCGTGGATGGTACGCTCGTCAAGATTATTGCACCAACGTTCAACGAGCACATGTATGTAAATAGGAAAGGGTTTCACTCCATTAATTTGGGTCTGATGTGCGACTCGACTCTCCGGTTCACTTGGTTCAGTGCACGATTCCCAGGAAGCGCACACGATAGCCGCGTATTCCGAGAATCGGTGGGTTCATTGACTTAGAAAGATGTTGGTGAGATACTCTGAACTTTCATACTTGCATAGTCCTTCTTTATTTTCGTTATTCAATTCAATTCTTTAATCCGTGCACAAAAAAGGGGAAGTGAAGGGGAAAGAAGAATAAGTTGCAGCGAAACACGGACTGATATATAAAAGTCGGCGCCTGAAAGGCTGTTGGCCAGTGGTGCAGTGGTACTTTACATTAAGATATTTAATGAAAATTCAATTTAAAAACTGTCTTTGTTGCAATATCAAAACAGAAAACTATTAGTCTTTCACAATCGGTTTCGGAAGAAGTGAACTGAAGGGAAGCTTACTAAGGCTAACAGCAAACGCATCGCTATTAGTTATTGAAATTGTTTCATAAGGGAGGTTGTTCCATACATTAATGGCTCAAGAGGCAAAGGTTGATTTATTAGACATGTTTTTGATTTTAGGAAGTGATAATCTCAGACAATGAGTATTTTTCAATTTTATAGAAAGAGGAGATATTTTGAAAAGAGATAAGTAATCTATTTTTATATTGGAATGTACACATTTATGTAAAAATATAACGTCGTGTACTATTCGCCTGTATTCAAGTGATTTGAATCCTAAAATTGAAAGACGTTGAGAATAAGTCAGGTTTGATTGACCATTTCTTTGTAAAACTCTTCTTGAAAAATATCTTTGAACATGCTCGATATCATTAATTTGGCCAATCAAAATAGGCGACCAAATTTCATTACCATATTATACAATGAGTCTAATATAAACAGTAAATGCGCGAGTAAGGACAGGTAAAGAAGTAGTTTTGAACGCTTTAAGAAAACGAATAACTAATGAATGACTCAGCATTTTTTTGTTTTGGAGAAATATGGTCATGATGAGAAAGTTTATTATTGGTCTTATTAAAACTCTATTTTGTCTTATTGTATTGTCTTTTTTGTCTGTTGTACTGTTGTCTGTTGTTTGTACTGTTGTCTTATTGTACTTTCTAAAACTTATTTGTCTCCTTTTGTTATCTCTAAATTCTCTGGAGATCATTGTGAAGCGATTTGTGTAGATGTTTATTCAAATTTTAATTCTTCCAAAATACGTCTTATCAATATTTATCGATCTCCTTCTTGTCCCTTTTAAACTACCATTTCTCTTTTAGATTATTTGGAATCCAGCTCTAGTACTAATTTCCCGATTCCTATTGTGATTTTAGGTGATTTCAACCTCCCAAATATTGATTGGAATAATCTTACTTTTAATGGCTCTGATTCTAATTCTATATTTCTTTCGTGGGTTTGCTACAATTCTTTCACTCAGTACATTCTTGAACCCACGAGAGAAAATAATATTTTTGATATACAGGGGGGTGTTTCAAAAGTACTGGCACAAAGATTTTACCTTCTATTTTCATTCAGTTTCAGCTAATCAGGTTAATATAATTAAAAATGTTTAACAACAACTTCAAAAATTATGTTTTACAACAGTCACTCAATATGATTTCCTTTGGCCTCAATGACAGCTTTGAGACGACGAGGGTATGCTGTAAGCAATATCATAAATCATTGTGTAATTCAAAGCCTGCATTAACCATTATGTTTCCAGAGCCGGAGGCGGAGCTTGCTAAGAAGGAGGAGCCGAGAGCAAGAAGATAAAAGACGCCACAGAGAGCGATCGAGGAGAGAGAGGGGGATGAACCCCAAGCCCTGACCACATGACCCCCTTTCGTATCTTACGTCCCTGAATAAATATATATCTAATACCCAATGTGTTTTGGTGTTGGGGACGCAATACAAGGGCAAGGGAGGGAGAGAACACTCGCGGGCAATGCCCAAATTTACTATGCCTCGATGGTCGCCCGCAGTGTCTCTTGTGGAATAGCGTCCCATGTTCGGGTAAGAGAGACTTTAAGCGCTTCCAAATTTTTGTGAGATTTTGCACAAGCCTTTGCCTCCAAAAGAGCCGAGATGGAGAAGTCGAGTGGATTGAGGTCGGGGCTATTAGCTGGCCATTCATTAGCTGGTATGACGTCAGGCAAATGATGTTTGCACCACTCTTGAGTCTTCTTGGCTCTGTGTGCTGGGGCACCGTCCTGTTGATAAGTCCAGTTGTTGGTTTTGAAGTGATCCTGGGACCAAGGTAGAAGATGCTTCTCAAGAATTTCATCAATGTACGCGTTAGTATCGATTTTGGCGCCTTTTCGGCACAAAAACGAGAGGAGTGCGACCACTGGAGGAGACTGCCGCCCAAACCATGACTTGTGCAGGATGAGAATTGCATTCGATGACGCGACCTGCATCGTTCACTTGCTGTGAACTCTCCGCGAGTATTCTGGAGTTTTGGCGGTTTTAATGAGCCTCTACTGTAAAAAGCTTCTCATCTGAGAAAACCTTTGTCAAGTGGTCTCCGTTTTCGGCCCGCGCCAGTATCAAGCGACATTTTTCCCGTCTTCCTTTTCTCGCTTCAGTCAAGCCATGTCTTTCTTGGAACTTATAAGGAAACTTCTTGAGCTTTTTTTTTACGACTCGTCACATCGATGCTACTGAGAAATGAAGCTCAGCGACTATTTTCCTCATGGTTCTCTGCCCTTTACGTTGTATCCGCTTCTTGACAATTTTCGTGATACGAGAAGAAGTAGCGGTGACCGGTCTACCGGAGCGTGGACGTTCCTCTTGAGTTCCACGTTTAATAGTGTGGTAGACGGTTCGACGAGGAACATCCAGTATGTTACTGATCTCAGAAGGTTTGCGTCCCGCACAACTTAAATTCAGATTCGCGGAACGTTTCGAACTTGGACGCGCCATTCACCTACACAACAAATGGAACAATTTATAATTTCAAAAACATAATCAACAAAAACTAGAAAAAAATGTGTGATGTCTTGCCAAGTCAATTGATTCATAGAGCGTGCAAGAGGCGCGCGCGAAAACTTTGCCAGTACTTTTGAAACACCCTGTAGTTCTCAGTAATCAACCAATAGTTAGCTCCTGTAATGTTACAACCCTTTTTTGCAAAAGTGACCACTCATCTCTCATTTTCACTCTAGACTTCTTCTACACTAGTCAGCCTCTCACAAAACCCATTCGCTTGTATTCAAAAGTTAACTGGTGACAACACCATTTCTCTATTTTGTGACAAATTCACCCTTTCTTTTCAAATTATCTTTATACATTTTGGGGAAACGAAAGAAGGGAGGGGGTTTACCTAAGCAGGGAAGGGAGGGGGGCCTAAAGGGGGAAGGGGGAGGAAGAGAGCCCTACCTAAGCGAAGACCGGAGGCCCTAAAGGGGGAAGGGGCCCTAAGGAGAAAGGGGGGAAGGAAGTTTTCATGAATAAAATCTCTTTCTCATCATGAAAAAAACAGCAAAAAGTCATTAGACACAGCGGAAAGTCAACAGAGACAAGAAAAAGTCATAGGTTGACGTTGCCCGAAAAAAGGTTGACGTCGCACGAAATCAAAAGAACAAAAAACAAGTTTGTCTAAATAGGAAGACTTTTTTTTTTCAAAATAGGTAAACAAGTTTGTCAGAACAGGTAGACGTGTTTGTCAAAATAGGTTGACGTTTCACTAAAATAGGTAGACGTGTTTGAGAAAATATGTAGAAGTTGCACGAAATTAGGCTGACGTGTTTTTTATTTAGGTAGACGTTTCAACAAAATAGGTAGACGTTTAATATTTCCCCTTAAAAAACGATTAGGCTTAGGAAAAAGTTTACGCTAATGAGGCCGCGTTAGCCTAAGCCGTACGGCATCGTTAGCGTAAACTTTTACTGAGCCTAAGCGTTTTTTCATGTAAAAATAATTTTTTGATGTAAAATTTTTTTCAGGAATCGTAATTTCTGATGCTCAAAATTATCACCTATGAAGAAAATTTTCGAAACCGTAGCGTTTAAAGCCAATTTTTCTTCTAGTGTTCCTATGTCTGCAAGACAAGACACAGGGTTTGCCCAGGAGGGAATGAGAGCCGACGCATGGTATGTCCATCAGGGAACAAAAGCCGAAAGTGTTGTGTATTGTGCAAGAAGCGAATGTTACGAATCACGCTTTACGGAATCATGCTTTCAAACAACTGCCTTATATCTCTCTAATTTCTACGTGTTCACTCAATCAATCAATCAATCATTTATTCCAATTCACATGATAGAATAGCACATACGTACATGCATTGATGAACTTGGATTGCTGTCACGGATGTGAGTTCAGCTATATTCGAAAAACATTTCAAAACGAATTATAGAAAGGGAACTTATAGAGACAAATTATGGAGACAAAACAAAAAACATCTAAAATAAAGGGACAGAATAGTAAAAACATATTAAATAGAACGTTGAGATAAGCGCAGTGAATAAGAAAATTCATTTGGAGCTCTTTCAGTAACGTATTTTAGAAAAGGGCACTATGAATATACTTCAATTCCATTCAATCATTTATTCCAATTAACATGATAGAATAACACATACGTACATGCATTGATGAACTTGGATCGCTGTAACGGATGTGAGTTCAGCTATATTCGAAAAACATTTCAAAACGAATTATAGAAAGGGAAATTATAGAGACAAATTATGGAGACAAAACAAAAAACATCTAAAATGAAGGGACAGAAAAGAAAAAAAAATATTAAAAAGAACATTGCGATAAGCGCAGTGAATAAGAAAATTCATTTGGAGCTCTTTCAGTAACGTATTTTAGAAAAGGGCACTATGAATTCTTCTCGCAGCTTATGTAGTTGTTTTTTGAAAACAACAGGGGAATTGATTGTCACTATCCGACGGGGTAGGCTGTTCCATATGTCAATAACCCTGGATGCACAACTACTTTTGGTATCCGGAATTCTGAATGGTAGAGCAATTCGGTATGGATGGGCGTGTCTGTTGCTGTATGGAAGGGGACATACTTGAAAAAGTTTGGAATAGTCTATTCGAAGGTGTTGGTGTATGCATTTGTGTATGAATGCAAGGTCGTTAATATTTCTTCTGTATTCGATAGTCGTCAGAGAGAGCAGATTGAGCCTAGATGGGTAGTCTATCTTGGGATGCCCAGCTCTATAAAGAATTCTGCGTGTGAAGGCACGCTGGACGTCTATTGCGTTTATGTGACCTACGGACTGTGGCGACCAGATTTCACTACCGTAATCTAGTAAAGGGAGAATGTATGTTTTGAATACGCGGAGAAGAACGGTTAAGGACTTAGTTTTGAATGCTCGCAGGATCATGTTTATACATCTGGTGAATTTGGTTATGACTTGCTCTATGTGGGTGGAGAATTTGAGTGTTGCATCAAAATATATTCCAAGATCCTTGATAGTTGAAGAGGTGGGAACGATTTTACCATCAATGTGGTAGATGCTGCTAGGGTTATTGTTGCCACAATGAACTATGAAGCATTTCGGAATGGAAATTATAAGCCCCCAGGAATGTACATAACTGGAAATAGAATCTAGGGCTCGTTGTAGACTTTGACTGCTGTTTGAAAATAGTTTGATGTCATCTGCATAGAGAAAGCAGTGGACTTCGGGGTCAATACATTCTATGATGTCGTTTATAAAAATAGAGAATAGGGGACATAGGCAGCTTCCTTGCGGAACTCCGCTATTATAAACTTTGGGATCGGATAAAACGTGATTGACTGAAGTTATAGAATAACGGCTAGCGAGAAATGATTCTACCAGGCGGAGTATACCTGAATTGATACCTATTTTTTCTAATTTGTGTATCAGGAACCTGTGGTTTACTGTATCGAAGGCTCTTGAAAAATCAATCAGACAGATGTCGAACTTGAGCTTCTTGCTATTCAGAAAAAGGTACTGGGAATAGGAGTGAACTAGGGATGTTTTGAATGCTCGCAGGATCATGTTTATACATCTGGTGAATTTGGTTATGACTTGCTCTATGTGGGTGGAGAATTTGAGTGTTGCATCAAAATATATTCCAAGATCCTTGATAGTTGAAGAGGTGGGAACGATTTTACCATCAATGTGGTAGATGGTGCTAGGGTTATTGTTGCCACAATGAACTATGAAGCATTTCGGAATGGAAATTATAAGCCCCCAGGAATGTACATAACTGGAAATAGAATCTAGGGCTCGTTGTAGACTTTGACTGCTGTTTGAAAATAGTTTGATGTCATCTGCATAGAGAAAGCAGTGGACTTCGGGGTCAATACATTCTATGATGTCGTTTATAAAAATAGAGAATAGGGGACATAGGCAGCTTCCTTGCGGAACTCCGCTATTATAAACTTTGGTATCGGATAAAACGTGATTGACTGAAGTTATAGAATAACGGCTAGCGAGAAATGATTCTACCAGGCGGAGTATACCTGAATTGATACCTATTTTTTCTAATTTGTGTATCAGGAACCTGTGGTTTACTGTATCGAAGGCTCTTGAAAAATCAATCAGACAGATGTCGAACTTGAGCTTCTTGCTATTCAGAAAAAGGTACTGGGAATAGGAGTGAACTAGGGATGTTTTGAATGCTCGCAGGATCATGTTTATACATCTGGTGAATTTGGTTATGACTTGCTCTATGTGGGTGGAGAATTTGAGTGTTGCATCAAAATATATTCCAAGATCCTTGATAGTTGAAGAGGTGGGAACGATTTTACCATCAATGTGGTAGATGCTGCTAGGGTTATTGTTGCCACAATGAACTATGAAGCATTTCGGAATGGAAATTATAAGCCCCCAGGAATGTACATAACTGGAAATAGAATCTAGGGCTCGTTGTAGACTTTGACTGCTGTTTGAAAATAGTTTGATGTCATCTGCATAGAGAAAGCAGTGGACTTCGGGGTCAATACATTCTATGATGTCGTTTATAAAAATAGAGAATAGGGGACATAGGCAGCTTCCTTGCGGAACTCCGCTATTATAAACTTTGGTATCGGATAAAACGTGATTGACTGAAGTTATAGAATAACGGCTAGCGAGAAATGATTCTACCAGGCGGAGTATACCTGAATTGATACCTATTTTTTTCTAATTTGTGTATCAGGAACCTGTGGTTTACTGTATCGAAGGCTCTTGAAAAATCAATCAGACAGATGTCGAACTTGAGCTTCTTGCTATTCAGAAAAAGGTACTGGGAATAGGAGTGAACTAGGGATGTGATAGTGGAACGGCTACGGCGAAAACCGTGCTGGTTGCTGATGAGGATTTGGTTGGATTCGAGATGGTCATAAATGAGGTTGAAAATGAGCTTTTCAAAGACTTTTGACATCGAGCAAACCATTGTGATATAGTTAGAAACTTGAGAATGGGACCCTTTTTTGTGAATTGGGATGATTAATCCCTGTTTCCATGAAGACGAAAAGTGTCCTTGAGTAATGGAATTGCTCATGATTATGGAAAGTGGTATTGCCAAAGAATCTACACAGTGTTTGATGAATATATTCGGTATTTGGTCTGGTGAAGAATTTTTTTTTGGAGGAGTCTTTTTCAAAATACTTTGAATATCGAAGGCTGTAATATATGGATTATAACTGATAGGGTGTAGAGAAGAAATTAGAGGAAGAGGGCCGCTTATCGGAGGGGGTTGCAAGCTGTTGAAATATTCGGAGAAGAGGTTTGCTTGTTCTCCTGGATAGGTGTAAGAAATAGAGTTGACTATGATTGTAGGGATCGAATTCCTACCCTTAATACGGTTGGAGATAGTTTGGAAAAAGGTTCTGTCGTTTTTTGGAAGCTTCAATCTGTTCTCACGTTTCGACTCAATTGAAACTTTGTTGCCATTTATACCATTTTTGTGTTAAGTTGTGCAATTTAATTCGGTTCAAATCTGTTAACTCCTGAAAATCTGAACCAGGCGTCACGGCCTCTGAACTGTCTAACTTAGAATTTTAAGATTCTTAAACGTATCAATATTCTCCCAAAATATCTCTTTTTTTCACAATTACAAATACTTATTTTCATGGAACTGAAAACGCTTGTCTAAACCAAAAAAATATTTATGCAAAGTTATAAAGCAGCGATATTGGTTTTAAGTACAACATATGAACAACGGTACTTGTTTACTTCGTGAGGTAGGGTGGAGCCTCCTCCGGGGAGGGGCTTGCAATGATATAACATTAACTGATATCAAAATAGGTTGCTAAAATCTCACAAGATATATTCGACGGAATTCATGTCAAATTCAGCTCCAACATCGGAAATGTAGAAACTGTGCGGCTAAAACGTTGAAATTCTTAGAAACAATCAGCTGTATCCCTACAATGAGCTGTAAAATAATGAAATGGGCGAAAATCGTTCAGTTTATTCCATGCTATGAGTACAAAATAAAAATAGTTGAATAAGAAAGCTCCGACTAATATGCATAATTATTAAGGCTTCAAACATAAGAAACAGAAATGTAAAGAGCATTTCAATCCAATAGTGTTTTGACATTCAGACTCAGATTTTCAAATAAGCGTTCAGGACCTGGAGGCTTCCAAGAGATCACTATTCTGATCTTCAGTCTGCAATGGAGCCTTTACGATGGAACAATAGATACTCTTCATTCACGCCTCATCACACACTACCTTGTTGTTGGACATAGACCTAACATGGTAGAACCATTGGCCACTCTCTGGGTCTTTGCTTGTGTGTTTAGCAGAAAGAAAGTAAACATGTGCTAGCCCTACCAACATATAACACCTCTCTCGGTCTGAGTGAATCTACCAGGGAAGATAGTGAGATTTTTGAAACATGGTGGAAAAAAAAACGGAGCACTTCCATAATTTCACACCCAGACGTATAAACAATAGGATATTATAATTGTACATCTACACGATGTTAATAAAGCTTCCTACAAGGTAGAATAAGGGGGTAACGCAAATTGCTTCAAATCGAACTGCCGTGCAAGAAGCCGCATGTATGCTTTCAAACCTAAGTTGCTTTTTAAATGTAAATCGGTTTCTGAAGAGAAATGAATTAAATTATTATGTTATGCGTTTTGCTTCTGGAAAAATGTTTTTGTTTGAAGGTGTTTTTTTGACCCGCAGTGCGCAAAAAACTATGCACATAACCTATTTGCTTAATATATGATTATAAGAATTATAACGAAAATAAATGTTTTGAAGCTGATTATTATGAGAATGATCAATTAACTTACTGTTTTTCACTCAATTCATCGATCGATATGGAGTTCACGCCCCTTGGGCTTGACTTTACCGTACCAAGCAACGTCCAAGAATTACTTTCCTGCTCCGTATTATTGCCCCTTTTCAGGCTCCTCCCAAAACGATAGGGATTGTCTTCATCCGTGCAAGTATGATTCAAGGCGTATGTTCCGCCAGTGAGACTCTGGGTCGTACAACAGTCTTTCATGAGGTCTTTCGAGTAAGGATAATATTTTATGTAGCACCGCTTTGCCTGTAATGAAGATCTTTTACATATGTAATATGAAAGAAATATATTAGCGAATGCGGTCTACGAATGCGAATGCGGTCTACGAATGCGAATGCGGTCTACGAATGCGAATGCGGAAAGAAAAAGGCGGTCTACAATTAAGAGAAGCAAGTTATAGGTGAAGGAAATAAGAAAGAGAGAGAGATAGAGAGGTGGAGATACAAAAAAACAGTCAAGTTGGGCATTAACAAAAATTGAGTCTGCAAAACTCGATTATTCTACATAAAACCTCTTCCAGAGTGGTTTTTATTCTAAACCAGTTCTTTCACAGTACAGGTGGCCTATGGCTTCAACACTCTGTTTTTAGTTTTCACACATCGTTTTTGTAACAACAAGCTCTGACTGTGTGAAACAACTCATTCTGAACTGAATCTAATACTTTTGGGAAAAAAAACCTGCAAACAGAAAACATTACCTCTGCAAAAGTAGCGTTTATGATCAGATGCATCTCTTTTCTAAAAGGTTTGTTGTAACTTTCAAGAGAGGCTAAGAAGTTGCGAATCACTCCAGAGGTGCAAGAGGTTCTGCCATTCACGCTAAAATTCAATATTTTCGCGGTTATTAATGGTGTAATCATGAAGAATATCTGTCTCTGAAGGAAGCAAACAACGTTAAATATTGGAAGGTTAAAGTTCGACAACCAAAAAAAAGCTCTCCCTTTTTTCCAGGTCGCAAAACATGTGTTGATATTAAAACTGTAATCTTGCATTGATGTGAAGAACTTTAAATGAGTTTAAAAAAAGGATAGAATGACATAAGCTTGTCGAGTCGCTCAAATTGTTCCTGATTCAGTAAGTCGTCTGTTATTTGGGGAGCATGGACATCACTCAGTTCCATTTTCAATACTCTTGATCCGACCGAGTTGTTCAGTTGCAAAAGAGCTTTCACTGCGTCGTGCGTAACTGCCTGCAGAACAGAGATTAAGAACCGGCTTAAAAACTGGTTTAGATATACCATTGTCCGTAAGAGTTCCAGAGCATAATTGGGTATTTGGATATTAACATGCAATCGCCTTATTTTGGTAGGATAGGAGATAGAGGTGGCCGTTATGAGAAAGCTGAGCCTTAATTATTCTCTCTCTATCTCTCTCTCTCTCTCTCTCTCTCTAAACTTAAAATGAAAAAATTCTAAATTCTGTTTCAAACTACTTCTTGTTAGGGCACCTAGTCCTAATGCTTGGAAAAGGCCAGTTCAAAGAAGCTCTACTTAGATCTAAAATGAACATGAACACTTAGATCTAAAAACATTTGAAAAAATTAATAGGGTAAGAATTTGAGAAAAAAAGTAAATTGCTAGAAAACCCAGTTCGTTGCAGCATTTTTTTTTTTGAAGTTTTTAAATTCTGACGCTGCAAAAGCTCAATAAAAGCTCAGAAAATACTGAATTAAAATAACAGAGGATCGCTTTTTCATCCAAGAAACAGTATATAATAAATTGTTATGCTATCTTTTCTGCTAATGTTTAATTGCGAAACGTAATTACCAGTTCCGCGTATAATTACTCAGCTCTGTACAGATTTCGATTAGTTGTTTTTGTTTGGCTCAAGCAATTAATATTATTCTTATTGTTATTATTATTCTAATCAATAATCAATTTTTTTCAGAAAGTTGCCACGAATATATTCAAAAATTTTGTATATTTTTTTAAAAATCAAAGTCTGACCACGTTTAACGAATCATTCGGTTCGCTATACTTCACCTTCAACGCACTCATGTTCCAATTGGCGTCCTGAATGGCTTTGTAGCCTTGTCCGTAGAGAAGCAACTCACTCTATAAAGTATTATTGGATAGGTTTTATGATAGGAGCTTTGTATTGCTTCCAGTTCTAAGACTCCATGTCCACGGCTGGGTTCGATATCGCATCGTAGACTGATTTTTTTCCGTTTAATAAACACTCGATCGATCGATATGTTAGGACCAACAAGAACTGGGGAAGCCGAGTTGTCCTCGTCAACCGTTGAAAATGGAATGATGTTTTTTTTGTTTTTTTGAAGTTTTTTTTCAGAAAAAAAACAATGACCAATCAGCTCATTTTCTTTCATGTAAACAAAAAATCTTCTTTTTTTTCAAATCAAGTTGCAAAATCGAATTTCAAGATCGCGATAGCGTACGCACCTTTTTGATGTGAGATACAGGATTGAATCGATAGAACCCAGGACAACTGAACTCCTCTAGTCTCAGCTAGTTGTGAGAGAAATAAGTAATAAAGTGCTAAAATAGAAATGTGTTTTTCAGTTCAAGTTGAAGAGAGTAGTAATTTCATGCGTTCATTTGTCGCACTAAAAATTGCCGTGAAATCCGAATGAATTATGGTGTTTTTTTGTTGCTACTTTTGGAAGAGAGCAATCACTAGCCAACAAGACTTTTCAAGGGTATCGCGACAGTTTGTTACAAGACACTTTGTTACACGACAGTTTGTTACACGCCCTTCACAGATTTTTTCGCTTAGGCTTATTTAAAATGTATGCTGACAAGGCTGTACGGCTTAGGAAAGAAAAAGCCCCTGTAACAAATTGTCGTGTAACAAACTGTCGTGTAACAAAGTGTCATGGATCCAGGGTATCGCGACAGTTTGTTACAAGACACTTTGTTACACGACAGTTTGTTACACGCCCTTCACAGATTTTTTCGCTTAGGCTTATATAAAATGTATGGTGACAAGGCTGTACGGCTTAGGAAAGAGACCGCATGAAAAAAATTCTCCCTTTTTTGACTTTTTGTCGATTCATACAGTAGTTAAAACACACTAAAAACAAAAGCCCCTGTAACAAATTGTCGTGTAACAAACTGTCGTGTAACAAAGTGTCATGGATCCCTTTTCAAGAGAGAGCAGCAATAAAAAAACCGTTATCCATCGGCATTTCACGGCCATTCGTTGAGACAAACGAACGTAAAAGAGTACTCCTCTTGCACAAGAAAACTTTCTTTTTTCGATTAGAAATTCCTGAAGATTCGTTTAAGGAGTTCCAACTACTTTAGCTCTTCTGGTTCAAGTTGCATTTCTGAAAAGGAGAGGTGAAAAGGATGGGGTTAACCATGGGTTAAATGGTTACCGGACCAGCTATGTTGGCGCATACATGTTCGCGCCGAGGGCGCATGTTTTTCTCTACTTTTTTCACTCTTTTTGCCTTTCCCCATTCCATTTTTAACTCCTGGAGGTAACTCGTAACCCACTGGAAACTAGCCAGCGCGCACTACCATAACACCATATCCTGCGCAGATATTTTTCCAATTGTGCAGAGAGAAACACTAACCATTTTCAGCTTCTTAAAATTGAAGAAACGTGCCAGATACTGGACAACTTCGGAAATCTTGTTGGCATCGGAAGGTAGAAAAACAACATGGGGCTGCGAAACAACGATCCAGAACCGCTGAAAGTAGCGTTCTTCCCCTTTACAAGTCACTGCCAGTGAACACATTTTAGAAGATTCCAACTGAAGTTTAGCTCTGATAGGAACCAAGCTGTGGTGCAGCGTCAGACAGTGCAGAGTTTTCTCTGATCGTCTGCTGTCTTCTCATGATATCTTTATTCTCATTTTCTCTGCTTGTCTGCTATCGCCTCACGCTCTCTTCACAATTTCAGCTATTTTCGTTGATACTTGCATTGAAAAACCTTTGTACAAGCAACCTAAAATTAATAGACAAACTCAGGAACGAAAGTTTTTTTTTTTCGTGGGGTTTCGGCTTAGGCAAAGGTTACGCTAGCTAGGCCAGTTCAGAAACGATACCGTATGGGAGATGGTTTGAGCGGGTTTCTGACATATTACCTATTGGTAGAGACGCAGACCACATCTAGGTTTCCATCAGAGCCAAGTTTTTTAATGATGAAAAAGCCTCTTCTGCACATGATCTGTTCCTTTTAAACAATACTTCTTAAATACACACCCGGGTTGAGCAGTAACGAAGTCAGAAAGCTAGCTCTACGCTAGAAATTATTGATTTTTTTCATCACAGTTCAGGCAGTTGGAGATCTTTGTTTCTTTACGACAGGGCCAGACTAAGAGCTTCCCCTAGTAAGCCACGAGCGCCTCTTTCATATATAACCTTGTTCTCAAGCCTTTTCGATTTCACTTGGTAAAGAAACTCAACCACCAAGGCTCAAGTCTAATGGAGCGTTAGAATATCACTTTTCACTTTGCTAACTGATTTTTTTCTGCTTACTGATTTTCTGCTATCTGGTTTTTTTGAACGCTCTCTCGCTGCAAGAAAAAAAAGACATCGCTGCTCATGTCTCGAACGTTATATTTCTCTCACTAATTGTACACATTTTAGGTTCTTTCTTTTTACCGTAGTCCATGTTTTCGTGGTGAGACATTGGAGCGTTCAAAAAAACCAGATAGCAGAAAATCAGTTAGCAGAAAAAAAATCAGTTAGCAAAGTGAAAAGTGATATTCTAACGCTCCATAAGATTTTTCTAACTCGAGCTTAAACTAGGAAACAAAATTCAATAAGAAGGTCAGAGTACTAGGAAAAAGACACTCTGATGTGACATAGACAAGCGAATGTTCAACTGCGTTTCAGCCACCATTTAAAATTAACGCTATTGTTATTAGCTAATGCGTGAGCTCTACGAGTGAGTTTTAGAGCTTCAACAATTGAGGTTCAAAAAACTCATAAAAAGAAGAAAGTCTAAATTAGGCTGCATTATTTTACTTTTCAATTAAAAAAAAAAGAGTTAATTCCTTTTAAAACAATTTTTTTGAATCATCTACTCTTCAACAGAAAGAGATCAGGAAATCAAAACGGATTACGCAATCGTCTAAAAACATTTTTTTAAAAAAGTTTTTGAAGAAGGAGTTACGCCGTTAACATGATCATCGGGTTTGATGCTTAGCTTCTTCAGTGTTTTCCGTCTCCGTAGTGTGACATTTGCTGTGATTGATCTGCGCAGGTTACAGTAATCGAGATTTCGAAGTATCTATACAAAAATGCTTAGTTATCAACTCTCAATTCTCATTTTTAAAGCAATTAACAAATCAGATTCAGTTTTTCTGAAACATCAGAATCCCGTTTCCAACTCTTCTATCAAAATGATACTTGACAAAGATTCTTTGGTCCGAGCTTCGAAATAGGAACTACGAGACTCATTGTTTCTTACTGTCTCGTTAGTGTAGAGTTATTCGAAACCTGAGCAGACATAGTGGGTAAGGTAGGCGAGAGCACGGTTAGGTAGGCGAGAGCATGGTAAGAGACGCGATGGGGTTCATCAAAACCATAGAGTCCATCAAACTTACTCTCTTCGAAAATAAGATTTAAACGAGAATCAACTGACAAAAAATTCTCTAAGGAAGCTCTCAAGTGTACTGAAAACCATGGTTAGAAAAGACGCTCTACTATTTTCAAGTGTGCTCATTTCAATACGGTTGCAATCAGGGGTTAAATGGTTACCGGACCAGCTATGTTGGCGCATACATGTTCGCGCCGAGAATGATCTACATTTTTCTTTTTCTCTACTTCCCGTTTCACTCTTTTTGCCTTTCCCCATTCCTTTTTCCACTCGCTCGGCGCGTACAAACATGCCTTAGACCGGTCTGGCTGCGCGATATTTTTTCTCGGAATGAGGTACACTTTTCGAAAGGATGTTTTCTGAGATGAGATACACTTTTCGGAAAGGATATTCCCTCGCTTGAGATAGAATACAGACCCAACCTGGTACCACCAGGGGCCTCTTTCTGATTGGATATTTTGGATACAGCGATACAGCGATATAATGGAAAATTGGATACAGCTATATTTTATTTCTTATTCTTCAATTTCTCCTGTAAATAAATGGATACAGTTCACAGTTGTATCCGATACAGCAGCCGATACAAAAATATGATGTATCGGAAACAAATAGATATGTGTGGAGTTTGGGGCAATTTTCGTTTGCTCGTTCAATTTTCTTCATATTTTGTTTTTCTTCTTCAATTTTTCTCTTCATTTTTTCTTCTTTTTATTTTGTATTATTTTATTATTTTATCTTTTTCTTCAATTTTTCTCTTCATATTTTGTTTTTTCTTCATTCTTTTTTTCTTTATAAACTTTTTTCTTTCTTCATATTTTGCCACCTTCAGTTTTCCTTAATTTTTTGCCACCAAACATTAATCAAATACTTGAAGTATTTTTTTCTAAATTTTACATTATTATACATGATTGAACTTATGATAATAACATAGAGGTGTTAGTGCAGTTTAACTGGTAAGATTTTTCGGCTAAACTGGGCTTTAGATTCCAATTTTTTTGTTCTTTGTATTATATAGTACGTGACCTAATCAAGTGATGTAGGCTTCTAGTTTTCCAAAAAAAATCCATTCAAAAAAGTTGTTTTTCACAAACTTTTTGGTTTTCTGTTTTTTTGGACCCTATACTACTTGAAGGTATTTAATAAAACGGTTTTTACCAACTAAGCCGTAATGGTCTCGTTAGCGTAAGTTTTTACTTAGCCTAAGCTAAATTTAATGTTAAAAATTCGAGTTAGTTTCTGGAGAAAAAAAAACTACTTTCTAAACCGCACTAAAACTCAATCACAAACTACATATTCATTTTTCATTGAAGACATTGCAACTTCAATTTTAATGAATCGAAAACACAGTGTTTGTAATTTTTTGTCCAAAAAGACTTGCATCCGCCAGCCACATTCAATTAAAAAAGTTCTTTTAAAAAAACTTTCAATAATAATACTTTGAAGTTAGAAAATTTTACAATACTTATATGAATACACAATTGCTAAACATTATCATGTTTTCATTTATTTATAATATTAATGTACGAAGGAGAAACGAAATCAGATAATTGAAAATTGTTTGGTGAAAAAAAAAGAAAAAATGGAGGTGGCAAAAAATGAAGAAAAAACAATCAAAGACATTGCAACTTCAATTATAATAAATCGAAAACACAGTGTTTGTAATTTTTTGTCCGAAAAGACTTGCATCCGCCAGCCACATTCAATTAAAAAAGTTCTTTTAAAAAACTTTCAATAATAATACTTTGAAGTTAGAAAAATATTACAATACTTATATGAATACACAATTGCTAAACATTATCATGTTTTCATTTATGTATAATATTAATGTACGAAGGAGAAACGAAATCAGATAATTGAAAATTGTTTGGTGAAAAAAAAAGAAAAAATGGAGGTGGCAAAAAATGAAGAAAAAACAAAGAAAATACATCTAAATGCGTGCTGTATTTATCTTTACAGCAGCCTCTAGAACTGTGAAATTAGATCCGTTTCTTGTAAAGATTCGATTTTTTGCTGTAAACTTTTAAAATTAGAGAGAGAACCTTTACAGGGATACAGGAGCCCTTCACAAAACATAGCTGTACCCATTTGTATAGCTTTATCGCTGTATCGAAAAATTAGAAAGACGATATTGTATCGCTGTATCCAAATTATCCAATTAGAAAGAGTCCAAAGGGGCTGAAACCTGAGAAACTGCCCTGCCAAGACATACAGCAGCATTGGGGAGAGTCAGATCGATGCGATAAAAACTGACAATTTGCTTTATTTGTGAGGATCAAACTGGTAGAGAGCGAGGGTCGAACTTCGGACCCATAGCAGAATATTCTGGATCATCCGGAATTAAAGAGTAACCTGATACGTTTACAGGTCGATGCAAAGCGGAAGAATGAGATGGGGTCGAGATAAGATGACAGAATTGCGATCGATTTTTTCGTCAATTTCTTCTCTAGAGAGTACGGTGGCTGTTTTTCAACTTGCTGCTGTAATTGAAGTTCTCTGTGTATTATCCGACGCACTTCAAAGTAAGCAAAGCCGGCACTTTTATAGATCGTTGTATGCTCCTCTCCCCTCCTCTCCCCTGCATTTTGCTGCCCGATGTTGCTTCTATCTTTCTGATTTTTCTCTTTGTCCCATCCCTCTTCCTCGGCAATTAACAAAGTAAGGCATGCATGAGGCCGTTTTGAGTGAGGCCGTTTTTTGTTTGTACCAACAAGCAACACACTCATAACACACTTTTACTTTTGTTGTTTGCGTCGCGGTCGCGTCGCGGCCGTCGGACTCGTTAGCTAAGCCGTTCGGCCTCGTTAGCTAAGCCGTTTGGCCTCGTTAGCTAAGCCGTTCGGCCTCGTTAGCTAAGCCGTTCGGCCTCGTTAGCGTACACTTTTCCTAAGCCTAAGCGTTTTTTCATGTAAAAATATATGTCATTTATACTGAAAGTGTAGTCCGTAGTGTTAAAAAGTAAAAGTGTGTTATGAGTGTGTTGCTTGTTGGTACAAACAAAAAACGGCCTCATGCATGCCTTACTTTGTTAATTGCCCTCTTCCTCACATAATGATCTTTCTCATCCCTCTCCCTCACATAATGATTTTTCTCATTCCTCTGTCACTTAGGCTTAGTAATATGTAGTTTACGCTAACGTGGGCGTACGGCTCAGGTCAATCTTGGCGCCTTGTCTCTTTTTCTCGGCCGCGAGAGAAATATCCGTGACTCCGCCCCCGAAGGTGCAGGAGAGCGGACGATATTAACAACGATATAGAAAAGTAACCAAGCCCTTAAGAGACTCACGGGAAAAGTGCAGCAGTGACATTGATGGCTTCAATTAGACTGCTCCAAGCAAAATTGACAGATTTTTTCATTCCTGCCTTTCTCCAGAGAAAAAAAACGAAAACAAATTTTTTTCACTGACATTGATGAGCTGAGGCTTTGGGTCAGACTTCTTCATATCTTTTCCGGTCGATAGACAGGAGGAAGTTTCTGCTCAAAAACGTTACGTTTTCTCGGTCCAGCGATTCCTGTGTGAAACAATTTTTCGCCACTTTTTCCTTTTTAGCTGGCTGATCTGCGCCTCAAGAATTTTGGACCTTTGTTTATTTATTCAAATTTAATAGTTTCAGTGAATAGCTATGAAAAAGAATTTCACATCTTTTAATTTTTTTCACGGAAGTTTAGTTTATTACCGCTTATTACCGGAAGTTTAGTTTTTAGTCATTATGGTTAAATACTAGCATTGAGAGTCGAGCAGCCAAACTTTAAGGTTACCGGGAGAGCATGAAATACATTTCCAATATTCAAATGCACGGAACGTTGGAAGCCAAAACAAGGAAAACATTCACTTTTCAATTTTTCGTACGCGCTTTAGTGAGAAGAGCAAAAAGTTCGGCAGCCTAACGTTGTTTGATATCAGTTGCACATTTATTGGATTCAATCTGTATATGTGAAATATATAACAAATTCCTAGAAAGTAGAACCTTTTTTTTCTTTTCTTAAATAATGGAGCGTTAGAATTCAACTTTTCACTTTGCAAAGTAATCTCTGCAAAGTGATCCCGTTAAACGCTTAACGGGTTGCGGCCGGGATGCGGCCTAGAGCGTTTAACGGGATCACTTTGCAGAGAATACTTTCCAAAGTGAAAAGTTGAATTCTACCGCTCCATAAGTCAGCAAGTGTGAGAGGTCAAACTAGTTAATGCATCCTATAACGTGCTTTCACTAATATTTCAATACCGGAAAGTGTGTAGATCAGAAAATTCATGAGCGAAAGGCAGACTTCGCAGAAAATGATAACGTGCCAAAAAAAGAGAATACCAAACAGCAGCAGAGAACTCGTAGCTCTCTACTTTTTGAACACCGGATCAGAACTTTATTTGAAGTGTGAATTGTAGAAGCATATTGGTCTCCAAGAAACCGAGAAGATTCACCGTAACGTTTCATCTCGTTTAAAATTATTGACCTCATGTTGTTCTAACGATTGAATGGAGTTCTTTTTGCTAAGTGAGAGATGAGGTGCAGTTCCATGTTAATTTAGTTTCAAAATAGTTCATTTTTAGCTTTTTGTTGGCTTTCGATGTGCACTTTACAAATCTGAGAGATGAAATGTATTTTGAAGGCTTTTACAAGTGTGCAGTTAAAGCTCGTTTTGCACGCAAAACTAATGTCTGGACGAAATCAGTTCAAGTGCTGAAGTTTTGGTGTTTGAGTAATATTTCAATGCCGAGGCGTAGAAAACATACAAGTGTTGAATTTCCGTCACCCATACAGGTCTTTCTCTCGTAAGTAATAAAGTTAGCCTACAGCAAGTAAGAAAATATGCGAAATTTGTAAATCTTGACGCGTGCTCGAACCAGCCAACGAAAAAGTGTCGTAGTTTTGCTTAATCTACCTCAGATATCTACTTAGGAAGTCAGAGACGCAGTCCGGCCTCAAAGCTCAACCGAATATTCATAGTTTCTGCGATTTTAATTAATCTTTAAATTAACTTTTTTTGTTGTTGAAGACTCTGACTCATTGAACCATTTTTGTGGTTCTAGTAGTGATACTCAGACACTTCGTATTTTGTGCAGTTATGCCAATCCTGTCACAAGAACATAAAAGTCACATCGAAGTTTCGCACACATATTATTACAAGAAAACAAACATTTGAAATATCGTTAAACAAGTTGGATGTTGTTCATCTTTCGATCAACGAAAAATACTGGAATGAAATGAATTTACATTGTGTAACTCGCACACATAGGTCACCTCAGATGAAACGTTACGGTTCATGTCTCGCTCAGTTGACAGCGTTACTATTTTGTTTTCTAGAAAAATTCTTTTTGCTCTTACGTCTCTCAATAAAGTTGTTTAAAAGCTGCAACATATTTTTCAGTTAAGAAAATCAGAGAATGTAGCACAAATAGAGCTTTTTTATAACAGTTTTTTCATCTTATTTTTCATCTTAGCACAAAGAATCCATTTTGCTCATCAGTCAAGAAATTGTGTTCTCTTATTGTGGCTCAAGAATAGTCGGAAATTCTTCTTGCCAGGGACCTTGCAATACCTCAGAATAAACTTTTCTTCTCCTTTGAACATTTGGTTGAATAAATGAAGAATGGTCAAATAACCGACCCCAGTCGACGTCGAAGAAGAGAATGAATTGTTAATAATCGAACAGTTTGAAAGATGGTGATTTATGCTATGCATAGTTGAAAGCCATTAAGCCTCAGCTAGCGAGGCCGTACTACTCAGGAAAAAACTATTCATTTTGATTATGGATTTTTTATTCGAATGCGTCCGATGTGTAGTATCGAGTGAACTTCAAATGGAGAGATTTTTTATCAAGTTATTTTGTTTTGTGAAAATTAAAACAAATTCTCAGTATCCATAGCTACTAGTATAAAGCATTTTACAAGGAAAGTATTTCATCACCGAAAGTAACACAACCACTCAAACAATTCATTTTCTGTTATGCAATCAACATTTGTTGTCGTATAATCTATTCAAAAAATAAGCGCTCCTCCTCTTATAGTCTATCCATAATTTCGATCGTCATCTAATGCTCTATTCAGCAATTATCTCGCGTGCGTACAATATATTGAACTAAGGGGCTCTCCATTTGATAATCTATTCGATAATTGCTTTCGTCATTTGATACACTTTTCGGTAATTTCACTCGTCATTTGATACACTATTCGATAATTGCACTCGTCATCTATTACTCTAATCAACAAATGAACTCGTCTTTTCATCCTCTATTCAGAAATCTCACACGTCATCTGTTACTTCATTCAGCAAACATTTGTACAATTCATTTAGCAATAGGCGCTATTGTAGTACTTTATATCGTATGACCACAAATACTCTAGGTCGTTGATCAGCCGGGAATCGTATCGGTCCACAAAGGACTGGATGATCCCTGCTGGGCTTTCCTCGTAGGTCTTCATCTCTACGTATTGCCCGTTTTGAGACACTTGAGTGTTCGGTTGTACGAACAGTTTGTCAGGTTGCCTGAGACAGAAGTTAAAGTTTGTCAGGTTGCCTGAGACAGAAGTTAAAGTTTGTCAGGTTGCCTGAGACAGAAGTTACAGTTTGTCAGGTTGCCTGAGAAGGAAGTTACATACTGAGAAGGAAAAAAAATACTTAATAAGAGCTACTTCATTGAGTTGTGTCAACTTTTGCAACATGATCTCAACACCATGCGATCTTCACGTGGATCTCAACAGATGATCTTCACGTGGATCTCAACAGATGATCTTCACGTGGATCTCAACAGATGATCTTCACGTGGAAAAAGCCGGTGTCTGTGAGAGTATCATTAAATACAACTCGTGCGAACTGAATAAATAGGAAAAGGGTTAATGAGATGTAGTGTAAGCAGTTCCATACAGCAACAAAAAAACCCCGCTAAAATTTAGTGATAAATTGACACCCAACCCATTCGCTTCGGTTTCCTGGGTCACTAATTACCATTCAAGTTCGTTCTACTGAGCGCGAAAAAAATCACGCAGAAAACTCAGCATTGATGCACAAAATTCTTCAAACATGAAAGTCTCTTTCACAAAACAAAAAAGGGAAAGATAACTTAGGTTTCAGAACCTCTTTCTAACGGCTTCCTACTATACCAAGTCTAATGAAAACTGTGGAAAATATTTCCAATATGACAGTCATTCACTGATATTCGTAGACCCAACTCATTCGCATACTTTAAATTTTTTCCGAATAGAACATGCGTAAAATGCGCGAATCTATTCGCTATCTAAGAAAGCTTGTGATGAATCTATTCGCTATCTAAGAAAGCTTGTGATAAAAATACTCTGATCCGCACTATCATACAACACATCTCCCAATCAAATCTGAGTGAGAAATCTTTTTTTTAAATTTATGTTTTTTTTTTCGAATAGTCGTTTTTACATTGCCTGTTGGCGATCCTATTTTGATCTTATTGATAAACTTTAAACTTGCTCTTTTCAGGAATCGTTGGAACCGTAATGTCAATACCGTGGCCGACGTTTTCGTCAAGCACTTTTAAACCCGCTATGCGTGTGAAATCTATGCAATATCCAAACTCTGATCGTCTACATCCTCTTACATGACACGATCACAACTAATATATGAAGAACACTTGTTAGCTGACATAATTTTACTGCCGAGACTTCTTACGTTTCAACTGAAAGCTTTTAGAAACCTCAGTAGAAAAAAAAACACATTTTTTCATATAACAATCAATATTTGAAGACGAATTGTCAAAAAAAAACGGAACATGTCCGTGCATTCGAATTAAACTTGAACTAACCTCCGCGCGATGCAGATTGACAGCCACCTTTTCTCTCTCTCTCCTCCCCAAAGGTAAGACTCAAGCAGGGCTTGTCCGGAATCCTTGTCGGCTGTCGATTTATACGTCTGCAGGCTTCAGCTATCATTGATGGACTCGTTTGATGGCCTCGTTTGAGATATGATCAGACTTTTTTTGCCACCCGCAGAAGAAGCGTTCATAAGATTTAACATCAGTGTGATTCTTATAACATAAAGTGCGCGTTAACTCTATGCGCTATCCTAAAAAGCTAGTGATAAAAATACTCTGATCGTCTACACCCTCTCTTCTACATGACACGCTCTCGCACTCTCTAAAAGGCCTGCCGTTCCCTCATGATCAGTCATCTTAATATGCATATTATTTCTGCAGTTAAGAAGAGCCTGCAGATTTTTCAAGAGATTTTATTTATTTATTCATGCATTATTTGAAATGTAACAACACATGGAAATGAAAAAAAACAAGGATAGAGAATAGAGAAACCATTGGTCAATGGGGATGAGAGAAAGTTTTTGAGTTGGTTCTATGTGTTCATGTATGTATTCGGACACCGGAAATGATCGTCAACAATGCATCATAGCCTTCTGGCTGGCCTCGCTTCAAAACAGCTGGTTTCTCAGACTAGATTGATGGACATATTTATGTAATGAGTTTTTTCCCACTTCCCATCACGCGCGCTTGACAAAGGCCACGAGAGCGCAATAACTCTCTTCCAAGTTGTCGCTCTATCGTCACGCTCGCTCGACAAAGGTCACGAGAGAGCAATAACTCTCTTCCAAGTTGTCGCTCTCTCGTCTTCCAAGCTGTTTGAAATAGCAATCCTTAAGCTTTCAACTAATGCTACAATTATAGCTCGAAACTTTGCACGAGATATAAATTTGGTTCTACCTCGCCAATGTTTATTTTGACATTCATTTTTGTTTCTTCATTGTTAATTTTCTTTTTTTTATCGCATTGAACTCGCACCTGCGACAGATATCCGTTTTGTATGCTTTTTGAATGATACTGAAGGAATGAAGATTGAATGAAAGGAAAGCAATAGAAAAGGTTTTTTTGTTGTTGTGATTTACCTGTATTTGTTGAAGAAACGTCTTGATAGCTGGTTTGCCGACTGAGTCTATTTTCTCTCTGTCTAAGCTGAAGAGCAAATCCGGTTGGCCCGAATCGTCCACAACCTGGCAACGTCAGAACTATGAAAACCTATTTCTCTGCCAAGTTTTTCTCCGTTTCGACCTTTGCGTATTAAAATCTAAATCTTGTTGGAGATTCGATTACCAACAACCACGCGTTAAATGAGACCAGGGGTTAAATGGAGCCGCCCAATTTGGGTTTACATGTATCCGCCGCTCAGAGTTTGGAGGGAAAAAGAAGAGGGGATGAAGGAAAGGGGTAAGAAAAAAGAGGGAGTTTTTTGTGTGTGTGTACATGTATCCGCCGACGGGACCGATCCGGTCAAAATTTAACCCCTGAATGAGACCGGTGAAAAGGATATCGTACGCAGCGAGTTGGTAAAGGGATGAAGATTGCACAGAAAGAACGGAAAAGGAAGTAGTGGAGAAGGGAAATATAATGCAAGGAGAAGATAATGTAGATCATCCTATGCGCCAACATAGCTGGTCCGTTTACTTTCCCGGTACTTTGAGAGTAGAACAGGCACTAAAAGAAAAAAAAAACGGTTTTTCACTCAACATTTGTTACACCACATTGAGTATCCTAGCAGATTTTTCATGTTGGACGGAAGTAAGTATTTGAAACTGAGAGGTAAGTATTTGAAACTGAGAGGTAAGTATTTGAAACTGAGAGGTAAGTATTTGAAACTGAGAGGTAAGTATTTGAAACTGAGAGGTAAGTATTTGAAACTGAGAGGTAAGTATTTGAAACTGAGAGGTAAGTATTTGAAACTGAGAGGTAAGTATTTGAAACTGAGATTAACCTCTTCAATTTTAATAAATTCTGGATCGGCTTTCATGGCAACTTTCAGAAGGATGTACTTCACCGCATTGTGCCTTCGAATGTTCAAAGACTCCTCCATCAGCTTTGGGCACCCGTACTTCTGAAATCGGACCAAAATTCCCATTGAGTTGAAGAACATGACTATGACTACACTCATTTTACCAAAACCATGTTTATTGTTAATTGTGAGTTAACCCTTTGTCTTTTTCTTAAATGAATACATGGATAAATGAATTGATTGAACAAACGAAATTTATCTGGCATATAATCTTTCAATGAAATTTTTTAGTTGAGAGTAAGTTCAAGCAGCCTATCGAAAACTTCTGCGCAGCTTGGCAGTGGTTTTTTATTAGCTTTTTCAAAAAAACGGATCCGGTTCAGAAAGAACATGAGGTTAAAACAGATTTCATGGAGAAACCGAAAGTGTACGATGAAAGGTCAAAGAATTTCACCTACCTAAAAAGGTATTTTGGTGAGGTAAACCCCCTACCTCACCGTTTTAACCCTGAAAAGGTCAAAGAGTTCCCCATACCTCATCGTACCGAAAGTTTACGATGAAAAACTTAACTGTCGAACAGGAAAGGCTAGTCGGTTTTGGTTAGTACAGATATAGATTCGTGCATAGAATGTACCCAAGTGCGTTTCAGACAGAAATCAACGTGCTTGCAAGCACTACAGTTTTTTTTCTTTAAAAACTTCTGTAAGCCCAACGAAAACTTCTGCTATCCAATTCAAGATTGCCGGTGGTCTATCGGAGATCCCTGCGAGTTTCTCCAACACTTTTGCATTCCAATAAAGATTCCTTCGAGTCTATCTAAGACTCCTGTCATACCGTGAAACAATCTCGTGAATTTCTCGAATATTCTTTTGGGCTCTTCAAAGATTACTGAGAGCTGATAGAAAACTTCTGACACACAGGCTTTTCCTGCGAGTGTCTCGAAAATCCTTGCGATCTTTTCTTTTCCCGCGAGCTTAACGAGAACTTTTGGATGTAAACCGAGTTAAAACCCAGTCAACAATGCATCAAACAGGCGGAGCTGAAAGGAACAATGGCTTCGCACTGGAAAGACTGAGCAAAACAATTTGGGTTTTAACTCAAGTATGGCGAAGAGTACATAAAGTTTTGCAACGTAGCGAAAAATATCACAGAAGAGAAGTGGATGTCATTTATAATGAGAGAGAACGATAAATTCAGTCATTATTGATTGATTGATTATAGAAAGAAATCGATTACCTCAACATAATCATTTGGCGGTTCTTGCCAGTAATTGCAAATGCCAGCTTGCAGCACCCGCAACCAGTTGACATATTTTATAGCTTCTGCTTCTTCCGCATCGTAGCCAAAAGTCCTGTGAAAGGTTTCTTGTGAGCGGGAATTTCAAACCTTCTGGCAGCTCTGAGGGGAAGTCTAACCGTGTAATATGTATCTTGATTTAAACTCTCAACAAAACTCAAAAAAAACCTTGTCGAACCCTGGAAGATTCCTGAGATAAAACTCATAACTCTATTGATTAAAAAAACTCAGTAGAACACTTGAATACTTTTTGAGAAATTCATATTGAAAAAAAGAATCCTTTTTTAATTTCAAAAGTTCAAAATAGTCTAAAGTAGCCCAAAAAAATTTCTTTTCATGAGGAAACTTGTATAAAAAAGCTATTCGTAAAAGGCTACAGACATATGTTTGTTTTATAAGGTGAAAAGCTTCCGATTTATGTGCATGGGCCGTTAGTGGATGGAACGTGTTCAGTGTTCAGCGTTAGCTTTCTTGAACTGTTTCTCTCTTCATGTACATACATAGGTCTCTCTTTAAAGACTGAGTCAAGACCTTGTAACATTTTCAGGCAAAAGCCAAGCTCTTAAAGCAAGAAAAAGGATGAAAAAAGAAAGATGACTAGGACATTTTTCAATAATCAATAATTTTCAATCAATAATCTCAAAGAAAAACTCCTTAAGAGAAAAAGCCATTCAAGTTAACCAACTCCAACACTTCCAGATCGCAGCAGAGCAACAAGGTCATAGCGGCCGCTCTGCATCTCTCGTACAAAATGCCCTTATCGCCGAAGACGCTCTCGAAGGTCTGCCCTGGCTCATACCATGACCTTATCTGAAGGAAAAAAAAACTTGATCCGTAGAGTACAAGCTCTTGAATGAATAGAGAAGGGCTTCGAGCGCACTTAAAAATGTAAAATTTTGCCTCACGAGAATTTTCAAGTTTTCGAGTGAGAGTTAAGAAACTCGTTTTCGAGTAGGAGTTAAGAAACTCGTTTTCGAGTGAGAGTTAAGAAACTCGTTTTCGAGTAAGAGTTAAGAAACTCGTTTTCGAGTAAGAGTTAAGAAACTCGTTTTCGAGTGAGAGTTAAGAAACTCGTTTTCGAGTGAGAGTTAAGAAACTCGTTTTCGAGTGAGAGTTAAGAAGTAGAGATGAAAAAACAGACAAAATCAGCATCAGAAACCCAAAAAAATGTGTGAATGATAAGAAGGAAAAAAAGGAATGAAATGAGTCAAAAGTATGTTTGTACGCACCGAACGAGTTGATAAAGAAATTAGAGAAGCTGAAAGTAAGGAAGAGCGAAAAAGAGAAAAAACTAAAACAGAACACTAGGAGAAGAGGAAGTAGATCATTTTTTCCCGCAAAATGTATGCGCTAACAGTAGCTGGTGTGGTTACTATCCAACTCCTCGTATAGATGAACTAGATTAATCTTGAAGTAACGGTAGAATCCGAAGACCTCGCTTTCCATGGTGCTACAGCCCCCAAGGGCTGTAGTCAGGGGTTAAATGGAGCCGCCCAATTTGGATTTACATGTATCCGCTGAAAGGACCGATCCAGTCACTATTTAACCCCGTGCTGTAGTGCTACATGTCCAACTAACATGAAAAGCCGCATCCTTTGCTTTTTTGACGCATAGGTCAGTATAAAGACTCTATAGTCAAGTGCGGTTTCAGAAGCATTCTAATTCAGAGAACAATGCGGTTCGCAAAGACTCATAATCCTAAATCGAGTCATGTCAACAAGAAATCCAGGCTTTTTTGTAGGATCCTAGACCAAGTTAGAGGAGTCTGGAGAACAGTGTGTGGACGGAGAGAATAGGAATAGGGTCTATTGTATTTATCCAAGTCACTTGTCTCTTCCTGTCCTTCATCTTTCAGACTATAAAAGATTAACGTTACATCTTTGTCCAGGACTTGCATACGCGCCTTGCACAAACAAAATTGCAAAGAACGAAGAACCCTCGCAATGAATTTAGAGATCTTAGATGCTGACCTTGCTATTAGTGACCATATCGAGAGTTGTCTCGGGATTGAAGTTGAAAGCGCCATCTGCATACTTCCGGAAGAGCTTCCCGCTCTGGTGAGCCATGTCCATCAACATTAGATGCATTCCGTAGGCTTCACTACTGTACCCCGCGACGAGAGCCTACATTCAAAAATGAAATAAATTAATAGTCTCATTATTAATAAAAAAGAAAGCTATACTACTACTGGTAAGAAAATTCATCAGCAGATTTGCGGGTATCACGACATTTCGCACCCGACATTTCGCACTATAACTCACACCAAAAATATCACAATCGAATTATTTTCATGTACGTTTTCATTGGAATTTGTGCTTAAGCTCAGGTAGAGATTACGCTTAAGAGACCGTAAGGCTTAGCACGAGGCTGTATACAACGACCACCTACATAATTAGAGCTTTGGAGAGAAAATTTATTGCGAAAGCCGAGTGCGAGTTTTCGCGGTGCGAAATGTCGTAATGCGATTAACCCTGGAACCAAATTTGCGCATAGCTTCCCGTGCGGATGATAAAAATATCCCGTTATCTACCCAGAGAAACTTTACAGTAATTTTATGTATGGAATTGAATTATGTTATGCCCAACTAGATTAGATTGCCCACCCCTTCATGTTTAATTGATTTTTGTAGTATAAAATCCAACTTTTGAAAGTTTGATTTCGATATTCAATCAAACTTTCAAAAGTGCCCAACGTAGATGTTAAGAGTACAAGGTCTAAAATAAGATGAAAGTAACTTGATCTTCCGCACTGATGAAGCTCATTTTGTCTTCGCGAATACTCTCCATTACATTTAAAAACATAAATTTCTTTGGTGGTTGAATCACAGAAGCACCAGCATCTGGAAAAAATGTTCAAGAAAGAAGAAAAATGAAGTTTTAATACTAGACATGAGTGAACGTATCGCGACAGTTTGTTACAAGACACTTTGTTACACGACAGTTTGTTACACGCCCTTCACAGATTTTTTCGCTTAGGCTTATCTAAAATGTATGCTGACGAGGCCGTACGGCTTAGGAAAGAGACCGCATGAAAAAATTTCTCCCTTTCTTGACTTTTTTGTCGATTCATACAGTAGTTAAAACACACTAAAAACAAAAGCCGCTGTAACAAATGTTTTTATGGCTCCCCCCCCTAACAAAGGTTCCATGGGTCAGATAAGAGTGGCATTTTTTTGTGATACAGTCTCGTTAGCCTGAGCCGTACGGCCTCGTTAGCGTAAACTTTTTCTAAGCCTAAGCGTTTTTCAATGTAAAAATATTTTCTTGTGAATGTAAATAAGTCAGACGTATGACCCACGGAACCTCTGGTATGGGGGGGCATAAACGCAAACAATGCCCATGTTTCTGAGCCAAACAGTCTCTTTAACGTTAACTCAACTCAAGCAGACATATAATGATAGAATGGGTTAGAGCATTAGACTGGCGGAAGAACCGTCGGAGCCCTGGGGGCAAAAATCCGTTTTCCATGTAACAAAAGGACTAACAGGGAGGACGGAGAAGGAAGGATGGCATTTTAGCACTGGAATTCGCAGTAATAGCGATCAAGTCATAGGCCGCAGAACATTGTCCTTCAAACTTGTCGTAGTATGCTGCGCCTCCAGGCAAGCTGTAGACATAGTTCCACATCTCGTTCTTCGCTAACTGTTTTTATTACTAGGTTCATTCGTTTCTCTTCCGCTCTTTCTAATGACTCTCTAATTTCTACAGGATGTTTGAACTTTGGTCTTCAGCAAGATGTGGGAATTCAGAAGTGAGACGGCTGCTTTCTGGCAAGAACAAGGTACCTTGACAAGATGTGGGATTCTTCCTAGCAATAGGCAAGATGTCGATGGGAAAACCTTCCTAGGATTTGCCTTGTCTACATTCTCATTCAGCGTACGAAGCTCTTAGGTAGAATCGCGGTGATCAACGCACTTGAGGGCAAGAAGATGATTACCTCTGGATGATGCTCAAGGCTTGAGCCCAGATACAGTCGTGTTTGGTTCTCGTATCCAAGTTCTCAATTGCGACGAAACCCTCGAACTCGGAACGATCTCCTAAAACAAGGAATGTAAACATAGGAATGGAACAAAATCGTGCGAAAACTAGTTATTTGGAAGAAATCGCACCAATGCCAATGCTCTTTCCCACTGTCCTACAAGTGCTGACAATTTTCCCGCCGTTTTCGTAGTTTCTGGCCGGTTCCATGACGTTTAACCCCGACGTTTTACACCACGACTGTCTACACCTACGACATTTCACACCATGACTTTTAACACCATGACACCAAAACTATAGATTTTTAGTGAATCAATGAATCGTTTATTCCGCTTTTGGAATCGTGTATTTTTTCAGTGAAACAATTGTAATTGTTAGAAAGAACTTTTCGACGAGCCCCAAACGGGGCTAAGTCAAAGGCTCATTTTTATCGTGGTGTAGTGGAGATGTCGGAAATGGAGAATCATTAATCGTTGTCATCGAGTTGATTACCGCATGTTTCTAGGATCCGAAACACCCCCGTCAGACGACCACTTCCGATAGACAAGGCCGGCCCGCAATATTTTGCATAAGATGTGCATGCATGCACGCACGTACGCACGCATGACGCACGAACGCACGCGTAAATCAGACTACAAACTTCAAAAGATCTGATGGCTCTTTCTCTTTCCAAACAAAAAAGTGAAAAAACGGCCCTTATCGATTTTTCAAACCGATTAAGAATTATTTTCAAATCCGCCGCCTTTTTAGCCACTTTAAGGCGGGACCGTTTGAAGTAATAAAAATTGCGTCCAAACTTAATTCCTCCTTTCTTCATTGGGTGACGGGGGGTGCCGAAAATTGATACCACACTTTTTTAGTTTTAAAATTAGGTGTAGTGGGTACAAGTTATCATTTGAGATCACCAAGTCAAATTTGCTATTTGGTACCACTTGTTTGTGAAAATGAAAAGTGCTAAAATTGAAGCTAGCTACGGATTTTTTTTTAGTTAGACCTATGTGGGTGACATGCGGTAATCAACGCGACGACAACGAGTTTTCGGCATCATTCTCCATTTCCGGCATCTCAACTACCCCACGTCAAAATTGAGCCTTAGCCCCGTTCGGGGCTCGTCGAAAAGTTCTCTCTAACAATAACAATTGTTTCACTGAATTCCAAAAAGGAATATTAGATTCAGAGATTCACTAAAAAATTTACCTTTCTGGTGTCATGATGTTAAAAGTCGTGATGTGACAAGTCGTGTTGTGAAAAGTCGTAGGTGTGAAAAGTCGTAAGTCTGAAACGTCGTAGGTGTGAAACGTCGTAGGTGGTAACAGTCGTGCTGTGAAACGTCGTGGTGTGAACAGTCAAGGGGTGAAACGTCGTAACACCTTCTGACCGCTATCTCCGAGGTCTTTGCAATTCCGCTTCAAGTGGAAAATTTTAGAGTTACCTCCAGGGTCCCGTTTATTTCTCGTGAATCCAATGAAGGTTTCCACGGCGGGGTCCACGTTGTTCAAAAAGAAAGTAGAACCGAGCTAAAAGCACGTCTCTCATCAAATGTAAATTTCAAAAAATTACCGGCGTTTTTCTGACTCATACCGCGTTGAAAATGTGTGCCCAAATCTATGCATCCACAAAAAACAGGTGATTAAAGGAAATTCCTGTGACTATAGTTTTCTTTAATTCTTATTGCATTCCCTCCTTTTCTCACTTCTAAATGGGCAGTTCCCTCTTCACTAGTATTTTCTTAACTACACATTTTTCCGCATCTTGTAAAACAGCTTCACTCCATGTAAAAAAAAACATTTTTCAAACCCCACGTACTGTCATGGCGGAAACGATAGTTTCTCTGCCTCACATTCCTCTGCATGCCAAGATAACGCATTTCGGTTTCCAACAGGATGGGAAAACCTAGATACCTCGCCGTCTTCGGCTTCCTCTTGCATATATTCTCATTCAGCATACGACGAGATTCAAGTCATATGCGCGCTCAAAATCGTTTTCCAACTCCTCGTGAAAAACAGGTCATTAATAAAAGCGCCACAGAGTGACATGCCATTAGAGCCAACACCGAATATAAATTTTCTGTGATTTATAAATTTACTGAATTATTAATGAATAAATTTTATATGGTTTACTAATTTGCTTTAGCAAACCTGACCACACTTAATCTCGTTGTTCGCTCAAGTGTCATGTCACTCGGTGGCACTTGTTCTAAAAGCCTGAAAAATAACATACCTTGTGATCTTCGAGTCTCCCGCTTCTGAAATGATCGGAGAACTTCTCGCACATCTGCTTCTCGAACTCACATTCAGTGAATTTTGCTGCTTGAGCCAGCTGCGAATTGCATTTGCTTAGCAGGAAATCGAACTCTCCGCCCTCCACCACAAAAGATTGCCCTTTATAGTTAAACTGTGACGGTTCTGAAAAAGCCAATTATTTCACAGGAATACAGTTTATATACTCTATCATCAAGTAATATTATCAGTGTTACATCAATAACGGACTTGTTAACAGTAATTCAAGCCTCGTTAGCAGTAATCTTCAGCCTCGCTTATAGTAGTTTCAGGCTCGTAAACAGTAACCGCGAACTCGTGAGTTTATCTTGGGATATAGTAGTATATCGCGGAAAAAAGTCTGTACGCATCGAGCTTTTCCTGATTTTTTATTCTTCAAAGTTCTTTCGGAAGCTTGCAGAGGAAGACCTCAAAATTCTAGGGATCTTTGCCCGATTAAGAACTGCACCACTCCTCGCGTCAAAACTGAGTAACAATTGTGTACTCTTTAGCAATATTGGAGAAACCTTCAGTAACACCATGTGAGCTGGAGGCGATCTTGAGAATAAGATGTTCTCTTCCATCCGTCCCGAGATGTTTGTGCAAACGGGTGTTCCACTGCTTAATTTGCTTAATTCTCATGAATTCATTCGCCAATCGTATGTCGCTCAGCGTGATGTTCTCGCTATGATAAGTCGTGATTCCCTGGAAAATATGTAGTTACTGTAGGGTAGTTACTGTAGGTTATGTAGGTACTTATAACGAGTAACAAAAACATCCTTTCTTTTTTTGGATACGCTAGATAGTTCCAATCAGACTCTTAATCTCATGTTAGGTTTCTTTCCCATTTTTTTCATATCACGTGAATAAGCATCGCAAGCTTATTCATATTCAGTTTTGATTTGATTTGATTTGATTTCTGTTGAAATAGTCTTTTCTTTTCGATTAAAGTCATTCAAAAATCCTCTACTATTCAAAGCATTTTTCAAAAAGTCGTTTAAAGTGAACTACAATCACCTTTTCTTCCACGATATAATTTTTTATCGTTGGAACATTATCTAATATGTGATAGAACTCCAACTTTAAACTTTTTTTTAAACAATTTTTACTTCGTTTTTTATTCGTAAATTCGTAAACATTCATAAACAAAATAAATTTTCACAAAAAACTTTTCTTCGTAAAGTTATATAAGTTTTACTTGAAAAACTTCAACCTTCCCAGGGTATCCCAAGTAAAGAGTGCGAGTTTTTAGAGCGAACATCGCGTCCTTCACAACGTCGAAAGTAGGAAGGAAACGGATATTCTTTGCAGCCTCACTCACGTTCATCAAAGCATCGATTTTGAACTGTAACTTTATGACTCAAATCAAGATTAAAGTTTAAAAACTTAGGTTTAAAAAGTTATGTTCAAAATTATCTAGTCATAACCGTTGCAATCAAGTAGTCATAACCGTTGCAATCAAGTCATGAACAAAGTCTTGTAATAAATGTAGAACCATCACCGCATTCATTAAAACTGAACATATTTTCAGTTTTGTAAGTATGCGCTGAATCTTTTTTAGCAGACATTATTATCATCTAGTAAAACATAAATGCTTTGTTATTAGACCTAATGTTTTTATCTAAAAACTAAATTTGCTTTCTAATAATTACCGAGCTCTCTCATCCTATGATGAAAAAATCGACTTACCATTTGATCAAAATTTAAAATGGGGAGAATTTTAATGAAAATTTACACTCATAATACAACTCATAAAGGTATTCACAAAAAAATTCTCTCGAGAAACCAAAGTTGAGCCTTTGTTGTTCGGTGAAAGGTGACCTTAGAATGCTTCTTTTTTTTTAAAAAACTATGCATGCTTTGAAGACAAAAAAACTCAGCAGGTTGTCTCTCCAATCCGACCTGCGGGTTGAATCCTTATAAAGCTTTCTGGATTAGTCTTTCTGATCTACCCGCGTCTTAGGCGGTTGGTATTAAACAGCCTGACTCCTAGTCAGGGCGTTTGTAACACACACCGCGGATGATTTTTTCTCGCAATTCATAGTGATACAAATGCTCTGTGCTCTATGGCATCCATAGGCATAGGAAAATAATAATAACAATAATAGAACTAATAATAATAATAATAAATAATAAATAATTTTTTTAATGATAATAATAACTAATATTATTATTATTATTATTATTATTATTATTATTATTATTATTATAGCGGTTGTTCAAATATAATGAAACTACGACTATTATTACTATCCTCTATTTTTTTCGCAAGCTCTTATTCTTTCTAAAAACCCTGCCGTTTTGATTAGTAATCTTTGTCTACACGCTTCAAGCGGGATAGGGAATGAGGGGGGAAGGAAAGGAACAACAGCCTGCATGCAGACTCTTCTAGAGTTCCTCAAAGACCTCAATTTCCAAATATGGTTGAAGTACTACCCGACTTTTCCACAATGTGGGATCGAACAATTACGTCTCTTATCACTCTTATCGGTAGTACCCACACATTAATAAAGCCCAACTGCTCAGTCGTGCGACAATTCTACAGAGAGAGAGATGAATAGTGTTTTTGTCTTCATGACACATTCTCAACAGACTGTTCCCTACCACTCGCAAAAAATTGTTTAGATCAAAAGCCTAATCAAAAGGGAGCGGCGAATTGAGGGCGTCCGATAGAACACAAAGTGCGCGTGAGTGAAAATTTCGTATCACTCTTCTTGTTTGGAAAGAGCATATATTTTCGCAAAGACACAACACGCAGTCCAGAACAGAGAAACCCCCCCCCCTTGTAACCCATGTATTATGATGATTCAGATTATTATAATCTGTTTTCCATGCATACGGCCTCGTATGCTCATCTGAGCCTTTGTTGGCTTTTCTAAGCTCTAAAAGAAGCAAAGGACTCACGGGGCTGATCCACGGAACGAATTTCCTGTTGTGCAGATCAACATAGTTGCCGGAATAGCAGTAAATTGCAGCGGAGTACATTAGGAAGTCAGCCCATTCCTCCTCGGTCCAGTCATTCGACATCGCCTTCGCTTTGAGCTCATGCAACGGCTCAGCAGAGAAAAGACGGTGCAGAGTGACGAAAATGCCCGCCGACTCTGGTGATACCTCAACTTCTCTCCATTGTAGCTAGTCTTCAAAATTAAGCTTGTTTGGTAGGCCTGCTCCTACTTGGAGGAGTTTTTTAAGTACTGTAATATTACCGAAAGAACATATGAGGCCTGTGATACCAACTCGATAAAAAGAACGAATCATGTGATACTAATTTGAGCAACAGAGCGTGCCCTGTAAAAACTACTGAAGCAATAGAATGGAGCATGTTATGTTATAGGGAAACACAACGAGGCTTGTAAAACTTTCTGGGAAACAGATTAAGCCTGTGATACTATCTGAGGAATGAAATACTGCTTAAAAACTACTTGGAAAAACAAAAATAGTTCTGTACTACTCGCTGATTAGAACTAATTTTCAAATGGAAAAACTAAATGAGCTTTGAAAACTTTTTTTCCAAGCAAAGGCCATCATTACAAAAAGAAAAAAGAGTGAAAAAGTTAGAAGAACGAAATAAGTCAAAGAACATTTTAAAACCCTTTTTAATAATCAACTTGATTCTGCGCTGCCAGTAATACTATTTTGAGAAGCCTAATGAGGGCTTCTATACTATTTGTAGATCTTCAAATATTCAGTTAAACAAGTTCAAAGGTCATGACATCTGGATAAGTTATCAAATGAGTGAATAAAGAGAAAACTATTCGACCGAACGGAGACGAACCCAGCCCTCTATCATCTCGAGTGGGTTGCCATTACACCACGGGAACACATTGCTATTCCGTGTGATAGTGCTATTTGAGAAGCTGTACCTGAAGAAACACGATGAGCCCTCCAGTAAATGTAGCTCTAGCCATGTGATGCGCATAAAATTGCTCTTCAGGTGTTAAATCTGAAAAACCATGATCGATAGAACATAGATTTAAAACAGTTTTCAGTCAGTGACAGGAATATTAGTCGAATTTGGGATCAACGATTTATTCAAACCACTTATATCTCTTACATCAGGCAGACTGACTGCAAGTACGGCCTGAGGACTTCGTTTGTTTATAGTCTCGCTACTCAGCCTCGTTTGTTTATAGTCTCGCTACTCAGCCTCGTTTGTTTATAGTCTCGCTACTCAGCCTAAAAAGTTTTTATTGTTCTCGGTTGAAACTAAATCTAACAGAAGGCTAAGCCCAAGTTGTGTGAAGATCGAATTCTGCTGGATAGCTCTAAGTTTAAAAAAGGCATGTGTACTGGATAGGTTGTAGTCGGTTGACGTTCTTGAATGTTCTTCTAACGGTCATTGAAACAGATTCAAAACTTGAAAAAAATTGGATTTAGTAGAGGAGGGACTTACGAATACAGTTTTGATGTGTTTTTTTCTCTCTATGTTTTTTCTCTCTATGTTTTTTCTCTCTATGTTTTTTTCTCTCTATGTTTTTTCTCTCTATGTTTTTCTCTCTATGTTTTTTCTCTCTATGTTTTTTCTCTCTATGTTTTTTCTCTCTATGTTTTTTCTTTTCTCTCTATGTTTTTCTCTCTATGTTTTTTCTCTCTATGTTTTTTCTCTCTATGTTTTTTCTTTTCTCTCTATGTTTTTTCTTTTCTCTCTGTGTTTTTTCTCTCTATGTTTTTTCTTTTCTCTCTATGTTTTTTCTCTCTATGTTTTTTCTTTTCTCTCTATGTTTTTTCTCTCTATGTTTTTTCTTTTCTCTCTATGTTTTTTCTCTCTATGTTTTTTCTCTCTATGTTTTTTCTCTCTATGTTTTTTCTCTCTATGTTTTTTCTCTCTATGTTTTTTCTCTCTATGTTTTTTCTCTCTATGTTTTTTCTCTCCATGTTTTTTCTCTCTATGTTTTTTCTCTCTATGTTTTTTCTCTCTAAGTTTTTTCGCTCTGCATGGTTTTCCCCTATTGTTCATAGTTATTCTCAATCACAGCTGTTCTTAAACATATTTTTAATAACGTTTAATAGACGTTTAATAAGAAGACCTCCTGTTCGACCGTTTAATAAGAAGACGAAGACCGTACAGACGTTTAATAAGAAGACCTCCTGTTCCTAGGTGAATGCATCATTTCTCATGCTTACACAGACACCTCTACAATATATCATCTTGCTCCTCTCTCTAGGCCCTTAAGTAATTGTCATTCATTCCGTGTTCAGCTCCCAGTACCTGCAATTGTATTTTTGTTGCTAGTCTTAAGAATCTTCACCTTTCTCATTTGAGTTTTACATCTGAGTGTGGAAGATTGAATGGTTGTTTCACTGTTTTCTATCTCCATTATACTTAAATACATAGCCATTGATCGACTTTCATTAGGGTTAGGGTTAAGGCAGCACAATCTGTCACCAAGTTCATGCATCAAGGAATATATTATTTTGAAATTGTATCACCTTTTTCTTGTGCATGGAATAAAGACATGAGACATAGTTTTTCTTAATTATAGTTATTCTTAATCGGCTCTGCTTCAAACCTAGGTTTGGTCTGTGTCTCTTACATTCGGCAAGATGCCGCCAATAACTGAAAACGCGCACACACAAAATTTTAAACGGGCTCGTTCTCAAGCTGTAAGGCCTCGCTAGCACAACTAAGCGAGAAAAAAACATGAAAAGTACCTTAAAGTAAATGATTGAGCTACCGCACAGAAAAAAGCTAGTCCACCGGGCGGGATCGAACCCAGACCATCTCGACTCAAACCGGGAGCGCGTGTTACCATAACACCACGGGGACACATTGCTATTCCGTGCGAAAGTGTTATATGAAAGGCTCATATGCCTTGTTCTCTCTTATTCACGCATGCTCATCAAGCGATTGCGTCAAGAATGGAGCGTAACTCCAGAGTTCACGATTAAGACAGAAGAGAGATGGAAGATGGATGATGGATGATAAAAGATTTACCTTAAAGTATTTTAATCCTGAGTTTGTGAGATAAATTTTGGGCTGACTTTTACAAAGCTTTGTGAATGATTTTATCAACAAATTTAGCAGAAACATTGAAGAGAGCGTGAAGTGATAGCAGACAAGCAGAGAAAAATTAGAATTAAGAAATTACGTAGAGACAACAGACGACTCTGCACTATCTGACGTTGCAACCACACCTAGGTTTAGAGGAGAGCCTTTTAATCATATGAAGGAAGTTATGGCAATTTTTTTAAATGTAAAAATAGGTTTTTTTATGAAAAAATTTTCTTCCAAGAACTGGAGTCTCTGATGCTCAAAATGATAACCTATGAGGAAAATTTTCGAAACCGTAGCGTTTGAAGCCATTTTTCCGTTTAGTATTCCGATTTCTGCAAGACTAGACGCAGGGTATGCCTGCCCTAAAGGGAAGAAATCCGAGGTTATTCTTAAGCATGGTTATTCTTACTCATAGTTATTCTTATTCATAGTTATTCCTCTTTATAGTTATTCTTCATAATTTGATTGGAAAATGTTTTCTCATTTATACAGGAACCTTCAGCATTTCCCACAAGAGCAAAAAAATTCAGTTAATAGAAAAGTGAGGATGGTTCAAGTTTTTGAAAAAAAACTTCTGTGCCTTCTCGGCGTCACATTTACAAGCCAAAACCTACCTACTTTTCTAAAAGGCCTTTTCCGGTGTTTGAATTTCTCATGCTACTTTTCGACAGATATTTTACTCTACCGTTTTCACAAGCAATCATTTTTCAATTCATTTCGAAAACGTGAACTCATTCTTTTTCGATTTTGGTCTGCAAGGAAAACTGAAAACCGTGGGCTGAATGACACTGTTACGTTTATGGACCCCCCTACCAGAGGTTCAATGGGTCAGATGAGAGAGGCATTTTTTTGTGATACGGTCTCGTTAGCCTAAGCCGTACGGCCTCGTTAGCGTAAGCTTTTTCTAAGCCTAAGTGTTTTTTTAATGTAAACATTATTTTTTTAATGTAAAAATAATTTTTTGTTTATGTAAATAAGTCAGACGTATGACCCGTTGAACCTCTGGTAAGGGGGTCCATAAACGCAAACAGTGCCGGCTGAATGATAGCAGATTAGCCTATTCCTTAAGCATTCCAATCTTTATCTCCCCTGACCACACGGACGCGAGAGCTTAGTTTTCAAAACAATACACTATATGACCAAGTATTTTTTTTGCAAGAAGGATTTCTGTGTTTACCGTAGTTGAATCCTATTGTTGGCTATTCGGCACTTCAATTGACCACAATTTTTTGTTTGTAGTGGGACTGTCTCACTTTTCTGGGAATTAATTAAAATAATTGTACTTTTAATTTTCAGCGTTGATATTCATGGAAATGTTACGTGTTAGTGAAAAGTTACTGCTTTGGATAAGAGAACCAAAAATAAACTTTGTTCGAGATTTGAAGGTGATCAGGAAGTCAAAGGACTTAAAAGTGGCGGTGAACTAACTTTGAACTCGAAACACACTGGCAACAGTGGCCATTCGTGACTCTACAGCCTTGAGAGCCTGTCACGGATAGAGCCGGATTATCCAGTCCAGAATCGAGCGCGACCTCAGGTGGCGGGTAGAGAGACGCCTCCCTACGAAGAATTCGTGCTGGGAGGTAGCGGGAGAAATCCCGCCGCGGACCAAAACTGGGTAGTATAGCTCGTCAAAGGAGGGCGATGCCGGACCGGCCTGGGCATGCCACCGGACAAAACATCAGCCGATACTCCGCTATACTTTTCAATGGCGAGTCGAGGCGACAGTAAAAAAACCTCTTGCCCTTCTCCGGTTAACGAATGGGTCTCGCCAAGAGGATCGCCGACTGCGGTGCGAGTGTAGACGGAGAAAATCTCTCCGGACTCAAAAGGATCCTCACCACCAACCTATCCCAAAAGGACTCCCCTCGACAGGACCTATGGGCAAGACAACAACAACAACAACTAACTTTGAAAGGCATATGGGCAATGCAGCGACAAGATGGGAGTCGTGCTCGGTATATTGTACAACCGTTTATCGACCTTCATGCTTCCTTGAGGATTTCTGCTTCCTTGACGAAGTGTTGGCTGAAAGCAAATACCCTCAAACGTGCGAAAAGAAGCAATAAACAGCCAGGCGTTGGGGTGCGTAATACATCATTGAAGTGCTATGCTAGAAACCTGGATGTGGTACAGCGTCAGACAGTGTAGAGTTTTCTCTGATCGTGTGCTGCTAATCTCTCATTCTTCTCTGCTTATCAGCTATAACCTTATGCTTTCCTTTATTTTTCGTTGATGCCATCATTCACAAAGGTTATAACAAGTTAGCCTAACACTTAATTCAAAAACTCACGGACAAAAGATTTTATAGGTACTTTTTATGTTTTTTCTGCTTAGGCTTAGGCAAGGTTACACTAGCGAGGCCGTGAGGCTAAGGAACCAGACTTCATGGCGTAGGAACAAGATTGTACGGCTTAGGAGCGAGACCGTATGAAATATAGTATGGGCGTGTTCAAAGTTTTCGCATCTTGCCGAATTTTATAGAGGCAAACCACACCTAGGTTTCCATCAGTGCCCAATGTAGTTTTTTGGCAAAATAAAAAAGGATCAGTTCAACCCCCGCCGGACTGCATCTCTGACTTGTTTTACTGTCTCGTTCATTTGCCTTACGGTCTCATTACTAAGCCGTTCGGTCGCGTTACTAAGCCGTAAGACCTTGATATCGTAACTTTTGCCTAAACCTAAGCACACAAAAAACATGAAAACTACCTAAAGTACCTGAGTTTGTGAATTAATTGCCTGAGTGAATTGTCTGACACTACACACAGACCCAAGAAAGTGTGAGGTGATAGCTGACAAGCAGAGAAAAATAAGAAACAGAGTAGCAATAAGAGAATGCAGACGATCAGAGAAACATGCATTGTCTGACACTGGACGCTGCACAACCTTTAGGAAGTCACAAACGCAGTGCGGCGTGGGGGGAAAATTCAACTTTAGAGAAATTTTGTAAATAAGAGTATTCCTTACTCCTCGTTGAACCCAAGCAACGGCTTTTTATACCGAGCAGAGGAGCGGATTGTTCGCAGAAACTTGTGAAAAAATCGTGTGGTGTGACGGGAACCGAACCCGTGACCTTTCGCGTTCCGGGCGAATGCTCTCCCCCCTGAGCTACGCACCCACACATGACAATGCACATTTAAGGCCCATACAACATGCCCCCCTCTCAACACCGAGGTCTCTCGAGGTCTCTCGAGGTCTAGGGTCAGAGGTCTAGGCGCCTTTGTTTCTGCGAACTAGCTCATGCTCGGGTTTTCTTCTTTTTCTCTTTTTTTTTTAATCCTTTCTTCTCATTCCGGTTCGGCCCCCATGTAAATTAGAGTATTCCCTACTCCTCGTTGATCTCAAGCTACGGATTTTTATACCGAGCAGAGGAGCGGACTGTTCGCAGACACTTGTGCAAAAATCGTGTGGTGAGACGGGAACCGAACCCGTGACCTTTCGCGTTCCGGGCGAATGCTCTCCCCACTGAGCTACACACGCACACATGATTATGCACATTTTAAGGCCCATACAACATGCCCCCCTCTCAACACCGAGGTCTCTCGAGGTCTAGGGTCAGAGGTCTAGGCGCCTTTGTTTCTGCGAACTAGCTCATGCTCGGGTTTTCTTCTTTTTCACTTTTTTTTTCTTATCTTTTTTCTCTTTTTTTTTAATCCTCTCTTCTCATCCCGGTTCGGCCCCCATGTAAATAAGAGTATTCCTTGCTCCTCGTTGATCCCAAGCAACGGCTTTTTATACCGAGCAGAGGAGCGGATTGTTCGCAGAAACTTGTGCAAAAATCGTGTGGTGTGACGGGAACCGAACCCGTGACCTTTCGCGTTCCGGGCGAATGCTCTCCCCACTGAGCTACACACCCACACATGACAATGCACATTTAAGGCCCATACAACAATTTACCTTCTCTTCTCAGTGAGGTAAATGTTCGGGCACTTGTCTAGTTCGACGTAGGCTCCGCTCCTCTTGTGGGGCGGAGTCACGGATTTATGACGAATTTTTGATACGGTCTCGTTAGCCTAATGAAGCGTTAGAATTCAACTTTTCACTTTCTCAACGTAATCTCTGCTAAGTGTTCTCGTTAAACGCTTCAATGTCTCACCACGAACTACCGTGAGAATGAAAATGGACAACGGTATTTTTATATTCACGTCTAACAGTAAAAATTATAATATAAAAAATACCGTTGTCCATTTTCATTCTCACGGCAATTTGTGGTGAGAAATTGAAGCGTTTAACGAGAACACTAAGCAGAGATGTCACTGTTTGCGTTTATGGCAACTCCCCTACCAGCGGTTCCATGGGTCATAGGTCTGACTTATTTAAATTCACAAAGAATTATTTTTACATTGAAAAAGTTATTTTTACATTAAAAATGTTTTAACATTAAAAAACCGCTTAGGCTTAGGAAAAAGTTTAGGCTAACGAGGTAGGCCGTACGGCTTGAGCTAACGAGATCGTATCAAGAAAATGCCACTCTTATCTGACCCAATTGAACCTCTGGTAGGGGGGATGCCAGACACGCAAACAGTACCGCAGAGATTACGTTGAGAAAGTGACAAGTTCAATTCTAACGCTCCATAAGCCGTTCGGCCTCGTCAGCGTAAAAAAACAGGGAGAGGGATTAAAGACAGGAAAATGAGAAAGAACAGGAGCAACATTGTGCAGAAAAATGCAGGGGAGAGGAGACTACGTCGAACTAGACGAGTGCCTTGTTCTTTTCTAACCTTCGAAAAGTTTCAGGAACTTTTTTTGAAAGGTACTGTTTAAAAAATCATAACTATCAAATCGGCACTTTTTGATTTATTTTGTCTGGAGAAACGGACCAATGAACGGAGAGGGGAGAGCGAGTATTTCTCATTTTCCTTCTCATCCCTCTCGCCCTCTCTCTCTCTCTCTCTCTCTCTCTCTCTCTCTCTCTCTCTCTCTCTCTCTCTCTCTCTCTCTCTCTCTCTCTCTCTCTCTCTCTCACCATATTACTCTATCACGAAAAGATTCTCTCGTCGCAGAGAAAGAGAGACATAGCTGTCTGCGATCAGCCATTCTTTCGCTTTTTGCGAATATTTAAATACATACACGTTGATCTCTCACTCAGAATGAGATTTTATTTATGAAAACTCCCTTCCCCCTTTTTCTTCTCAAGGCCCTTTTCCCCCTTTAGGGCCTCCGGTCTTCGCTTAGGTAGGGCTCTCTTCCTCCCCCCCTTCCCCCTTTAGGCCCCCCTCCCTTCCCTGCTTAGGTAAACCCCCTCCCCCTTTCGTTTCCCCAAAATTTATAAAGATAATTTGAAAAGAAAGGATGAATTTGTCACAAAATAGAGAAATGGTGTATGTTATTCAATAACTCACACCATCACTATGTTTCGCCGCCTCTCGCGTCTTAGAATATCTCGCCGCAGAGAAAAATGAGAAAAAAGCTCTCTGTTTGTGTGATTGCAATCTAGACCAAATCTGTCTTTCTCTGGTGGACGCAGGCTCCGCCCCCTCGCGCTTTTTTGTCTCCAGACAAGATAAGTAAAAAAGTAACATCAAATCAATCTCAGTTCAGTTTTTACCACAAAGTTTTCCGAGCAAGCATGAATTGCATAAAAAAACTACAAAAAAATTGGTACTTTTTTACTTATCTGGTCTAAAGTTTAAAAAAAAGCGCGAGGGGAGGAGCCTGCGTAATCCTTCTCGTCGCAGAGAAAAGACAGATTTGACCTAGATATGCAATCACATGAATAATATGAAAAATTGTCTTATGCCGTACGGCCTCGTTAGCTCAGCCGTACGGGCATACTAGACGCCAGACAGTGCAGAGTGGCTTTAAAAAAAAAACAATCTCGTTAGCCTAAGCCGTACGGCCTGGTTAGCCTAAACTTTTTCCTAAGCCTAAGCGTTTTTGATGTAAAAAAAATTTTAATGTAAAAATAAGAGAGTCTAATTGTGCACTGTGCCTCGCAGAAAACAATTAATCATCAATCACGCAGGCAGAGCTATCTCTGCGGCGAGAGATTCTAATCGTGATACAGTAATATGGCGAGAGAGAAGATGAGAGGGATGAGAAAGGAAAATGAGAGATACTCCCTCTTCCCTCTCCGTTCATTGGTCAACGTTTTATTTTCCCCCAGAGCAGATAAGTAAAAAAAATGCCAAAAATTTCCTCAATTCTAATTGAATGACGAAGGAACTTGAAATCAAACTTTTGTTTCAGCCTAAGCCGAGATTTGAATGAAAACTTTTAATGCCTGAAACCAGAGCCAGAGTTCAAATATCATATTAACTGAGTGAAAGGATAACAGAGTAAAAAAATACATCTACAGCTTTGAAGGAAAAAAAATTTCGCAATAAAAACAGCTGATTTATCTTCAGATGATCAATTGGTTGTCGGAAGAAAATGTGTGAGGAGATTCTCAGGGTTCAATACTTGAATCTACAGCCTAATACATCAAAACATGGCTGATGAAGAAAACTTTAGGCTGAATAAAGACACGACATCGTGAGTAAACTAGAAATAATCTATGACCTGAGGATCTACCTCTTCAAACACATCCATGATAGCACAATTGTAATGTTTCTCACCTCTCCCTCCCCCCTTCCTCGTTCATAATGTGTGTAGATCAAAGTGAATAATATTGGGGATAAGGCCGTGAAGGATAAAGACAGTGGGGCTTTTCATGATAATGATAAAGTCTCTCCATGGTTTTAGAACATAAATTCAATTCAAATATGCAAGTGCCTTTTTCTTGAGACAAAAAATGGTTCTCGCATACAACTTGTTGTTTGTTTCTTTCAAAAGCAAATGCAACCTTTTTTGATGAACACAAGCTCAAATGAAATTGAAGCAAATAGAAATACAACACAGAATTCGAAAATTTTTCAAGAAGTTTTCCTTATTGAGCAAATTTTTCGTCTTTTGACTACAACTTCCTAGCGGTGCATGGGTTATTCGAGCTCAGATTCCTATCGAGTTTTTTTTTGTTGCAGATTTTCTTCAAAAAATTTTGGTTTCATAAAAAAAATCCTTTTTTCAGTCCTAGTCAGGAGGCCTTATGCAAGTGTTTGAAGGAAAACTTATTTACGAAAGTTTTTTGAATAAAATATGTGTGATGTGGAGGACTCTGTGGACGGTTTTCATCGATTGATTTAAAGGGGCGTGTCACATCGAGAGACTTTTTCTCTGACCGCAAAGAATCACTCCAGCTTATCTTTATCTTTCTCTCTTTCTCTATTTATCTTTCTTTCTCTCTCTTTTCTCTCTCTCTCTCTCTCTCTTTCTCTCTCTCTCTCTCTTTCTTTATCTCTCTCTCTTTCTCTCTATCTTTCTCTCTCTCTCATTTCTCAGCCTCTTTTATCTCTCTCTCTCTTTTTATCTCTCTCTCTTTCTCTCTCTCTCTCTTCTCTCCTTTTCTTTCTCTCTATTTCTCTATTTCTCTCACAATCATACACTATTTCTTTCTTTTTCTCTCTCTCTCTCTTTCTCTTTCTCTCTCTCTCTCTCTCTCTCTCTCTCTCTCTTTATACTCTGTCAGATATTTTTTCTCTGAATCTCTTGAAAAACATAACCATCCACGATGCTTTTATCTGCGTCTATTACAAGTTATTTTCTTTTACGCTCTCTAACGTTTTTCTCTTACAGTGCAGTCTTTCTCAGAAAGACACACTTTTTATACACTCCCTCCGATGTGTATTTTTGAATCTTTTATTAGACAATTTTTATCATGTGTTTCCAATTATCACTGTTTTCATACACGCATAATCTATGGATACGATCTTGGAAGGAAGCCATCTCCTACTCTCGCAACTGGCACTCTTTGCGGTGAAGAATACGTCACGTATTCTTCCGCCTTTGTAGAACAAAGAACACAAAGATTAGCAACATCATTTTATCATCTCAAAGACAAAAAGAAACAAGCAATAGAGGAAAATTAACTACATAGCTTAGTATTTTATTACGTAGAGAAAAAAAAAGCAAACCGAGTAATAACAAATCAGAATACGTAATGTATTCTTTCGACTTTGTAGAACAAAAAAAAACAAAGATTAGCTACAACATTTTATCATCTCAAAGACTAAACGAAACAAACATTAGACGAAAATGAACTAAATAACTTAGTATTTTATTAATTGGAGAAAAAAAAAGCAAAGCTAGTAATAAAAAAAAATCTAACTTCAACAGTTCATTTAGATAAATCTACATCATCACTTATATCCATAAGGGTTCGTGTTGTACGTCCCCCGGACGATAACCCTTTTGTCGAACACAGCGTTCAACTTCTTCTTTTGAAGAAGGGATGTCACCGCGTGACTTCTCTCAGTGATTATTCTGTCATAGACGACTGTGACAGGGAAAGGTTTCTCACCTTTCTTCATTTCCCTTACAAACTGGCGCATCTGCTCGAAATGAATCTTCTGCGATGCTTCGGACGTGAGAGGGAAGCCTTTGCACTTTACCACGCTCTTTTCCTGCAAGAAATCAAGACGTGTTTCTCCAATTTGAAATCCTCAAGACCCAATGAATGTAAAACTCTCACCATGCCGTCATGCGTGACGTATTTGTATGCATAGGCTTTGGGTCCCTGCGACACGAACTCTGTTCCTTTTCCAGGAATTTTGTCCGTCAGGTCTCCGAGAAAGTTCCCCTTCAGCTCCTCCAAGGGGTCCACTTCACTGTCTTTGTGAAGGTAGATGACCGAGTCCGTGTCTAAAAAAAAATAGGGTTGAAACAAAAAGAATAGGAGTATACAGCAAAGAATAACGAAAAAATTTAAACGAACTACAATACAGCAGTCTGGAGCTTTGTACACGCGAGATGATATTGTAAAGTGTCACTCTCGCGTAAGCCGTCGTGAGCACTGCCGACGCCAGGGAAGTTGTGCTTATCGGCTCGGAGTGGCCAGTCTTCTTCTTGAAGGAGACCCAGAGCTTCTCATCGGTGAGGACAATAATGTCCCCAACCTCGGTCTCGGCCTCGATCAGAAGGCTGTGCAGTCTTTCGGGGGAGATAACCATTTCCTGCTGTTTCCTTCCCGAGCGTTCTCCGAGTTTTCCCCACTGAAAATTCAGAATAATTTGTTTGTAATTATCTAATACACAGAAAGAATCTTACCAAGGAGTTGAGCATCAGCTTTGCGACTTGTCTTGCTGCGCTGTTTGGCACCATCTTTGTAGGGTCGAGCGTCACTCCTTCTCTCTGCTTGAAGGCCTCAATATACTCGGCCTGCTTCATGACGTCATCGCCAACGTCTCTGGGCCATCCGCTTGCCTCCTTCAAACAGCTTCATTTTTGAAAAGATCATATGAGAATCAACAACACACTACTAAACAATAATTAAATCCACTAACCGTTTTGAGCTTCACAAATGTGTTCATGTACTCGGAGAGGATGCCGTGACGTACATGCCCGCTTTCAGGATTCATCTCGTACTGGCTCCAGTTCTCATAATGTCTTCCCTGAATTTTAGTAATGAATGACAGTGATATATGTATATATGTATATATGAAAAGTGACTACCTCATAGGCGTTCAGAACTGTATAGCCAGTTCTCAAGGCGAGCTTGATCTCCTCCGTGGCCCATGTTCCTTCGAAAGCTCTCTCCTTGTCCGTATGCGTGCATGAAGTTCTCTCTGGGGACTTTTCCAGAGCACATTGTTGACATAGTGCGTAGATGCACTTTCCTCCCACTCTCTTTCATAGAACCGGTAGATGTAGATTGGATGGTGCCAATACCTGAACAATAGGATTGTAAATAAGTAACAGGAAGACGTTACGAATTCAATAAGAAAACATACTCTGCACTTGAGGAATCCATTTACGCCCAAATCTTGTGCATCGTTGATTGGGCACGGGATATCCTCTCCAGAAACGTAGACTCCAACACCGATAGGATAGGGCTCGTACTTGTTGGTGAACGGGTACAGGCTGAAAGCAGATTGTTGAACATGAAAAAGACCATGACAAAGAGATAATCAGTAACCTGCAAACATCTTGATAGCGGATGCTCCATCCTTCTTGACATTTTGCGTGCAGTTTGAACGTCTCGGTTCTTCCTCCAAAGAATGCATCGTTGATATCAAGAGGCTCCTCAATTATAAATTTATAAGCAAGTCATTTAAGGATAAAACAAAAAGAAAACTTACTAGAATTCGATGCTTCATGAAGATTGTCCTCATCTCCTCGTCCCGACGCAGCATCATGTTGATTTCGCACTCTCGGTAGACCTTCACCTTGTAGTTTGGCTCGAGTACGCTGAGCCTCAACTTGTAGTCACGTCTTATTTTGGCAGCGGTGCGGCCTAGTATGACGGCGTCATCCTGGTACGAGCATGTACATGCGTGGTAGTAGCATCCATGTACCTACAAAATATTGTTTTAAAAACCCAAATGTTTCAACATTATCAGCTAACCTCGATAGCGATCGGCTTCTTGCCCTCTCTAGGAATGTAGCCGTCCACGTGGTATCTTGTTCCGGGGACTCTGTGTTCCCCTCCGTGCGTTGCATCCTGAATCCTTTGTCCCTTCGTCTCACGAAGGTATCTGTAATAGTTTAAAATTGAACAAAGCACAAAGAGATTGAAATTTATTTGAGTAACTTACGCCAGAAACTTGAGGGCTAGGATGCTCTGCCTCTTGCATGGAAGTATCGGTGCTTCAATCGCCAGATTTTCCTTTTTCAGAAAATTTCTCCGGAAGATGAGCATAGCTGCACTTGCAGCTGTGACACTCTCATGGAATACGTGAGTGCCCGATATACGGAAGCACTCCGTGTCGAAGGCCGTTGCTCCTCTGCTGAGCAATGCCACATCAGAGTAGCAGTAGGCCAAAATTTCCTTCCCAAAGTTGAATTCTACTCCACTTTGAGCCGCATGCCACTCCAAAAACTGTTGTTTTCCCTCTTCCTTCATTTGAGTGGGATTGTAGAAGGTGGAGTCCGGAATGGCTCCAATGTAGTTGTAGTTTTGCGGGCAGTTGAAGAGATGGGGGAAGTAGCCTGAATTGAAAATATTTTACAAGAGATGAGGGAAATAATTTAAATTGAAAATTTCTTACATCAACTGTACTTGAAAGAGAATACAACAAACCTTTCTTTAGCTCCGGTATTCCAAATGCCTTGGGGAACGATGCGAGTGGCATCTGCAGGAAGTTTAGCGTGTCCACAAACCGCACACTCCGGTTGACCATATACATGAGCTTTAGTCCCGAGAGTATCATCTTACTCGGGACATCGTCGCTCGACATCATGGTTCTCAGCAGAAATTGGCCGTCATACCTCAAGCAATACATGATTGAAGAGGGATAGAAAACGAAAGAAATATATGAGTGTCAAGAGAGTAAGAAAGTTGGCTTACCCCTTTAGGTTATGCGCGAGAACCGTTGCGTTACGGTTTTCCTTGAGGTTCAGCCACTGGACGAACTCGCTGACAAGGTCCCTGTTACATCCATCCAAACCATGCCATACATGGACACGACGCCCTCCGCATTGGTTGCACGATTCTTGAGACTCGTGAGACTCTGGCGTGTTGTGCTGGCAGGCACTGCACGAGCGGATGGCGATGATGACGTTCGGCTTGTGAACGTTTTTGCCATTCTCGCTCACAACTGTCGACTGAACAAACGAATCGTTGAGGGCTAGTTTTGAGAGCTAGTGAGAGAAAAGAACTAGTTTTAAAAAGAAAAAATGTACTACCTCAATATCGAAGGCGATAGTCTTGAGTCGAAATCTTGAGGAGATGGGGCTCGCTGGCGTAACAAAGCACGTTGGATGGTCTTTAGGCATATCCGTCTTGCATCGAGGGCAAAATGACATGCCACACACGTGAGCTCGTCCTTTTCTTCCTTCGTCAATAACCTTCAATAGTATCGAGTAATGCCTTTTCCAAGGTGAACAAGTCAAGTACATTACAAGTACAACAAGTCAAATACATGTAAATTGAATAACCTGATTGCACGTCTCGCAGATTTGAACGCGCTCGCATCTTGGTGCACCTCCTCGGACACCCTGCTCCAAGTGACGTTTGAAACAGTCCTCGTTGTTGAAGACGAATCGACACTGAGCGCATTCTTTATGCAGCTGGCCACTACACTCTTCAATGCGCGGATGGGTGCAGAGAGAGCACCTCATGGGGCAGTTGTAATGGGCATCTCTGCTCTTGTAGAGCGAGTTGCAATTCCCGCAATAGTACTTGCTGTCTGCAAAGAATTTTTTCTCTTTTGGATCTTTGTAATTAAAAAATTAAACTGTCAAATAATCAAAGAATTTTTTCTCTTTCGGGTCTTGATTATTAAAACGTTGTGACAGTCAACTAACAAAAGATTTTGTTCTCTTTTGGTTCTTTGTTATTAAAACAATAAACTGTCAACTAACCAAAGAATGCCGGGATTTTCTTGATGTGGTCGTAGTGGTTGGTCTTGAGTCGCAGTCCAATGACTTTTCCATCTCCAGCGAATGGACCTCGGAACAATGGATGCTTGGCTCCATCAAATACTATTAGCTGGTAGTCGGTGAGTCTCTCCTGCATCTCCTTGACATCCTTGAGATCGTACGATTCCTTTTGGGGAAGACCCAGTCGGTTAAGCAGTTCCAGCGCAGCCTTCTGCTGAGGATTCATGAACCGAGAAATAGCTTTCCATTTGAGGTAGTCTCTTTCTCGATTCAAGTAGGCAATGCCTACGGCGATGGCTTTCGGGAGGCAGTTGTTCCCTTAATCAACATAATTGTTCAACATTTCGTTCTCGTACATCTTTTTTATTAAAATGTATGTATGGTATGTATACTTTTTTTTTTCAAAAATGGTTTTTAAAAAATTGTAATTTTCACCAACACCAACCTATGACTTTTGTAATGTTATCGTCTCGAGGGGACGCGTTGCAGGCCGGGTTACCCGATCCTGATGGCATATCCACCCAGGAAACACGCAATTCAAGCTGAAATAATACATTTGGGGGGTGAGAAAAGTGAAACAAGATTCGAATGTTTACTAACGTTTCCGAGAACCAAAGGGGTGATGATACCGGTACTCGTCTCGGCGATTGTCATCTCGCGCCGAAGCGTAGAGGCACTGAACCTCGGATAAGGGATGGCTCTCATCCCAAAGTTCTTTGTGCTTCCGTCCTGTGTGACTCCCACGGACACGTACAAATTGCCCCCTGCTGGTTTCGATGTTTCTACGAGGTCGTGGACTACCTGTAAAAAAAAAGGCCTTTTCTAATATTGATATTGAGTATGCATGGATATAATAATAACTCAATAAATCATGTTATTAACCTTGTCGAAGAGGTCCTCAATGGAGGACGTGCCATTGGCCAACTCATTCAGCCTGAAGGTCAAGTTCTTTTGAACTACTCCAAATTTTTTAGAGTAGCTGTTGTCTTCCGCGGTGAGGTTGTAAAAGTCCCTCACATCATGCTGGACGCCGTTCACGATGAGACAGTCCTTTAAAACGCATTCTTTAGTACAATTATCAAGTGATATTTTCTCAAGATTTACCTTTTCAATCTGATCCTCGTCTGAGTCATCTTCGTCGGAGGATGAGGGCTCCGAACTCTGCGTTTGATCATGCAACGATGTAGAGGGTCCCCCTCCATAATGTATTCTGTCCTGCTCCATCATCTCGACCTTCTCATAAGGGCAAGGCATCTGCCCCTAAAAACTTTTGGGTTAAATGTTTTTTTTTCAGAATGATAAAATGTAAAAGTCCCTCACATTGCTCAGGACACATCGATACAATTCTTTAATATACATTCTTTTGTACAATTATTTACTGTTTTTGGTGCTATATGAAGATATACCTTTTCAGTCTGCTCTGCGTCAGAGTCGTCTTCTTCAAAAGTAGAGGATTCCAAACTCCGCATCTCAACATCCGAGGATGTTGAGGGCCCGCCTCCATACTGTATTCTATCCTGTTCCAGCATTTCGAGGTACTCCTCATAAGTGCACGGCATCTGCTAAAATAAACTTTGTGTTTAAAATGATTGTTTATTATCAAAATAATGAGGTATAACCATTTCAGAATTCTGATAAGCGTCCATGGCCGAGGCTCGATCTGACGTAAGTTATCTGGAATTGTTAGACAAATTAATAACACAATAATTCAGTTGACAGATTGGTTCTTATCCGGAGAAAATACAAGAAGACCCATAGCCGAAAAGAAGATTCGTGCTGACGGACAAGGATACGAGAAGGCTGGTAATATTAAACCTATTCAATTCAATTCAATTCTTTATTTCCATGTACACAAAAACAGTTTCACTTCAACATTTAATGATCACAAATTAAACATGGATTATGATTCTACTAGAAAAGAATTGTATTACAGTGGCAGTGTGTCTACAAAAAGTGTTCTTCCTAGATTAACTTAGTCGCAGACAATTGGCTCGGGTAAAATACAATTTATCGGTAGTTTTCTGAGTTTATTCATAAATACTTCGCTGGAATGATTACATACTACTTCGCTAGGTAAGGAATTCCAAATAGTGATCGACCTAGAAGCACACGTAGAAAACCTAAAGGAGTTTAGAGCATATGGTAAGGCGATTCTTAATGGATGGGTATTTCTAATAGCTCTAGTAAGAGGAGCTAAAGTAAACAAACGAGAGAAGTCGAAGTCTGAGTAGTCGTGGACTCTCTTATGTATAAAAACTAAATCAGAAACAACCCTACGATATTCAAGAGATTCTAAATTTAACATTTTTAAACGTTCAGAGTAAACTAGACGGGTAAGTCCTTTCCTAGCCAAGATTCTTTTAGTGAAATTTCTCTGTACTCTTTCGAGGTCATTAACTAAGCCAATCGCGGTAGGTGACCATACAACCGAGCTGTATTCGAGGATCGGACGAATATAAGTAACGAAAGCACGGGTTAATACAACCAGAGAATTGGTTTTGAACGCGCGCAAAAAGAGATTGGCGAGGTTTGTAGATTTCTTACAGACATGCTCGACTTGTTTATTGCAAGAAAGATTACTCGAAAAGACAACTCCTAGATCTATTATTTCGGAAGAGTTGGCCATTGTATGACGATCTAGCTGATAATTTTGCATGGGGTTAATACCAAGGTGCGTAACTATACATTTTTGAGCTGATAGTTTGAGATTGGACTGTTGACACCAGTTGAATACATTGTCTATGGCAGTTTGGAGGTCAGACGAAAAAGTTGGTACTTCACTAAATAATTTAATGTCATCGGCGTAGATAGTATAATTTACATTGGGAGGAATTACATGTTTTATGTCATCAATAAACAGTAAGAACAGTTTCGGTCCAATAGCTGAACCTTGTGGTACACCGCTGGTAACAGAAGATGAGCTAGAGAATTCGTTGTCAACACATACAGTCTGAATTCTACCAGTCAAGTAATCCGCAATCCATTGAATGAGGTTACCGCAGATTCCTAACTTTTTTAGTTTAATAAGTAATAATATAGTATCTACTGTATCGAATGCCTTTGATATGTCAAGAAAAATAACATCGACGGCTTTACCATGGGAGAGTATATCAGCGAAATAGGAATGAGATTGCACCAACGAAGTCACAGTTGACCTTTTGTTTCTAAAACCAAATTGATGGGGAGACAGTAGATCATTTTGCTTCAAGTAGGCATCTAATTGACTTATTATAACATTTTCCATCACTTTGGACATTGAACAAGTTAGGGAAATGGGGCGATAGCTAGACAATTGATCCGCTTTAGATTTAGACTTTAAGATTGGTTTAATAATAGAAGTTTTCCAAAGAGAGGGAACTTTTCCGACTAGTAAAGAGTTGTTAAATAGATTAGAGAGGGGCTTGAGAAGAACAAATCGAAGTTTTTTAATTACTATATTAGGTATATTATCCGGAGATGTGTTGCATTTATATTTCAATTGATTCAAAGCTTTAAGTATCATATCTACATCTATGACATCGAATTGCATATGTGTGGAAGTTGATACATCGGTATTAGGTATAATACTGCGAGGTGTGGAATAAACAGAAGAGAAATATTGTGAGAAGGCGTTTGCTTTAGACAACGAAGTATGGACTGGCAAACCAGAAGGGTCTACTGGGTCTACTAAAGAGGGAATCACAATGTTACGGCCTTTTGTACGACTTTGACATTCAGAATAAAAACGTCTTAGGTTTCCTTTTGCCACAAGTTTGGCTTCTCTCTCCATTTGAAATGCATATAGTTCTTCAGAAAATTTGGCAGATAGAGTATTGCTATAAACGGAATTAGGGAACGAAGCGATGCGCGTTGAAGTTTGACATACATCCTTCGCAGCTTCAAAGGATACATAT